>OX451739.1:462820387-463420387 GCA_948472305.1 Vicia faba | reverse complement strand
TTGTAGTTGTTATTGTTGTTGTTGTTTATTTGACATTGTTGTTGTTGTTGTTTATTTGACGTTGTTGTTGTTGTTTATTTGACATTGTTGTTGTTGTTTATTTGACGTTGTTGTTGTTGACGGTGTTGTTGTTGTTATTTATTTGACATTGTTGTTGTTGTTGTTGTTGACGTTGTTGTTGTTTATTTGACATTGTTGTTGTTGTTGTTGACGTTGTTGTTGTTGTTGTTGTTTATTTGACTTTGTTGTTGTTGTTGTTTATTTGACGTTGTTGTTGTTGTTGTTGTTGACTTAGTTGTTGTTGTTGTTTATTTGACGTTGTTGTTGTTGTTGACGTTGTTGTTTATTTGACGTTGTTGTTGTTGTTTATTTGACGTTGTTGTTGTTGTTGACGTTGTTGTTGTTGTTTATTTGACGTTGTTGTTGTTATTAATTTGACATTGTTGTTGTTGTTGACGTTGTTGTTGTTGTTGTTTATTTGACATTGTTGTTGTTGTTGTTTATTTGTCGTTGTTTTAGTATTGTTGTTTATTTGACATTGTTGTTGTTATTTATTTGACGTTGTTGTGGGTGACATTGTTGTTGTTGTTTATTTGACGTTGTTGTTGTTGTTTATTTAACGTAGTTGTAGTTGTTGACGTTGTTGTAGTTGTTGTTGTTTATTTGACGTTTTTGTTCTTGTTGATGTTGTTGTTGTTGTTGTATATTTGACGTTGTTGTAGTTGTTATTGTTGTTGTTGTTTATTTGACATTGTTGTTGTTGTTGTTTATTTGACGTTGTTGTTGTTGTTTATTTGACATTGTTGTTGTTGTTTATTTGACGTTGTTGTTGTTGACGGTGTTGTTGTTGTTGTTTATTTGACATTGTTGTTGTTGTTGTTGTTGACGTTGTTGTTGTTTATTTGACATTGTTGTTGTTGTTGTTGACGTTGTTGTTGTTGTTGTTTATTTGACTTTGTTGTTGTTGTTGTTTATTTGACGTTGTTGTTGTTGTTGTTGTTGTTGACTTAGTTGTTGTTGTTGTTTATTTGACGTTGTTGTTGTTGTTGACGTTGTTGTTTATTTGACGTTGTTGTTGTTGTTTATTTGACGTTGTTGTTGTTGTTGTTGACGTTGTTGTTGTTGTTTATTTGACGTTGTTGTTGTTATTAATTTGACATTGTTGTTGTTGTTGACGTTGTTGTTGTTGTTGTTTATTTGACATTGTTGTTGTTGTTGTTTATTTGTCGTTGTTTTAGTATTGTTGTTTATTTGACATTGTTGTTGTTATTTATTTGACGTTGTTGTGGGTGACATTGTTGTTGTTGTTTATTTGACGTTGTTGTTGTTGTTTATTTGACGTAGTTGTAGTTGTTGACGTTGTTGTAGTTGTTGTTGTTTATTTGACGTTTTTGTTCTTGTTGATGTTGTTGTTGTTGTTGTTGTATATTTGACGTTGTTGTAGTTGTTATTGTTGTTGTTGTTTATTTGACGTTGTTATTGTTGTTTATTTGACGTTGTTGTTGTTGTTTATTTGACGTTGTTGTTGTTGACGGTGTTGTTGTTGTTGTTTATTTGACATTGTTGTTGTTGTTGTTGTTGACGTTGTTGTTGTTGTTGTTCTTTATTTGACGTTGTTATTGTTTATTTGACGTTGTTGTTGTTGGTTATTTAACATTGTTGTTGTTGACGTTGTTGTTGTTGTTATTGTTTATTTGACGTTGTTGTTGTTGTTTATTTGACGTAGTTGTTGTTGTTGAGGTTATTGTTGTTGTTGTTGTTTATTTGACGTTTTTGTTGTTGTTGATGTTGTTGTTGTTGCTGTTGTTTATTTGACGTTGTTGTTGTTGTTTATTTGACGTTGTTGTTGTTGACGGTGTTGTTGTTGCTATTTATTTGACGTTGTTGTTGTTGTTGTTTATTTGACGTTGTTGTTGTTGACGTTGTTGTTGTTGTTTATTTGACGTTGTTGTTGTTGTTGACATAGTTGTTGTTGTTGTTGTTTATTTGACGTTTTTGTTGTTGTTGATGTTGTTGTTGTTTTCGTTGTTATTTATTTGATGTTGTTGTAGTTGTTTAATTGACATTGTTGTTGTTGTTGTTGTTGTTGTTTATTTGACGTTGTTGTCGTTCTTGTTGTTGTTGTTGTTTATTTTACGTTGTTATTGTTGTTCTTTATTTGACGTTGTTGTCGTCGTTGTTGTTTAATCGACGTTGTTGTTGTTGTTGTTGACGTTGTTGTTGTTGTTGTTTATTTGACATTGTTGTTGTTGTTATTGTTTTTTTGACGTTGTTGTTTTTGTTATTTGGCGTTGTTGTTGTTGTATTTGACGTTGTTGTTGTTGTTTATTTGACGTTGTTGTTGTTGTTGACGTTGTTTTTGTTGTTGTTTATTTGACGTTGTTGTTGTTGTTGTTGTTTATTTGACGTTGTTGTTGTTGTTGTTTATTTGACGTTGTTGTTGTTGACGTTGTTGTTGTTGTTGTTTATTTGACGTTGTTGTTGTTGTTGTTGTTGTTGTTTATTTGACATTGTTGTTGTTGTTGACGTTGTTGTTGTTGTTGTTTATTTGACATTGTTGTTGTTGTTGTTGACGTTGTTGTTGTTGTTTATTTGACTTTGTTGTTGTTGTTGTTGTTTATTTGACGTTGTTGTTGTTGTTGACTTAGTTGTTGTTGTTGTTTATTTGACGTTGTTGTTGTTGACGTTGTTGTTGTTGTTTATTTGACGTTGTTGTTGTTGTTGACGTTGTTGTTGTTGTTTATTTGACGTTGTTGTTGTTGTTATTGTTTATTTGACATTGTTGTTGTTTATTTGACGTAGTTGTTGTTGTTAACGTTGTTGTTGTTCTTGTTTATTTGACGTTTTTGTTGTTGTTGATGTTGTTGTTGTTGTATATTTGACGTTGTTGTTGTTTATTTGACATTGTTGTTGTTGTTGTTTATTTGACGTAGTTATTGTTGTTGACGTTGTTGTTGTTGTTGTTGTTTATTTGACGTTTTTGTTGATGTTGATGTTGTTGTTGTTGTTGTATATTTGACGTTGTTGTAGTTGTTATTGTTGTTGTTGTTGTTTATTTGACATTGTTGTTGTTGTTGTTGTTTATTTGACGTTGTTGTTGTTGTTTATTTGACATTGTTGTTGTTGTTTATTTGACGTTGTTGTTGTTGACGGTGTTGTTGTTGTTGTTTATTTGACATTGTTGTTGTTGTTGTTGACGTTGTTGTTGTTTATTTGACATTGTTGTTGTTTTTTATTTGATGTTTTTGTTGTTGTTGATTTTGTAGTTGTTTTCGTTGTTGTTTATTTAACGTTGTTGTAGTTGTTTAATTGACGTTGGTTTTGTTGTTGTTGTTTATTTGAAGTTGTTGTTGTTGTTGTTATTGTTGTTGTTGTTGTTTATTTGACGTTGTTGTTGTTGTTGTTGTTTATTTGACAATGTTGTTGTTGTTGTTGTTGTTTATTTGACGTTGTTGTTGTTATTTATTTGACGTTGTTGTGGGTGACATTGTTGTTGTTGTTTATTTGACGTTGTTGTTGTTATTTATTTGACGTAGTTGTTGTTGTTGACGTTGTTGTTGTTGTTGTTGTTTATTTGACGTTGTTGTTGTTATTTATTTGACGTAGTTGTTGTTGTTGATGTTGATGTTGTTGTTGTTGTTGTATATTTGACGTTGTTGTAGTTGTTATTGTTGTTGTTGTTTATTTGACATTGTTGTTGTTGTTGTTTATTTGACGTTGTTGTTGTTGTTTATTTGACATTGTTGTTGTTGTTTATTTGACGTTGTTGTTGTTGACGGTGTTGTTGTTGTTATTTATTTGACATTGTTGTTGTTGTTGTTGTTGACGTTGTTGTTGTTTATTTGACATTGTTGTTGTTGTTGTTGACGTTGTTGTTGTTGTTGTTGTTTATTTGACTTTGTTGTTGTTGTTGTTTATTTGACGTTGTTGTTGTTGTTGTTGTTGACTTAGTTGTTGTTGTTGTTTATTTGACGTTGTTGTTGTTGTTGACGTTGTTGTTTATTTGACGTTGTTGTTGTTGTTTATTTGACGTTGTTGTTGTTGTTGACGTTGTTGTTGTTGTTTATTTGACGTTGTTGTTGTTATTAATTTGACATTGTTGTTGTTGTTGACGTTGTTGTTGTTGTTGTTTATTTGACATTGTTGTTGTTGTTGTTTATTTGTCGTTGTTTTAGTATTGTTGTTTATTTGACATTGTTGTTGTTATTTATTTGACGTTGTTGTGGGTGACATTGTTGTTGTTGTTTATTTGACGTTGTTGTTGTTGTTTATTTAACGTAGTTGTAGTTGTTGACGTTGTTGTAGTTGTTGTTGTTTATTTGACGTTTTTGTTCTTGTTGATGTTGTTGTTGTTGTTGTATATTTGACGTTGTTGTAGTTGTTATTGTTGTTGTTGTTTATTTGACATTGTTGTTGTTGTTGTTTATTTGACGTTGTTGTTGTTGTTTATTTGACATTGTTGTTGTTGTTTATTTGACGTTGTTGTTGTTGACGGTGTTGTTGTTGTTGTTTATTTGACATTGTTGTTGTTGTTGTTGTTGACGTTGTTGTTGTTTATTTGACATTGTTGTTGTTGTTGTTGACGTTGTTGTTGTTGTTGTTTATTTGACTTTGTTGTTGTTGTTGTTTATTTGACGTTGTTGTTGTTGTTGTTGTTGTTGACTTAGTTGTTGTTGTTGTTTATTTGACGTTGTTGTTGTTGTTGACGTTGTTGTTTATTTGACGTTGTTGTTGTTGTTTATTTGACGTTGTTGTTGTTGTTGACGTTGTTGTTGTTGTTTATTTGACGTTGTTGTTGTTATTAATTTGACATTGTTGTTGTTGTTGACGTTGTTGTTGTTGTTGTTTATTTGACATTGTTGTTGTTGTTGTTTATTTGTCGTTGTTTTAGTATTGTTGTTTATTTGACATTGTTGTTGTTATTTATTTGACGTTGTTGTGGGTGACATTGTTGTTGTTGTTTATTTGACGTTGTTGTTGTTGTTTATTTGACGTAGTTGTAGTTGTTGACGTTGTTGTAGTTGTTGTTGTTTATTTGACGTTTTTGTTCTTGTTGATGTTGTTGTTGTTGTTGTTGTATATTTGACGTTGTTGTAGTTGTTATTGTTGTTGTTGTTTATTTGACGTTGTTATTGTTGTTTATTTGACGTTGTTGTTGTTGTTTATTTGACGTTGTTGTTGTTGACGGTGTTGTTGTTGTTGTTTATTTGACATTGTTGTTGTTGTTGTTGTTGACGTTGTTGTTGTTGTTGTTCTTTATTTGACGTTGTTATTGTTTATTTGACGTTGTTGTTGTTGGTTATTTAACATTGTTGTTGTTGACGTTGTTGTTGTTGTTATTGTTTATTTGACGTTGTTGTTGTTGTTTATTTGACGTAGTTGTTGTTGTTGAGGTTATTGTTGTTGTTGTTGTTTATTTGACGTTTTTGTTGTTGTTGATGTTGTTGTTGTTGCTGTTGTTTATTTGACGTTGTTGTTGTTGTTTATTTGACGTTGTTGTTGTTGACGGTGTTGTTGTTGCTATTTATTTGACGTTGTTGTTGTTGTTGTTTATTTGACGTTGTTGTTGTTGACGTTGTTGTTGTTGTTTATTTGACGTTGTTGTTGTTGTTGTTGTTGTTGTTTATTTGACATTGTTGTTGTTGTTGACGTTGTTGTTGTTGTTGTTTATTTGACATTGTTGTTGTTGTTGTTGTTGTTTATTTGACTTTGTTGTTGTTGTTGTTTATTTGACGTTGTTGTTGTTGTTGACTTAGTTGTTGTTGTTGTTTATTTGACGTTGTTGTTGTTGTTGACGTTGTTGTTGTTGTTTATTTGACGTTCTTGTTGTTGTTGACGTTGTTGTTGTTGTTTATTTGACGTTGTTGTTGTTGTTATTGTTTATTTGACATTGTTGTTGTTTATTTGACGTAGTTGTTGTTGTTAACGTTGTTGTTGTTGTTGATGTTGTTGTTGTTGTTGTATATTTGACGTTGTTGTTATTTATTTGACATTGTTGTTGTTGTTATTTATTTGACGTAGTTATTGTTGTTGACGTTGTTGTTGTTGTTGTTGTTTATTTGATGTTTTTGTTTGATGTTGATGTTGTTGTTGTTGTTGTTGTATATTTGACGTTGTTGTAGTTGTTATTGTTGTTGTTGTTGTTTATTTGACATTGTTGTTGTTGTTGTTGTTTATTTGACGTTGTTGTTGTTGTTTATTTGACATTGTTGTTGTTGTTTATTTGACGTTGTTGTTGTTGACGGTGTTGTTGTTGTTGTTTATTTGACATTGTTGTTGTTGTTGTTGACGTTGTTGTTGTTTATTTGACATTGTTGTTGTTGTTGTTGTTTATTTGATGTTTTTGTTGTTGTTGATTCTGTTGTTGTTTTCGTTGTTGTTTATTTGACGTTGTTGTAGTTGTTTAATTGACGTTGGTTTTGTTGTTGTTGTTTATTTGAAGTTGTTGTTGTTGTTGTTATTGTTGTTGTTGTTGTTTATTTGACGTTGTTGTTGTTGTTGTTGTTGTTTATTTGACGATGTTGTTGTTGTTGTTGTTGTTTATTTGACGTTGTTGTTGTTATTTATTTGACGTTGTTGTGGGTGACATTGTTGTTGTTGTTTATTTGACGTTGTTGTGGTTATTTATTTGACGTAGTTGTTGTTGTTGACGTTGTTGTTGTTGTTGTTGTTTATTTGACGTTTTTGTTGATGTTGATGTTGTTGTTGTTGTTGTATATTTGACGTTGTTGTAGTTGTTATTGTTGTTGTTGTTTATTTGACATTGTTGTTGTTGTTGTTTATTTGACGTTGTTGTTGTTGTTTATTTGACATTGTTGTTGTTGTTTATTTGACGTTGTTGTTGTTGACGGTGTTGTTGTTGTTGTTTATTTGACATTGTTGTTGTTGTTGTTGTTGTTGACGTTGTTGTTGTTTATTTGACATTGTTGTTGTTGTTGTTGACGTTGTTGTTGTTGTTGTTTATTTGACTTTGTTGTTGTTGTTGTTTATTTGACGTTGTTGTTGTTGTTGTTGTTGACTTAGTTGTTGTTGTTGTTTATTTGACGTTGTTGTTGTTGTTGACGTTGTTGTTTATTTGACGTTGTTGTTGTTGTTTATTTGACGTTGTTGTTGTTGTTGACGTTGATGTTGTTGTTTATTTGACGTTGTTGTTGTTATTTATTTGACATTGTTGTTGTTGTTGACGTTGTTGTTGTTGTTGTTTATTTGTCATTGTTGTTGTTGTTGTTGACGTTGTTGTTTATTTGACGTTGTTTTAGTATTGTTGTTTATTTGACATTGTTGTTGTTATTTATTTGACGTTGTTGTGGGTGACATTGTTGTTGTTGTTTATTTGACGTTGTTGTTGTTGTTTATTTGACGTAGTTGTAGTTGTTGACGTTGTTGTAGTTGTTGTTGTTTATTTGACGTTTTTGTTCTTGTTGATGTTGTTGTTGTTGTTGTTGTATATTTGACGTTGTTGTAGTTGTTATTGTTGTTGTTGTTTATTTGACATTGTTGTTGTTGTTGTTTATTTGACGTTGTTGTTGTTGTTTATTTGACGTTGTTGTTGTTGTTTATTTGACGTTGTTGTTGTTGACGGTGTTGTTGTTGTTGTTTATTTGACATTGTTGTTGTTGTTGACGTTGTTGTTGTTGTTGTTGTTCTTTATTTGACGTTGTTATTGTTTATTTGACGTTGTTGTTGTTGGTTATTTAACATTGTTGTTGTTGACGTTGTTGTTGTTGTTATTGTTTATTTGACGTTGGTGTTGTTGTTTATTTGAGGTAGTTGTTGTTGTTGAGGTTGTTGTTGTTGTTGTTGTTGTTGTTTATTTGACGTTTTTGTTGTTGTTGATGTTGTTGTTGTTGCTGTTTATTTGACGTTATTGTTGTTGTTGTTTATTTGACGTTGTTGTTGTTGACGGTGTTGTTGTTGCTATTTATTTGACGTTGTTTTTGTTGTTTATTTGACGTTGTTGTTGTTGACGTTGTTGTTGTTGTTGTTGTTTATTTGACGTTGTTGTTGTTGTTGACATAGTTGTTGTTGTTGTTGTTTATTTGACGTTTTTGTTGTTGTTGATGTTGTTGTTGTTTTCGTTGTTATTTATTTGACGTTGTTGTAGTTGTTTAATTGACATTGTTGTTGTTGTTGTTGTTTATTTGACGTTGTTGTTGTTGTTGTTGTTGTTGTTGTTGTTTATTTGACGTTGTTATTGTTGTTCTTTATTTGACGTTGTTGTCGTCGTTGTTGTTTATTTGACGTTGTTGTTGTTGTTGACGTTGTTGTTGTTGTTGTTTATTTGACATTGTTGTTGTTGTTATTGTTTATTTGACGTTGTTGTTTTTGTTATTTGGCGTTGTTGTTGTTGTATTTGACGTTGTTGTTGTTGTTTATTTGACGTTGTTGTTGTTGTTGACGTTGTTTTTGTTGTTGTTTATTTGACGTTGTTGTTGTTGTTGTTTATTTGACGTTGTTGTTATTGACGTTGTTGTTGTTGTTGTTTATTTGACGTTGTTGTTGTTGTTGACATAGCTGTTGTTGTTTATTTGACGTTGTTGTTGTTGTTGACGTTGTTGTTGTTGTTGTTTATTTGACGTTGTTGTTGTAGTTCAAATAGTTGTTGTTGTTGTTGTTTATTTGACGTTGTTGTTATTGACGTTGTTGTTGTTGTTGTTTATTTGACGTTGTTGTTGTTGTTGTTATTGTTTATTTGACATTGTTGTTGTTGTTGACGTTGTTGTTGTTGTTGTTTATTTGACATTGTTGTTGTTGTTGTTGTTGACGTTGTTGTTGTTGTTTATTTGACGTAGTTATTGTTGTTGATGTTGTTGTTGTTGTTGTTGTTGTTTATTTGACGTTTTTGTTAATGTTGATGTTGTTGTTGTTGTTGTATATTTGACGTTGTTGTAGTTGTTATTGTTGTTGTTGTTTATTTGACATTGTTGTTGTTGTTGTTTATTTGACGTTGTTGTTGTTGTTTATTTGACGTTGTTGTTGTTGTTTATTTGACGTTGTTGTTGTTGACGGTGTTGTTGTTGTTGTTTATTTGACATTGTTGTTGTTGTTGACGTTGTTGTTGTTGTTCTTTATTTGACGTTGTTATTGTTTATTTGACGTTGTTGTTGTTGGTTATTTAACATTGTTGTTGTTGACGTTGTTGTTGTTGTTATTGTTTATTTGACGTTGGTGTTGTTGTTTATTTGACGTAGTTGTTGTTGTTGAGGTTGTTGTTGTTGTTGTTGTTGTTGTTTATTTGACGTTTTTGTTGTTGTTGATGTTGTTGTTGTTGCTGTTTATTTGACGTTATTGTTGTTGTTGTTTATTTGACGTTGTTGTTGTTGACGGTGTTGTTGTTGCTATTTATTTGACGTTGTTTTTGTTGTTTATTTGACGTTGTTGTTGTTGACGTTGTTGTTGTTGTTGTTTATTTGACGTTGTTGTTGTTGTTGACATAGTTGTTGTTGTTGTTTATTTGACGTTTTTGTTGTTGTTGATGTTGTTGTTGTTTTCGTTGTTATTTATTTGACGTTGTTGTAGTTGTTTAATTGACATTGTTGTTGTTGTTGTTGTTTATTTGACGTTGTTGTTGTTGTTGTTGTTGTTGTTTATTTGACGTTGTTATTGTTGTTCTTTATTTGACATTGTTGTCGTCGTTGTTGTTTATTTGACGTTGTTGTTGTTGTTGACGTTGTTGTTGTTGTTGTTTATTTGACATTGTTGTTGTTGTTATTGTTTATTTGACGTTGTTGTTTTTGTTATTTGGCGTTGTTGTTGTTGTATTTGACGTTGTTGTTATTGTTTATTTGACGTTGTTGTTGTTGTTGACGTTGTTTTTGTTGTTGTTTATTTGACGTTGTTGTTGTTGTTGTTTATTTGACGTTGTTGTTATTGACGTTGTTGTTGTTGTTGTTTATTTGACGTTGTTGTTGTTGTTGACATAGTTGTTGTTGTTTATTTGACGTTGTTGTTGTTGTTGACGTTGTTGTTGTTGTTGTTTATTTGACGTTGTTGTTGTAGTTGAAATAGTTGTTGTTGTTGTTGTTGTTTATTTGACGTTGTTGTTATTGACGTTGTTGTTGTTGTTGTTGTTTATTTGACGTTGTTGTTGTTGTTGTTATTGTTTATTTGACATTGTTGTTGTTGTTGACGTTGTTGTTGTTGTTGTTTATTTGACATTGTTGTTGTTGTTGTTGTTGTTGACGTTGTTGTTGTTGTTTATTTGACGTAGTTATTGTTGTTGACGTTGTTGTTGTTGTTGTTGTTGTTTATTTGACGTTTTTGTTAATGTTGATGTTGTTGTTGTTGTTGTATATTTGACGTTGTTGTAGTTGTTATTGTTGTTGTTGTTGTTTATTTGACATTGTTGTTGTTGTTGTTTATTTGACGTTGTTGTTGTTGTTTATTTGACATTGTTGTTGTTGTTTATTTGACGTTGTTGTTGTTGACGGTGTTGTTGTTGTTGTTTATTTGACATTGTTGTTGTTGTTGACGTTGTTGTTGTTTATTTGACATTGTTGTTGTTGTTGTTGACGTTGTTGTTGTTGTTGTTTATTTGACTTTGTTGTTGTTGTTGTTTATTTGACGTTGTTGTTGTTGTTGTTGTTGACTTAGTTGTTGTTGTTGTTTATTTGACGTTGTTGTTGTTGTTGACGTTGTTGTTTATTTGACGTTGTTGTTGTTGTTTATTTGACGTTGTTGTTGTTGTTGACGTTGATGTTGTTGTTTATTTGACGTTGTTGTTGTTATTTATTTGACATTGTTGTTGTTGTTGACGTTGTTGTTGTTGTTGTTTATTTGTCATTGTTGTTGTTGTTGTTGACGTTGTTGTTTATTTGACGTTGTTTTAGTATTGTTGTTTATTTGACATTGTTGTTGTTATTTATTTGACGTTGTTGTGGGTGACATTGTTGTTGTTGTTTATTTGACGTTGTTGTTGTTGTTTATTTGACGTAGTTGTAGTTGTTGACGTTGTTGTAGTTGTTGTTGTTTATTTGACGTTTTTGTTCTTGTTGATGTTGTTGTTGTTGTTGTTGTATATTTGACGTTGTTGTAGTTGTTATTGTTGTTGTTGTTTATTTGACATTGTTGTTGTTGTTGTTTATTTGACGTTGTTGTTGTTGTTTATTTGACGTTGTTGTTGTTGTTTATTTGACGTTGTTGTTGTTGACGGTGTTGTTGTTGTTGTTTATTTGACATTGTTGTTGTTGTTGACGTTGTTGTTGTTGTTGTTGTTCTTTATTTGACGTTGTTATTGTTTATTTGACGTTGTTGTTGTTGGTTATTTAACATTGTTGTTGTTGACGTTGTTGTTGTTGTTATTGTTTATTTGACGTTGGTGTTGTTGTTTATTTGAGGTAGTTGTTGTTGTTGAGGTTGTTGTTGTTGTTGTTGTTGTTGTTTATTTGACGTTTTTGTTGTTGTTGATGTTGTTGTTGTTGCTGTTTATTTGACGTTATTGTTGTTGTTGTTTATTTGACGTTGTTGTTGTTGACGGTGTTGTTGTTGCTATTTATTTGACGTTGTTTTTGTTGTTTATTTGACGTTGTTGTTGTTGACGTTGTTGTTGTTGTTGTTGTTTATTTGACGTTGTTGTTGTTGTTGACATAGTTGTTGTTGTTGTTGTTTATTTGACGTTTTTGTTGTTGTTGATGTTGTTGTTGTTTTCGTTGTTATTTATTTGACGTTGTTGTAGTTGTTTAATTGACATTGTTGTTGTTGTTGTTGTTTATTTGACGTTGTTGTTGTTGTTGTTGTTGTTGTTGTTGTTGTTTATTTGACGTTGTTATTGTTGTTCTTTATTTGACGTTGTTGTCGTCGTTGTTGTTTATTTGACGTTGTTGTTGTTGTTGACGTTGTTGTTGTTGTTGTTTATTTGACATTGTTGTTGTTGTTATTGTTTATTTGACGTTGTTGTTTTTGTTATTTGGCGTTGTTGTTGTTGTATTTGACGTTGTTGTTGTTGTTTATTTGACGTTGTTGTTGTTGTTGACGTTGTTTTTGTTGTTGTTTATTTGACGTTGTTGTTGTTGTTGTTTATTTGACGTTGTTGTTATTGACGTTGTTGTTGTTGTTGTTTATTTGACGTTGTTGTTGTTGTTGACATAGCTGTTGTTGTTTATTTGACGTTGTTGTTGTTGTTGACGTTGTTGTTGTTGTTGTTTATTTGACGTTGTTGTTGTAGTTCAAATAGTTGTTGTTGTTGTTGTTTATTTGACGTTGTTGTTATTGACGTTGTTGTTGTTGTTGTTTATTTGACGTTGTTGTTGTTGTTGTTATTGTTTATTTGACATTGTTGTTGTTGTTGACGTTGTTGTTGTTGTTGTTTATTTGACATTGTTGTTGTTGTTGTTGTTGACGTTGTTGTTGTTGTTTATTTGACGTAGTTATTGTTGTTGATGTTGTTGTTGTTGTTGTTGTTGTTTATTTGACGTTTTTGTTAATGTTGATGTTGTTGTTGTTGTTGTATATTTGACGTTGTTGTAGTTGTTATTGTTGTTGTTGTTTATTTGACATTGTTGTTGTTGTTGTTTATTTGACGTTGTTGTTGTTGTTTATTTGACGTTGTTGTTGTTGTTTATTTGACGTTGTTGTTGTTGACGGTGTTGTTGTTGTTGTTTATTTGACATTGTTGTTGTTGTTGACGTTGTTGTTGTTGTTCTTTATTTGACGTTGTTATTGTTTATTTGACGTTGTTGTTGTTGGTTATTTAACATTGTTGTTGTTGACGTTGTTGTTGTTGTTATTGTTTATTTGACGTTGGTGTTGTTGTTTATTTGACGTAGTTGTTGTTGTTGAGGTTGTTGTTGTTGTTGTTGTTGTTGTTTATTTGACGTTTTTGTTGTTGTTGATGTTGTTGTTGTTGCTGTTTATTTGACGTTATTGTTGTTGTTGTTTATTTGACGTTGTTGTTGTTGACGGTGTTGTTGTTGCTATTTATTTGACGTTGTTTTTGTTGTTTATTTGACGTTGTTGTTGTTGACGTTGTTGTTGTTGTTGTTTATTTGACGTTGTTGTTGTTGTTGACATAGTTGTTGTTGTTGTTTATTTGACGTTTTTGTTGTTGTTGATGTTGTTGTTGTTTTCGTTGTTATTTATTTGACGTTGTTGTAGTTGTTTAATTGACATTGTTGTTGTTGTTGTTGTTTATTTGACGTTGTTGTTGTTGTTGTTGTTGTTGTTTATTTGACGTTGTTATTGTTGTTCTTTATTTGACATTGTTGTCGTCGTTGTTGTTTATTTGACGTTGTTGTTGTTGTTGACGTTGTTGTTGTTGTTGTTTATTTGACATTGTTGTTGTTGTTATTGTTTATTTGACGTTGTTGTTTTTGTTATTTGGCGTTGTTGTTGTTGTATTTGACGTTGTTGTTATTGTTTATTTGACGTTGTTGTTGTTGTTGACGTTGTTTTTGTTGTTGTTTATTTGACGTTGTTGTTGTTGTTGTTTATTTGACGTTGTTGTTATTGACGTTGTTGTTGTTGTTGTTTATTTGACGTTGTTGTTGTTGTTGACATAGCTGTTGTTGTTTATTTGACGTTGTTGTTGTTGTTGACGTTGTTGTTGTTGTTGTTTATTTGACGTTGTTGTTGTAGTTGAAATAGTTGTTGTTGTTGTTGTTTATTTGACGTTGTTGTTATTGACGTTGTTGTTGTTGTTGTTGTTTATTTGACGTTGTTGTTGTTGTTGTTATTGTTTATTTGACATTGTTGTTGTTGTTGACGTTGTTGTTGTTGTTGTTTATTTGACATTGTTGTTGTTGTTGTTGTTGTTGACGTTGTTGTTGTTGTTTATTTGACGTAGTTATTGTTGTTGACGTTGTTGTTGTTGTTGTTGTTGTTTATTTGACGTTTTTGTTAATGTTGATGTTGTTGTTGTTGTTGTATATTTGACGTTGTTGTAGTTGTTATTGTTGTTGTTGTTGTTTATTTGACATTGTTGTTGTTGTTGTTTATTTGACGTTGTTGTTGTTGTTTATTTGACATTGTTGTTGTTGTTTATTTGACGTTGTTGTTGTTGACGGTGTTGTTGTTGTTGTTTATTTGACATTGTTGTTGTTGTTGACGTTGTTGTTGTTTATTTGACATTGTTGTTGTTGTTGTTGTTTATTTGATGTTTTTGTTGTTGTTGATTTTGTTGTTGTTTTCGTTGTTGTTTATTTGACGTTGTTGTAGTTGTTTAATTGACGTTGGTTTTGTTGTTGTTGTTTATTTGACGTTGTTGTTGTTGTTGTTATTGTTGTTGTTGTTGTTTATTTGACGTTGTTGTTGTTGTTGTTTATTTGACGATGTTGTTGTTGTTGTTGTTTATTTGACGTTGTTGTTGTTATTTATTTGACGTTGTTATGGGTGACATTGTTGTTGTTGTTTATTTGACGTTGTTGTTGTTATTTATTTGACGTAGTTGTTGTTGTTGACGTTGTTGTTGTTGTTGTTGTTTATTTGACGTTTTTGTTACTGTTGATGTTGTTGTTGTTGTTGTATATTTGACGTTTTTGTAGTTGTTATTGTTGTTGTTGTTTATTTGACATTGTTGTTGTTGTTTATTTGACGTTGTTGTTGTTGTTTATTTGACATTGTTGTTGTTGTTTATTTAACGTTGTTGTTGTTGACGATGTTGTTGTTGTTGTTTATTTGACATTGTTATTGTTGTTGTTGTTGTTGACGTTGTTGTTGTTTATTTGACATTGTTGTTGTTGTTGTTGACGTTGTTGTTGTTATTGTTTATTTGACTTTGTTGTTGTTGTTGTTTATTTGACGTTGTTGTTGTTGTTGTTGACTTAGTTGTTGTTGTTGTTTATTTGACGTTGTTGTTGTTGTTGTTGACGTTGTTGTTTATTTGACGTTGTTGTTGTTGTTTATTTGACGTTGTTGTTGTTATTGACGTTGTTGTTGTTGTTTATTTGACGTTGTTGTTGTTATTTATTTGACATTGTTGTTGTTGTTGATGTTGTTGTTGTTGTTGTTGTTTATTTGACATTGTTGTTGTTGTTGTTGACGTTGTTGTTTATTTGACGTTGTTTTAGTATTGTTGTTTATTTGACATTGTTGTTGTTATTTATTTGACGTTGTTGTGGGTGACATTGTTGTTGTTGTTTATTTAACGTTGTTGTTGTTGTTTATTTGACGTAGTTGTAGTTGTTGACGTTGTTGTAGTTGTTGTTGTTTATTTGACGTTTTTGTTGTTGTTGATGTTGTTGTTGTTGTTGTATATTTGACGTTGTTGTAGTTGTTATTGTTGTTGTTGTTTATTTGACATTGTTGTTGTTGTTATTTATTTGACGTTGTTGTTGTTTTTTATTTGACGTTGTTGTTGTTGACGGTGTTGTTGTTGTTGTTTATTTGACATTGTTGTTGTTGTTGACGTTGTTGTTGTTGTTGTTCTTTATTTGACGTTGTTATTGTTTATTTGACGTTGTTGTTGTTGGTTATTTAACATTGTTGTTGTTGACGTTGTTGTTGTTGTTATTGTTTATTTGACGTTGTTGTTGTTGTTTATTTGACGTAGTTGTTGTTGTTGAGGTTGTTGTTGTTGTTGTTGTTTATTTCACGTTTTTGTTGTTGTTGTTGTTGTTGTTGTTGCTGTTGTTTATTTGACGTTGTTGTTGTTGTTTATTTGATGTTGTTGTTGTTGACGGTGTTGTTGTTGCTATTTATTTGACGTTGTTGTTGTTGTTGTTGTTTATTTGACGTTGTTGTTGTTGACGTTGTTGTTGTTGTTGTTTATTTGACGTTGTTGTTGTTGTTGACATAGTTGTTGTTGTTGTTGTTATTTATTTGACGTTTTTGTTGTTGTTGATGTTGTTGTTGTTTTCGTTGTTATTTATTTGACGTTTTTGTAGTTGTTTAATTGACATTGTTGTTGTTGTTGTTGTTGTTTATTTGACGTTGTTGTTGTTGTTGTTGTTGTTTATTTGACGTTGTTATTGTTGTTCTTTATTTGACGTTGTTGTCGTCGTTGTTGTTTATTTGACGTTGTTGTTGTTGTTGACGTTGTTGTTGTTGTTGTTTATTTGACATTGTTGTTGTTGTTATTGTTTATTTGACGTTGTTGTTTTTCTTATTTGGCGTTGTTGTTGTTGTATTTGACGTTGTTGTTGTTGTTTATTTGACGTTGTTGTTGTTGTTGACGTTGTTTTTGTTGTTGTTTATTTGACGTTGTTGTTGTTGTTGTTTATTTGACGTTGTTGTTGTTATTGTTTATTTGACGTTGTTGTTGTTGACGTTGTTGTTGTTGTTGTTGTTTATTTGACGTTGTTGTTGTTGTTGTTGTTGTTGTTGTTGTTGTTCTTTATTTGACATTGTTGTTGTTGTTGACGTTGTTGTTGTTGTTGTTTATGTGACATTGTTGTTGTTGTTGTTGTTATTGTTGACGTTGTTGTTGTTGTTTATTTGACTTTGTTGTTGTTGTTGTTTATTTGACGTTGTTATTGTTGTTGACTTAGTTGTTGTTGTTGTTTATTTGACGTTGTTGTTGTTGTTGACGTTGTTGTTGTTGTTGTTTATTTGACGTTGTTGTTGTTGTTGTTGACGTTGTTGTTGTTGTTTATTTGACGTTGTTGTTGTTATTGTTTATTTGACGTTGTTGTTGTTTATTTGACGTAGTTGTTGTTGTTAACGTTGTTGTTGTTGTTGTTGTTGATGTTGTTATTGTTGTTGTATATTTGACGTTGTTGTTGTTTATTTGACATTGTTATTGTTGTTGTTTATTTGACGTAGTTATTGTTGTTGACGTTGTAGTTGTTGTTGTTGTTGTTGTTTATTTGACGTTTTTGTTGTTGTTGATGTTGTTGTTGTTTTCGTTGTTATTTATTTGACGTTGTTGTAGTTGTTTAATTGACATTGTTGTTGTTGTTGTTGTTTATTTGACGTTGTTGTTGTTGTTGTTGTTGTTTATTTGACGTTGTTATTGTTGTTCTTTATTTGACGTTGTTGTCGTCGTTGTTGTTTATTTGACGTTGTTGTTGTTGTTGACGTTGTTGTTGTTGTTGTTTATTTGACATTGTTGTTATTGTTATTGTTTATTTGACGTTGTTGTTTTTGTTATTTGGCGTTGTTGTTGTTGTATTTGACGTTGTTGTTGTTGTTTATTTGACGTTGTTGTTGTTGTTGACGTTGTTTTTGTTGTTGTTTATTTGACGTTGTTGTTGTTGTTGTTTATTTGACGTTGTTGTTATTGACGTTGTTGTTGTTGTTGTTTATTTGACGTTGTTGTTGTTGTTGACATAGCTGTTGTTGTTTATTTGACGTTGTTGTTGTTGTTGACGTTGTTGTTGTTGTTGTTTATTTGACGTTGTTGTTGTAGTTGAAATAGTTGTTGTTGTTGTTGTTTATTTGACGTTGTTGTTATTGACGTTGTTGTTGTTGTTGTTTATTTGACGTTGTTGTTGTTGTTGTTATTGTTTATTTGACATTGTTGTTGTTGTTGACGTTGTTGTTGTTGTTTATTTGACATTGTTGTTGTTGTTGTTGTTGACGTTGTTGTTGTTGTTTATTTGACGTAGTTATTGTTGTTGATGTTGTTGTTGTTGTTGTTGTTGTTTATTTGACGTTTTTGTTAATGTTGATGTTGTTGTTGTTGTTGTATATTTGACGTTGTTGTAGTTGTTATTGTTGTTGTTGTTTATTTGACATTGTTGTTGTTGTTGTTTATTTGACGTTGTTGTTGTTGTTTATTTGACGTTGTTGTTGTTGTTTATTTGACGTTGTTGTTGTTGACGGTGTTGTTGTTGTTGTTTATTTGACATTGTTGTTGTTGTTGACGTTGTTGTTGTTGTTCTTTATTTGACGTTGTTATTGTTTATTTGACGTTGTTGTTGTTGGTTATTTAACATTGTTGTTGTTGACGTTGTTGTTGTTGTTATTGTTTATTTGACGTTGGTGTTGTTGTTTATTTGACGTAGTTGTTGTTGTTGAGGTTGTTGTTGTTGTTGTTGTTGTTGTTTATTTGACGTTTTCGTTGTTGTTGATGTTGTTGTTGTTGCTGTTTATTTGACGTTATTGTTGTTGTTGTTTATTTGACGTTGTTGTTGTTGACGGTGTTGTTGTTGCTATTTATTTGACGTTGTTTTTGTTGTTTATTTGACGTTGTTGTTGTTGACGTTGTTGTTGTTGTTGTTTATTTGACGTTGTTGTTGTTGTTGACATAGTTGTTGTTGTTGTTTATTTGACGTTTTTGTTGTTGTTGATGTTGTTGTTGTTTTCGTTGTTATTTATTTGACGTTGTTGTAGTTGTTTAATTGACATTGTTGTTGTTGTTGTTGTTTATTTGACGTTGTTGTTGTTGTTGTTGTTGTTGTTTATTTGACGTTGTTATTGTTGTTCTTTATTTGACATTGTTGTCGTCGTTGTTGTTTATTTGACGTTGTTGTTGTTGTTGACGTTGTTGTTGTTGTTGTTTATTTGACATTGTTGTTGTTGTTATTGTTTATTTGACGTTGTTGTTTTTGTTATTTGGCGTTGTTGTTGTTGTATTTGACGTTGTTGTTATTGTTTATTTGACGTTGTTGTTGTTGTTGACGTTGTTTTTGTTGTTGTTTATTTGACGTTGTTGTTGTTGTTGTTTATTTGACGTTGTTGTTATTGACGTTGTTGTTGTTGTTGTTTATTTGACGTTGTTGTTGTTGTTGACATAGCTGTTGTTGTTTATTTGACGTTGTTGTTGTTGTTGACGTTGTTGTTGTTGTTGTTTATTTGACGTTGTTGTTGTAGTTGAAATAGTTGTTGTTGTTGTTGTTTATTTGACGTTGTTGTTATTGACGTTGTTGTTGTTGTTGTTTATTTGACGTTGTTGTTGTTGTTGTTATTGTTTATTTGACATTGTTGTTGTTGTTGACGTTGTTGTTGTTGTTGTTTATTTGACATTGTTGTTGTTGTTGTTGTTGTTGACGTTGTTGTTGTTGTTTATTTGACGTAGTTGTTGTTGTTGAGGTTGTTGTTGTTGTTGTTGTTGTTGTTTATTTGACGTTTTCGTTGTTGTTGATGTTGTTGTTGTTGCTGTTTATTTGACGTTATTGTTGTTGTTGTTTATTTGACGTTGTTGTTGTTGACGGTGTTGTTGTTGCTATTTATTTGACGTTGTTTTTGTTGTTTATTTGACGTTGTTGTTGTTGACGTTGTTGTTGTTGTTGTTTATTTGACGTTGTTGTTGTTGTTGACATAGTTGTTGTTGTTGTTTATTTGACGTTTTTGTTGTTGTTGATGTTGTTGTTGTTATCGTTGTTATTTATTTGACGTTGTTGTAGTTGTTTAATTGACATTGTTGTTGTTGTTGTTGTTTATTTGACGTTGTTGTTGTTGTTGTTGTTGTTGTTTATTTGACGTTGTTATTGTTGTTCTTTATTTGACATTGTTGTCGTCGTTGTTGTTTATTTGACGTTGTTGTTGTTGTTGACGTTGTTGTTGTTGTTGTTTATTTGACATTGTTGTTATTGTTATTGTTTATTTGACGTTGTTGTTTTTGTTATTTGGCGTTCTTGTTGTTGTATTTGACGTTGTTGTTATTGTTTATTTGACGTTGTTGTTGTTGTTGACGTTGTTTTTGTTGTTGTTTATTTGACGTTGTTGTTGTTGTTGTTTATTTGACGTTGTTGTTATTGACGTTGTTGTTGTTGTTGTTTATTTGACGTTGTTGTTGTTGTTGACATAGCTGTTGTTGTTTATTTGACGTTGTTGTTGTTGTTGACGTTGTTGTTGTTGTTGTTTATTTGACGTTGTTGTTGTAGTTGAAATAGTTGTTGTTGTTGTTGTTTATTTGACGTTGTTGTTATTGACGTTGTTGTTGTTGTTGTTTATTTGACGTTGTTGTTGTTGTTGTTATTGTTTATTTGACATTGTTGTTGTTGTTGACGTTGTTGTTGTTGTTTATTTGACATTGTTGTTGTTGTTGTTGTTGACGTTGTTGTTGTTGTTTATTTGACGTAGTTATTGTTGTTGACGTTGTTGTTGTTGTTGTTGTTGTTGTTTATTTGACGTTTTTGTTAATGTTGATGTTGTTGTTGTTGTTGTATATTTGACGTTGTTGTAGTTGTTATTGTTGTTGTTGTTGTTTATTTGACATTGTTGTTGTTGTTGTTTATTTGACGTTGTTGTTGTTGTTTATTTGACATTGTTGTTGTTGTTTATTTGACGTTGTTGTTGTTGACGGTGTTGTTGTTGTTGTTTATTTGACATTGTTGTTGTTGTTGACGTTGTTGTTGTTTATTTGACATTGTTGTTGTTGTTGTTGTTTATTTGATGTTTTTGTTGTTGTTGATTTTGTTGTTGTTTTCGTTGTTGTTTATTTGACGTTGTTGTAGTTGTTTAATTGACGTTGGTTTTGTTGTTGTTGTTTATTTGACGTTGTTGTTGTTGTTGTTATTGTTGTTGTTGTTGTTTATTTGACGTTGTTGTTGTTGTTGTTTATTTGATGATGTTGTTGTTGTTGTTGTTGTTTATTTGACGTTGTTGTTGTTATTTATTTGACGTTGTTATGGGTGACATTGTTGTTGTTGTTTATTTGACGTTGTTGTTGTTATTTATTTGACGTTGTTATGGGTGACATTGTTGTTGTTGTTTATTTGACGTTGTTGTTGTTATTTATTTGACGTAGTTGTTGTTGTTGACGTTGTTGTTGTTGTTGTTGTTTATTTGACGTTTTTGTTACTGTTGATGTTGTTGTTGTTGTTGTATATTTGACGTTTTTGTAGTTGTTATTGTTGTTGTTGTTTATTTGACATTGTTGTTGTTGTTTATTTGACGTTGTTGTTGTTGTTTATTTGACATTGTTGTTGTTGTTTATTTAACGTTGTTGTTGTTGACGATGTTGTTGTTGTTATTTATTTGACATTGTTATTGTTGTTGTTGTTGTTGACGTTGTTGTTGTTTATTTGACATTGTTGTTGTTGTTGTTGACGTTGTTGTTGTTATTGTTTATTTGACTTTGTTGTTGTTGTTGTTTATTTGACGTTGTTGTTGTTGTTGTTGACTTAGTTGTTGTTGTTGTTTATTTGACGTTGTTGTTGTTGTTGTTGACGTTGTTGTTTATTTGACGTTGTTGTTGTTGTTTATTTGACGTTGTTGTTGTTATTGACGTTGTTGTTGTTGTTTATTTGACGTTGTTGTTGTTATTTATTTGACATTGTTGTTGTTGTTGACGTTGTTGTTGTTGTTGTTGTTTATTTGACATTGTTGTTGTTGTTGTTGACGTTGTTGTTTATTTGACGTTGTTTTAGTATTGTTGTTTATTTGACATTGTTGTTGTTATTTATTTGACGTTGTTGTGGGTGACATTGTTGTTGTTGTTTATTTAACGTTGTTGTTGTTGTTTATTTGACGTAGTTGTAGTTGTTGACGTTGTTGTAGTTGTTGTTGTTTATTTGACGTTTTTGTTGTTGTTGATGTTGTTGTTGTTGTTGTATATTTGACGTTGTTGTAGTTGTTATTGTTGTTGTTGTTTATTTGACATTGTTGTTGTTGTTATTTATTTGACGTTGTTGTTGTTTTTTATTTGACGTTGTTGTTGTTGACGGTGTTGTTGTTGTTGTTTATTTGACATTGTTGTTGTTGTTGACGTTGTTGTTGTTGTTGTTCTTTATTTGACGTTGTTATTGTTTATTTGACGTTGTTGTTGTTGGTTATTTAACATTGTTGTTGTTGACGTTGTTGTTGTTGTTATTGTTTATTTGACGTTGTTGTTGTTGTTGTTTATTTGACGTAGTTGTTGTTGTTGAGGTTGTTGTTGTTGTTGTTGTTTATTTGACGTTTTTGTTGTTGTTGTTGTTGTTGTTGTTGCTGTTGTTTATTTGACGATGTTGTTGTTGTTTATTTGATGTTGTTGTTGTTGACGGTGTTGTTGTTGCTATTTATTTGACGTTGTTGTTGTTGTTGTTGTTTATTTGACGTTGTTGTTGTTGACGTTGTTGTTGTTGTTGTTTATTTGACGTTGTTGTTGTTGTTGACATAGTTGTTGTTGTTGTTGTTATTTATTTGACGTTTTTGTTGTTGTTGATGTTGTTGTTGTTTTCGTTGTTATTTATTTGACGTTTTTGTAGTTGTTTAATTGACATTGTTGTTGTTGTTGTTGTTGTTGTTTATTTGACGTTGTTGTTGTTGTTGTTGTTGTTTATTTGACGTTGTTATTGTTGTTCTTTATTTGACGTTGTTGTCGTCGTTGTTGTTTATTTGACGTTGTTGTTGTTGTTGACGTTGTTGTTGTTGTTGTTTATTTGACATTGTTGTTATTGTTATTGTTTATTTGACGTTGTTGTTTTTCTTATTTGGCGTTGTTGTTGTTGTATTTGACGTTGTTGTTGTTGTTTATTTGACGTTGTTGTTGTTGTTGACGTTGTTTTTGTTGTTGTTTATTTGACGTTGTTGTTGTTGTTGTTTATTTGACGTTGTTGTTGTTATTGTTTATTTGACGTTGTTGTTGTTGACGTTGTTGTTGTTGTTGTTGTTGTTTATTTGACGTTGTTGTTGTTGTTGTTGTTGTTGTTCTTTATTTGACATTGTTGTTGTTGTTGACGTTGTTGTTGTTGTTGTTTATGTGACATTGTTGTTGTTGTTGTTGTTATTGTTGACGTTGTTGTTGTTGTTTATTTGACTTTGTTGTTGTTGTTGTTTATTTGACGTTGTTATTGTTGTTGACTTAGTTGTTGTTGTTGTTTATTTGACGTTGTTGTTGTTGTTGACGTTGTTGTTGTTGTTTATTTGACGTTGTTGTTGTTGTTGTTGTTGACGTTGTTGTTGTTGTTTATTTGACGTTGTTGTTGTTATTGTTTATTTGACGTTGTTGTTGTTTATTTGATGTAGTTGTTGTTGTTAACGTTGTTGTTGTTGTTGTTGTTGATGTTGTTATTGTTGTTGTATATTTGACGTTGTTGTTGTTTATTTGACATTGTTATTGTTGTTGTTTATTTGACGTAGTTATTGTTGTTGACGTTGTAGTTGTTGTTGTTGTTGTTGTTTATTTGACGTTGTTATTGTTGTTGTTTATTTGACGTAGTTATTGTTGTTGACGTTGTAGTTGTTGTTGTTGTTGTTGTTTATTTGACGTTTTTGTTGATGTTGATGTTGTTGTTGTTGTTGTATATTTGACGTTGTTGTAGTTGTTATTGTTGTTGTTGTTGTTTATTTGACATTGTTGTTGTTGTTGTTGTTGTTTATTTGACGTTGTTGTTGTTGTTTATTTGACATTGTTGTTGTTGTTTATTTGACGTTGTTGTTGTTGACGGTGTTGTTGTTGTTGTTTATTTGACATTGTTGTTGTTGTTGTTGACGTTGTTGTTGTTTATTTGACATTGTTGTTGTTGTTGTTGTTTATTTGATGTTTTTGTTGTTGTTGATTTTGTTGTTGTTTTCGTTGTTGTTTATTTGACGTTGTTGTAGTTGTTTAATTGACGTTGGTTTTGTTGTTGTTGTTTATTTGACGTTGTTGTTGTTGTTGTTATTGTTGTTGTTGTTGTTTATTTGACGTTGTTGTTGTTGTTGTTATTGTTGTTGTTGTTGTTTATTTGACGTTGTTGTTGTTGTTGTTTATTTGACGATGTTGTTGTTGTTGTTGTTTATTTGACGTTGTTGTTGTTATTTATTTGACGTTGTTGTGGGTGACATTGTTGTTGTTGTTTATTTGACGTTGTTGTTGTTATTTATTTGACGTAGTTGTTGTTGTTGACGTTGTTGTTGTTGTTGTTTATTTGACGTTTTTGTTGATGTTGATGTTGTTGTTGTTGTTGTATATTTGACGTTGTTGTAGTTGTTATTGTTGTTGTTGTTTATTTGACATTGTTGTTGTTGTTGTTTATTTGACGTTGTTGTTGTTGTTTATTTGACATTGTTGTTGTTGTTTATTTGACGTTGTTGTTGTTGACGGTGTTGTTGTTGTTGTTTATTTGACATTGTTGTTGTTGTTGTTGTTGACGTTGTTGTTGTTTATTTGACATTGTTGTTGTTGTTGTTGACGTTGTTGTTGTTGTTGTTTATTTGACTTTGTTGTTGTTGTTGTTTATTTGACGTTGTTGTTGTTGTTGACTTAGTTGTTGTTGTTGTTTATTTGACGTTGTTGTTGTTGTTGACGTTGTTGTTGCTGTTGTTTATTTGACATTGTTGTTGTTGTTGTTGACGTTGTTGTTTATTTGACGTTGTTTTAGTATTGTTGTTTATTTGACATTGTTGTTGTTATTTATTTGACGTTGTTGTGGGTGACATTGTTGTTGTTTTTTATTTGACGTTGTTGTTGTTTATTTGACGTAGTTGTAGTTGTTGACGTTGTTGTAGTTGTTGTTGTTTATTTGACGTTTTTGTTGTTGTTGATGTTGTTGTTGTTGTTGTATATTTGACGTTGTTGTAGTTGTTATTGTTGTTGTTGTTTATTTGACATTGTTGTTGTTGTTGTTTATTTGACGTTGTTGTTGTTGTTTATTAGACGTTGTTGTTGTTGTTGTTTATTTGACGTTGTTGTAGTTGTTTATTTGACGTTGTTGTTGTTGACGGTGTTGTTGTTGTTGTTTATTTGACATTGTTGTTGTTGTTGACGTTGTTGTTGTTGTTGTTCTTTATTTGACGTTGTTATTGTTTATTTGACGTTGTTGTTGTTGGTTATTTAACATTGTTGTTGTTGACGTTGTTGTTGTTGTTATTGTTTATTTGACGTTGTTGTTGTTGTTTATTTGACGTAGTTGTTGTTGTTGAGGTTGTTGTTGTTGTTGTTATTGTTTATTTGACGTTTTTGTTGTTGTTGATGTTGTTGTTGTTGTTGTTGTTTATTTGACGTTGATGTTGTTGTTGTTTATTTGACGTTGTTATTGTTGACGGTGTTGTTGTTGCTATTTATTTGACGTTGTTGTTGTTGTTTATTTGACATTGTTGTTGTTGTTGTTGACGTTGTTGTTTATTTGACGTTGTTTTAGTATTGTTGTTTATTTGACATTGTTGTTGTTATTTATTTGACGTTGTTGTGGGTGACATTGTTGTTGTTTTTTATTTAACGTTGTTGTTGTTGTTTATTTGACGTAGTTGTAGTTGTTGACGTTGTTGTAGTTGTTGTTGTTTATTTGACGTTTTTGTTGTTGTTGATGTTGTTGTTGTTGTTGTATATTTGACGTTGTTGTAGTTGTTATTGTTGTTGTTGTTTATTTGACATTGTTGTTGTTGTTATTTATTTGACGTTGTTGTTGTTTTTTATTTGACGTTGTTGTTGTTGACGGTGTTGTTGTTGTTGTTTATTTGACATTGTTGTTGTTGTTGACGTTGTTGTTGTTGTTGTTCTTTATTTGACGTTGTTATTGTTTATTTGACGTTGTTGTTGTTGGTTATTTAACATTGTTGTTGTTGACGTTGTTGTTGTTGTTATTGTTTATTTGACGTTGTTGTTGTTGTTGTTTATTTGACGTAGTTGTTGTTGTTGAGGTTGTTGTTGTTGTTGTTGTTTATTTGACGTTTTTGTTGTTGTTGTTGTTGTTGTTGTTGCTGTTGTTTATTTGACGATGTTGTTGTTGTTTATTTGATGTTGTTGTTGTTGACGGTGTTGTTGTTGCTATTTATTTGACGTTGTTGTTGTTGTTGTTTATTTGACGTTGTTGTTGTTGACGTTGTTGTTGTTGTTGTTTATTTGACGTTGTTGTTGTTGTTGACATAGTTGTTGTTGTTGTTGTTATTTATTTGACGTTTTTGTTGTTGTTGATGTTGTTGTTGTTTTCGTTGTTATTTATTTGACGTTTTTGTAGTTGTTTAATTGACATTGTTGTTGTTGTTGTTGTTGTTTATTTGACGTTGTTGTTGTTGTTGTTGTTGTTTATTTGACGTTGTTATTGTTGTTCTTTATTTGACGTTGTTGTCGTCGTTGTTGTTTATTTGACGTTGTTGTTGTTGTTGACGTTGTTGTTGTTGTTGTTTATTTGACATTGTTGTTGTTGTTATTGTTTATTTGACGTTGTTGTTTTTCTTATTTGGCGTTGTTGTTGTTGTATTTGACGTTGTTGTTGTTGTTTATTTGACGTTGTTGTTGTTGTTGACGTTGTTTTTGTTGTTGTTTATTTGACGTTGTTGTTGTTGTTGTTTATTTGACGTTGTTGTTGTTATTGTTTATTTGACGTTGTTGTTGTTGACGTTGTTGTTGTTGTTGTCGTTTATTTGACGTTGTTGTTGTTGTTGTTGTTGTTGTTCTTTATTTGACATTGTTGTTGTTGTTGACGTTGTTGTTGTTGTTGTTTATGTGACATTGTTGTTGTTGTTGTTGTTATTGTTGACGTTGTTGTTGTTGTTTATTTGACTTTGTTGTTGTTGTTGTTTATTTGACGTTGTTATTGTTGTTGACTTAGTTGTTGTTGTTGTTTATTTGACGTTGTTGTTGTTGTTGACGTTGTTGTTGTTGTTTATTTGACGTTGTTGTTGTTGTTGTTGTTGACGTTGTTGTTGTTGTTTATTTGACGTTGTTGTTGTTATTGTTTATTTGACGTTGTTGTTGTTTATTTGACGTAGTTGTTGTTGTTAACGTTGTTGTTGTTGTTGTTGTTGATGTTGTTATTGTTGTTGTATATTTGACGTTGTTGTTGTTTATTTGACATTGTTATTGTTGTTGTTTATTTGACGTAGTTATTGTTGTTGACGTTGTAGTTGTTGTTGTTGTTGTTGTTTATTTGACGTTGTTATTGTTGTTGTTTATTTGACGTAGTTATTGTTGTTGACGTTGTAGTTGTTGTTGTTGTTGTTTATTTGACGTTTTTGTTGATGTTGATGTTGTTGTTGTTGTTGTATATTTGACGTTGTTGTAGTTGTTATTGTTGTTGTTGTTGTTTATTTGACATTGTTGTTGTTGTTGTTGTTGTTGTTTATTTGACGTTGTTGTTGTTGTTTATTTGACATTGTTGTTGTTGTTTATTTGACGTTGTTGTTGTTGACGGTGTTGTTGTTGTTGTTTATTTGACATTGTTGTTGTTGTTGTTGACGTTGTTGTTGTTTATTTGACATTGTTGTTGTTGTTGTTGTTTATTTGATGTTTTTGTTGTTGTTGATTTTGTTGTTGTTTTCGTTGTTGTTTATTTGACGTTGTTGTAGTTGTTTAATTGACGTTGGTTTTGTTGTTGTTGTTTATTTGACGTTGTTGTTGTTGTTGTTGTTATTGTTGTTGTTGTTTATTTGACGTTGTTGTTGTTGTTGTTATTGTTGTTGTTGTTGTTTATTTAACGTTGTTGTTGTTGTTGTTTATTTGACGATGTTGTTGTTGTTGTTGTTTATTTGACGTTGTTGTTGTTATTTATTTGACGTTGTTGTGGGTGACATTGTTGTTGTTGTTTATTTGACGTTGTTGTTGTTATTTATTTGACGTAGTTGTTGTTGTTGACGTTGTTGTTGTTGTTGTTTATTTGACGTTTTTGTTGATGTTGATGTTGTTGTTGTTGTTGTATATTTGACGTTGTTGTAGTTGTTATTGTTGTTGTTGTTTATTTGACATTGTTGTTGTTGTTGTTTATTTGACGTTGTTGTTGTTGTTTATTTGACATTGTTGTTGTTGTTTATTTGACGTTGTTGTTGTTGACGGTGTTGTTGTTGTTGTTTATTTGACATTGTTGTTGTTGTTGTTGTTGACGTTGTTGTTGTTTATTTGACATTGTTGTTGTTGTTGTTGACGTTGTTGTTGTTGTTGTTTATTTGACTTTGTTGTTGTTGTTGTTTATTTGACGTTGTTGTTGTTGTTGACTTAGTTGTTGTTGTTGTTTATTTGACGTTGTTGTTGTTGTTGACGTTGTTGTTGCTGTTGTTTATTTGACATTGTTGTTGTTGTTGTTGACGTTGTTGTTTATTTGATGTTGTTTTAGTATTGTTGTTTATTTGACATTGTTGTTGTTATTTATTTGACGTTGTTGTGGGTGACATTGTTGTTGTTTTTTATTTGACGTTGTTGTTGTTTATTTGACGTAGTTGTAGTTGTTGACGTTGTTGTAGTTGTTGTTGTTTATTTGACGTTTTTGTTGTTGTTGATGTTGTTGTTGTTGTTGTATATTTGACGTTGTTGTAGTTGTTATTGTTGTTGTTGTTTATTTGACATTGTTGTTGTTGTTGTTTATTTGACGTTGTTGTTGTTGTTTATTAGACGTTGTTGTTGTTGTTTATTTGACGTTGTTGTAGTTGTTTATTTGACGTTGTTGTTGTTGACGGTGTTGTTGTTGTTGTTTATTTGACATTGTTGTTGTTGTTGACGTTGTTGTTGTTGTTGTTCTTTATTTGACGTTGTTATTGTTTATTTGACGTTGTTGTTGTTGGTTATTTAACATTGTTGTTGTTGACGTTGTTGTTGTTGTTATTGTTTATTTGACGTTGTTGTTGTTTATTTGACGTAGTTGTTGTTGTTGAGGTTGTTGTTGTTGTTGTTGTTGTTTATTTGACGTTTTTGTTGTTGTTGATGTTGTTGTTGTTGTTGTTGTTTATTTGACGTTGATGTTGTTGTTGTTTATTTGACGTTGTTATTGTTGACGGTGTTGTTGTTGCTATTTATTTGACGTTGTTGTTGTTGTTTATTTGACGTTGTTGTTGTTGACGTTGTTGTTGTTGTTTATTTGACGTTGTTGTTGTTGTTGACATAGTTGTTGTTGTTGTTGTTGTTGTTTATTTGACGTTTTTGTTGTTGTTGATGTTGTTGTTGTTTTCGTTGTTATTTATTTGATGTTGTTGTAGTTGTTTAATTGACATTGTTGTTGTTGTTGTTGTTGTTTATTTGACGTTGTTGTCGTCGTTGTTGTTGTTGTTGTTTATTTGACGTTGTTATTGTTGTTCTTTATTTCACGTTGTTGTCGTCGTTGTTGTTTATTTGACGTTGTTGTTGTTGTTGACGTTGTTGTTGTTGTTGACGTTGTTGTTGTTGTTGTTTATTTGACATTGTTGTTGTTGTTATTGTTTATTTGACATTGTTGTTTTTGTTATTTGGCGTTGTTGTTGTTGTATTTGACGTTGTTGTTATTGTTTATTTGACGTTGTTGTTGTTGTTGACGTTGTTTTTGTTGTTGTTTATTTGACGTTGTTGTTGTTGTTGTTTATTTGACGTTGTTGTTGTTGTTGTTGTTTATTTGACGTTGTTGTTGTTGACGTTGTTGTTGTTGTTGTTTATTTGACGTTGTTGTTGTTGTTGTTGTTGTTGTTTATTTGACATTGTTGTTGTTGTTGACGTTGTTGTTGTTGTTGTTTATTTGACATTGTTGTTGTTGTTGTTGACGTTGTTGTTGTTGTTTATTTGACGTTGTTGTTGTTGTTGACGTTGTTGTTGTTGTTTATTTGACGTTGTTGTTGTTATTGTTTATTTGACATTGTTGTTGTTTATTTGACGTAGTTGTTGTTGTTAACGTTGTTGTTGTTGTTCTTGTTTATTTGACGTTTTTGTTGTTGTTGATGTTGTTGTTGTTGTTGTATATTTGACGTTGTTGTAGTTGTTATTGTTGTTCTTGTTTATTTGACATTGTTGTTGTTGTTGTTTATTTGACGTTGTTGTTGTTGTTTATTTGACGTTGTTGTTGTTGTTTATTTGACGTTGTTGTTGTTGACGGTGTTGTTGTTGTTTATTTGACATTGTTGTTGTTGTTGTTGACGTTGTTGTTGTTGTTCTTTATTTGACGTTGTTATTGTTTATTTGACGTTGTTGTTGTTGGTTATTTAACATTGTTGTTGTTGACGTTGTTGTTGTTGTTATTGTTTATTTGACGTTGTTGTTGTTGTTTATTTGACGTAGTTGTTGTTGTTGAGGTTGTTGTTGTTGTTGTTGTTTATTTGACGTTTTTGTTGTTGTTGATGTTGTTGTTGTTATTGTTGTTTATTTGACGTTGTTGTTGTTGTTGTTGTTTATTTGACGTTGTTGTTGTTGACGGTGTTGTTGTTGCTATTTATTTGACGTTGTTGTTGTTGTTGTTTATTTGACGTTATTGTTGTTGACGTTGTTGTTGTTGTTGTTTATTTGACGTTGTTGTTGTTGTTGACATAGTTGTTGTTATTGTTGTTTATTTGACGTTGTTGTTGTTGTTGACGTTGTTTTTGTTGTTGTTTATTTGACGTTGTTGTTGTTGTTGTTTATTTGACGTTGTTGTTGTTGTTGTTGTTTATTTGACGTTGTTGTTGTTGACGTTGTTGTTGTTGTTTATTTGACGTTGTTGTTGTTGTTGTTGTTGTTGTTGTTTATTTGACATTGTTGTTGTTGTTGACGTTGTTGTTGTTGTTGTTTATTTGACATTGTTGTTGTTGTTGTTGTTGACGTTGTTGTTGTTGTTTATTTGACTTTGTTGTTGTTGTTGTTGTTTATTTGACATTGTTGTTGTTGTTGACTTAGTTGTTGTTGTTGTTTATTTGACGTTGTTGTTGTTGTTGACGTTGTTGTTGTTGTTTATTTGACGTTCTTGTTGTTGTTGACGTTGTTGTTGTTGTTTATTTGACGTTGTTGTTGTTGTTATTGTTTATTTGACATTGTTGTTGTTTATTTGACGTAGTTGTTGTTGTTAACGTTGTTGTTGTTGTTGTTTATTTGACGTTTTTGTTGTTGTTGATGTTGTTGTTGTTGTTGTATATTTGACGTTGTTGTTGTTTATTTGACATTGTTGTTGTTGTTGTTTATTTGACGTAGTTATTGTTGTTGACGTTGTTGTTGTTGTTGTTGTTGTTGTTTATTTGACGTTTTTGTTGATGTTGATGTTGTTGTTGTTGTTGTTGTATATTTGACGTTGTTGTAGTTGTTATTGTTGTTGTTGTTGTTTATTTGACATTGTTGTTGTTGTTGTTGTTTATTTGACGTTGTTGTTGTTGTTTATTTGACATTGTTGTTGTTGTTTATTTGACGTTGTTGTTGTTGACGGTGTTGTTGTTGTTGTTTATTTGACATTGTTGTTGTTGTTGTTGACGTTGTTGTTGTTTATTTGACATTGTTGTTGTTGTTGTTGTTGTTGTTGTTTATTTGATGTTTTTGTTGTTGTTGATTTTTTTGTTGTTTTCGTTGTTTTTTATTTGACGTTGTTGTAGTTGTTTAATTGACGTTAGTTTTGTTGTTGTTGTTTATTTGAAGTTGTTGTTGTTGTTGTTATTGTTGTTGTTGTTGTTTATTTGACGTTGTTGTTGTTGTTGTTGTTTATTTGACGATGTTGTTGTTGTTTATTTGACGTTGTTGTTGTTATTTATTTGACGTTGTTGTGGGTGACATTGTTGTTGTTGTTTATTTGACGTTGTTGTTATTATTTATTTGACGTAGTTGTTGTTGTTGACGTTGTTGTTGTTGTTGTTGTTTATTTGAAGTTTTTGTTGATGTTGATGTTGTTGTTGTTGTTGTATATTTGACGTTGTTGTAGTTGTTATTGTTGTTGTTGTTTATTTGACATTGTTGTTGTTGTTGTTGTTTATTTGACGTTGTTGTTGTTGTTTATTTGACATTGTTGTTGTTGTTTATTTGACGTTGTTGTTGTTAACGGTGTTGTTGTTGTTGTTTATTTGACATTGTTGTTGTTGTTGTTGTTGACGTTGTTGTTGTTTATTTGACATTGTTGTTGTTGTTGTTGACGTTGTTGTTGTTGTTGTTGTTTATTTGACTTTGTTGTTGTTGTTGTTTATTTGACGTTGTTGTTGTTGTTGTTGACTTGGTTGTTGTTGTTGTTTATTTGACGTTGTTGTTGTTGTTGACGTTGTTGTTGTTGTTTATTTGACGTTGTTGTTGTTATTGTTTATTTGACATTGTTGTTGTTTATTTGACGTAGTTGTTGTTGTTAACGTTGTTGTTGTTGTTCTTATTTATTTGACGTTTTTGTTGTTGTTGATGTTGTTGTTGTTGTTGTATATTTGACGTTGTTGTAGTTGTTATTGTTGTTCTTGTTTATTTGACATTGTTGTTGTTGTTGTTTATTTGACGTTGTTGTTGTTGTTTATTTGACGTTGTTGTTGTTGTTTATTTGACGTTGTTGTTGTTGACGGTGTTGTTGTTGTTGTTTATTTGACATTGTTGTTGTTGTTGTTGACGTTGTTGTTGTTGTTGTTCTTTATTTGACGTTGTTATTGTTTATTTGACGTTGTTGTTGTTGGTTATTTAACATTGTTGTTGTTGACGTTGTTGTTGTTGTTATTGTTTAGTTGACGTTGTTGTTGTTGTTTATTTGACGTAGTTGTTGTTGTTGAGGTTGTTGTTGTTGTTGTTGTTTATTTGACGTTTTTGTTGTTGTTGATGTTGTTGTTGTTATTGTTGTTTATTTGACGTTGTTGTTGTTGTTGTTTATTTGACGTTGTTGTTGTTGACGGTGTTGTTGTTGCTATTTATTTGACGTTGTTGTTGTTGTTATTTATTTGACGTTGTTGTTGTTGACGTTGTTGTTGTTGTTGTTTATTTGACGTTGTTGTTGTTGTTGACATAGTTGTTGTTATTGTTGTTTATTTGACGTTGTTGTTGTTGTTGACGTTGTTTTTGTTGTTGTTTATTTGACGTTGTTGTTGTTGTTGTTTATTTGACGTTGTTGTTGTTGTTGTTTATTTGACGTTGTTGTTGTTGACGTTGTTGTTGTTGTTTATTTGACGTTGTTGTTGTTGTTGTTGTTGTTGTTTATTTGACATTGTTGTTGTTGTTGACGTTGTTGTTGTTGTTGTTTATTTGACATTGTTGTTGTTGTTGTTGTTGACGTTGTTGTTGTTGTTTATTTGACTTTGTTGTTGTTGTTGTTGTTTATTTGACGTTGTTGTTGTTGTTGACTTAGTTGTTGTTGTTGTTTATTTGACGTTGTTGTTGTTGTTGACGTTGTTGTTGTTGTTTATTTGACGTTCTTGTTGTTGTTGACGTTGTTGTTGTTGTTTATTTGACGTTGTTGTTGTTTTTATTGTTTATTTGACATTGTTGTTGTTTATTTGACGTAGTTGTTGTTGTTAACGTTGTTGTTGTTGTTGTTTATTTGACGTTTTTGTTGTTGTTGATGTTGTTGTTGTTGTTGTATATTTGACGTTGTTGTTGTTTATTTGACATTGTTGTTGTTGTTGTTTATTTGACGTAGTTATTGTTGTTGACGTTGTTGTTGTTGTTGTTGTTGTTGTTTATTTGACGTTTTTGTTGATGTTGATGTTGTTGTTGTTGTTGTTGTATATTTGACGTTGTTGTAGTTGTTATTGTTGTTGTTGTTGTTTATTTGACATTGTTGTTGTTGTTGTTGTTTATTTGACGTTGTTGTTGTTGTTTATTTGACATTGTTGTTGTTGTTTATTTGACGTTGTTGTTGTTGACGGTGTTGTTGTTGTTGTTTATTTGACATTGTTGTTGTTGTTGTTGACGTTGTTGTTGTTTATTTGACATTGTTGTTGTTGTTGTTGTTGTTGTTTATTTGATGTTTTTGTTGTTGTTGATTTTGTTGTTGTTTTCGTTGTTGTTTATTTGACGTTGTTGTAGTTGTTTAATTGACGTTAGTTTTGTTGTTGTTGTTTATTTGAAGTTGTTGTTGTTGTTGTTATTGTTGTTGTTGTTGTTTATTTGACGTTGTTGTTGTTGTTGTTGTTTATTTGACGATGTTGTTGTTGTTTATTTGACGTTGTTGTTGTTATTTATTTGACGTTGTTGTGGGTGACATTGTTGTTGTTGTTTATTTGACGTTGTTGTTATTATTTATTTGACGTAGTTGTTGTTGTTGACGTTGTTGTTGTTGTTGTTGTTTATTTGAAGTTTTTGTTGATGTTGATGTTGTTGTTGTTGTTGTATATTTGACGTTGTTGTAGTTGTTATTGTTGTTGTTGTTTATTTGACATTGTTGTTGTTGTTGTTGTTTATTTGACGTTGTTGTTGTTGTTTATTTGACATTGTTGTTGTTGTTTATTTGACGTTGTTGTTGTTGACGGTGTTGTTGTTGTTGTTTATTTGACATTGTTGTTGTTGTTGTTGTTGACGTTGTTGTTGTTTATTTGACATTGTTGTTGTTGTTGTTGACGTTGTTGTTGTTGTTGTTGTTTATTTGACTTTGTTGTTGTTGTTGTTTATTTGACGTTGTTGTTGTTGTTGTTGACTTAGTTGTTGTTGTTGTTTATTTGACGTTGTTGTTGTTGTTGACGTTGTTGTTGTTGTTTATTTGACGTTGTTGTTGTTATTGTTTATTTGACATTGTTGTTGTTTATTTGACGTAGTTGTTGTTGTTAACGTTGTTGTTGTTGTTCTTGTTTATTTGACGTTTTTGTTGTTGTTGATGTTGTTGTTGTTGTTGTATATTTGACGTTGTTGTAGTTGTTATTGTTGTTCTTGTTTATTTGACATTGTTGTTGTTGTTGTTTATTTGACGTTGTTGTTGTTGTTTATTTGACGTTGTTGTTGTTGTTTATTTGACGTTGTTGTTGTTGACGGTGTTGTTGTTGTTGTTTATTTGACATTGTTGTTGTTGTTGTTGACGTTGTTGTTGTTGTTGTTCTTTATTTGACGTTGTTATTGTTTATTTGACGTTGTTGTTGTTGGTTATTTAACATTGTTGTTGTTGACGTTGTTGTTGTTGTTATTGTTTATTTGACGTTGTTGTTGTTGTTTATTTGACGTAGTTGTTGTTGTTGAGGTTGTTGTTGTTGTTGTTGTTTATTTGACGTTTTTGTTGTTGTTGATTTTGTTGTTGTTTTCGTTGTTGTTTATTTGACGTTGTTGTAGTTGTTTAATTGACGTTAGTTTTGTTGTTGTTGTTTATTTGAAGTTGTTGTTGTTGTTGTTATTGTTGTTGTTGTTGTTTATTTGACGTTGTCGTTGTTGTTGTTTATTTGACGATGTTGTTGTTGTTGTTGTTGTTTATTTGACGTTGTTGTTGTTATTTATTTGACGTTGTTGTGGGTGACATTGTTGTTGTTGTTTATTTGACGTTGTTGTTATTATTTATTTGACGTAGTTCTTGTTGTTGAAGTTGTTGTTGTTGTTGTTGTTGTTGTTTATTTGAAGTTTTTGTTGATGTTGATGTTGTTGTTGTTGTTGTATATTTGACGTTGTTGTAGTTGTTATTGTTGTTGTTGTTTATTTGACATTGTTGTTGTTGTTGTTGTTTATTTGACGTTGTTGTTGTTGTTTATTTGACATTGTTGTTGTTGTTTATTTGACGTTGTTGTTGTTGACGGTGTTGTTGTTGTTGTTTATTTGACATTGTTGTTGTTGTTGTTGTTGTTGACGTTGTTGTTGTTTATTTGACATTGTTGTTGTTGTTGTTGTTTATTTGATGTTTTTGTTGTTGTTGATTTTGTTGTTGTTTTCGTTGTTGTTTATTTGACGTTGTTGTAGTTGTTTAATTGACGTTGGTTTTGTTGTTGTTGTTTATTTGACGTTGTTGTTGTTGTTGTTATTGTTGTTGTTGTTGTTTATTTGACGTTGTTGTTGTTGTTGTTTATTTGGCGATGTTGTTGTTGTTGTTGTTTATTTGACGTTGTTGTTGTTATTTATTTGACGTTGTTGTGGGTGACATTGTTGTTGTTGTTTATTTGACGTTGTTGTTGTTATTTATTTGACGTTGTTGTTGTTGTTGACGTTGTTGTTGTTGTTGTTTATTTGACGTTTTTGTTGATGTTGATGTTGTTGTTGTTGTTGTATATTTGACGTTGTTGTAGTTGTTATTGTTGTTGTTGTTTATTTGACATTGTTGTTGTTGTTGTTTATTTGACGTTGTTGTTGTTGTTTATTTGACATTGTTGTTGTTGTTTATTTGACGTTGTTGTTGTTGACGGTGTTGTTGTTGTTGTTTATTTGACATTGTTGTTGTTGTTGTTGTTGACGTTGTTGTTGTTTATTTGACATTGTTGTTGTTGTTGTTGACGTTGTTGTTGTTGTTGTTTATTTGACTTTGTTGTTGTTGTTGTTTATTTGACGTTGTTGTTGTTGTTGACTTAGTTGTTGTTGTTGTTTATTTGACGTTGTTGTTGTTGTTGACGTTGTTGTTGCTGTTGTTTATTTGACATTGTTGTTGTTGTTGTTGACGTTGTTGTTTATTTGACGTTGTTTTAGTATTGTTGTTTATTTGACATTGTTGTTGTTATTTATTTGACGTTGTTGTGGGTGACATTGTTGTTGTTTTTTATTTGACGTTGTTGTTGTTTATTTGACGTAGTTGTAGTTGTTGACGTTGTTGTAGTTGTTGTTGTTTATTTGACGTTTTTGTTGTTGTTGATGTTGTTGTTGTTGTTGTATATTTGACGTTGTTGTAGTTGTTATTGTTGTTGTTGTTTATTTGACATTGTTGTTGTTGTTGTTTATTTGACGTTGTTGTTGTTGTTTATTTGACGTTGTTGTTGTTGTTTATTTGACGTTGTTGTAGTTGTTTATTTGACGTTGTTGTTGTTGACGGTGTTGTTGTTGTTGTTTATTTGACATTGTTGTTGTTGTTGACGTTGTTGTTGTTGTTGTTGTTCTTTATTTGACGTTGTTATTGTTTATTTGACGTTGTTGTTGTTGGTTATTTAACATTGTTGTTGTTGACGTTGTTGTTGTTGTTATTGTTTATTTGACGTTGTTGTTGTTGTTTATTTGACGTAGTTGTTGTTGTTGAGGTTGTTGTTGTTGTTGTTGTTTATTTGACGTTTTTGTTGTTGTTGATGTTGTTGTTGTTGCTGTTGTTTATTTGACGTTGATGTTGTTGTTGTTGTTTATTTGACGTTGTTGTTGTTGACGGTGTTGTTGTTGCTATTTATTTGACGTTGTTGTTGTTGTTTATTTGACGTTGTTGTTGTTGACGTTGTTGTTGTTGTTTATTTGACGTTGTTGTTGTTGTTGACATAGTTGTTGTTGTTGTTGTTTATTTGACGTTTTTGTTGTTGTTGATGTTGTTGTTGTTTTCGTTGTTATTTATTTGATGTTGTTGTAGTTGTTTAATTGACATTGTTGTTGTTGTTGTTGTTTATTTAACGTTGTTGTCGTCGTTGTTGTTGTTGTTGTTTATTTGACGTTGTTATTGTTGTTCTTTATTTCACGTTGTTGTCGTCGTTGTTGTTTATTTGACGTTGTTGTTGTTGTTGACGTTGTTGTTGTTGTTGACGTTGTTGTTGTTGTTGTTTATTTGACATTGTTGTTGTTGTTATTGTTTATTTGACGTTGTTGTTTTTGTTATTTGGCGTTGTTGTTGTTGTATTTGACGTTGTTGTTATTGTTTATTTGACGTTGTTGTTGTTGTTGACGTTGTTTTTGTTGTTGTTTATTTGACGTTGTTGTTGTTGTTGTTTATTTGACGTTGTTGTTGTTGTTGTTGTTTATTTGACGTTGTTGTTGTTGACGTTGTTGTTGTTGTTGTTTATTTGACGTTGTTGTTGTTGTTGTTGTTGTTGTTTATTTGACATTGTTGTTGTTGTTGACGTTGTTGTTGTTGTTGTTTATTTGAGATTGTTGTTGTTGTTGTTGACGTTGTTGTTGTTGTTTATTTGACGTTGTTGTTGTTGTTGACGTTGTTGTTGTTGTTTATTTGACGTTGTTGTTGTTATTGTTTATTTGACATTGTTGTTGTTTATTTGACGTAGTTGTTGTTGTTAACGTTGTTGTTGTTGTTCTTGTTTATTTGACGTTTTTGTTGTTGTTGATGTTGTTGTTGTTGTTGTATATTTGACGTTGTTGTAGTTGTTATTGTTGTTCTTGTTTATTTGACATTGTTGTTGTTGTTGTTTATTTGACGTTGTTGTTGTTGTTTATTTGACGTTGTTGTTGTTGTTTATTTGACGTTGTTGTTGTTGACGGTGTTGTTGTTGTTGTTTATTTGACATTGTTGTTGTTGTTGTTGACGTTGTTGTTGTTGTTAACGTTGTTGTTGTTGTTGTTTATTTGACATTGTTGTTGTTGTTGTTTATTTGACGTAGTTATTGTTGTTGACGTTGTTGTTGTTGTTGTTGTTGTTTATTTGACGTTTTTGTTGATGTTGATGTTGTTGTTGTTGTTGTTGTATATTTGACGTTGTTGTAGTTGTTATTGTTGTTGTTGTTGTTTATTTGACATTGTTGTTGTTGTTGTTGTTTATTTGACGTTGTTGTTGTTGTTTATTTGACATTGTTGTTGTTGTTTATTTGACGTTGTTGTTGTTGACGGTGTTGTTGTTGTTGTTTATTTGACATTGTTGTTGTTGTTGTTGACGTTGTTGTTGTTTATTTGACATTGTTGTTGTTGTTGTTGTTGTTGTTTATTTGATGTTTTTGTTGTTGTTGATTTTGTTGTTGTTTTCGTTGTTGTTTATTTGACGTTGTTGTAGTTGTTTAATTGACGTTAGTTTTGTTGTTGTTGTTTATTTGAAGTTGTTGTTGTTGTTGTTATTGTTGTTGTTGTTGTTTATTTGACGTTGTTGTTGTTGTTGTTGTTTATTTGACGATGTTGTTGTTGTTTATTTGACGTTGTTGTTGTTATTTATTTGACGTTGTTGTGGGTGACATTGTTGTTGTTGTTTATTTGACGTTGTTGTTATTATTTATTTGACGTAGTTGTTGTTGTTGACGTTGTTGTTGTTGTTGTTGTTTATTTGAAGTTTTTGTTGATGTTGATGTTGTTGTTGTTGTTGTATATTTGATGTTGTTGTAGTTGTTATTGTTGTTGTTGTTTATTTGACATTGTTGTTGTTGTTGTTGTTTATTTGACGTTGTTGTTGTTGTTTATTTGACATTGTTGTTGTTGTTTATTTGACGTTGTTGTTGTTGACGGTGTTGTTGTTGTTGTTTATTTGACATTGTTGTTGTTGTTGTTGTTGACGTTGTTGTTGTTTATTTGACATTGTTGTTGTTGTTGTTGACGTTGTTGTTGTTGTTGTTGTTTATTTGACTTTGTTGTTGTTGTTGTTTATTTGACGTTGTTGTTGTTGTTGTTGACTTAGTTGTTGTTGTTGTTTATTTGACGTTGTTGTTGTTGTTGACGTTGTTGTTGTTGTTTATTTGACGTTGTTGTTGTTATTGTTTATTTGACATTGTTGTTGTTTATTTGACGTAGTTGTTGTTGTTAACGTTGTTGTTGTTGTTCTTGTTTATTTGACGTTTTTGTTGTTGTTGATGTTGTTGTTGTTGTTGTATATTTGACGTTGTTGTAGTTGTTATTGTTGTTCTTGTTTATTTGACATTGTTGTTGTTGTTGTTTATTTGACGTTGTTGTTGTTGTTTATTTGACGTTGTTGTTGTTGTTTATTTGACGTTGTTGTTGTTGACGGTGTTGTTGTTGTTGTTTATTTGACATTGTTGTTGTTGTTGTTGACGTTGTTGTTGTTGTTGTTCTTTATTTGACGTTGTTATTGTTTATTTGACGTTGTTGTTGTTGGTTATTTAACATTGTTGTTGTTGACGTTGTTGTTGTTGACGTTGTTGTTGTTGTTATTGTTTATTTGACGTTGTTGTTGTTGTTTATTTGACGTAGTTGTTGTTGTTGAGGTTGTTGTTGTTGTTGTTGTTTATTTGACGTTTTTGTTGTTGTTGATTTTGTTGTTGTTTTCGTTGTTGTTTATTTGACGTTGTTGTAGTTGTTTAATTGACGTTAGTTTTGTTGTTGTTGTTTATTTGAAGTTGTTGTTGTTGTTGTTATTGTTGTTGTTGTTGTTTATTTGACGTTGTCGTTGTTGTTGTTTATTTGACGATGTTGTTGTTGTTGTTGTTGTTTATTTGACGTTGTTGTTGTTATTTATTTGACGTTGTTGTGGGTGACATTGTTGTTGTTGTTTATTTGACATTGTTGTTATTATTTATTTGACGTAGTTCTTGTTGTTGACGTTGTTGTTGTTGTTGTTGTTTATTTGAAGTTTTTGTTGATGTTGATGTTGTTGTTGTTGTTGTATATTTGACGTTGTTGTAGTTGTTATTGTTGTTGTTGTTTATTTGACATTGTTGTTGTTGTTGTTGTTTATTTGACGTTGTTGTTGTTGTTTATTTGACATTGTTGTTGTTGTTTATTTGACGTTGTTGTTGTTGACGGTGTTGTTGTTGTTGTTTATTTGACATTGTTGTTGTTGTTGTTGTTGTTGACGTTGTTGTTGTTTATTTGACATTGTTGTTGTTGTTGTTGTTTATTTGATGTTTTTGTTGTTGTTGATTTTGTTGTTGTTTTCGTTGTTGTTTATTTGACGTTGTTGTAGTTGTTTAATTGACGTTGGTTTTGTTGTTGTTGTTTATTTGACGTTGTTGTTGTTGTTGTTATTGTTGTTGTTGTTGTTTATTTGACGTTGTTGTTGTTGTTGTTTATTTGGCGATGTTGTTGTTGTTTATTTGACGTTGTTGTTGTTATTTATTTGACGTTGTTGTGGGTGACATTGTTGTTGTTGTTTATTTGACGTTGTTGTTGTTATTTATTTGACGTTGTTGTTGTTGTTGACGTTGTTGTTGTTGTTGTTTATTTGACGTTTTTGTTGATGTTGATGTTGTTGTTGTTGTTGTTGTATATTTGACGTTGTTGTAGTTGTTATTGTTGTTGTTGTTTATTTGACATTGTTGTTGTTGTTGTTTATTTGACGTTGTTGTTGTTGTTTATTTGACATTGTTGTTGTTGTTTATTTGACGTTGTTGTTGTTGACGGTGTTGTTGTTGTTGTTTATTTGACATTGTTGTTGTTGTTGTTGTTGACGTTGTTGTTGTTTATTTGACATTGTTGTTGTTGTTGTTGACGTTGTTGTTGTTGTTGTTTATTTGACTTTGTTGTTGTTGTTGTTTATTTGACGTTGTTGTTGTTGTTGACTTAGTTGTTGTTGTTGTTTGTTTGACGTTGTTGTTGTTGTTGACGTTGTTGTTGCTGTTGTTTATTTGACATTGTTGTTGTTGTTGTTGACGTTGTTGTTTATTTGACGTTGTTTTAGTATTGTTGTTTATTTGACATTGTTGTTGTTATTTATTTGACGTTGTTGTGGGTGACATTGTTGTTGTTTTTTATTTGACGTTGTTGTTGTTTATTTGACGTAGTTGTAGTTGTTGACGTTGTTGTAGTTGTTGTTGTTTATTTGACGTTTTTGTTGTTGTTGATGTTGTTGTTGTTGTTGTATATTTGACGTTGTTGTAGTTGTTATTGTTGTTGTTGTTTATTTGACATTGTTGTTGTTGTTATTTATTTGACGTTGTTGTTGTTGTTTATTTGACGTTGTTGTTGTTGTTTATTTGACGTTGTTGTAGTTGTTTATTTGACGTTGTTGTTGTTGACGGTGTTGTTGTTGTTGTTTATTTGACATTGTTGTTGTTGTTGACGTTGTTGTTGTTGTTGTTGTTCTTTATTTGACGTTGTTATTGTTTATTTGACGTTGTTATTGTTGGTTATTTAACATTGTTGTTGTTGACGTTGTTGTTGTTGTTATTGTTTATTTGACGTTGTTGTTGTTGTTTATTTGACGTAGTTGTTGTTGTTGAGGTTGTTGTTGTTGTTGTTGTTGTTTATTTGACGTTTTTGTTGTTGTTGATGTTGTTGTTGTTGCTGTTGTTTATTTGACGTTGATGTTGTTGTTGTTGTTTATTTGACGTTGTTGTTGTTGACGGTGTTGTTGTTCCTTTTAATTGACGTTGTTGTTGTTGTTTATTTGACGTTGTTGTTGTTGACGTTGTTGTTGTTGTTTATTTGACGTTGTTGTTGTTGTTGACATAGTTGTTGTTGTTGTTGTTTATTTGACGTTTTTGTTGTTGTTGATGTTGTTGTTGTTTTCATTGTTATTTATTTGATGTTGTTGTAGTTGTTTAATTGACATTGTTGTTGTTGTTGTTGTTTATTTGACGTTGTTGTCGTCGTTGTTGTTGTTGTTGTTTATTTGACGTTGTTATTGTTGTTCTTTATTTCACGTTGTTGTCGTCGTTGTTGTTTATTTGACGTTGTTGTTGTTGTTGACGTTGTTGTTGTTGTTGACGTTGTTGTTGTTGTTGTTTATTTGACATTGTTGTTGTTGTTATTGTTTATTTGACGTTGTTGTTTTTGTTATTTGGCGTTGTTGTTGTTGTATTTGACGTTGTTGTTATTGTTTATTTGACGTTGTTGTTGTTGTTGACGTTGTTTTTGTTGTTGTTTATTTGACGTTGTTGTTGTTGTTGTTTATTTGACGTTGTTGTTGTTGTTGTTTATTTGACGTTGTTGTTGTTGACGTTGTTGTTGTTGTTGTTTATTTGACGTTGTTGTTGTTGTTGTTGTTGTTGTTTATTTGACATTGTTGTTGTTGTTGACGTTGTTGTTGTTGTTGTTGTTTATTTGACATTGTTGTTGTTGTTGTTGACGTTGTTGTTGTTGTTTATTTGACGTTGTTGTTGTTGTTGACGTTGTTGTTGTTGTTTATTTGACGTTGTTGTTGTTATTGTTTATTTGACATTGTTGTTGTTTATTTGACGTAGTTGTTGTTGTTAACGTTGTTGTTGTTGTTCTTGTTTATTTGACGTTTTTGTTGTTGTTGATGTTGTTGTTGTTGTTGTATATTTGACGTTGTTGTAGTTGTTATTGTTGTTCTTGTTTATTTGACATTGTTGTTGTTGTTGTTTATTTGACGTTGTTGTTGTTGTTTATTTGACGTTGTTGTTGTTGTTTATTTCACGTTGTTGTTGTTGACGGTGTTGTTGTTGTTGTTTATTTGACATTATTGTTGTTGTTGACGTTGTTGTTGTTGTTGTTCTTTATTTGACGTTGTTATTGTTTATTTGACGTTGTTGTTGTTAGTTATTTAACATTGTTGTTGTTGACGTTGTTGTTGTTGTTATTGTTTATTTGACGTTGTTGTTGTTGTTTATTTGACGTAGTTGTTGTTGTTGAGGTTGTTGTTGTTGTTGTTGTTTATTTGACGTTTTTGTTGTTGTTGATGTTGTTGTTGTTATTGTTGTTTATTTGACGTTGTTGTTGTTGTTGTTTATTTGATGTTGTTGTTGTTGACGGTGTTGTTGTTGCTATTTATTTGACGTTGTTATTGTTGTTGTTTATTTGACGTTGTTGTTGTTGACGTTGTTGTTGTTGTTGTTTATTTGACGTTGTTGTTGTTGTTGACATAGTTGTTGTTATTGTTGTTTATTTGACGTTGTTGTTGTTGTTGACGTTGTTTTTGTTGTTGTTTATTTGACGTTGTTGTTGTTGTTGTTTATTTGACGTTGTTGTTGTTGTTGTTTATTTGACGTTGTTGTTGTTGACGTTGTTGTTGTTGTTTATTTGACGTTGTTGTTGTTGTTGTTGTTGTTTATTTGACATTGTTGTTGTTGTTGACGTTGTTGTTGTTGTTGTTGTTTATTTGACATTGTTGTTGTTGTTGTTGTTGACGTTGTTGTTGTTGTTTATTTGTCTTTGTTGTTGTTGTTGTTGTTTATTTGACGTTGTTGTTGTTGTTGACTTAGTTGTTGTTGTTGTTTATTTGACGTTGTTGTTGTTGTTGACGTTGTTGTTGTTGTTTATTTGACGTTCTTGTTGTTGTTGACGTTGTTGTTGTTGTTTATTTGACGTTGTTGTTGTTGTTATTGTTTATTTGACATTGTTGTTGTTGTTTATTTGACGTTCTTGTTGTTGTTAACGTTGTTGTTGTTGTTGTTTATTTGACGTTTTTGTTGTTGTTGATGTTGTTGTTGTTGTTGTATATTTGACGTTGTTGTTGTTTATTTGACATTGTTGTTGTTGTTGTTTATTTGACGTAGTTATTGTTGTTGACGTTGTTGTTGTTGTTGTTGTTGTTTATTTGACATTTTTGTTGATGTTGATGTTGTTGTTGTTGTTGTTGTATATTTGACGTTGTTGTAGTTGTTATTGTTGTTGTTGTTGTTTATTTGACATTGTTGTTGTTGTTGTTGTTTATTTGACGTTGTTGTTGTTGTTTATTTGACATTGTTGTTGTTGTTTATTTGACGTTGTTGTTGTTGACGGTGTTGTTGTTGTTGTTTATTTGACATTGTTGTTGTTGTTGTTGACGTTGTTGTTGTTTATTTGACATTGTTGTTGTTGTTGTTGTTGTTTATTTGATGTTTTTGTTGTTGTTGATTTTGTTGTTGTTTTCGTTGTTGTTTATTTGACGTTGTTGTAGTTGTTTAATTGACGTTAGTTTTGTTGTTGTTGTTTATTTGAAGTTGTTGTTGTTGTTGTTATTGTTGTTGTTGTTGTTTATTTGACGTTGTTGTTGTTGTTGTTGTTTATTTGACGATGTTGTTGTTGTTGTTGTTGTTTATTTGACGTTGTTGTTGTTATTTATTTGACGTTGTTGTGGGTGACATTGTTGTTGTTGTTTATTTGACGTTGTTGTTATTATTTATTTGACGTAGTTGTTGTTGTTGACGTTGTTGTTGTTGTTGTTGTTTATTTGAAGTTTTTGTTGATGTTGATGTTGTTGTTGTTGTTGTATATTTGACGTTGTTGTAGTTGTTATTGTTGTTGTTGTTTATTTGACATTGTTGTTGTTGTTGTTGTTTATTTGACGTTGTTGTTGTTGTTTATTTGACATTGTTGTTGTTGTTTATTTGACGTTGTTGTTGTTGACGGTGTTGTTGTTGTTGTTTATTTGACATTGTTGTTGTTGTTGTTGTTGTTGACGTTGTTGTTGTTTATTTGACATTGTTGTTGTTGTTGTTGACGTTGTTGTTGTTGTTGTTTATTTGACTTTGTTGTTGTTGTTGTTTATTTGACGTTGTTGTTGTTGTTGTTGACTTAGTTGTTGTTGTTGTTTATTTGACGTTGTTGTTGTTGTTGACGTTGTTGTTGTTGTTTATTTGACGTTGTTGTTGTTATTGTTTATTTGACATTGTTGTTGTTTATTTGACGTAGTTGTTGTTGTTAACGTTGTTGTTGTTGTTCTTGTTTATTTGACGTTTTTGTTGTTGTTGATGTTGTTGTTGTTGTTGTATATTTGACGTTGTTGTAGTTGTTATTGTTGTTCTTGTTTATTTGACATTGTTGTTGTTGTTGTTGTTTATTTGACGTTGTTGTTGTTGTTTATTTGACGTTGTTGTTGTTGTTTATTTGACGTTGTTGTTGTTGACGGTGTTGTTGTTGTTGTTTATTTGACATTGTTGTTGTTGTTGTTGACGTTGTTGTTGTTGTTGTTCTTTATTTGACGTTGTTATTGTTTATTTGACGTTGTTGTTGTTAGTTATTTAACATTGTTGTTATTGACGTTGTTGTTGTTGTTATTGTTTATTTGACGTTGTTGTTGTTGTTTATTTGACGTAGTTGTTGTTGTTGAGGTTGTTGTTGTTGTTGTTGTTTATTTGACGTTTTTGTTGTTGTTGATGTTGTTGTTGTTATTGTTGTTTATTTGACGTTGTTGTTGTTGTTGTTTATTTGATGTTGTTGTTGTTGACGGTGTTGTTGTTGCTATTTATTTGACGTTGTTATTGTTGTTGTTTATTTGACGTTGTTGTTGTTGACGTTGTTGTTGTTGTTGTTTATTTGACGTTGTTGTTGTTGTTGACATAGTTGTTGTTATTGTTGTTTATTTGACGTTGTTGTTGTTGTTGACGTTGTTTTTGTTGTTGTTTATTTGACGTTGTTGTTGTTGTTGTTTATTTGACGTTGTTGTTGTTGTTGTTTATTTGACGTTGTTGTTGTTGACGTTGTTGTTGTTGTTTATTTGACGTTGTTGTTGTTGTTGTTGTTGTTGTTTATTTGACATTGTTGTTGTTGTTGAAGTTGTTGTTGTTGTTGTTTATTTGACATTGTTGTTGTTGTTGTTGTTGACGTTGTTGTTGTTGTTTATTTGTCTTTGTTGTTGTTGTTGTTGTTTATTTGACGTTGTTGTTGTTGACGGTGTTGTTGTTGTTGTTTATTTGACATTGTTGTTGTTGTTGTTGTTGACGTTGTTGTTGTTTATTTGACATTGTTGTTGTTGTTGTTGTTGACGTTGTTGTTGTTGTTGTTTATTTGACTTTGTTGTTGTTGTTGTTTATTTGACGTTGTTGTTGTTGTTGACTTAGTTGTTGTTGTTGTTTATTTGACGTTGTTGTTGTTGTTGACGTTGTTGTTGCTGTTGTTTATTTGACATTGTTGTTGTTGTTGTTGACGTTGTTGTTTATTTGACGTTGTTTTAGTATTGTTGTTTATTTGACATTGTTGTTGTTATTTATTTGACGTTGTTGTGGGTGACATTGTTGTTGTTTTTTATTTGACGTTGTTGTTGTTTATTTGACGTAGTTGTAGTTGTTGACGTTGTTGTAGTTGTTGTTGTTTATTTGACGTTTTTGTTGTTGTTGATGTTGTTGTTGTTGTTGTATATTTGACGTTGTTGTAGTTGTTATTGTTGTTGTTGTTTATTTGACATTGTTGTTGTTGTTGTTTATTTGACGTTGTTGTTGTTGTTTATTTGACGTTGTTGTTGTTGTTTATTTGACGTTGTTGTAGTTGTTTATTTGACGTTGTTGTTGTTGACGGTGTTGTTGTTGTTGTTTATTTGACATTGTTGTTGTTGTTGACGTTGTTGTTGTTGTTGTTGTTCTTTATTTGACGTTGTTATTGTTTATTTGACGTTGTTATTGTTGGTTATTTAACATTGTTGTTGTTGACGTTGTTGTTGTTGTTATTGTTTATTTGACGTTGTTGTTGTTGTTTATTTGACGTAGTTGTTGTTGTTGAGGTTGTTGTTGTTGTTGTTGTTGTTTATTTGACGTTTTTGTTGTTGTTGATGTTGTTGTTGTTGCTGTTGTTTATTTGACGTTGATGTTGTTGTTGTTGTTTATTTGACGTTGTTGTTGTTGACGGTGTTGTTGTTCCTTTTAATTGACGTTGTTGTTGTTGTTTATTTGACGTTGTTGTTGTTGACGTTGTTGTTGTTGTTTATTTGACGTTGTTGTTGTTGTTGACATAGTTGTTGTTGTTGTTGTTTATTTGACGTTTTTGTTGTTGTTGATGTTGTTGTTGTTTTCATTGTTATTTATTTGATGTTGTTGTAGTTGTTTAATTGACATTGTTGTTGTTGTTGTTGTTTATTTGACGTTGTTGTCGTCGTTGTTGTTGTTGTTGTTTATTTGACGTTGTTATTGTTGTTCTTTATTTCACGTTGTTGTCGTCGTTGTTGTTTATTTGACGTTGTTGTTGTTGTTGACGTTGTTGTTGTTGTTGACGTTGTTGTTGTTGTTGTTTATTTGACATTGTTGTTGTTGTTATTGTTTATTTGACGTTGTTGTTTTTGTTATTTGGCGTTGTTGTTGTTGTATTTGACGTTGTTGTTATTGTTTATTTGACGTTGTTGTTGTTGTTGACGTTGTTTTTGTTGTTGTTTATTTGACGTTGTTGTTGTTGTTGTTTATTTGACGTTGTTGTTGTTGTTGTTTATTTGACGTTGTTGTTGTTGACGTTGTTGTTGTTGTTGTTTATTTGACGTTGTTGTTGTTGTTGTTGTTGTTGTTTATTTGACATTGTTGTTGTTGTTGACGTTGTTGTTGTTGTTGTTTATTTGACATTGTTGTTGTTGTTGTTGACGTTGTTGTTGTTGTTTATTTGACGTTGTTGTTGTTGTTGACGTTGTTGTTGTTGTTTATTTGACGTTGTTGTTGTTATTGTTTATTTGACATTGTTGTTGTTTATTTGACGTAGTTGTTGTTGTTAACGTTGTTGTTGTTGTTCTTGTTTATTTGACGTTTTTGTTGTTGTTGATGTTGTTGTTGTTGTTGTTGTATATTTGACGTTGTTGTAGTTGTTATTGTTGTTCTTGTTTATTTGACATTGTTGTTGTTGTTGTTTATTTGACGTTGTTGTTGTTGTTTATTTGACGTTGTTGTTGTTGTTTATTTGACGTTGTTGTTGTTGACGGTGTTGTTGTTGTTGTTTATTTGACATTGTTGTTGTTGTTGTTGACGTTGTTGTTGTTGTTGTTCTTTATTTGACGTTGTTATTGTTTATTTGACGTTGTTGTTGTTAGTTATTTAACATTGTTGTTGTTGACGTTGTTGTTGTTGTTATTGTTTATTTGACGTTGTTGTTGTTGTTTATTTGACGTAGTTGTTGTTGTTGAGGTTGTTGTTGTTGTTGTTGTTTATTTGACGTTTTTGTTGTTGTTGATGTTGTTGTTGTTATTGTTGTTTATTTGACGTTGTTGTTGTTGTTGTTTATTTGATGTTGTTGTTGTTGACGGTGTTGTTGTTGCTATTTATTTGACGTTGTTATTGTTGTTGTTTATTTGACGTTGTTGTTGTTGACGTTGTTGTTGTTGTTGTTTATTTGACGTTGTTGTTGTTGTTGACATAGTTGTTGTTATTGTTGTTTATTTGACGTTGTTGTTGTTGTTGACGTTGTTTTTGTTGTTGTTTATTTGACGTTGTTGTTGTTGTTGTTTATTTGACGTTGTTGTTGTTGTTGTTTATTTGACGTTGTTGTTGTTGACGTTGTTGTTGTTGTTTATTTGACGTTGTTGTTGTTGTTGTTGTTGTTTATTTGACATTGTTGTTGTTGTTGACGTTGTTGTTGTTGTTGTTTATTTGACATTGTTGTTGTTGTTGTTGTTGACGTTGTTGTTGTTGTTTATTTGTCTTTGTTGTTGTTGTTGTTGTTTATTTGACGTTGTTGTTGTTGTTGACTTAGTTGTTGTTGTTGTTTATTTGACGTTGTTGTTGTTGTTGACGTTGTTGTTGTTGTTTATTTGACGTTCTTGTTGTTGTTGACGTTGTTGTTGTTGTTTATTTGACGTTGTTGTTGTTGTTATTGTTTATTTGACATTGTTGTTGTTGTTTATTTGACGTTCTTGTTGTTGTTAACGTTGTTGTTGTTGTTGTTTATTTGACGTTTTTGTTGTTGTTGATGTTGTTGTTGTTGTTGTATATTTGACGTTGTTGTTGTTTATTTGACATTGTTGTTGTTGTTGTTTATTTGACGTAGTTATTGTTGTTGACGTTGTTGTTGTTGTTGTTGTTTATTTGACATTTTTGTTGATGTTGATGTTGTTGTTGTTGTTGTTGTATATTTGACGTTGTTGTAGTTGTTATTGTTGTTGTTGTTGTTTATTTGACATTGTTGTTGTTGTTGTTGTTTATTTGACGTTGTTGTTGTTGTTTATTTGACATTGTTGTTGTTGTTTATTTGACGTTGTTGTTGTTGACGGTGTTGTTGTTGTTGTTTATTTGACATTGTTGTTGTTGTTGTTGACGTTGTTGTTGTTTATTTGACATTGTTGTTGTTGTTGTTGTTGTTGTTTATTTGATGTTTTTGTTGTTGTTGATTTTGTTGTTGTTTTCGTTGTTGTTTATTTGACGTTGTTGTAGTTGTTTAATTGACGTTAGTTTTGTTGTTGTTGTTGTTTATTTGAAGTTGTTGTTGTTGTTGTTATTGTTGTTGTTGTTGTTTATTTGACGTTGTTGTTGTTGTTGTTGTTTATTTGACGATGTTGTTGTTGTTGTTGTTGTTTATTTGACGTTGTTGTTGTTATTTATTTGACGTTGTTGTGGGTGACATTGTTGTTGTTGTTTATTTGACGTTGTTGTTATTATTTATTTGACGTAGTTGTTGTTGTTGACGTTGTTGTTGTTGTTGTTGTTTATTTGAAGTTTTTGTTGATGTTGATGTTGTTGTTGTTGTTGTATATTTGACGTTGTTGTAGTTGTTATTGTTGTTGTTGTTTATTTGACATTGTTGTTGTTGTTGTTGTTTATTTGACGTTGTTGTTGTTGTTTATTTGACATTGTTGTTGTTGTTTATTTGACGTTGTTGTTGTTGACGGTGTTGTTGTTGTTTATTATTTGACATTGTTGTTGTTGTTGTTGTTGTTGACGTTGTTGTTGTTTATTTGACATTGTTGTTGTTGTTGTTGACGTTGTTGTTGTTGTTGTTTATTTGACTTTGTTGTTGTTGTTGTTTATTTGACGTTGTTGTTGTTGTTGTTGACTTAGTTGTTGTTGTTGTTTATTTGACGTTGTTGTTGTTGTTGACGTTGTTGTTGTTGTTTATTTGACGTTGTTGTTGTTATTGTTTATTTGACATTGTTGTTGTTTATTTGACGTAGTTGTTGTTGTTAACGTTGTTGTTGTTGTTCTTGTTTATTTGACGTTTTTGTTGTTGTTGATGTTGTTGTTGTTGTTGTATATTTGACGTTGTTGTAGTTGTTATTGTTGTTCTTGTTTATTTGACATTGTTGTTGTTGTTGTTTATTTGACGTTGTTGTTGTTGTTTATTTGACGTTGTTGTTGTTGTTTATTTGACGTTGTTGTTGTTGACGGTGTTGTTGTTGTTGTTTATTTGACATTGTTGTTGTTGTTGTTGACGTTGTTGTTGTTGTTGTTCTTTATTTGACGTTGTTATTGTTTATTTGACGTTGTTGTTGTTAGTTATTTAACATTGTTGTTGTTGACGTTGTTGTTGTTGTTATTGTTTATTTGACGTTGTTGTTGTTGTTTATTTGACGTAGTTGTTGTTGTTGAGGTTGTTGTTGTTGTTGTTGTTTATTTGACGTTTTTGTTGTTGTTGATGTTGTTGTTGTTATTGTTGTTTATTTGACGTTGTTGTTGTTGTTGTTTATTTGATGTTGTTGTTGTTGACGGTGTTGTTGTTGCTATTTATTTGACGTTGTTATTGTTGTTGTTTATTTGACGTTGTTGTTGTTGACGTTGTTGTTGTTGTTGTTTATTTGACGTTGTTGTTGTTGTTGACATAGTTGTTGTTATTGTTGTTTATTTGACGTTGTTGTTGTTGTTGACGTTGTTTTTGTTGTTGTTTATTTGACGTTGTTGTTGTTGTTGTTTATTTGACGTTGTTGTTGTTGTTGTTTATTTGACGTTGTTGTTGTTGACGTTGTTGTTGTTGTTTATTTGACGTTGTTGTTGTTGTTGTTGTTGTTGTTTATTTGACATTGTTGTTGTTGTTGACGTTGTTGTTGTTGTTGTTTATTTGACATTGTTGTTGTTGTTGTTGTTGTTGACGTTGTTGTTGTTGTTTATTTGTCTTTGTTGTTGTTGTTGTTGTTGTTTATTTGACGTTGTTGTTGTTGTTGACTTAGTTGTTGTTGTTGTTTATTTGACGTTGTTGTTGTTGTTGACGTTGTTGTTGTTGTTTATTTGACGTTCTTGTTGTTGTTGACGTTGTTGTTGTTGTTTATTTGACGTTGTTGTTGTTGTTATTGTTTATTTGACATTGTTGTTGTTTATTTGACGTAGTTGTTGTTGTTAACGTTGTTGTTGTTGTTGTTTATTTGACGTTTTTGTTGTTGTTGATGTTGTTGTTGTTGTATATTTGACGTTGTTGTTGTTTATTTGACATTGTTGTTGTTGTTGTTTATTTGACGTAGTTATTGTTGTTGACGTTGTTGTTGTTGTTGTTGTTGTTTATTTGACATTTTTGTTGATGTTGATGTTGTTGTTGTTGTTGTTGTATATTTGACGTTGTTGTAGTTGTTATTGTTGTTGTTGTTGTTTATTTGACATTGTTGTTGTTGTTGTTGTTTATTTGACGTTGTTGTTGTTGTTGTTTATTTGACATTGTTGTTGTTGTTTATTTGACGTTGTTGTTGTTGACGGTGTTGTTGTTGTTGTTTATTTGACATTGTTGTTGTTGTTGTTGACGTTGTTGTTGTTTATTTGACATTGTTGTTGTTGTTGTTGTTGTTTATTTGATGTTTTTGTTGTTGTTGATTTTGTTGTTGTTTTCGTTGTTGTTTATTTGACGTTGTTGTAGTTGTTTAATTGACGTTAGTTTTGTTGTTGTTGTTTATTTGAAGTTGTTGTTGTTGTTGTTATTGTTGTTGTTGTTGTTTATTTGACGTTGTTGTTGTTGTTGTTGTTTATTTGACGATGTTGTTGTTGTTGTTGTTGTTTATTTGACGTTGTTGTTGTTATTTATTTGACGTTGTTGTGGGTGACATTGTTGTTGTTGTTTATTTGACGTTGTTGTTATTATTTATTTGACGTAGTTGTTGTTGTTGACGTTGTTGTTGTTGTTGTTGTTTATTTGAAGTTTTTGTTGATGTTGATGTTGTTGTTGTTGTTGTATATTTGACGTTGTTGTAGTTGTTATTGTTGTTGTTGTTTATTTGACATTGTTGTTGTTGTTGTTGTTTATTTGACGTTGTTGTTGTTGTTTATTTGACATTGTTGTTGTTGTTTATTTGACGTTGTTGTTGTTGACGGTGTTGTTGTTGTTGTTTATTTGACATTGTTGTTGTTGTTGTTGTTGTTGACGTTGTTGTTGTTTATTTGACATTGTTGTTGTTGTTGTTGACGTTGTTGTTGTTGTTGTTTATTTGACTTTGTTGTTGTTGTTGTTTATTTGACGTTGTTGTTGTTGTTGTTGACTTAGTTGTTGTTGTTGTTTATTTGACGTTGTTGTTGTTGTTGACGTTGTTGTTGTTGTTTATTTGACGTTGTTGTTGTTATTGTTTATTTGACATTGTTGTTGTTTATTTGACGTAGTTGTTGTTGTTAACGTTGTTGTTGTTGTTCTTGTTTATTTGACGTTTTTGTTGTTGTTGATGTTGTTGTTGTTGTTGTATATTTGACGTTGTTGTAGTTGTTATTGTTGTTCTTGTTTATTTGACATTGTTGTTGTTGTTGTTTATTTGACGTTGTTGTTGTTGTTTATTTGACGTTGTTGTTGTTGTTGTTTATTTGACGTTGTTGTTGTTGACGGTGTTGTTGTTGTTGTTTATTTGACATTGTTGTTGTTGTTGTTGACGTTGTTGTTGTTGTTGTTCTTTATTTGACGTTGTTATTGTTTATTTGACGTTGTTGTTGTTGGTTATTTAACATTGTTGTTGTTGACGTTGTTGTTGTTATTGTTTATTTGACGTTGTTGTTGTTGTTTATTTGACGTAGTTGTTGTTGTTGAGGTTGTTGTTGTTGTTGTTGTTTATTTGACGTTTTTGTTGTTGTTGATGTTGTTGTTGTTATTGTTGTTTATTTGACGTTGTTGTTGTTGTTGTTGTTTATTTGACGTTGTTGTTGTTGTTGTTGTTTATTTGACGTTGTTGTTGTTGACGGTGTTGTTGTTGCTATTTATTTGACGTTGTTGTTGTTGTTGTTTATTTGACGTTGTTGTTGTTGACGTTGTTGTTGTTGTTGTTTATTTGACGTTGTTGTTGTTGTTGACATAGTTGTTGTTATTGTTGTTTATTTGACGTTGTTGTTGTTGTTGACGTTGTTTTTGTTGTTGTTTATTTGACGTTGTTGTTGTTGTTGTTTATTTGACGTTGTTGTTGTTGTTGTTTATTTGACGTTGTTGTTGTTGACGTTGTTGTTGTTGTTTATTTGACGTTGTTGTTGTTGTTGTTGTTGTTGTTTATTTGACATTGTTGTTGTTGTTGACGTTGTTGTTGTTGTTGTTTATTTGACATTGTTGTTGTTGTTGTTGTTGACGTTGTTGTTGTTGTTTATTTGACTTTGTTGTTGTTGTTGTTTATTTGACGTTGTTGTTGTTGTTGACTTAGTTGTTGTTGTTGTTTATTTGACGTTGTTGTTGTTGTTGACGTTGTTGTTGTTGTTTATTTGACGTTCTTGTTGTTGTTGACGTTGTTGTTGTTGTTTATTTGACGTTGTTGTTGTTGTTATTGTTTATTTGACATTGTTGTTGTTTATTTGACGTAGTTGTTGTTGTTAACGTTGTTGTTGTTGTTGTTTATTTGACGTTTTTGTTGTTGTTGATGTTGTTGTTGTTGTTGTATATTTGACGTTATTGTTGTTTATTTGACATTGTTGTTGTTGTTGTTTATTTGACGTAGTTATTGTTGTTGACGTTGTTGTTGTTGTTGTTGTTGTTGTTGTTTATTTGACGTTTTTGTTGATGTTGATGTTGTTGTTGTTGTTGTTGTATATTTGACGTTGTTGTAGTTGTTATTGTTGTTGTTGTTGTTTATTTGACATTGTTGTTGTTGTTGTTGTTTATTTGACGTTGTTGTTGTTGTTTATTTGACATTGTTGTTGTTGTTTATTTGACGTTGTTGTTGTTGACGGTGTTGTTGTTGTTGTTTATTTGACATTGTTGTTGTTGTTGTTGATGTTGTTGTTGTTTATTTGACATTGTTGTTGTTGTTGTTGTTGTTTATTTGATGTTTTTGTTGTTGTTGATTTTGTTGTTGTTTTCGTTGTTGTTTATTTGACGTTGTTGTAGTTGTTTAATTGACGTTAGTTTTGTTGTTGTTGTTTATTTGAAGTTGTTGTTGTTGTTGTTATTGTTGTTGTTGTTGTTTATTTGACGTTGTTGTTGTTGTTGTTTATTTGACGATGTTGTTGTTGTTGTTGTTGTTTATTTGACGTTGTTGTTGTTATTTATTTGACGTTGTTGTGGGTGACATTGTTGTTGTTGTTTATTTGACGTTGTTGTTATTATTTATTTGACGTAGTTGTTGTTGTTGACGTTGTTGTTGTTGTTGTTGTTGTTTATTTGAAGTTTTTGTTGATGCTGATGTTGTTGTTTTTGTTGTATATTTGACGTTGTTGTAGTTGTTATTGTTGTTGTTGTTTATTTGACATTGTTGTTGTTGTTGTTGTTTATTTGACGTTGTTGTTGTTGTTTATTTGACATTGTTGTTGTTGTTTATTTGACGTTGTTGTTGTTGACGGTGTTGTTGTTGTTGTTTATTTGACATTGTTGTTGTTGTTGTTGTTGACGTTGTTGTTGTTTATTTGACATTGTTGTTGTTGTTGTTGACGTTGTTGTTGTTGTTGTTTATTTGACTTTGTTGTTGTTGTTGTTGTTTATTTGACGTTGTTGTTGTTGTTGTTGACTTAGTTGTTGTTGTTGTTTATTTGACGTTGTTGTTGTTGTTGACGTTGTTGTTTATTTGACGTTGTTGTTGTTGTTTATTTGACGTTGTTGTTGACGTTGTTGTTGTTGTTTATTTGACGTTGTTGTTGTTATTTATTTGACATTGTTGTTGTTGTTGACGTTGTTGTTGTTGTTGTTTATTTGTCATTGTTGTTGTTGTTGTTGACGTTGTTGTTTATTTGACGCTGTTTTAGTATTGTTGTTTATTTGACATTGTTGTTGTTATTTATTTGACGTTGTTGTTGGTGACATTGTTGTTGTTGTTTATTTGACGTTGTTGTTGTTGTTTATTTGACGTAGTTGTAGTTGTTGACGTTGTTGTAGTTGTTGTTGTTTATTTGACGTTTTTGTTCTTGTTGATGTTGTTGTTGTTGTTGTATATTTGACGTTGTTGTAGTTGTTATTGTTGTTGTTGTTTATTTGACATTGTTGTTGTTGTTGTTTATTTGACGTTGTTGTTGTTGTTTATTTGACGTTGTTGTTGTTGACGGTGTTGCTGTTGTTGTTTATTTGACATTGTTGTTGTTGTTGACGTTGTTGTTCTTTATTTGACGTTGTTATTGTTTATTTGACGTTGTTGTTGTTGGTTATTTAACATTGTTGTTGTTGACGTTGTTGTTGTTGTTATTGTTTATTTGACGTTGTTGTTGTTGTTTATTTGACGTAGTTGTTGTTGTTGAGGTTGTTGTTGTTGTTGTTGTTGTTGTTTATTTGACGTTTTTGTTGTTGTTGTTGTTGTTGTTGTTGCTGTTGTTTATTTGACGTTGTTGTTGTTGTTTATTTGACGTTGTTGTTGCTGACGGTGTGGTTGTTGCTATTTATTTGACGTTGTTGTTGTTGACGTTGTTGTTGTTGTTGTTTATTTGACGTTGTTGTTGTTGTTGTTGACATAGTTGTTGTTGTTGTTGTTGTTTATTTGATGTTTTTGTTGTTGTTGATTTTGTTGTTGTTTTCGTTGTTGTTTATTTGACGTTGTTGTAGTTGTTTAATTGACGTTAGTTTTGTTGTTGTTGTTTATTTGAAGTTGTTGTTGTTGTTGTTATTGTTGTTGTTGTTGTTTATTTGACGTTGTTGTTGTTGTTGTTGTTTATTTGACGATGTTGTTGTTGTTGTTGTTGTTGTTGTTTATTTGACGTTGTTGTTGTTATTTATTTGACGTTGTTGTGGGTGACATTGTTGTTGTTGTTTATTTGACGTTGTTGTTATTATTTATTTGACGTAGTTGTTGTTGTTGACGTTGTTGTTGTTGTTGTTGTTTATTTGAAGTTTTTGTTGATGTTGATGTTGTTGTTGTTGTTGTATATTTGACGTTGTTGTAGTTGTTATTGTTGTTGTTGTTTATTTGACATTGTTGTTGTTGTTGTTGTTTATTTGACGTTGTTGTTGTTGTTTATTTGACATTGTTGTTGTTGTTTATTTGACGTTGTTGTTGTTGACGGTGTTGTTGTTGTTGTTTATTTGACATTGTTGTTGTTGTTGTTGTTGTTGACGTTGTTGTTGTTTATTTGACATTGTTGTTGTTGTTGTTGACGTTGTTGTTGTTGTTGTTTATTTGACTTTGTTGTTGTTGTTGTTTATTTGACGTTGTTGTTGTTGTTGTTGACTTAGTTGTTGTTGTTGTTTATTTGACGTTGTTGTTGTTGTTGACGTTGTTGTTGTTGTTTATTTGACGTTGTTGTTGTTATTGTTTATTTGACATTGTTGTTGTTTATTTGACGTAGTTGTTGTTGTTAACGTTGTTGTTGTTGTTCTTGTTTATTTGACGTTTTTGTTGTTGTTGATGTTGTTGTTGTTGTTGTATATTTGACGTTGTTGTAGTTGTTATTGTTGTTCTTGTTTATTTGACATTGTTGTTGTTGTTGTTTATTTGACGTTGTTGTTGTTGTTTATTTGACGTTGTTGTTGTTGTTGTTTATTTGACGTTGTTGTTGTTGACGGTGTTGTTGTTGTTGTTTATTTGACATTGTTGTTGTTGTTGTTGACGTTGTTGTTGTTGTTGTTCTTTATTTGACGTTGTTATTGTTTATTTGACGTTGTTGTTGTTGGTTATTTAACATTGTTGTTGTTGACGTTGTTGTTGTTATTGTTTATTTGACGTTGTTGTTGTTGTTTATTTGACGTAGTTGTTGTTGTTGAGGTTGTTGTTGTTGTTGTTGTTTATTTGACGTTTTTGTTGTTTATTTGACGTTGTTGTTGTTGTTGTTGTTTATTTGACGTTGTTGTTGTTGTTGTTGTTTATTTGACGTTGTTGTTGTTGTTGTTGTTTATTTGACGTTGTTGTTGTTGACGGTGTTGTTGTTGCTATTTATTTGACGTTGTTGTTGTTGTTGTTTATTTGACGTTGTTGTTGTTGACGTTGTTGTTGTTGTTGTTTATTTGACGTTGTTGTTGTTGTTGTTGACATAGTTGTTGTTATTGTTGTTTATTTGACGTTGTTGTTGTTGTTGACGTTGTTTTTGTTGTTGTTTATTTGACGTTGTTGTTGTTGTTGTTTATTTGACGTTGTTGTTGTTGTTGTTTATTTGACGTTGTTGTTGTTGACGTTGTTGTTGTTGTTTATTTGACGTTGTTGTTGTTGTTGTTGTTGTTGTTTATTTGACATTGTTGTTGTTGTTGACGTTGTTGTTGTTGTTGTTTATTTGACATTGTTGTTGTTGTTGTTGTTGACGTTGTTGTTGTTGTTTATTTGACTTTGTTGTTGTTGTTGTTTATTTGACGTTGTTGTTGTTGTTGACTTAGTTGTTGTTGTTGTTTATTTGACGTTGTTGTTGTTGTTGACGTTGTTGTTGTTGTTTATTTGACGTTCTTGTTGTTGTTGACGTTGTTGTTGTTGTTTATTTGACGTTGTTGTTGTTGTTATTGTTTATTTGACATTGTTGTTGTTTATTTGACGTAGTTGTTGTTGTTAACGTTGTTGTTGTTGTTGTTTATTTGACGTTTTTGTTGTTGTTGATGTTGTTGTTGTTGTTGTATATTTGACGTTATTGTTGTTTATTTGACATTGTTGTTGTTGTTGTTTATTTGACGTAGTTATTGTTGTTGACGTTGTTGTTGTTGTTGTTGTTGTTGTTGTTGTTTATTTGACGTTTTTGTTGATGTTGATGTTGTTGTTGTTGTTGTTGTATATTTGACGTTGTTGTAGTTGTTATTGTTGTTGTTGTTGTTTATTTGACATTGTTGTTGTTGTTGTTGTTTATTTGACGTTGTTGTTGTTGTTTATTTGACATTGTTGTTGTTGTTTATTTGACGTTGTTGTTGTTGACGGTGTTGTTGTTGTTGTTTATTTGACATTGTTGTTGTTGTTGTTGATGTTGTTGTTGTTTATTTGACATTGTTGTTGTTGTTGTTGTTGTTTATTTGATGTTTTTGTTGTTGTTGATTTTGTTGTTGTTTTCGTTGTTGTTTATTTGACGTTGTTGTAGTTGTTTAATTGACGTTAGTTTTGTTGTTGTTGTTTATTTGAAGTTGTTGTTGTTGTTGTTATTGTTGTTGTTGTTGTTTATTTGACGTTGTTGTTGTTGTTGTTGTTTATTTGACGATGTTGTTGTTGTTGTTGTTGTTTATTTGACGTTGTTGTTGTTATTTATTTGACGTTGTTGTGGGTGACATTGTTGTTGTTGTTTATTTGACGCTGTTGTTATTATTTATTTGACGTAGTTGTTGTTGTTGACGTTGTTGTTGTTGTTGTTGTTGTTTATTTGAAGTTTTTGTTGATGCTGATGTTGTTGTTTTTGTTGTATATTTGACGTTGTTGTAGTTGTTATTGTTGTTGTTGTTTATTTGACATTGTTGTTGTTGTTGTTGTTTATTTGACGTTGTTGTTGTTGTTTATTTGACATTGTTGTTGTTGTTTATTTGACGTTGTTGTTGTTGACGGTGTTGTTGTTGTTGTTTATTTGACATTGTTGTTGTTGTTGTTGTTGACGTTGTTGTTGTTTATTTGACATTGTTGTTGTTGTTGTTGACGTTGTTGTTGTTGTTGTTTATTTGACTTTGTTGTTGTTGTTGTTGTTTATTTGACGTTGTTGTTGTTGTTGTTGACTTAGTTGTTGTTGTTGTTTATTTGACGTTGTTGTTGTTGTTGACGTTGTTGTTTATTTGACGTTGTTGTTGTTGTTTATTTGACGTTGTTGTTGACGTTGTTGTTGTTGTTTATTTGACGTTGTTGTTGTTATTTATTTGACATTGTTGTTGTTGTTGACGTTGTTGTTGTTGTTGTTTATTTGTCATTGTTGTTGTTGTTGTTGACGTTGTTGTTTATTTGACGCTGTTTTAGTATTGTTGTTTATTTGACATTGTTGTTGTTATTTATTTGACGTTGTTGTTGGTGACATTGTTGTTGTTGTTTATTTGACGTTGTTGTTGTTGTTTATTTGACGTAGTTGTAGTTGTTGACGTTGTTGTAGTTGTTGTTGTTTATTTGACGTTTTTGTTCTTGTTGATGTTGTTGTTGTTGTTGTATATTTGACGTTGTTGTAGTTGTTATTGTTGTTGTTGTTTATTTGACATTGTTGTTGTTGTTGTTTATTTGACGTTGTTGTTGTTGTTTATTTGACGTTGTTGTTGTTGACGGTGTTGCTGTTGTTGTTTATTTGACATTGTTGTTGTTGTTGACGTTGTTGTTCTTTATTTGACGTTGTTATTGTTTATTTGACGTTGTTGTTGTTGGTTATTTAACATTGTTGTTGTTGACGTTGTTGTTGTTGTTATTGTTTATTTGACGTTGTTGTTGTTGTTTATTTGACGTAGTTGTTGTTGTTGAGGTTGTTGTTGTTGTTGTTGTTGTTGTTTATTTGACGTTTTTGTTGTTGTTGTTGTTGTTGTTGTTGCTGTTGTTTATTTGACGTTGTTGTTGTTGTTTATTTGACGTTGTTGTTGTTGACGGTGTGGTTGTTGCTATTTATTTGACGTTGTTGTTGTTGACGTTGTTGTTGTTGTTGTTTATTTGACGTTGTTGTTGTTGTTGTTGACATAGTTGTTGTTGTTGTTGTTGTTTATTTGACGTTTTTGTTGTTGTTGATGTTGTTGTTGTTTTCGTTGTTATTTATTTGACGTTTTTGTAGTTGTTTAATTGACATTGTTGTTGTTGTTGTTGTTGTTTATTTGACGTTGTTGTTGTTGTTGTTGTTGTTGTTGTTTATTTGACGTTGTTGTTGTTGTTTATTTGACGTTGTTGTTGTTGTTTATTTGACGTTGTTGTAGTTGTTTATTTGACGTTGTTGTTGTTGACGGTGTTGTTGTTGTTGTTTATTTGACATTGTTGTTGTTGTTGACGTTGTTGTTGTTGTTGTTCTTTATTTGACGTTGTTATTGTTTATTTGACGTTGTTGTTGTTGGTTATTTAACATTGTTGTTGTTGACGTTGTTGTTGTTGTTATTGTTTATTTGACGTTGTTGTTGTTGTTTATTTGACGTAGTTGTTGTTGTTGAGGTTGTTGTTGTTGTTGTTGTTGTTGTTTATTTGACGTTTTTGTTGTTGTTGATGTTGTTGTTGTTGTTGTTTATTTGACGTTGATGTTGTTGTTGTTTATTTGACGTTGTTGTTGTTGACGGTGTTGTTGTTGCTATTTATTTGACGTTGTTGTTGTTGACGTTGTTGTTGTTGTTTATTTGACGTTGTTGTTGTTGTTGACATAGTTGTTGTTGTTGTTGTTGTTTATTTGACGTTTTTGTTGTTGTTGATGTTGTTGTTGTTTTCGTTGTTATTTATTTGATGTTGTTGTAGTTGTTTAATTGACATTGTTGTTGTTGTTGTTGTTGTTTATTTGACGTTGTTGTCGTCGTTGTTGTTGTTGTTGTTGTTTATTTGACGTTGTTATTGTTGTTCTTTATTTCACGTTGTTGTCGTCGTTGTTGTTTATTTGACGTTGTTGTTGTTGTTGACGTTGTTGTTGTTGTTGACGTTGTGGTTGTTGTTGTTTATTTGACATTGTTGTTGTTGTTATTGTTTATTTGACGTTGTTGTTTTTGTTATTTGGCGTTGTTGTTGTTGTATTTGACGTTGTTGTTATTGTTTATTTGACGTTGTTGTTGTTGTTGACGTTGTTTTTGTTGTTGTTTATTTGACGTTGTTGTTGTTGTTGTTTATTTGACGTTGTTGTTGTTGTTGTTTATTTGACGTTGTTGTTGTTGACGTTGTTGTTGTTGTTGTTTATTTGACGTTGTTGTTGTTGTTGTTGTTGTTTATTTGACATTGTTGTTGTTGTTGACGTTGTTGTTGTTGTTGTTTATTTGACATTGTTGTTGTTGTTGTTGACGTTGTTGTTGTTGTTTATTTGACGTTGTTGTTGTTGTTGACGTTGTTGTTGTTGTTTATTTGACGTTGTTGTTGTTATTGTTTATTTGACATTGTTGTTGTTTATTTGACGTAGTTGTTGTTGTTAACGTTGTTGTTGTTGTTCTTGTTTATTTGACGTTTTTGTTGTTGTTGATGTTGTTGTTGTTGTTGTATATTTGACGTTGTTGTAGTTGTTATTGTTGTTCTTGTTTATTTGACATTGTTGTTGTTGTTGTTTATTTGACGTTGTTGTTGTTGTTTATTTGACGTTGTTGTTGTTGTTTATTTGACGTTGTTGTTGTTGACGGTGTTGTTGTTGTTGTTTATTTGACATTGTTGTTGTTGTTGTTGACGTTGTTGTTGTTGTTGTTCTTTATTTGACGTTGTTATTGTTTATTTGACGTTGTTGTTGTTGGTTATTTAACATTGTTGTTGTTGACGTTGTTGTTGTTATTGTTTATTTGACGTTGTTGTTGTTGTTTATTTGACGTAGTTGTTGTTGTTGAGGTTGTTGTTGTTGTTGTTGTTTATTTGACGTTTTTGTTGTTGTTGATGTTGTTGTTGTTATTGTTGTTTATTTGACGTTGTTGTTGTTGTTGTTGTTTATTTGACGTTGTTGTTGTTGTTGTTGTTTATTTGACGTTGTTGTTGTTGACGGTGTTGTTGTTGCTATTTATTTGACGTTGTTGTTGTTGTTGTTTATTTGACGTTGTTGTTGTTGACGTTGTTGTTGTTGTTGTTTATTTGACGTTGTTGTTGTTGTTGACATAGTTGTTGTTATTGTTGTTTATTTGACGTTGTTGTTGTTGTTGACGTTGTTTTTGTTGTTGTTTATTTGACGTTGTTGTTGTTGTTGTTTATTTGACGTTGTTGTTGTTGTTGTTTATTTGACGTTGTTGTTGTTGACGTTGTTGTTGTTGTTTATTTGACGTTGTTGTTGTTGTTGTTGTTGTTTATTTGACATTGTTGTTGTTGTTGACGTTGTTGTTGTTGTTGTTTATTTGACATTGTTGTTGTTGTTGTTGTTGACGTTGTTGTTGTTGTTTATTTGACTTTGTTGTTGTTGTTGTTTATTTGACGTTGTTGTTGTTGTTGACTTAGTTGTTGTTGTTGTTTATTTGACGTTGTTGTTGTTGTTGACGTTGTTGTTGTTGTTTATTTGACGTTCTTGTTGTTGTTGACGTTGTTGTTGTTGTTTATTTGACGTTGTTGTTGTTGTTATTGTTTATTTGACATTGTTGTTGTTTATTTGACGTAGTTGTTGTTGTTAACGTTGTTGTTGTTGTTGTTTATTTGACGTTTTTGTTGTTGTTGATGTTGTTGTTGTTGTTGTATATTTGACGTTGTTGTTGTTTATTTGACATTGTTGTTGTTGTTGTTTATTTGACGTAGTTATTGTTGTTGACGTTGTTGTTGTTGTTGTTGTTGTTGTTGTTTATTTGACGTTTTTGTTGATGTTGATGTTGTTGTTGTTGTTGTTGTATATTTGACGTTGTTGTAGTTGTTATTGTTGTTGTTGTTGTTTATTTGACATTGTTGTTGTTGTTGTTGTTTATTTGACGTTGTTGTTGTTGTTTATTTGACATTGTTGTTGTTGTTTATTTGACGTTGTTGTTGTTGACGGTGTTGTTGTTGTTGTTTATTTGACATTGTTGTTGTTGTTGTTGATGTTGTTGTTGTTTATTTGACATTGTTGTTGTTGTTGTTGTTGTTTATTTAATGTTTTTGTTGTTGTTGATTTTGTTGTTGTTTTCGTTGTTGTTTATTTGACGTTGTTGTAGTTGTTTAATTGACGTTAGTTTTGTTGTTGTTGTTTATTTGAAGTTGTTGTTGTTGTTGTTATTGTTGTTGTTGTTGTTTATTTGACGTTGTTGTTGTTGTTGTTTATTTGACGATGTTGTTGTTGTTGTTGTTGTTTATTTGACGTTGTTGTTGTTATTTATTTGACGTTGTTGTGGGTGACATTGTTGTTGTTGTTTATTTGACGTTGTTGTTATTATTTATTTGACGTAGTTGTTGTTGTTGACGTTGTTGTTGTTGTTGTTGTTGTTTATTTGAAGTTTTTGTTGATGCTGATGTTGTTGTTTTTGTTGTATATTTGACGTTGTTGTAGTTGTTATTGTTGTTGTTGTTTATTTGACATTGTTGTTGTTGTTGTTGTTTATTTGACGTTGTTGTTGTTGTTTATTTGACATTGTTGTTGTTGTTTATTTGACGTTGTTGTTGTTGACGGTGTTGTTGTTGTTGTTTATTTGACATTGTTGTTGTTGTTGTTGACGTTGTTGTTGTTTATTTGACATTGTTGTTGTTGTTGTTGACGTTGTTGTTGTTGTTGTTTATTTGACTTTGTTGTTGTTGTTGTTGTTTATTTGACGTTGTTGTTGTTGTTGTTGACTTAGTTGTTGTTGTTGTTTATTTGACGTTGTTGTTGTTGTTGACGTTGTTGTTTATTTGACGTTGTTGTTGTTGTTTATTTGACGTTGTTGTTGACGTTGTTGTTGTTGTTTATTTGACGTTGTTGTTGTTATTTATTTGACATTGTTGTTGTTGTTGTTGACGTTGTTGTTGTTGTTGTTTATTTGTCATTGTTGTTGTTGTTGTTGACGTTGTTGTTTATTTGACGCTGTTTTAGTATTGTTGTTTATTTGACATTGTTGTTGTTATTTATTTGACGTTGTTGTTGGTGACATTGTTGTTGTTGTTTATTTGACGTTGTTGTTGTTGTTGTTTATTTGACGTAGTTGTAGTTGTTGACGTTGTTGTAGTTGTTGTTGTTTATTTGACGTTTTTGTTCTTGTTGATGTTGTTGTTGTTGTTGTATATTTGACGTTGTTGTAGTTGTTATTGTTGTTGTTGTTTATTTGACATTGTTGTTGTTGTTGTTTATTTGACGTTGTTGTTGTTGTTTATTTGACGTTGTTGTTGTTGACGGTGTTGCTGTTGTTGTTTATTTGACATTGTTGTTGTTGTTGACGTTGTTGTTCTTTATTTGACGTTGTTATTGTTTATTTGACGTTGTTGTTGTTGGTTATTTAACATTGTTGTTGTTGACGTTGTTGTTGTTGTTATTGTTTATTTGACGTTGTTGTTGTTGTTTATTTGACGTAGTTGTTGTTGTTGAGGTTGTTGTTGTTGTTGTTGTTGTTGTTTATTTGACGTTTTTGTTGTTGTTGTTGTTGTTGTTGTTGCTGTTGTTTATTTGACGTTGTTGTTGTTGACGGTGTGGTTGTTGCTATTTATTTGACGTTGTTGTTGTTGACGTTGTTGTTGTTGTTGTTTATTTGACGTTGTTGTTGTTGTTGTTGACATAGTTGTTGTTGTTGTTGTTGTTTATTTGACGTTTTTGTTGTTGTTGATGTTGTTGTTGTTTTCGTTGTTATTTATTTGACGTTTTTGTAGTTGTTTAATTGACATTGTTGTTGTTGTTGTTGTTGTTTATTTGACGTTGTTGTTGTTGTTGTTGTTGTTGTTGTTTATTTGACGTTGTTGTTGTTGTTTATTTGACGTTGTTGTTGTTGTTTATTTGACGTTGTTGTAGTTGTTTATTTGACGTTGTTGTTGTTGACGGTGTTGTTGTTGTTGTTTATTTGACATTGTTGTTGTTGTTGACGTTGTTGTTGTTGTTGTTCTTTATTTGACGTTGTTATTGTTTATTTGACGTTGTTGTTGTTGGTTATTTAACATTGTTGTTGTTGACGTTGTTGTTGTTGTTATTGTTTATTTGACGTTGTTGTTGTTGTTTATTTGACGTAGTTGTTGTTGTTGAGGTTGTTGTTGTTGTTGTTGTTGTTGTTTATTTGACGTTTTTGTTGTTGTTGATGTTGTTGTTGTTGTTGTTTATTTGACGTTGATGTTGTTGTTGTTTATTTGACGTTGTTGTTGTTGACGGTGTTGTTGTTGCTATTTATTTGACGTTGTTGTTGTTGACGTTGTTGTTGTTGTTTATTTGACGTTGTTGTTGTTGTTGACATAGTTGTTGTTGTTGTTGTTGTTTATTTGACGTTTTTGTTGTTGTTGATGTTGTTGTTGTTTTCGTTGTTATTTATTTGATGTTGTTGTAGTTGTTTAATTGACATTGTTGTTGTTGTTGTTGTTGTTTATTTGACGTTGTTGTCGTCGTTGTTGTTGTTGTTGTTTATTTGACGTTGTTATTGTTGTTCTTTATTTCACGTTGTTGTCGTCGTTGTTGTTTATTTGACGTTGTTGTTGTTGTTGACGTTGTTGTTGTTGTTGACGTTGTGGTTGTTGTTGTTTATTTGACATTGTTGTTGTTGTTATTGTTTATTTGACGTTGTTGTTTTTGTTATTTGGCGTTGTTGTTGTTGTATTTGACGTTGTTGTTATTGTTTATTTGACGTTGTTGTTGTTGTTGACGTTGTTTTTGTTGTTGTTTATTTGACGTTGTTGTTGTTGTTGTTTATTTGACGTTGTTGTTGTTGTTGTTTATTTGACGTTGTTGTTGTTGACGTTGTTGTTGTTGTTGTTTATTTGACGTTGTTGTTGTTGTTGTTGTTGTTGTTGTTTATTTGACATTGTTGTTGTTGTTGACGTTGTTGTTGTTGTTGTTTATTTGACATTGTTGTTGTTGTTGTTGACGTTGTTGTTGTTGTTTATTTGACGTTGTTGTTGTTGTTGACGTTGTTGTTGTTGTTTATTTAACGTTGTTGTTGTTATTGTTTATTTGACATTGTTGTTGTTTATTTGACGTAGTTGTTGTTGTTAACGTTGTTGTTGTTGTTCTTGTTTATTTGACGTTTTTGTTGTTGTTGATGTTGTTGTTGTTGTTGTATATTTGACGTTGTTGTAGTTGTTATTGTTGTTCTTGTTTATTTGACATTGTTGTTGTTGTTGTTTATTTGACGTTGTTGTTGTTGTTTATTTGACGTTGTTGTTGTTGTTTATTTGACGTTGTTGTTGTTGACGGTGTTGTTGTTGTTGTTTATTTGACATTGTTGTTGTTGTTGTTGACGTTGTTGTTGTTGTTGTTCTTTATTTGACGTTGTTATTGTTTATTTGACGTTGTTGTTGTTGGTTATTTAACATTGTTGTTGTTGACGTTGTTGTTGTTGTTATTGTTTATTTGACGTTGTTGTTGTTGTTTATTTGACGTAGTTGTTGTTGTTGAGGTTGTTGTTGTTGTTGTTTATTTGACGTTTTTGTTGTTGTTGATGTTGTTGTTGTTATTGTTGTTTATTTGACGTTGTTGTTGTTGTTGTTTATTTGACGTTGTTGTTGTTGACGGTGTTGTTGTTGCTATTTATTTGACGTTGTTGTTGTTGTTGTTGTTTATTTGACGTTGTTGTTGTTGACGTTGTTGTTGTTGTTGTTTATTTGACGTTGTTGTTGTTGTTGACATAGTTGTTGTTATTGTTGTTTATTTGACGTTGTTGTTGTTGTTGACGTTGTTTTTGTTGTTGTTTATTTGACGTTGTTGTTGTTGTTGTTTATTTGACGTTGTTGTTGTTGTTGTTTATTTGACGTTGTTGTTGTTGTTGTTTATTTGACGTTGTTGTTGTTGACGTTGTTGTTGTTGTTTATTTGACGTTGTTGTTGTTGTTGTTGTTGTTGTTTATTTGACATTGTTGTTGTTGTTGACGTTGTTGTTGTTGTTGTTTATTTGACATTGTTGTTGTTGTTGTTGTTGACGTTGTTGTTGTTGTTTATTTGACTTTGTTGTTGTTGTTGATGTTTATTTGACGTTGTTGTTGTTGTTGACTTAGTTGTTGTTGTTGTTTTTTTGACGTTGTTGTTGTTGCTGACGTTGTTGTTGTTGTTTATTTGACGTTCTTGTTGTTGTTGACGTTGTTGTTGTTGTTTATTTGACGTTGTTGTTGTTGTTGTTGACGTTGTTGTTTATTTGACGTTGTTTTAGTATTGTTGTTTATTTGACATTGTTGTTGTTATTTATTTGACGTTGTTGTGGGTGACATTGTTGTTGTTTTTTATTTGACGTTGTTGTTGTTTATTTGACGTAGTTGTAGTTGTTGACGTTGTTGTAGTTGTTGTTGTTTATTTGACGTTTTTGTTGTTGTTGATGTTGTTGTTGTTGTTGTATATTTGACGTTGTTGTAGTTGTTATTGTTGTTGTTGTTTATTTGACATTGTTGTTGTTGTTGTTTATTTGACGTTGTTGTTGTTGTTTATTTGACGTTGTTGTTGTTGTTTATTTGACGTTGTTGTAGTTGTTTATTTGACGTTGTTGTTGTTGACGGTGTTGTTGTTGTTGTTTATTTGACATTGTTGTTGTTGTTGACGTTGTTGTTGTTGTTGTTGTTCTTTATTTGACGTTGTTATTGTTTATTTGACGTTGTTGTTGTTGGTTATTTAACATTGTTGTTGTTGACGTTGTTGTTGTTGTTATTGTTTATTTGACGTTGTTGTTGTTGTTTATTTGACGTAGTTGTTGTTGTTGAGGTTGTTGTTGTTGTTGTTGTTGTTTATTTGACGTTTTTGTTGTTGTTGATGTTGTTGTTGTTGCTGTTGTTTATTTGACGTTGATGTTGTTGTTGTTGTTTATTTGACGTTGTTGTTATTGACGGTGTTGTTGTTGCTATTTATTTGACGTTGTTGTTGTTGTTTATTTGACGTTGTTGTTGTTGACGTTGTTGTTGTTGTTGTTTATTTGACGTTGTTGTTGTTGTTGACATAGTTGTTGTTGTTGTTGTTTATTTGACGTTTTTGTTGTTGTTGATGTTGTTGTTGTTTTCGTTGTTATTTATTTGATGTTGTTGTAGTTGTTTAATTGACATTGTTGTTGTTGTTGTTGTTTATTTGACGTTGTTGTCGTCGTTGTTGTTGTTGTTGTTTATTTGACGTTGTTATTGTTGTTCTTTATTTCACGTTGTTGTCGTCGTTGTTGTTTATTTGACGTTGTTGTTGTTGTTGACGTTGTTGTTGTTGTTGTTTATTTGACATTGTTGTTGTTGTTATTGTTTATTTGACGTTGTTGTTTTTGTTATTTGGCGTTGTTGTTGTTGTATTTGACGTTGTTGTTATTGTTTATTTGACGTTGTTGTTGTTGTTGACGTTGTTTTTGTTGTTGTTTATTTGACGTTGTTGTTGTTGTTGTTTATTTGACGTTGTTGTTGTTGTTGTTTATTTGACGTTGTTGTTGTTGACGTTGTTGTTGTTGTTGTTTATTTGACGTTGTTGTTGTTCTTGTTGTTGTTGTTGTTTATTTGACATTGTTGTTGTTGTTGACGTTGTTGTTGTTGTTGTTTATTTGACATTGTTGTTGTTGTTGTTGACGTTGTTGTTGTTGTTTATTTGACGTTGTTGTTGTTCTTGACGTTGTTGTTGTTGTTTATTTGACGTTGTTGTTGTTATTGTTTATTTGACATTGTTGTTGTTTATTTGACGTAGTTGTTGTTGTTAACGTTGTTGTTGTTGTTCTTGTTTATTTGACGTTTTTGTTGTTGTTGATGTTGTTGTTGTTGTTGTTGTATATTTGACGTTGTTGTAGTTGTTATTATTGTTCTTGTTTATTTGACATTGTTGTTGTTGTTGTTTATTTGACGTTGTTGTTGTTGTTTATTTGACGTTGTTGTTGTTGTTTATTTGACGTTGTTGTTGTTGACGGTGTTGTTGTTGTTGTTTATTTGACATTGTTGTTGTTGTTGTTGACGTTGTTGTTGTTGTTGTTCTTTATTTGACGTTGTTATTGTTTATTTGACGTTGTTGTTGTTAGTTATTTAACATTGTTGTTGTTGACGTTGTTGTTGTTGTTATTGTTTATTTGACGTTGTTGTTGTTGTTTATTTGACGTAGTTGTTGTTGTTGAGGTTGTTGTTGTTGTTGTTGTTTATTTGACGTTTTTGTTGTTGTTGATGTTGTTGTTGTTATTGTTGTTTATTTGACGTTGTTGTTGTTGTTGTTTATTTGATGTTGTTGTTGTTGACGGTGTTGTTGTTGCTATTTATTTGACGTTGTTATTGTTGTTGTTTATTTGACGTTGTTGTTGTTGACGTTGTTGTTGTTGTTGTTGTTGTTTATTTGACGTTGTTGTTGTTGTTGACATAGTTGTTGTTATTGTTGTTTATTTGACGTTGTTGTTGTTGTTGACGTTGTTTTTGTTGTTGTTTATTTGACGTTGTTGTTGTTGTTGTTTATTTGACGTTGTTGTTGTTGTTGTTTATTTGACGTTGTTGTTGTTGACGTTGTTGTTGTTGTTTATTTGACGTTGTTGTTGTTGTTGTTGTTGTTGTTTATTTGACATTGTTGTTGTTGTTGACGTTGTTGTTGTTGTTGTTGTTTATTTGACATTGTTGTTGTTGTTGTTGTTGACGTTGTTGTTGTTGTTTATTTGACTTTGTTGTTGTTGTTGTTGTTTATTTGACGTTGTTGTTGTTGTTGACTTAGTTGTTGTTGTTGTTTATTTGACGTTGTTGTTGTTGTTGACGTTGTTGTTGTTGTTTATTTGACGTTCTTGTTGTTGTTGACGTTGTTGTTGTTTATTTGACGTTGTTGTTGTTGTTATTGTTTATTTGACATTGTTGTTGTTTATTTGACGTAGTTGTTGTTGTTAACGTTGTTGTTGTTGTTGTTTATTTGACGTTTTTGTTGTTGTTGATGTTGTTGTTGTTGTATATTTGACGTTGTTGTTGTTTATTTGACATTGTTGTTGTTGTTGTTTATTTGACGTAGTTATTGTTGTTGACGTTGTTGTTGTTGTTGTTGTTTATTTGACGTTTTTGTTGATGTTGATGTTGTTGTTGTTGTTGTTGTATATTTGACGTTGTTGTAGTTGTTATTGTTGTTGTTGTTGTTTATTTGACATTGTTGTTGTTGTTGTTGTTTATTTGACGTTGTTGTTGTTGTTTATTTGACATTGTTGTTGTTGTTTATTTGACGTTGTTGTTGTTGACGGTGTTGTTGTTGTTGTTTATTTGACATTGTTGTTGTTGTTGTTGACGTTGTTGTTGTTTATTTGACATTGTTGTTGTTGTTGTTGTTGTTGTTGTTTATTTGATGTTTTTGTTGTTGTTGATTTTGTTGTTGTTTTCGTTGTTGTTTATTTGACGTTGTTGTAGTTGTTTAATTGACGTTAGTTTTGTTGTTGTTGTTGTTTATTTGAAGTTGTTGTTGTTGTTGTTATTGTTGTTGTTGTTGTTTATTTGACGTTGTTGTTGTTGTTTATTTGACGATGTTGTTGTTGTTGTTGTTGTTTATTTGACGTTGTTGTTGTTATTTATTTGACGTTGTTGTGGGTGACATTGTTGTTGTTGTTTATTTGACGTTGTTGTTATTATTTATTTGACGTAGTTGTTGTTGTTGACGTTGTTGTTGTTGTTGTTGTTTATTTGAAGTTTTTGTTGATGTTGATGTTGTTGTTGTTGTTGTATATTTGACGTTGTTGTAGTTGTTATTGTTGTTGTTGTTTATTTGACATTGTTGTTGTTGTTGTTGTTTATTTGACGTTGTTGTTGTTGTTTATTTGACATTGTTGTTGTTGTTTATTTGACGTTGTTGTTGTTGACGGTGTTGTTGTTGTTGTTTATTTGACATTGTTGTTGTTGTTGTTGTTGTTGACGTTGTTGTTGTTTATTTGACATTGTTGTTGTTGTTGTTGACGTTGTTGTTGTTGTTGTTTATTTGACTTTGTTGTTGTTGTTGTTTATTTGACGTTGTTGTTGTTGTTGTTGACTTAGTTGTTGTTGTTGTTTATTTGACGTTGTTGTTGTTGTTGACGTTGTTGTTGTTGTTTATTTGACGTTGTTGTTGTTATTGTTTATTTGACATTGTTGTTGTTTATTTGACGTAGTTGTTGTTGTTAACGTTGTTGTTGTTGTTCTTGTTTATTTGACGTTTTTGTTGTTGTTGATGTTGTTGTTGTTGTTGTATATTTGACGTTGTTGTAGTTGTTATTGTTGTTCTTGTTTATTTGACATTGTTGTTGTTGTTGTTTATTTGACGTTGTTGTTGTTGTTTATTTGACGTTGTTGTTGTTGTTTATTTGACGTTGTTGTTGTTGACGGTGTTGTTGTTGTTGTTTATTTGACATTGTTGTTGTTGTTGTTGACGTTGTTGTTGTTGTTGTTCTTTATTTGACGTTGTTATTGTTTATTTGACGTTGTTGTTGTTGGTTATTTAACATTGTTGTTGTTGACGTTGTTGTTGTTGTTATTGTTTATTTGACGTTGTTGTTGTTGTTTATTTGACGTAGTTGTTGTTGTTGAGGTTGTTGTTGTTGTTGTTGTTTATTTGACGTTTTTGTTGTTGTTCATGTTGTTGTTGTTATTGTTGTTTATTTGACGTTGTTGTTGTTGTTGTTGTTTATTTGACGTTGTTGTTGTTGACGGTGTTGTTGTTGCTATTTATTTGACGTTGTTGTTGTTGTTGTTGTTGTTTATTTGACGTTGTTGTTGTTGACGTTGTTGTTGTTGTTGTTTATTTGACGTTGTTGTTGTTGTTGACATAGTTGTTGTTATTGTTGTTTATTTGACGTTGTTGTTGTTGTTGACGTTGTTTTTGTTGTTGTTTATTTGACGTTGTTGTTGTTGTTGTTTATTTGACGTTGTTGTTGTTGTTGTTTATTTGACGTTGTTGTTGTTGACGTTGTTGTTGTTGTTTATTTGACGTTGTTGTTGTTGTTGTTGTTGTTGTTTATTTGACATTGTTGTTGTTGTTGACGTTGTTGTTGTTGTTGTTTATTTGACATTGTTGTTGTTGTTGTTGTTGACGTTGTTGTTGTTGTTTATTTGACTTTGTTGTTGTTGTTGTTGTTTATTTGACGTTGTTGTTGTTGTTGACTTAGTTGTTGTTGTTGTTTATTTGACGTTGTTGTTGTTGTTGACGTTGTTGTTGTTGTTTATTTGACGTTCTTGTTGTTGTTGACGTTGTTGTTGTTGTTTATTTGACGTTGTTGTTGTTGTTATTGTTTATTTGACATTGTTGTTGTTTATTTGACGTAGTTGTTGTTGTTAACGTTGTTGTTGTTGTTGTTTATTTGACGTTTTTGTTGTTGTTGATGTTGTTGTTGTTGTTGTATATTTGACGTTGTTGTTGTTTATTTGACATTGTTGTTGTTGTTGTTTATTTGACGTAGTTATTGTTGTTGACGTTGTTGTTGTTGTTGTTGTTGTTGTTTATTTGACGTTTTTGTTGATGTTGATGTTGTTGTTGTTGTTGTTGTATATTTGACGTTGTTGTAGTTGTTATTATTGTTGTTGTTGTTTATTTGACATTGTTGTTGTTGTTGTTGTTTATTTGACGTTGTTGTTGTTGTTTATTTGACATTGTTGTTGTTGTTTATTTGACGTTGTTGTTGTTGACGGTGTTGTTGTTGTTGTTTATTTGACATTGTTGTTGTTGTTGTTGACGTTGTTGTTGTTTATTTGACATTGTTGTTGTTGTTGTTGTTGTTGTTTATTTGATGTTTTTGTTGTTGTTGATTTTGTTGTTGTTTTCGTTGTTGTTTATTTGACGTTGTTGTAGTTGTTTAATTGACGTTAGTTTTGTTGTTGTTGTTTATTTGAAGTTGTTGTTGTTGTTGTTATTGTTGTTGTTGTTGTTTATTTGACGTTGTTGTTGTTGTTGTTTATTTGACGATGTTGTTGTTGTTGTTGTTGTTTATTTGACGTTGTTGTTGTTATTTATTTGACGTTGTTGTGGGTGACATTGTTGTTGTTGTTTATTTGACGTTGTTGTTATTATTTATTTGACGTAGTTGTTGTTGTTGACGTTGTTGTTGTTGTTGTTGTTTATTTAAAGTTTTTGTTGATGCTGATGTTGTTGTTGTTGTTGTATATTTGACGTTGTTGTAGTTGTTATTGTTGTTGTTGTTTATTTGACATTGTTGTTGTTGTTGTTGTTTATTTGACGTTGTTGTTGTTGTTTATTTGACATTGTTGTTCTTGTTTATTTGACGTTTTTGTTGTTGTTGATGTTGTTGTTGTTGTTGTTGTATATTTGACGTTGTTGTAGTTGTTATTGTTGTTCTTGTTTATTTGACATTGTTGTTGTTGTTGTTTATTTGACGTTGTTGTTGTTGTTTATTTGACGTTGTTGTTGTTGTTTATTTGACGTTGTTGTTGTTGACAGTGTTGTTGTTGTTGTTTATTTGACATTGTTGTTGTTGTTGTTGACGTTGTTGTTGTTGTTGTTCTTTATTTGACGTTGTTATTGTTTATTTGACGTTGTTGTTGTTAGTTATTTAACATTGTTGTTGTTGACGTTGTTGTTGTTGTTATTGTTTATTTGACGTTGTTGTTGTTGTTTATTTGACGTAGTTGTTGTTGTTGAGGTTGTTGTTGTTGTTGTTGTTTATTTGACGTTTTTGTTGTTGTTGATGTTGTTGTTGTTATTGTTGTTTATTTGACGTTGTTGTTGTTGTTGTTTATTTGATGTTGTTGTTGTTGACGGTGTTGTTGTTGCTATTTATTTGACGTTGTTATTGTTGTTGTTTATTTGACGTTGTTGTTGTTGACGTTGTTGTTGTTGTTGTTGTTGTTTATTTGACGTTGTTGTTGTTGTTGACATAGTTGTTGTTATTGTTGTTTATTTGACGTTGTTGTTGTTGTTGACGTTGTTTTTGTTGTTGTTTATTTGACGTTGTTGTTGTTGTTGTTTATTTGACGTTGTTGTTGTTGTTGTTTATTTGACGTTGTTGTTGTTGACGTTGTTGTTGTTGTTTATTTGACGTTGTTGTTGTTGTTGTTGTTGTTTATTTGACATTGTTGTTGTTGTTGACGTTGTTGTTGTTGTTGTTTATTTGACATTGTTGTTGTTGTTGTTGTTGACGTTGTTGTTGTTGTTTATTTGACTTTGTTGTTGTTGTTGTTGTTTATTTGACGTTGTTGTTGTTGTTGACTTAGTTGTTGTTGTTGTTTATTTGACGTTGTTGTTGTTGTTGACGTTGTTGTTGTTGTTTATTTGACGTTCTTGTTGTTGTTGACGTTGTTGTTGTTTATTTGACGTTGTTGTTGTTGTTATTGTTTATTTGACATTGTTGTTGTTTATTTGACGTAGTTGTTGTTGTTAACGTTGTTGTTGTTGTTGTTTATTTGACGTTTTTGTTGTTGTTGATGTTGTTGTTGTTGTATATTTGACGTTGTTGTTGTTTATTTGACATTGTTGTTGTTGTTGTTTATTTGACGTAGTTATTGTTGTTGACGTTGTTGTTGTTGTTGTTGTTTATTTGACGTTTTTGTTGATGTTGATGTTGTTGTTGTTGTTGTTGTATATTTGACGTTGTTGTAGTTGTTATTGTTGTTGTTGTTGTTTATTTGACATTGTTGTTGTTGTTGTTGTTTATTTGACGTTGTTGTTGTTGTTTATTTGACATTGTTGTTGTTGTTTATTTGACGTTGTTGTTGTTGACGGTGTTGTTGTTGTTGTTTATTTGACATTGTTGTTGTTGTTGTTGACGTTGTTGTTGTTTATTTGACATTGTTGTTGTTGTTGTTGTTGTTGTTTATTTGATGTTTTTGTTGTTGTTGATTTTGTTGTTGTTTTCGTTGTTGTTTATTTGACGTTGTTGTAGTTGTTTAATTGACGTTAGTTTTGTTGTTGTTGTTTATTTGAAGTTGTTGTTGTTGTTGTTATTGTTGTTGTTGTTGTTTATTTGACGTTGTTGTTGTTGTTGTTGTTTATTTGACGATGTTGTTGTTGTTGTTGTTGTTTATTTGACGTTGTTGTTGTTATTTATTTGACGTTGTTGTGGGTGACATTGTTGTTGTTGTTTATTTGACGTTGTTGTTATTATTTATTTGACGTAGTTGTTGTTGTTGACGTTGTTGTTGTTGTTGTTGTTTATTTGAAGTTTTTGTTGATGTTGATGTTGTTGTTGTTGTTGTATATTTGACGTTGTTGTAGTTGTTATTGTTGTTGTTGTTTATTTGACATTGTTGTTGTTGTTGTTGTTTATTTGACGTTGTTGTTGTTGTTTATTTGACATTGTTGTTGTTGTTTATTTGACGTTGTTGTTGTTGACGGTGTTGTTGTTGTTGTTTATTTGACATTGTTGTTGTTGTTGTTGTTGTTGACGTTGTTGTTGTTTATTTGACATTGTTGTTGTTGTTGTTGACGTTGTTGTTGTTGTTTATTTGACTTTGTTGTTGTTGTTGTTTATTTGACGTTGTTGTTGTTGTTGTTGACTTAGTTGTTGTTGTTGTTTATTTGACGTTGTTGTTGTTGTTGACGTTGTTGTTGTTGTTTATTTGACGTTGTTGTTGTTATTGTTTATTTGACATTGTTGTTGTTTATTTGACGTAGTTGTTGTTGTTAACGTTGTTGTTGTTGTTCTTGTTTATTTGACGTTTTTGTTGTTGTTGATGTTGTTGTTGTTGTTGTATATTTGACGTTGTTGTAGTTGTTATTGTTGTTCTTGTTTATTTGACATTGTTGTTGTTGTTGTTTATTTGACGTTGTTGTTGTTGTTTATTTGACGTTGTTGTTGTTGTTTATTTGACGTTGTTGTTGTTGACGGTGTTGTTGTTGTTGTTTATTTGACATTGTTGTTGTTGTTGTTGACGTTGTTGTTGTTGTTGTTCTTTATTTGACGTTGTTATTGTTTATTTGACGTTGTTGTTGTTGGTTATTTAACATTGTTGTTGTTGACGTTGTTGTTGTTGTTATTGTTTATTTGACGTTGTTGTTGTTGTTTATTTGACGTTTTTGTTGTTGTTGATGTTGTTGTTGTTATTGTTGTTTATTTGACGTTGTTGTTGTTGTTGTTTATTTGACGTTGTTGTTGTTGACGGTGTTGTTGTTGCTATTTATTTGACGTTGTTGTTGTTGTTGTTGTTTATTTGACGTTGTTGTTGTTGACGTTGTTGTTGTTGTTGTTTATTTGACGTTGTTGTTGTTGTTGACATAGTTGTTGTTATTGTTGTTTATTTGACGTTGTTGTTGTTGTTGACGTTGTTTTTGTTGTTGTTTATTTGACGTTGTTGTTGTTGTTGTTTATTTGACGTTGTTGTTGTTGTTGTTGTTTATTTGACGTTGTTGTTGTTGACGTTGTTGTTGTTGTTTATTTGACGTTGTTGTTGTTGTTGTTGTTGTTGTTTATTTGACATTGTTGTTGTTGTTGACGTTGTTGTTGTTGTTGTTTATTTGACATTGTTGTTGTTGTTGTTGTTGACGTTGTTGTTGTTGTTTATTTGACTTTGTTGTTGTTGTTGTTGTTTATTTGACGTTGTTGTTGTTGTTGACTTAGTTGTTGTTGTTGTTTATTTGACGTTGTTGTTGTTGTTGACGTTGTTGTTGTTGTTTATTTGACGTTCTTGTTGTTGTTGACGTTGTTGTTGTTGTTTATTTGACGTTGTTGTTGTTGTTATTGTTTATTTGACATTGTTGTTGTTTATTTGACGTAGTTGTTGTTGTTAACGTTGTTGTTGTTGTTGTTTATTTGACGTTTTTGTTGTTGTTGATGTTGTTGTTGTTGTTGTATATTTGACGTTGTTGTTGTTTATTTGACATTGTTGTTGTTGTTGTTTATTTGACGTAGTTATTGTTATTGACGTTGTTGTTGTTGTTGTTGTTGTTGTTGTTTATTTGACGTTTTTGTTGATGTTGATGTTGTTGTTGTTGTTGTTGTATATTTGACGTTGTTGTAGTTGTTATTATTGTTGTTGTTGTTTATTTGACATTGTTGTTGTTGTTGTTGTTTATTTGACGTTGTTGTTGTTGTTTATTTGACATTGTTGTTGTTGTTTATTTGACGTTGTTGTTGTTGACGGTGTTGTTGTTGTTGTTTATTTGACATTGTTGTTGTTGTTGTTGACGTTGTTGTTGTTTATTTGACATTGTTGTTGTTGTTGTTGTTGTTTATTTGATGTTTTTGTTGTTGTTGATTTTGTTGTTGTTTTCGTTGTTGTTTATTTGACGTTGTTGTAGTTGTTTAATTAACGTTAGTTTTGTTGTTGTTGTTTATTTGAAGTTGTTGTTGTTGTTGTTATTGTTGTTGTTGTTGTTTATTTGACGTTGTTGTTGTTGTTGTTTATTTGACGATGTTGTTGTTGTTGTTGTTGTTTATTTGACGTTGTTGTTGTTATTTATTTGACGTTGTTGTGGGTGACATTGTTGTTGTTGTTTATTTGACGTTGTTGTTATTATTTATTTGACGTAGTTGTTGTTGTTGACGTTGTTGTTGTTGTTGTTGTTTATTTAAAGTTTTTGTTGATGCTGATGTTGTTGTTGTTGTTGTATATTTGACGTTGTTGTAGTTGTTATTGTTGTTGTTGTTTATTTGACATTGTTGTTGTTGTTGTTGTTTATTTGACGTTGTTGTTGTTGTTTATTTGACATTGTTGTTGTTGTTTATTTGACGTTGTTGTTGTTGACGGTGTTGTTGTTGTTTATTTGACATTGTTGTTGTTGTTGTTGTTGACTTAGTTGTTGTTGTTGTTTATTTGACGTTGTTGTTGTTGTTGACGTTGTTGTTTATTTGACGTTGTTGTTGTTGTTTATTTGACGTTGTTGTTGTTGTTTATTTGACGTTGTTGTTGTTATTTATTTGACATTGTTGTTGTTGTTGACGTTGTTGTTGTTGTTGTTTATTTGTCATTGTTGTTGTTGTTGACGTTGTTGTTTATTTGACGCTGTTTTAGTATTGTTGTTTATTTGACATTGTTGTTGTTATTTATTTGACGTTGTTGTTGGTGACATTGTTGTTGTTGTTTATTTGACGTTGTTGTTGTTTATTTGACGTTTTTGTTCTTGTTGATGTTGTTGTTGTTGTTGTATATTTGACGTTGTTGTAGTTGTTATTGTTGTTGTTGTTTATTTGACATTGTTGTTGTTGTTGTTTATTTGACGTTGTTGTTGTTGACGGTGTTGTTGTTGTTGTTTATTTGACATTGTTGTTGTTGTTGACGTTGTTGTTCTTTATTTGACGTTGTTATTGTTTATTTGACGTTGTTGTTGTTGGTTATTTAACGTTGTTGTTGTTGACATTGTTGTTGTTGTTATTGTTTATTTGACGTTGTTGTTGTTGTTTATTTGACGTAGTTGTTGTTGTTGAGGTTGTTGTTGTTGTTGTTGTTGTTGTTTATTTGACGTTTTTGTTGTTGTTGTTGTTGTTGTTGTTGTTGTTGTTGCTGTTGTTTATTTGACGTTGTTGTTGTTGTTTATTTGACGTTGTTGTTGTTGACGGTGTTGTTGTTGCTATTTATTTGACGTTGTTGTTGTTGTTGTTGTTTATTTAACGTTGTTGTTGTTGACGTTGTTGTTGTTGTTGTTTATTTGACGTTGTTGTTGTTGTTGTTGACATAGTTGTTTTTGTTGTTGTTGTTTATTTGACGTTGTTGTTGTTGTTGTTGACTTAGTTGTTGTTGTTGTTTATTTGACGTTGTTGTTGTTGTTGACGTTGTTGTTGTTGTTTATTTGACGTTGTTGTTGTTATTGTTTATTTGACATTGTTGTTGTTTATTTGACGTAGTTGTTGTTGTTAACGTTGTTGTTGTTGTTCTTGTTTATTTGACGTTTTTGTTGTTGTTGATGTTGTTGTTGTTGTTGTATATTTGACGTTGTTGTAGTTGTTATTGTTGTTCTTGTTTATTTGACATTGTTGTTGTTGTTGTTTATTTGACGTTGTTGTTGTTGTTTATTTGACGTTGTTGTTGTTGTTTATTTGACGTTGTTGTTGTTGACGGTGTTGTTGTTGTTGTTTATTTGACATTGTTGTTGTTGTTGTTGACGTTGTTGTTGTTGTTGTTCTTTATTTGACGTTGTTATTGTTTATTTGACGTTGTTGTTGTTGGTTATTTAACATTGTTGTTGTTGACGTTGTTGTTGTTGTTATTGTTTATTTGACGTTGTTGTTGTTGTTTATTTGACGTAGTTGTTGTTGTTGAGGTTGTTGTTGTTGTTGTTGTTTATTTGACGTTTTTGTTGTTGTTGATGTTGTTGTTGTTATTGTTGTTTATTTGACGTTGTTGTTGTTGTTGTTTATTTGACGTTGTTGTTGTTGACGGTGTTGTTGTTGCTATTTATTTGACGTTGTTGTTGTTGTTGTTGTTTATTTGACGTTGTTGTTGTTGACGTTGTTGTTGTTGTTGTTTATTTGACGTTGTTGTTGTTGTTGACATAGTTGTTGTTATTGTTGTTTATTTGACGTTGTTGTTGTTGTTGACGTTGTTTTTGTTGTTGTTTATTTGACGTTGTTGTTGTTTATTTGACATTGTTGTTGTTGTTGTTTATTTGACGTAGTTATTGTTGTTGACGTTGTTGTTGTTGTTGTTGTTGTTGTTGTTTATTTGACGTTTTTGTTGATGTTGATGTTGTTGTTGTTGTTGTTTATTTGACATTGTTGTTGTTGTTGTTGTTGACGTTGTTGTTGTTGTTTATTTGACTTTGTTGTTGTTGTTGTTGTTTATTTGACGTTGTTGTTGTTGTTGACTTAGTTGTTGTTGTTGTTTATTTGAAGTTGTTGTTGTTGTTGACGTTGTTGTTGTTGTTTATTTGACGTTCTTGTTGTTGTTGACGTTGTTGTTGTTGTTTATTTGACGTTGTTGTTGTTGTTATTGTTTATTTGACATTGTTGTTGTTTATTTGACGTAGTTGTTGTTGTTAACGTTGTTGTTGTTGTTGTTTATTTGACGTTTTTGTTGTTGTTGATGTTGTTGTTGTTGTTGTATATTTGACGTTGTTGTTGTTTATTTGACATTGTTGTTGTTGTTGTTTATTTGACGTAGTTATTGTTGTTGACGTTGTTGTTGTTGTTGTTGTTGTTGTTTATTTGACGTTTTTGTTGATGTTGATGTTGTTGTTGTTGTTGTTGTATATTTGACGTTGTTGTAGTTGTTATTATTGTTGTTGTTGTTTATTTGACATTGTTGTTGTTGTTGTTGTTTATTTGACGTTGTTGTTGTTGTTTATTTGACATTGTTGTTGTTGTTTATTTGACGTTGTTGTTGTTGACGGTGTTGTTGTTGTTGTTTATTTGACATTGTTGTTGTTGTTGTTGACGTTGTTGTTGTTTATTTGACATTGTTGTTGTTGTTGTTGTTGTTGTTGTTTATTTGATGTTTTTGTTGTTGTTGATTTTGTTGTTGTTTTCGTTGTTGTTTATTTGACGTTGTTGTAGTTGTTTAATTGACGTTAGTTTTGTTGTTGTTGTTTATTTGAAGTTGTTGTTGTTGTTGTTATTGTTGTTGTTGTTGTTTATTTGACGTTGTTGTTGTTGTTGTTTATTTGACGATGTTGTTGTTGTTGTTGTTGTTTATTTGACGTTGTTGTTGTTATTTATTTGACGTTGTTGTGGGTGACATTGTTGTTGTTGTTTATTTGACGTTGTTGTTATTATTTATTTGACGTAGTTGTTGTTGTTGACGTTGTTGTTGTTGTTGTTGTTTATTTAAAGTTTTTGTTGATGCTGATGTTGTTGTTGTTGTTGTATATTTGACGTTGTTGTAGTTGTTATTGTTGTTGTTGTTTATTTGACATTGTTGTTGTTGTTGTTGTTTATTTGACGTTGTTGTTGTTGTTTATTTGACATTGTTGTTGTTGTTTATTTGACGTTGTTGTTGTTGACGGTGTTGTTGTTGTTTATTTGACATTGTTGTTGTTGTTGTTGTTGACTTAGTTGTTGTTGTTGTTTATTTGACGTTGTTGTTGTTGTTGACGTTGTTGTTTATTTGACGTTGTTGTTGTTGTTTATTTGACGTTGTTGTTGACGTTGTTGTTGTTGTTTATTTGACGTTGTTGTTGTTATTTATTTGACATTGTTGTTGTTGTTGACGTTGTTGTTGTTGTTGTTTATTTGTCATTGTTGTTGTTGTTGACGTTGTTGTTTATTTGACGCTGTTTTAGTATTGTTGTTTATTTGACATTGTTGTTGTTATTTATTTGACGTTGTTGTTGGTGACATTGTTGTTGTTGTTTATTTGACGTTGTTGTTGTTTATTTGACGTTTTTGTTCTTGTTGATGTTGTTGTTGTTGTTGTATATTTGACGTTGTTGTAGTTGTTATTGTTGTTGTTGTTTATTTGACATTGTTGTTGTTGTTGTTTATTTGACGTTGTTGTTGTTGACGGTGTTGTTGTTGTTGTTTATTTGACATTGTTGTTGTTGTTGACGTTGTTGTTCTTTATTTGACGTTGTTATTGTTTATTTGACGTTGTTGTTGTTGGTTATTTAACGTTGTTGTTGTTGACATTGTTGTTGTTGTTATTGTTGCTTTGACGTTGTTGTTGTTGTTTATTTGACGTAGTTGTTGTTGTTGAGGTTGTTGTTGTTGTTGTTGTTGTTGTTTATTTGACGTTTTTGTTGTTGTTGTTGTTGTTGTTGTTGTTGTTGCTGTTGTTTATTTGACGTTGTTGTTGTTGTTTATTTGACGTTGTTGTTGTTGACGGTGTTGTTGTTGCTATTTATTTGACGTTGTTGTTGTTGTTGTTGTTTATTTAACGTTGTTGTTGTTGACGTTGTTGTTGTTGTTGTTTATTTGACGTTGTTGTTGTTGTTGACATAGTTGTTGTTGTTGTTGTTGTTTATTTGACGTTTTTGTTGTTGTTGATGTTGTTGTTGTTTTCGTTGTTATTTATTTGACGTTTTTGTAGTTGTTTAATTGACATTGTTGTTGTTGTTGTTGTTGTTTATTTGACGTTGTTGTTGTTGTTGTTGTTGTTGTTGTTTATTTGACGTTGTTGTTGTTGTTTATTTGACGTTGTTGTTGTTGTTTATTTGACGTTGTTGTAGTTGTTTATTTGACGTTGTTGTTGTTGACGTTGTTGTTGTTGTTGTTTATTTGACGTTGTTGTTGTTGTTTATTTGACATTGTTGTTGTTGTTTATTTGACGTTGTTGTTGTTGACGGTGTTGTTGTTGTTGTTTATTTGACATTGTTGTTGTTGTTGTTGACGTTGTTGTTGTTTATTTGACATTGTTGTTGTTGTTGTTGTTGTTTATTTGATGTTTTTGTTGTTGTTGATTTTGTTGTTGTTTTCGTTGTTGTTTATTTGACGTTGTTGTAGTTGTTTAATTGACGTTAGTTTTGTTGTTGTTGTTTATTTGAAGTTGTTGTTGTTGTTGTTATTGTTGTTGTTGTTGTTTATTTGACGTTGTTGTTGTTGTTGTTGTTTATTTGACGATGTTGTTGTTGTTGTTGTTGTTTATTTGACGTTGTTGTTGTTATTTATTTGACGTTGTTGTGGGTGACATTGTTGTTGTTGTTTATTTGACGTTGTTGTTATTATTTATTTGACGTAGTTGTTGTTGTTGACGTTGTTGTTGTTGTTGTTGTTTATTTGAAGTTTTTGTTGATGTTGATGTTGTTGTTATTGTTGTATATTTGACGTTGTTGTAGTTGTTATTGTTGTTGTTGTTTATTTGACATTGTTGTTGTTGTTGTTGTTGTTTATTTGACGTTGTTGTTGTTGTTTATTTGACATTGTTGTTGTTGTTTATTTGACGTTGTTGTTGTTGACGGTGTTGTTGTTGTTGTTTATTTGACATTGTTGTTGTTGTTGTTGTTGTTGACGTTGTTGTTGTTTATTTGACATTGTTGTTGTTGTTGTTGACGTTGTTGTTGTTGTTGTTTATTTGACTTTGTTGTTGTTGTTGTTTATTTGACGTTGTTGTTGTTGTTGTTGACTTAGTTGTTGTTGTTGTTTATTTGACGTTGTTGTTGTTGTTGACGTTGTTGTTGTTGTTTATTTGACGTTGTTGTTGTTATTGTTTATTTGACATTGTTGTTGTTTATTTGACGTAGTTGTTGTTGTTAACGTTGTTGTTGTTGTTCTTGTTTATTTGACGTTTTTGTTGTTGTTGATGTTGTTGTTGTTGTTGTATATTTGACGTTGTTGTAGTTGTTATTGTTGTTCTTGTTTATTTGACATTGTTGTTGTTGTTGTTGTTTATTTGACGTTGTTGTTGTTGTTTATTTGACGTTGTTGTTGTTGTTTATTTGACGTTGTTGTTGTTGACGGTGTTGTTGTTGTTGTTTATTTGACATTGTTGTTGTTGTTGTTGACGTTGTTGTTGTTGTTGTTCTTTATTTGACGTTGTTATTGTTTATTTGACGTTGTTGTTGTTGGTTATTTAACATTGTTGTTGTTGACGTTGTTGTTGTTGTTATTGTTTATTTGACGTTGTTGTTGTTGTTTATTTGACGTAGTTGTTGTTGTTGAGGTTGTTGTTGTTGTTGTTGTTTATTTGACGTTTTTGTTGTTGTTGATGTTGTTGTTGTTATTGTTGTTTATTTGACGTTGTTGTTGTTGTTGTTTATTTGACGTTGTTGTTGTTGACGGTGTTGTTGTTGCTATTTATTTGACGTTGTTGTTGTTGTTTATTTGACGTTGTTGTTGTTGACGTTGTTGTTGTTGTTGTTTATTTGACGTTGTTGTTGTTGTTGACATAGTTGTTGTTATTGTTGTTTATTTGACGTTGTTGTTGTTGTTGACGTTGTTTTTGTTGTTGTTTATTTGACGTTGTTGTTGTTGTTGTTTATTTGACGTTGTTGTTGTTGTTGTTTATTTGACGTTGTTGTTGTTGACGTTGTTGTTGTTGTTTATTTGACGTTGATGTTGTTGTTGTTGTTGTTGTTTATTTGACATTGTTGTTGTTGTTGACGTTGTTGTTGTTGTTGTTTATTTGACATTGTTGTTGTTGTTGTTGTTGACGTTGTTGTTGTTGTTTATTTGACTTTGTTGTTGTTGTTGTTGTTTATTTGACGTTGTTGTTGTTGTTGACTTAGTTGTTGTTGTTGTTTATTTGACGTTGTTGTTGTTGTTGACGTTGTTGTTGTTGTTTATTTGACGTTCTTGTTGTTGTTGACGTTGTTGTTGTTGTTTATTTGACGTTGTTGTTGTTGTTATTGTTTATTTGACATTGTTGTTGTTTATTTGACGTAGTTGTTGTTGTTAACGTTGTTGTTGTTGTTGTTTATTTGACGTTTTTGTTGTTGTTGATGTTGTTGTTGTTGTTGTATATTTGACGTTGTTGTTGTTTATTTGACATTGTTGTTGTTGTTGTTTATTTGACGTAGTTATTGTTGTTGACGTTGTTGTTGTTGTTGTTGTTGTTGTTGTTTATTTGACGTTTTTGTTGATGTTGATGTTGTTGTTGTTGTTGTTGTATATTTGACGTTGTTGTAGTTGTTATTGTTGTTGTTGTTGTTTATTTGACATTGTTGTTGTTGTTGTTGTTTATTTGACGTTGTTGTTGTTGTTTATTTGACATTGTTGTTGTTGTTTATTTGACGTTGTTGTTGTTGACGGTGTTGTTGTTGTTGTTTATTTGACATTGTTGTTGTTGTTGTTGACGTTGTTGTTGTTTATTTGACATTGTTGTTGTTGTTGTTGTTGTTGTTTATTTGATGTTTTTGTTGTTGTTGATTTTGTTGTTGTTTTCGTTGTTGTTTATTTGACGTTGTTGTAGTTGTTTAATTGACGTTAGTTTTGTTGTTGTTGTTTATTTGAAGTTGTTGTTGTTGTTGTTATTGTTGTTGTTGTTGTTTATTTGACGTTGTTGTTGTTGTTGTTTATTTGACGATGTTGTTGTTGTTGTTGTTTATTTGACGTTGTTGTTGTTATTTATTTGACGTTGTTGTGGGTGACATTGTTGTTGTTGTTTATTTGACGTTGTTGTTATTATTTATTTGACGTAGTTGTTGTTGTTGACGTTGTTGTTGTTGTTGTTGTTTATTTAAAGTTTTTGTTGATGCTGATGTTGTTGTTGTTGTTGTATATTTGACGTTGTTGTAGTTGTTATTGTTGTTGTTGTTTATTTGACATTGTTGTTGTTGTTGTTGTTTATTTGACGTTGTTGTTGTTGTTTATTTGACATTGTTGTTGTTGTTTATTTGACGTTGTTGTTGTTGACGGTGTTGTTGTTGTTGTTTATTTGACATTGTTGTTGTTGTTGTTGTTGACTTAGTTGTTGTTGTTGTTTATTTGACGTTGTTGTTGTTGTTGACGTTGTTGTTTATTTGACGTTGTTGTTGTTGTTTATTTGACGTTGTTGTTGACGTTGTTGTTGTTGTTTATTTGACGTTGTTGTTGTTATTTATTTGACATTGTTGTTGTTGTTGACGTTGTTGTTGTTGTTGTTTATTTGTCATTGTTGTTGTTGTTGACGTTGTTGTTTATTTGACGCTGTTTTAGTATTGTTGTTTATTTGACATTGTTGTTGTTATTTATTTGACGTTGTTGTTGGTGACATTGTTGTTGTTGTTTATTTGACGTTGTTGTTGTTTATTTGACGTTTTTGTTCTTGTTGATGTTGTTGTTGTTGTTGTATATTTGACGTTGTTGTAGTTGTTATTGTTGTTGTTGTTTATTTGACATTGTTGTTGTTGTTGTTTATTTGACGTTGTTGTTGTTGTTTATTTGACGTTGTTGTTGTTGACGGTGTTGTTGTTGTTGTTTATTTGACATTGTTGTTGTTGTTGACGTTGTTGTTCTTTATTTGACGTTGTTATTGTTTATTTGACGTTGTTGTTGTTGGTTATTTAACATTGTTGTTGTTGACATTGTTGTTGTTGACATTGTTGTTGTTGTTATTGTTTATTTGACGTTGTTGTTGTTGTTTATTTGACGTAGTTGTTGTTGTTGAGGTTGTTGTTGTTGTTGTTGTTGTTGTTTATTTGACGTTTTTGTTGTTGTTGTTGTTGTTGTTGTTGTTGTTGCTGTTGTTTATTTGACGTTGTTGTTGTTGTTTATTTGACGTTGTTGTTGTTGACGGTGTTGTTGTTGCTATTTATTTGACGTTGTTGTTGTTGTTGTTGTTTATTTGACGTTGTTGTTGTTGACGTTGTTGTTGTTGTTGTTTATTTGACGTTGTTGTTGTTGTTGTTGACATAGTTGTTGTTGTTGTTGTTTATTTGACGTTTTTGTTGTTGTTGATGTTGTTGTTGTTTTCGTTGTTATTTATTTGACGTTTTTGTAGTTGTTTAATTGACATTGTTGTTGTTGTTGTTGTTGTTTATTTGACGTTGTTGTTGTTGTTGTTGTTGTTGTTTATTTGACGTTGTTGTTGTTGTTTATTTGACGTTGTTGTTGTTGTTTATTTGACGTTGTTGTAGTTGTTTATTTGACGTTGTTGTTGTTGACGGTGTTGTTGTTGTTGTTTATTTGACATTGTTGTTGTTGTTGACGTTGTTGTTGTTGTTGTTCTTTATTTGACGTTGTTATTGTTTATTTGACGTTGTTGTTGTTGGTTATTTAACATTGTTGTTGTTGACGTTGTTGTTGTTGTTATTGTTTATTTGACGTTGTTGTTGTTGTTTATTTGACGTAGTTGTTGTTGTTGAGGTTGTTGTTGTTGTTGTTGTTTATTTGACGTTTTTGTTGTTGTTGATGTTGTTGTTGTTGTTGTTGTTTATTTGACATTGATGTTGTTGTTGTTTATTTGACGTTGTTGTTGTTGACGGTGTTGTTGTTGCTATTTATTTGACGTTGTTGTTGTTGTTTATTTGACGTTGTTGTTGTTGACGTTGTTGTTGTTGTTTATTTGACGTTTTTGTTGTTGTTGATGTTGTTGTTGTTTTCGTTGTTATTTATTTGATGTTGTTGTAGTTGTTTAATTGACATTGTTGTTGTTGTTGTTGTTGTTTATTTGACGTTGTTGTCGTCGTTGTTGTTGTTGTTGTTAATTTGACGTTGTTATTGTTGTTCTTTATTTCACGTTGTTGTCGTTGTTGTTGTTTATTTGACGTTGTTGTTGTTGTTGACGTTGTTGTTGTTGTTGACGTTGTTGTTGTTGTTGTTTATTTGACATTGTTGTTGTTGTTATTGTTTATTTGACGTTGTTGTTTTTGTTATTTGGCGTTGTTGTTGTTGTATTTGACGTTGTTGTTATTGTTTATTTGACGTTGTTGTTGTTGTTGACGTTGTTTTTGTTGTTGTTTATTTGACGTTGTTGTTGTTGTTGTTTATTTGACGTTGTTGTTGTTGTTGTTTATTTGACGTTGTTGTTGTTGACGTTGTTGTTGTTGTTGTTTATTTGACGTTGTTGTTGTTGTTGTTGTTGTTGTTTATTTGACATTGTTGTTGTTGTTGACGTTGTTGTTGTTGTTGTTTATTTGACATTGTTGTTGTTGTTGTTGACGTTGTTGTTGTTGTTTATTTGACGTTGTTGTTGTTGTTGACGTTGTTGTTGTTGTTTATTTGACGTTGTTGTTGTTATTGTTTATTTGACATTGTTGTTGTTTATTTGACGTAGTTGTTGTTGTTAACGTTGTTGTTGTTGTTCTTGTTTATTTGACGTTTTTGTTGTTGTTGATGTTGTTGTTGTTGTTGTATATTTGACGTTGTTGTAGTTGTTATTGTTGTTCTTGTTTATTTGACATTGTTGTTGTTGTTGTTTATTTGACGTTGTTGTTGTTGTTTATTTGACGTTGTTGTTGTTGACGGTGTTGTTGTTGTTGTTTATTTGACATTGTTGTTGTTGTTGTTGACGTTGTTGTTGTTGTTGTTCTTTATTTGACGTTGTTATTGTTTATTTGACGTTGTTGTTGTTGGTTATTTAACATTGTTGTTGTTGACGTTGTTGTTGTTGTTATTGTTTATTTGACGTTGTTGTTGTTGTTTATTTGACGTAGTTGTTGTTGTTGAGGTTGTTGTTGTTGTTGTTTATTTGACGTTTTTGTTGTTGTTGATGTTGTTGTTGTTATTGTTGTTTATTTGACGTTGTTGTTGTTGTTGTTTATTTGACGTTGTTGTTGACGGTGTTGTTGTTGCTATTTATTTGACGTTGTTGTTGTTGTTGTTGTTGTTTATTTGACGTTGTTGTTGTTGACGTTGTTGTTGTTGTTGTTTATTTGACGTTGTTGTTGTTGTTGACATAGTTGTTGTTATTGTTGTTTATTTGACGTTGTTGTTGTTGTTGACGTTGTTTTTGTTGTTGTTTATTTGACGTTGTTGTTGTTGTTGTTTATTTGACGTTGTTGTTGTTGTTGTTTATTTGACGTTGTTGTTGTTGACGTTGTTGTTGTTGTTTATTTGACGTTGTTGTTGTTGTTGTTTATTTGACATTGTTGTTGTTGTTGACGTTGTTGTTGGTGTTGTTTATTTGACATTGTTGTTGTTGTTGTTGTTGTTGACGTTGTTGTTGTTGTTTATTTGACTTTGTTGTTGTTGTTGTTTATTTGACGTTGTTGTTGTTGTTGACTTAGTTGTTGTTGTTGTTTATTTGACGTTGTTGTTGTTGCTGACGTTGTTGTTGTTGTTTATTTGACGTTCTTGTTGTTGTTGACGTTGTTGTTGTTGTTTATTTGATGTTGTTGTTGTTGTTATTGTTTATTTGACATTGTTGTTGTTTATTTGACGTAGTTGTTGTTGTTAACGTTGTTGTTGTTGTTATTTATTTGACGTTTTTGTTGTTGTTGATGTTGTTGTTGTTGTTGTATATTTGACGTTGTTGTTGTTTATTTGACATTGTTGTTGTTGTTGTTTATTTGACGTAGTTATTCTTGTTGACGTTGTTGTTGTTGTTGTTGTTGTTGTTTATTTGACGTTTTTGTTGATGTTGATGTTGTTGTTGTTGTTGTTGTATATTTGACGTTGTTGTAGTTGTTATTGTTGTTGTTGTTGTTTATTTGACATTGTTGTTGTTGTTGTTGTTTATTTGACGTTGTTGTTGTTGTTTATTTGACATTGTTGTTGTTGTTTATTTGACGTTGTTGTTGTTGACGGTGTTGTTGTTGTTGTTTATTTGACATTGTTGTTGTTGTTGTTGACGTTGTTGTTGTTTATTTGACATTGTTGTTGTTGTTGTTGTTGTTGTTTATTTGACGTTTTTGTTGTTGTTGATTTTGTTGTTGTTTTCGTTGTTGTTTATTTGACGTTGTTGTAGTTGTTTAATTGACGTTAGTTTTGTTGTTGTTGTTTATTTGAAGTTGTTGTTGTTGTTGTTATTGTTGTTGTTGTTGTTTATTTGACGTTGTTGTTGTTGTTGTTGTTTATTTGACGATGTTGTTGTTGTTGTTGTTGTTGTTTATTTGACGTTGTTGTTGTTATTTATTTGACGTTGTTGTGGGTGACATTGTTGTTGTTGTTTATTTGACGTTGTTGTTATTATTTATTTGACGTAGTTGTTGTTGTTGACGTTGTTGTTGTTGTTGTTGTTTATTTGAAGTTTTTGTTGATGTTGATGTTGTTGTTGTTGTTGTATATTTGACGTTGTTGTAGTTGTTATTGTTGTTGTTGTTTATTTGACATTGTTGTTGTTGTTGTTGTTTATTTGACGTTGTTGTTGTTGTTTATTTGACATTGTTGTTGTTGTTTATTTGACGTTGTTGTTGTTGACGGTGTTGTTGTTGTTGTTTATTTGACATTGTTGTTGTTGTTGTTGTTGACGTTGTTGTTGTTTATTTGACATTGTTGTTGTTGTTGTTGACGTTGTTGTTGTTGTTGTTTATTTGACTTTGTTGTTGTTGTTGTTTATTTGACGTTGTTGTTGTTGTTGTTGACTTAGTTGTTGTTGTTGTTTATTTGACGTTGTTGTTGTTGTTGACGTTGTTGTTGTTGTTTATTTGACGTTGTTGTTGTTATTGTTTATTTGACATTGTTGTTGTTTATTTGACGTAGTTGTTGTTGTTAACGTTGTTGTTGTTGTTCTTGTTTATTTGACGTTTTTGTTGTTGTTGATGTTGTTGTTGTTGTTGTATATTTGACGTTGTTGTAGTTGTTATTGTTGTTCTTGTTTATTTGACATTGTTGTTGTTGTTGTTTATTTGACGTTGTTGTTGTTGTTTATTTGACGTTGTTGTTGTTGTTTATTTGACGTTGTTGTTGTTGACGGTGTTGTTGTTGTTGTTTATTTGACATTGTTGTTGTTGTTGTTGACGTTGTTGTTGTTGTTGTTCTTTATTTGACGTTGTTATTGTTTATTTGACGTTGTTAGTGTTGGTTATTTAACATTGTTGTTGTTGACGTTGTTGTTGTTGTTATTGTTTATTTGACGTTGTTGTTGTTGTTTATTTGACGTAGTTGTTGTTGTTGAGGTTGTTGTTGTTGTTGTTGTTGTTTATTTGACGTTTTTGTTGTTGTTGATTTTGTTGTTGTTTTCGTTGTTGTTTATTTGACGTTGTTGTAGTTGTTTAATTGACGTTAGTTTTGTTGTTGTTGTTTATTTGAAGTTGTTGTTGTTGTTGTTATTGTTGTTGTTGTTGTTTATTTGACGTTGTTGTTGTTGTTGTTTATTTGACGATGTTGTTGTTGTTGTTGTTGTTTATTTGACGTTGTTGTTGTTATTTATTTGACGTTGTTGTGGGTGACATTGTTGTTGTTGTTTATTTGACGTTGTTGTTATTATTTATTTGACGTAGTTGTTGTTGTTGACGTTGTTGTTGTTGTTGTTGTTTATTTGAAGTTTTTGTTGATGTTGATGTTGTTGTTGTTGTTGTATATTTGACGTTGTTGTAGTTGTTATTGTTGTTGTTGTTTATTTGACATTGTTGTTGTTGTTGTTGTTTATTTGACGTTGTTTTTGTTGTTTATTTGACATTGTTGTTGTTGTTTATTTGACGTTGTTGTTGTTGACGGTGTTGTTGTTGTTGTTTATTTGACATTGTTGTTGTTGTTGTTGTTGACGTTGTTGTTGTTTATTTGACATTGTTGTTGTTGTTGTTGTTTATTTGATGTTTTTGTTGTTGTTGATTTTGTTGTTGTTTTCGTTGTTGTTTATTTGACGTTGTTGTAGTTGTTTAATTGACGTTGGTTTTGTTGTTGTTGTTTATTTGACGTTGTTGTTGTTGTTGTTATTGTTGTTGTTGTTGTTTATTTGACGTTGTTGTTGTTGTTGTTTATTTGACGATGTTGTTGTTGTTGTTGTTTATTTGACGTTGTTGTTGTTATTTATTTGACGTTGTTGTGGGTGACATTGTTGTTGTTGTTTATTTGACGTTGTTGTTGTTATTTATTTGACGTTGTTGTTGTTGTTGACGTTGTTGTTGTTGTTGTTTATTTGACGTTTTTGTTGATGTTGATGTTGTTGTTGTTGTTCTATATTTGACGTTGTTGTAGTTGTTATTGTTGTTGTTGTTTATTTGACATTGTTGTTGTTGTTGTTTATTTGACGTTGTTGTTGTTGTTTATTTGACATTGTTGTTGTTGTTTATTTGACGTTGTTGTTGTTGACGGTGTTGTTGTTGTTGTTTATTTGACATTGTTGTTGTTGTTGTTGTTGACGTTGTTGTTGTTTATTTGACATTGTTGTTGTTGTTGTTGATGTTGTTGTTGTTGTTGTTTATTTGACTTTGTTGTTGTTGTTGTTTATTTAACGTTGTTGTTGTTGTTGACTTAGTTGTTGTTGTTGTTTATTTGACGTTGTTGTTGTTGTTGACGTTGTTGTTGCTGTTGTTTATTTGACATTGTTGTTGTTGTTGTTGACGTTGTTGTTTATTTGACGTTGTTTTAGTATTGTTGTTTATTTGACATTGTTGTTGTTATTTATTTGACGTTGTTGTGGGTGACATTGTTGTTGTTTTTTATTTGACGTTGTTGTTGTTTATTTGACGTAGTTGTAGTTGTTGACGTTGTTGTAGTTGTTGTTGTTTATTTGACGTTTTTGTTGTTGTTGATGTTGTTGTTGTTGTTGTATATTTGACGTTGTTGTAGTTGTTATTGTTGTTGTTGTTTATTTGACATTGTTGTTGTTGTTGTTTATTTGACGTTGTTGTTGTTGTTTATTTGACGTTGTTGTTGTTGTTTATTTGACGTTGTTGTAGTTGTTTATTTGACGTTTTTGTTGTTGACGGTGTTGTTGTTGTTGTTTATTTGACATTATTGTTGTTGTTGACGTTGTTGTTGTTGTTGTTCTTTATTTGACGTTGTTATTGTTTATTTGACGTTGTTGTTGTTGGTTATTTAACATTGTTGTTGTTGACGTTGTTGTTGTTGTTATTGTTTATTTGACGTTGTTGTTGTTGTTTATTTGACGTAGTTGTTGTTGTTGAGGTTGTTGTTGTTGTTGTTGTTGTTTATTTGACGTTTTTGTTGTTGTTGATGTTGTTGTTGTTGCTGTTGTTTATTTGACGTTGATGTTGTTGTTGTTTATTTGACGTTGTTGTTGTTGACGGTGTTGTTGTTGCTATTTATTTGACGTTGTTGTTATTGTTTATTTGACGTTGTTGTTGTTGACGTTGTTGTTGTTGTTTATTTGACGTTGTTGTTGTTGTTGACATAGTTGTTGTTGTTGTTGTTTATTTGACGTTTTTGTTGTTGTTGATGTTGTTGTTGTTTTCGTTGTTATTTATTTGATGTTGTTGTAGTTGTTTAATTGACATTGTTGTTGTTGTTGTTGTTGTTTATTTGACGTTGTTGTCGTTGTTGTTGTTGTTGTTGTTGTTTATTTGACGTTGTTATTGTTGTTCTTTATTTCATGTTGTTGTCGTCGTTGTTGTTTATTTGACGTTGTTGTTGTTGTTGACGTTGTTGTTGTTGTTGACGTTGTTGTTGTTGTTGTTTATTTGACATTGTTGTTGTTGTTATTGTTTATTTGACGTTGTTGTTTTTGTTATTTGGCGTTGTTGTTGTTGTATTTGACATTGTTGTTATTGTTTATTTGACGTTGTTGTTGTTGTTGTTGACGTTGTTTTTGTTGTTGTTTATTTGACGTTGTTGTTGTTGTTGTTTATTTGACGTTGTTGTTGTTGTTGTTTATTTGACGTTGTTGTTGTTGACGTTGTTGTTGTTGTTGTTTATTTGACGTTGTTGTTGTTGTTGTTGTTGTTTATTTGACATTGTTGTTGTTGTTGACGTTGTTGTTGTTGTTGTTTATTTGACATTGTTGTTGTTGTTGTTGACGTTGTTGTTGTTGTTTATTTGACGTTGTTGTTGTTGTTGACGTTGTTGTTGTTGTTTATTTGACGTTGTTGTTGTTATTGTTTATTTGACATTGTTGTTGTTTATTTGACGTAGTTGTTGTTGTTAACGTTGTTGTTGTTGTTCTTGTTTATTTGACGTTTTTGTTGTTGTTGATGTTGTTGTTGTTGTTGTATATTTGACGTTGTTGTAGTTGTTATTGTTGTTCTTGTTTATTTGACATTGTTGTTGTTGTTGTTTATTTGACGTTGTTGTTGTTGTTTATTTGACGTTGTTGTTGTTGTTTATTTGACGTTGTTGTTGTTGACGGTGTTGTTGTTGTTGTTTATTTGACATTGTTGTTGTTGTTGTTGACGTTGTTGTTGTTGTTGTTCTTTATTTGACGTTGTTATTGTTTATTTGACGTTGTTGTTGTTGGTTATTTAACATTGTTGTTGTTGACGTTGTTGTTGTTGTTATTGTTTATTTGACGTTGTTGTTGTTGTTTATTTGACGTAGTTGTTGTTGTTGAGGTTGTTGTTGTTGTTGTTGTTTATTTGACGTTTTTGTTGTTGTTGATTTTGTTGTTGTTTTCGTTGTTGTTTATTTGACGTTGTTGTAGTTGTTTAATTGACGTTAGTTTTGTTGTTGTTGTTTATTTGAAGTTGTTGTTGTTGTTGTTATTGTTGTTGTTGTTTATTTGACGTTGTTGTTGTTGTTGTTTATTTGACGATGTTGTTGTTGTTGTTGTTGTTTATTTGACGTTGTTGTTGTTATTTATTTGACGTTGTTGTTGTTGTTTATTTGACGTTGTTGTTATTATTTATTTGACGTAGTTGTTGTTGTTGACGTTGTTGTTGTTGTTGTTGTTTATTTGAAGTTTTTGTTGATGTTGATGTTGTTGTTGTTGTTGTATATTTGACGTTGTTGTAGTTGTTATTGTTGTTGTTGTTTATTTGACATTGTTGTTGTTGTTGTTGTTTATTTGACGTTGTTGTTGTTGTTTATTTGACATTGTTGTTGTTGTTTATTTGACGTTGTTGTTGTTGACGGTGTTGTTGTTGTTGTTTATTTGACATTGTTGTTGTTGTTGTTGTTGTTGACGTTGTTGTTGTTTATTTGACATTGTTGTTGTTGTTGTTGTTGTTTATTTGATGTTTTTGTTGTTGTTGATTTTGTTGTTGTTTTCGTTGTTGTTTATTTGACGTTGTTGTAGTTGTTTAATTGACGTTGGTTTTGTTGTTGTTGTTTATTTGACGTTGTTGTTGTTGTTGTTATTGTTGTTGTTGTTGTTTATTTGACGTTGTTGTTGTTGTTGTTTATTTGACGATGTTGTTGTTGTTGTTGTTTATTTGACGTTGTTGTTGTTATTTATTTGACGTTGTTGTGGGTGACATTGTTGTTGTTGTTTATTTGACGTTGTTGTTGTTATTTATTTGATGTTGTTGTTGTTGTTGACGTTGTTGTTGTTGTTGTTTATTTGACGTTTTTGTTGATGTTGATGTTGTTGTTGTTGTTTATTTGACGTTCTTGTTGTTGTTGACGTTGTTGTTGTTGTTTATTTGACGTTGTTGTTGTTGTTATTGTTTATTTGACATTGTTATTGTTTATTTGACGTTGTTGTTGTTGTTAACGTTGTTGTTGTTGTTGTTTATTTGACGTTTTTGTTGTTGTTGATGTTGTTGTTGTTGTTGTATATTTGACGTTGTTGTTGTTTATTTGACATTGTTGTTGTTGTTGTTTATTTGACGTAGTTATTGTTGTTGACGTTGTTGTTTTTGTTGTTGTTGTTGTTTATTTGACGTTTTTGTTGATGTTGATGTTGTTGTTGTTGTTGTTGTTGTATATTTGACGTTGTTGTAGTTGTTATTGTTGTTGTTGTTGTTTATTTGACATTGTTGTTGTTGTTGTTGTTTATTTGACGTTGTTGTTGTTGTTTATTTGACATTGTTGTTGTTGTTTATTTGACGTTGTTGTTGTTGACGGTGTTGTTGTTGTTGTTTATTTGACATTGTTGTTGTTGTTGTTGACGTTGTTGTTGTTTATTTCACATTGTTGTTGTTGTTGTTGTTGTTGTTTATTTGATGTTTTTGTTGTTGTTGATTTTGTTGTTGTTTTCGTTGTTGTTTATTTGACGTTGTTGTAGTTGTTTAATTGACGTTAGTTTTGTTGTTGTTGTTTATTTGAAGTTGTTGTTGTTATTGTTGTTGTTGTTGTTTATTTGACGTTGTTGTTGTTGTTGTTGTTTATTTGACGATGTTGTTGTTGTTGTTGTTGTTTATTTGACGTTGTTGTTGTTATTTATTTGACGTTGTTGTGGGTGACATTGTTGTTGTTGTTTATTTGACGTTGTTGTTATTATTTATTTGACGTAGTTGTTGTTGTTGACGTTGTTGTTGTTGTTTATTTGAAGTTTTTGTTGATGTTGATGTTGTTGTTGTTGTTGTATATTTGACGTTGTTGTAGTTGTTATTGTTGTTGTTGTTTATTTGACATTGTTGTTGTTGTTGTTGTTTATTTGACGTTGTTGTTGTTTATTTGACATTGTTGTTGTTGTTTATTTGACGTTGTTGTTGTTGACGGTGTTGTTGTTGTTGTTTATTTGACATTGTTGTTGTTGTTGTTGTTGTTGTTGACGTTGTTGTTGTTTATTTGACATTGTTGTTGTTGTTGTTGACGTTGTTGTTGTTGTTGTTTATTTGACTTTGTTGTTGTTGTTGTTTATTTGACGTTGTTGTTGTTGTTGTTGACTTAGTTGTTGTTGTTGTTTATTTGACGTTGTTGTTGTTGTTGACGTTGTTGTTGTTGTTTATTTGACGTTGTTGTTGTTATTGTTTATTTGACACTGTTGTTGTTTATTTGACGTATTTGTTGTTGTTAACGTTGTTGTTGTTGTTCTTGTTTATTTGACGTTTTTGTTGTTGTTGATGTTGTTGTTGTTGTTGTATATTTGACGTTGTTGTAGTTGTTATTGTTGTTCTTGTTTATTTGACATTGTTGTTGTTGTTGTTGTTTATTTGACGTTGTTGTTGTTGTTTATTTGACGTTGTTGTTGTTGTTTATTTGACGTTGTTGTTGTTGACGGTGTTGTTGTTGTTGTTTATTTGACATTGTTGTTGTTGTTGTTGACGTTGTTGTTGTTGTTGTTCTTTATTTGACGTTGTTATTGTTTATTTGACGTTGTTGTTGTTGGTTATTTAACATTGTTGTTGTTGACGTTGTTGTTGTTGTTATTGTTTATTTGACGTTGTTGTTGTTGTTTATTTGACGTAGTTGTTGTTGTTGAGGTTGTTGTTGTTGTTGTTTATTTGACGTTTTTGTTGTTGTTGATGTTATTGTTGTTATTGTTGTTTATTTGACGTTGTTGTTGTTGTTGTTTATTTGACGTTGTTGTTGTTGACGTTGTTGTTGTTGTTGTTTATTTGACGTTGTTGTTGTTGTTGACATAGTTGTTGTTATTGTTGTTTATTTGACGTTGTTGTTGTTGTTGACGTTGTTTTTGTTGTTGTTTATTTGACGTTGTTGTTGTTGTTGTTGTTTATTTGACGTTGTTGTTGTTGTTGTTTATTTGACGTTGTTGTTGTTGACGTTGTTGTTGTTGTTTATTTGACGTTGTTGTTGTTGTTGTTGTTGTTGTTTATTTGACATTGTTGTTGTTGTTGACGTTGTTGTTGTTGTTGTTTATTTGACATTGTTGTTGTTGTTGTTGTTGACGTTGTTGTTGTTGTTTATTTGACTTTGTTGTTGTTGTTGTTGTTTATTTGACGTTGTTGTTGTTGTTGACTTAGTTGTTGTTGTTGTTTATTTGACGTTGTTGTTGTTGTTGACGTTGTTGTTGTTGTTTATTTGACGTTCTTGTTGTTGTTGACGTTGTTGTTGTTGTTTATTTGACGTTGTTGTTGTTGTTATTGTTTATTTGACATTGTTGTTGTTTATTTGACGTAGTTGTTGTTGTTAACGTTGTTGTTGTTGTTGTTTATTTGACGTTTTTGTTGTTGTTGATGTTGTTGTTGTTGTTGTTGTATATTTGACGTTGTTGTTGTTTATTTGACATTGTTGTTGTTGTTGTTTATTTGACGTAGTTATTGTTGTTGACGTTGTTGTTGTTGTTGTTGTTGTTTATTTGACGTTTTTGTTGATGTTGATGTTGTTGTTGTTGTTGTTGTATATTTGACGTTGTTGTAGTTGTTATTGTTGTTGTTGTTGTTTATTTGACATTGTTGTTGTTGTTGTTGTTTATTTGACGTTGTTGTTGTTGTTTATTTGAGATTGTTGTTGTTGTTTATTTGACGTTGTTGTTGTTGACGGTGTTGTTGTTGTTGTTTATTTGACATTGCTGTTGTTGTTGTTGACGTTGTTGTTGTTTATTTGACATTGTTGTTGTTGTTGTTGTTGTTGTTGTTTATTTGATGTTTTTGTTGTTGTTGATTTTGTTGTTGTTTTCGTTGTTGTTTATTTGACGTTGTTGTAGTTGTTTAATTGACGTTAGTTTTGTTGTTGTTGTTTATTTGAAGTTGTTGTTGTTGTTGTTATTGTTGTTGTTGTTGTTTATTTGACGTTGTTGTTGTTGTTGTTTATTTGACGATGTTGTTGTTGTTGTTGTTTATTTGACGTTGTTGTTGTTATTTATTTGACGTTGTTGTGGGTGACATTGTTGTTGTTGTTTATTTGACGTTGTTGTTGTTATTTATTTGATGTTGTTGTTGTTGTTGACGTTGTTGTTGTTGTTGTTTATTTGACGTTTTTGTTGATGTTGATGTTGTTGTTGTTGTTGTATATTTGACGTTGTTGTAGTTGTTATTGTTGTTGATGTTTATTTGACATTGTTGTTGTTGTTGTTTATTTGACGTTGTTGTTGTTGTTTATTTGACATTGTTGTTGTTGTTTATTTGACGTTGTTGTTGTTGACGGTGTTGTTGTTGTTGTTTATTTGACATTGTTGTTGTTGTTGTTGTTGACGTTGTTGTTGTTTATTTGACATTGTTGTTGTTGTTGTTGACGTTGTTGTTGTTGTTGTTTATTTGACTTTGTTGTTGTTGTTGTTTATTTGACGTTGTTGTTGTTGTTGACTTAGTTGTTGTTGTTGTTTATTTGACGTTGTTGTTGTTGTTGACGTTGTTGTTGCTGTTGTTTATTTGACATTGTTGTTGTTGTTGTTGACGTTGTTATTTATTTGACGTTGTTTTAGTATTGTTGTTTATTTGACATTGTTGTTGTTATTTATTTGACGTTGTTGTGGGTGACATTGTTGTTGTTTTTTATTTGACGTTGTTGTTGTTTATTTGACGTAGTTGTAGTTGTTGACGTTGTTGTAGTTGTTGTTGTTTATTTGACGTTTTTGTTGTTGTTGATGTTGTTGTTGTTGTTGTATATTTGACGTTGTTGTAGTTGTTATTGTTGTTGTTGTTTATTTGACATTGTTGTTGTTGTTGTTTATTTGACGTTGTTGTTGTTGTTTATTTGACGTTGTTGTTGTTGTTTATTTGACGTTGTTGTAGTTGTTTATTTGACGTTGTTGTTGTTGACGGTGTTGTTGTTGTTGTTTATTTGACATTGTTGTTGTTGTTGACGTTGTTGTTGTTGTTGTTCTTTATTTGACGTTGTTATTGTTTATTTGACGTTGTTGTTGTTGGTTATTTAACATTGTTGTTGTTGACGTTGTTGTTGTTGTTATTGTTTATTTGACGTTGTTGTTGTTGTTTATTTGACGTAGTTGTTGTTGTTGAGGTTGTTGTTGTTGTTGTTGTTGTTTATTTGACGTTTTTGTTGTTGTTGATGTTGTTGTTGTTGCTGTTGTTTATTTGACGTTGATGTTGTTGTTGTTTATTTGACGTTGTTGTTGTTGACGGTGTTGTTGTTGCTATTTATTTGACGTTGTTGTTGTTGTTTATTTGACGTTGTTGTTGTTGACGTTGTTGTTGTTGTTTATTTGACGTTGTTGTTGTTGTTGACATAGTTGTTGTTGTTGTTGTTTATTTGACATTTTTGTTGTTGTTGATGTTGTTGTTGTTTTCGTTGTTATTTATTTGATGTTGTTGTAGTTGTTTAATTGACATTGTTGTTGTTGTTGTTGTTGTTGTTTATTTGACGTTGTTGTCGTCGTTGTTGTTGTTGTTGTTTATTTGACGTTGTTATTGTTGTTCTTTATTTCACGTTGTTGTCGTCGTTGTTGTTTATTTGACGTTGTTGTTGTTGTTGACGTTGTTGTTGTTGTTTATTTGACGTTCTTGTTGTTGTTGACGTTGTTGTTGTTGTTTATTTGACGTTGTTGTTGTTGTTATTGTTTATTTGACATTGTTATTGTTTATTTGACGTAGTTGTTGTTGTTAACGTTGTTGTTGTTGTTGTTTATTTGACGTTTTTGTTGTTGTTGATGTTGTTGTTGTTGTTGTATATTTGACGTTGTTGTTGTTTATTTGACATTGTTGTTGTTGTTGTTTATTTGACGTAGTTATTGTTGTTGACGTTGTTGTTGTTGTTGTTGTTGTTGTTGTTTATTTGACGTTTTTGTTGATGTTGATGTTGTTGTTGTTGTTGTTGTTGTATATTTGACGTTGTTGTAGTTGTTATTGTTGTTGTTGTTGTTTATTTGACATTGTTGTTGTTGTTGTTGTTTATTTGACGTTGTTGTTGTTGTTTATTTGACATTGTTGTTGTTGTTTATTTGACGTTGTTGTTGTTGACGGTGTTGTTGTTGTTGTTTATTTGACATTGTTGTTGTTGTTGTTGACGTTGTTGTTGTTTATTTCACATTGTTGTTGTTGTTGTTGTTGTTGTTTATTTGATGTTTTTGTTGTTGTTGATTTTGTTGTTGTTTTCGTTGTTGTTTATTTGACGTTGTTGTAGTTGTTTAATTGACGTTAGTTTTGTTGTTGTTGTTTATTTGAAGTTGTTGTTGTTATTGTTGTTGTTGTTGTTTATTTGGCGTTGTTGTTGTTGTTGTTGTTTATTTGACGATGTTGTTGTTGTTGTTGTTGTTTATTTGACGTTGTTGTTGTTATTTATTTGACGTTGTTGTGGGTGACATTGTTGTTGTTGTTTATTTGACGTTGTTGTTATTATTTATTTGACGTAGTTGTTGTTGTTGACGTTGTTGTTGTTGTTTATTTGAAGTTTTTGTTGATGTTGATGTTGTTGTTGTTGTTGTATATTTGACGTTGGTGTAGTTGTTATTGTTGTTGTTGTTTATTTGACATTGTTGTTGTTGTTGTTGTTTATTTGACGTTGTTGTTGTTTATTTGACATTGTTGTTGTTGTTTATTTGACGTTGTTGTTGTTGACGGTGTTGTTGTTGTTGTTTATTTGACATTGTTGTTGTTGTTGTTGTTGTTGTTGACGTTGTTGTTGTTTATTTGACATTGTTGTTGTTGTTGTTGACGTTGTTGTTGTTGTTGTTTATTTGACTTTGTTGTTGTTGTTGTTTATTTGACGTTGTTGTTGTTGTTGTTGACTTAGTTGTTGTTGTTGTTTATTTGACGTTGTTGTTGTTGTTGACGTTGTTGTTGTTGTTTATTTGACGTTGTTGTTGTTATTGTTTATTTGACACTGTTGTTGTTTATTTGACGTATTTGTTGTTGTTAACGTTGTTGTTGTTGTTCTTGTTTATTTGACGTTTTTGTTGTTGTTGATGTTGTTGTTGTTGTTGTATATTTGACGTTGTTGTAGTTGTTATTGTTGTTCTTGTTTATTTGACATTGTTGTTGTTGTTGTTGTTTATTTGACGTTGTTGTTGTTGTTTATTTGACGTTGTTGTTGTTGTTTATTTGACGTTGTTGTTGTTGACGGTGTTGTTGTTGTTGTTTATTTGACATTGTTGTTGTTGTTGTTGACGTTGTTGTTGTTGTTGTTCTTTATTTGACGTTGTTATTGTTTATTTGACGTTGTTGTTGTTGGTTATTTAACATTGTTGTTGTTGACGTTGTTGTTGTTGTTATTGTTTATTTGACGTTGTTGTTGTTGTTTATTTGACGTAGTTGTTGTTGTTGAGGTTGTTGTTGTTGTTGTTTATTTGACGTTTTTGTTGTTGTTGATGTTATTGTTGTTATTGTTGTTTATTTGACGTTGTTGTTGTTGTTGTTTATTTGACGTTGTTGTTGTTGACGTTGTTGTTGTTGTTGTTTATTTGACGTTGTTGTTGTTGTTGACATAGTTGTTGTTATTGTTGTTTATTTGACGTTGTTGTTGTTGTTGACGTTGTTTTTGTTGTTGTTTATTTGACGTTGTTGTTGTTGTTGTTGTTTATTTGACGTTGTTGTTGTTGTTGTTTATTTGACGTTGTTGTTGTTGACGTTGTTGTTGTTGTTTATTTGACGTTGTTGTTGTTGTTGTTGTTGTTGTTTATTTGACATTGTTGTTGTTGTTGACGTTGTTGTTGTTGTTGTTTATTTGACATTGTTGTTGTTGTTGTTGTTGACGTTGTTGTTGTTGTTTATTTGACTTTGTTGTTGTTGTTGTTGTTTATTTGACGTTGTTGTTGTTGTTGACTTAGTTGTTGTTGTTGTTTATTTGACGTTGTTGTTGTTGTTGACGTTGTTGTTGTTGTTTATTTGACGTTCTTGTTGTTGTTGACGTTGTTGTTGTTGTTTATTTGACGTTGTTGTTGTTGTTATTGTTTATTTGACATTGTTGTTGTTTATTTGACGTAGTTGTTGTTGTTAACGTTGTTGTTGTTGTTGTTTATTTGACGTTTTTGTTGTTGTTGATGTTGTTGTTGTTGTTGTTGTATATTTGACGTTGTTGTTGTTTATTTGACATTGTTGTTGTTGTTGTTTATTTGACGTAGTTATTGTTGTTGACGTTGTTGTTGTTGTTGTTGTTGTTGTTTATTTGACGTTTTTGTTGATGTTGATGTTGTTGTTGTTGTTGTTGTATATTTGACGTTGTTGTAGTTGTTATTGTTGTTGTTGTTGTTTATTTGACATTGTTGTTGTTGTTGTTGTTTATTTGACGTTGTTGTTGTTGTTTATTTGACATTGTTGTTGTTGTTTATTTGACGTTGTTGTTGTTGACGGTGTTGTTGTTGTTGTTTATTTGACATTGCTGTTGTTGTTGTTGACGTTGTTGTTGTTTATTTGACATTGTTGTTGTTGTTGTTGTTGTTTATTTGATGTTTTTGTTGTTGTTGATTTTGTTGTTGTTTTCGTTGTTGTTTATTTGACGTTGTTGTAGTTGTTTAATTGACGTTAGTTTTGTTGTTGTTGTTTATTTGAAGTTGTTGTTGTTGTTGTTATTGTTGTTGTTGTTGTTTATTTGACGTTGTTGTTGTTGTTGTTGTTTATTTGACGATGTTGTTGTTGTTGTTGTTGTTTATTTGACGTTGTTGTTGTTATTTATTTGACGTTGTTGTGGGTGACATTGTTGTTGTTGTTTATTTGACGTTGTTGTTATTATTTATTTGACGTAGTTGTTGTTGTTGACGTTGTTGTTGTTGTTGTTGTTTATTTGAAGTTTTTGTTGATGTTGATGTTGTTGTTGTTGTTGTTGTATATTTGACGTTGTTGTAGTTGTTATTGTTGTTGTTGTTTATTTGACATTGTTGTTGTTGTTGTTGTTTATTTGACGTTGTTGTTGTTGTTTATTTGACATTGTTGTTGTTGTTTATTTGACGTTGTTGTTGTTGACGGTGTTGTTGTTGTTGTTTATTTGACATTGTTGTTGTTGTTGTTGTTGTTGACGTTGTTGTTGTTTATTTGACATTGTTGTTGTTGTTGTTGACGTTGTTGTTGTTGTTGTTTATTTGACTTTGTTGTTGTTGTTGTTTATTTGACGTTGTTGTTGTTGTTGTTGACTTAGTTGTTGTTGTTGTTTATTTGACGTTGTTGTTGTTGTTGACGTTGTTGTTGTTGTTTATTTGACGTTGTTGTTGTTATTGTTTATTTGACACTGTTGTTGTTTATTTGACGTATTTGTTGTTGTTAACGTTGTTGTTGTTGTTCTTGTTTATTTGACGTTTTTGTTGTTGTTGATGTTGTTGTTGTTGTTGTATATTTGACGTTGTTGTAGTTGTTATTGTTGTTCTTGTTTATTTGACATTGTTGTTGTTGTTGTTTATTTGACGTTGTTGTTGTTGTTTATTTGACGTTGTTGTTGTTGTTTATTTGACGTTGTTGTTGTTGACGGTGTTGTTGTTGTTGTTTATTTGACATTGTTGTTGTTGTTGTTGACGTTGTTGTTGTTGTTGTTCTTTATTTGACGTTGTTATCGTTTATTTGACGTTGTTGTTGTTGGTTATTTAACATTGTTGTTGTTGACGTTGTTGTTGTTGTTATTGTTTATTTGACGTTGTTGTTGTTGTTTATTTGACGTAGTTGTTGTTGTTGAGGTTGTTGTTGTTGTTGTTGTTTATTTGACGTTTTTGTTGTTGTTGATGTTGTTGTTGTTATTGTTGTTTATTTGACGTTGTTGTTGTTGTTGTTTATTTGACGTTGTTGTTGTTGACGGTGTTGTTGTTGCTATTTATTTGACGTTGTTGTTGTTGTTGTTTATTTGACGTTGTTGTTGTTGACGTTGTTGTTGTTGTTGTTTATTTGACGTTGTTGTTGTTGTTGACATAGTTGTTGTTATTGTTGTTTATTTGACGTTGTTGTTGTTGTTGACGTTGTTTTTGTTGTTGTTTATTTGACGTTGTTGTTGTTGTTGTTTATTTGACGTTGTTGTTGTTGTTGTTTATTTGACGTTGTTGTTGTTGACGTTGTTGTTGTTGTTTATTTGACGTTGCTGTTGTTGTTGTTGTTGTTTATTTGACATTGTTGTTGTTGTTGACGATGTTGTTGTTGTTGTTTATTTGACATTGTTGTTGTTGTTGTTGTTGACGTTGTTGTTGTTGTTTATTTGACTTTGTTGTTGTTGTTGTTGTTTATTTGACGTTGTTGTTGTTGTTGACTTAGTTGTTGTTGTTGTTTATTTGACGTTGTTGTTGTTGTTGACGTTGTTGTTGTTGTTTATTTGACGTTCTTGTTGTTGTTGACGTTGTTGTTGTTGTTTATTTGACGTTGTTGTTGTTGTTATTGTTTATTTGACATTGTTGTTGTTTATTTGACGTAGTTGTTGTTGTTAACGTTGTTGTTGTTGTTGTTTATTTGACGTTTTTGTTGTTGTTGATGTTGTTGTTGTTGTTGTATATTTGACGTTGTTGTTGTTTATTTGACATTGTTGTTGTTGTTGTTTATTTGACGTAGTTATTGTTGTTGACGTTGTTGTTGTTGTTGTTGTTGTTGTTGTTTATTTGACGTTTTTGTTGATGTTGATGTTGTTGTTGTTGTTGTATATTTGACGTTGTTGTAGTTGTTATTGTTGTTGTTGTTGTTTATTTGACATTGTTGTTGTTGTTGTTGTTTATTTGACGTTGTTGTTGTTGTTTATTTGACATTGTTGTTGTTGTTTATTTGACGTTGTTGTTGTTGACGGTGTTGTTGTTGTTGTTTATTTGACATTGTTGTTGTTGTTGTTGACGTTGTTGTTGTTTATTTGACATTGTTGTTGTTGTTGTTGTTGTTGTTTATTTGATGTTTTTGTTGTTGTTGATTTTGTTGTTGTTTTCGTTGTTGTTTATTTGACGTTGTTGTAGTTGTTTAATTGACGTTAGTTTTGTTGTTGTTGTTTATTTGAAGTTCTTGTTGTTGTTGTTATTGTTGTTGTTGTTGTTTATTTGACGTTGTTGTTGTTGTTTATTTGACGATGTTGTTGTTGTTGTTGTTGTTTATTTGACGTTGTTGTTGTTATTTATTTGACGTTGTTGTGGGTGACATTGTTGTTGTTGTTTATTTGACGTTGTTGTTATTATTTATTTGACGTAGTTGTTGTTGTTGACGTTGTTGTTGTTGTTGTTGTTTATTTGAAGTTTTTGTTGATGTTGATGTTGTTGTTGTTGTTGTATATTTGACGTTGTTGTAGTTGTTATTGTTGTTGTTGTTTATTTGACATTGTTGTTGTTGTTGTTGTTTATTTGACGTTGTTGTTGTTGTTTATTTGACATTGTTGTTGTTGTTTATTTGACGTTGTTGTTGTTGACGGTGTTGTTGTTGTTGTTTATTTGACATTGTTGTTGTTGTTGTTGTTGACGTTGTTGTTGTTTATTTGACATTGTTGTTGTTGTTGTTGACGTTGTTGTTGTTGTTGTTTATTTGACTTTGTTGTTGTTGTTGTTTATTTGACGTTGTTGTTGTTGTTGTTGACTTAGTTGTTGTTGTTGTTTATTTGACGTTGTTGTTGTTGTTGACGTTGTTGTTTATTTGACGTTGTTGTTGTTGTTTATTTGACGTTGTTGTTGACGTTGTTGTTGTTGTTTATTTGACGTTGTTGTTGTTATTTATTTGACATTGTTGTTGTTGTTGACGTTGTTGTTGTTGTTGTTTATTTGTCATTGTTGTTGTTGTTGTTGACGTTGTTGTTTATTTGACGCTGTTTTAGTATTGTTGTTTATTTGACATTGTTGTTGTTATTTATTTGACGTTGTTGTTGGTGACATTGTTGTTGTTGTTTATTTGACGTTGTTGTTGTTGTTTATTTGACGTAGTTGTAGTTGTTGACGTTGTTGTAGTTGTTGTTGTTTATTTGACGTTTTTGTTCTTGTTGATGTTGTTGTTGTTGTTGTATATTTGACGTTGTTGTAGTTGTTATTGTTGTTGTTGTTTATTTGACATTGTTGTTGTTGTTGTTTATTTGACGTTGTTGTTGTTGTTTATTTGACGTTGTTGTTGTTGACGGTGTTGCTGTTGTTGTTTATTTGACATTGTTGTTGTTGTTGACGTTGTTGTTCTTTATTTGACGTTGTTATTGTTTATTTGACGTTGTTGTTGTTGGTTATTTAACATTGTTGTTGTTGACGTTGTTGTTGTTGTTATTGTTTATTTGACGTTGTTGTTGTTGTTTATTTGACGTAGTTGTTGTTGTTGAGGTTGTTGTTGTTGTTGTTGTTGTTGTTTATTTGACATTTTTGTTGTTGTTGTTGTTGTTGTTGTTGTTGCTGTTGTTTATTTGACGTTGTTGTTGTTGTTTATTTGACGTTGTTGTTGTTGACGGTGTTGTTGTTGCTATTTATTTGACGTTGTTGTTGTTGTTGTTTATTTGACGTTGTTGTTGTTGTTGTTGACATAGTTGTTGTTGTTGTTGTTGTTTATTTGACGTTTTTGTTGTTGTTGATGTTGTTGTTGTTTTCGTTGTTATTTATTTGACGTTTTTGTAGTTGTTTAATTGACATTGTTGTTGTTGTTGTTGTTTATTTGACGTTGTTGTTGTTGTTGTTGTTGTTGTTTTTGTTTATTTGACGTTGTTGTTGTTGTTGTTGTTTATTTGACGTTGTTGTTGTTGTTTATTTGACATTGTTGTTGTTGTTTATTTGACGTTGTTGTTGTTGACGGTGTTGTTGTTGTTGTTTATTTGACATTGTTGTTGTTGTTGTTGTTGACGTTGTTGTTGTTTATTTGACATTGTTGTTGTTGTTGTTGACGTTGTTGTTGTTGTTGTTGTTTATTTGACTTTGTTGTTGTTGTTGTTTATTTGACGTTGTTGTTGTTGTTGACTTAGTTGTTGTTGTTGTTTATTTGACGTTGTTGTTGTTGTTGATGTTGTTGTTTATTTGACGTTGTTGTTCTTGTTGACGTTGTTGTTGTTTATTTGACGTTGTTGTTGTTATTTATTTGACATTGTTGTTGTTGTTGACGTTGTTGTTGCTGTTGTTTATTTGACATTGTTGTTGTTGTTGTTGACGTTGTTGTTTATTTGACGTTGTTTTAGTATTGTTGTTTATTTGACATTGTTGTTGTTATTTATTTGACGTTGTTGTGGGTGACATTGTTGTTGTTGTTTATTTGACGTTGTTGTTGTTTATTTGACGTAGTTGTAGTTGTTGACGTTGTTGTAGTTGTTGTTGTTTATTTGACGTTTTTGTTGTTGTTGATGTTGTTGTTGTTGTTGTATATTTGACGTTGTTGTAGTTGTTATTATTGTTGTTGTTTATTTGACATTGTTGTTGTTGTTGTTGTTTATTTGACGTTGTTGTTGTTGTTTATTTGACGTTGTTGTTGTTGTTTATTTGACGTTGTTGTAGTTGTTTATTTGACGTTGTTGTTGTTGACGGTGTTGTTGTTGTTGTTTATTTGACATTGTTGTTGTTGTTGACGTTGTTGTTGTTGTTGTTCTTTATTTGACGTTGTTATTATTTATTTGACGTTGTTGTTGTTGGTTATTTAACATTGTTGTTGTTGATGTTTTTGTTGTTGTTATTGTTTATTTGACGTTGTTGTTGTTGTTTATTTGACGTAGTTGTTGTTGTTGAGGTTGTTGTTGTTGTTGTTGTTGTTTATTTGACGTTTTTGTTGTTGTTGATGTTGTTGTTGTTGCTGTTGTTTATTTGACGTTGTTGTTGTTGTTGTTTATTTGACGTTGTTGTTGTTGATGGTGTTGTTGTTGCTATTTATTTGACGTTGTTGTTGTTGTTTATTTGACGTTGTTGTTGTTGACGTTGTTGTTGTTGTTTATTTGACGTTGTTGTTGTTGTTGACATAGTTGTTGTTGTTGTTGTTTATTTGACGTTTTTGTTGTTGTTGATGTTGTTGTTGTTTTCGTTGTTATTTATTTGATGTTGTTGTAGTTGTTTAATTGACATTGTTGTTGTTGTTGTTGTTGTTTATTTGACGTTGTTGTTGTTGTTGTTGTTGTTGTTGTTTATTTGACGTTGTTATTGTTGTTCTTTATTTCACGTTGTTGTCGTCGTTGTTGTTTATTTGACGTTGTTGTTGTTGTTGACGTTGTTGTTGTTGTTGTTTATTTGACATTGTTGTTGTTGTTATTGTTTATTTGACGTTGTTGTTTTTGTTATTTGGCGTTGTTGTTGTTGTATTTGACGTTGTTGTTGTTGTTTATTTGACGTTTTTGTTGTTGTTGACTTTGTTTTTGTTGTTGTTTATTTGACGTTGTTGTTGTTGTTTATTTGACGTTGTTGTTGTTGTTGTTTATTTGACGTTGTTGTTGTTGACGTTGTTGTTGTTGTTGTTTATTTGACGTTGTTGTTGTTGTTGTTGTTGTTTATTTGACATTGTTGTTGTTGTTGACGTTGTTGTTGTTGTTGTTTATTTGACACTGTTGTTGTTGTTGTTGTTGACATTGTTGTTGTTGTTTATTTGACGTTGTTGTTGTTGACGTTGTTGTTGTTGTTTATTTGACGTTGTTGTTGTTGTTATTGTTTATTTGACATTGTTGTTGTTTATTTGACGTAGTTGTTGTTGTTAACGTTGTTGTTGTTCTTGTTTATTTGACGTTTTTGTTGTTGTTGATGTTGTTGTTGTTGTTGTATATTTGACGTTGTTGTTGTTTATTTGACATTGTTGTTGTTGTTGTTTATTTGACGTAGTTATTGTTGTTGACGTTGTTGTTGTTGTTGTTGTTGTTGTTGTTTATTTGACGTTTTTGTTGATGTTGATGTTGTTGTTGTTGTTGTATATTTGACGTTGTTGTAGTTGTTATTGTTGTTGTTGTTGTTTATTTGACATTGTTGTTGTTGTTGTTGTTTATTTGACGTTGTTGTTGTTGTTTATTTGACATTGTTGTTGTTGTTTATTTGACGTTGTTGTTGTTGACGGTGTTGTTGTTGTTGTTTATTTGACATTGTTGTTGTTGTTGTTGACGTTGTTGTTGTTTATTTGACATTGTTGTTGTTGTTGTTGTTGTTTATTTGATGTTTTTGTTGTTGTTGATTTTGTAGTTGTTTTCGTTGTTGTTTATTTGACGTTGTTGTAGTTGTTTAATTGACGTTGGTTTTGTTGTTGTTGTTTATTTGAAGTTGTTGTTGTTGTTGTTATTGTTGTTGTTGTTGTTTATTTGACGTTGTTGTTGTTGTTGTTGTTTATTTGACGATGTTGTTGTTGTTGTTGTTGTTTATTTGACGTTGTTGTTGTTATTTATTTGACGTTGTTGTGGGTGACATTGTTGTTGTTGTTTATTTGACGTTGTTGTTGTTATTTATTTGACGTAGTTGTTGTTGTTGACGTTGTTGTTGTTGTTGTTGTTTATTTGACGTTTTTGTTGATGTTGATGTTGTTGTTGTTGTTGTATATTTGACGTTGTTGTAGTTGTTATTGTTGTTGTTGTTTATTTGACATTGTTGTTGTTGTTGTTTATTTGACGTTGTTGTTGTTGTTTATTTGACATTGTTGTTGTTGTTTATTTGACGTTGTTGTTGTTGACGGTGTTGTTGTTGTTGTTTATTTGACATTGTTGTTGTTGTTGTTGTTGACGTTGTTGTTGTTTATTTGACATTGTTGTTGTTGTTGTTGACGTTGTTGTTGTTGTTGTTTATTTGACTTTGTTGTTGTTGTTGTTTATTTGACGTTGTTGTTGTTGTTGTTGTTGACTTAGTTGTTGTTGTTGTTTATTTGACGTTGTTGTTGTTGTTGACGTTGTTGTTTATTTGACGTTGTTGTTGTTGTTTATTTGACGTTGTTGTTGTTGTTGACGTTGTTGTTGTTGTTTATTTGACGTTGTTGTTGTTATTAATTTGACATTGTTGTTGTTGTTGACGTTGTTGTTGTTGTTGTTTATTTGACATTGTTGTTGTTGTTGTTGTTGACGTTGTTGTTTATTTGACGTTGTTTTAGTATTATTGTTTATTTGACATTGTTGTTGTTATTTATTTGACGTTGTTGTGGGTGACATTGTTGTTGTTGTTTATTTGACGTTGTTGTTGTTGTTTATTTGACGTTGTTGTTGTTGTTTATTTGACGTAGTTGTAGTTGTTGACGTTGTTGTAGTTGTTGTTGTTTATTTGACGTTTTTGTTCTTGTTGATGTTGTTGTTGTTGTTGTATATTTGACGTTGTTGTAGTTGTTATTGTTGTTGTTGTTTATTTGACATTGTTGTTGTTGTTGTTTATATGACGTTGTTGTTGTTGTTTATTTGACGTTGTTGTTGTTGTTTATTTGACGTTGTTGTTGTTGTTTATTTGACGTTGTTGTTGTTGACGGTGTTGTTGTTGTTGTTTATTTGACATTGTTGTTGTTGTTGTTGACGTTGTTGTTGTTGTTGTTCTTTATTTGACGTTGTTATTGTTTATTTGACGTTGTTGTTGTTGGTTATTTAACATTTTTGTTGTTGACGTTGTTGTTGTTGTTATTGTTTATTTGACATTGTTATTGTTTATTTGACGTAGTTGTTGTTGTTGAGGTTGTTGTTGTTGTTGTTGTTTATTTGACGTTTTTGTTGTTGTTGATGTTGTTGTTGTTGCTGTTGTTTATTTGACGTTGTTGTTGTTGTTGTTTATTTGACGTCGTTGTTGTTGACGGTGTTGTTGTTGCTATTTATTTGACGTTGTTGTTGTTGTTGTTTATTTGACGTTGTTGTTGTTGACGTTGTTGTTGTTGTTGTTTATTTGACGTTGTTGTTGTTGTTGACAAAGTTGTTGTTATTGTTGTTTATTTGACGTTGTTGTTGTTGTTGACGTTGTTTTTGTTGTTGTTTATTTGACGTTGTTGTTGTTGTTGTTTATTTGACGTTGTTGTTGTTGTTGTTTATTTGACGTTGTTGTTGTTGACGTTGTTGTTGTTTATTTGACGTTGTTGTTGTTGTTGTTTATTTGACATTGTTGTTGTTGTTGACGTTGTTGTTGTTGTTGTTTATTTGACATTGTTGTTGTTGTTGTTGTTGACGTTGTTGTTGTTGTTTATTTGACTTTGTTGTTGTTGTTGTTGTTTATTTGACGTTGTTGTTGTTGTTGACTTAGTTGTTGTTGTTGTTTATTTGACGTTGTTGTTGTTGTTGACGTTGTTGTTGTTGTTTATTTGACGTTCTTGTTGTTGTTGACGTTGTTGTTGTTGTTTATTTGACGTTGTTGTTGTTGTTATTGTTTATTTGACACTGTTGTTGTTTATTTGACGTAGTTGTTGTTGTTAACGTTATTGTTGTTGTTGTTTATTTGACGTTTTTGTTGTTGTTGATGTTGTTGTTGTTGTTGTATATTTGACGTTGTTGCTGTTTATTTGACATTGTTGTTGTTGTTGTTTATTTGACGTAGTTATTGTTGTTGACGTTGTTGTTGTTGTTGTTGTTGTTGTTTATTTGACGTTTTTGTTGATGTTGATGTTGTTGTTGTTGTTGTATATTTGACTTTGTTGTAGTTGTTATTGTTGTTGTTGTTGTTTATTTGACATTGTTGTTGTTGTTGTTGTTGTTTATTTGACGTTGTTGTTGTTGTTTATTTGACATTGTTGTTGTTGTTTATTTGACATTGTTGTTGTTGTTGTTGACGTTGTTGTTGTTTATTTGACATTGTTGTTGTTGTTGACGTTGTTGTTGTTTATTTGACATTGTTGCTGTTGTTGTTGTTTATTTGATGTTTTTGTTGTTGTTGATTTTGTTGTTGTTTTCGTTGTTGTTTATTTGACGTTGTTGTAGTTGTTTAATTGACGTTGGTTTTGTTGTTGTTGTTTATTTGAAGTTGTTGTTGTTGTTGTTATTGTTGGTTTTGTTGTTGTTTATTTGACGTTGTTGTTGTTGTTGTTGTTTATTTGACAATGTTGTTGTTGTTGTTGTTGTTTATTTGACGTTGTTGTTGTTATTTATTTGACGTTGTTGTGGGTGAAATTGTTATTGTTGTTTATTTGACGTTGTTATTGTTATTTATTTGACGTAGTTGTTGTTGTTGACGTTGTTGTTGTTGTTGTTGTTTATTTGACGTTTTTGTTGATGTTGATGTTGTTGTTGTTGTTGTATATTTGACGTTGTTGTAGTTGTTATTGTTGTTGTTGTTTATTTGACATTGTTGTTGTTGTTGTTTATTTGACGTTGTTGTTGTTGTTTATTTGACATTGTTGTTATTGTTTATTTGACGTTGTTGTTGTTGACGGTGTTGTTGTTGTTGTTTATTTGACATTGTTGTTGTTGACGTTGTTGTTGTTTATTTGACATTGTTGTTGTTGTTGTTGACGTTGTTGTTGTTGTTGTTTATTTGACTTTGTTGTTGTTGTTGTTTATTTGACGTTGTTGTTGTTGTTGTTGACTTAGTTGTTGTTGTTGTTGTTTATTTGACGTTGTTGTTGTTGTTGACGTTGTTGTTTATTTGACGTTGTTGTTGTTGTTTATTTGACGTTGTTGTTGTTGTTGACATTGTTGTTGTTGTTTATTTGACGTTGTTGTTGTTATTTATTTGACATTGTTGTTGTTGTTGACGTTGTAGTTGTTGTTGTTTATTTGTCATTGTTGTTGTTGTTGTTGACGTTTTTGTTTATTTGACGTTGTTTTAGTATTGTTGTTTATTTGACATTGTTGTTGTTATTTATTTGACGTTGTTGTGGGTGACATTGTTGTTGTTGTTTATTTGACGTTGTTGTTGTTGTTTATTTGACGTAGTTGTAGTTGTTGACGTTGTTGTAGTTGTTGTTGTTTATTTGACGTTTTTGTTCTTGTTGATGTTGTTGTTGTTGTTGTATATTTGACGTTGTTGTAGTTGTTATTGTTGTTGTTGTTTATTTGACATTGTTGTTGTTGTTGTTTATTTGACGTTGTTGTTGTTGTTTATTTGACGTTGTTGTTGTTGACGGTGTTGCTGTTGTTGTTTATTTGACATTGTTGTTGTTGTTGACGTTGTTGTTGTTGTTGTTCTTTATTTGACGTTGTTATTGTTTATTTGACGTTGTTGTTGTTGGTTATTTAACATTGTTGTTGTTGACGTTGTTGTTGTTGTTATTGTTTATTTGACGTTGTTGTTGTTGTTTATTTGACGTAGTTGTTGTTGTTGAGGTTGTTGTTGTTGTTGTTGTTGTTGTTGTTGTTGTTGTTGTTTATTTGACATTTTTGATGTTATTGATGTTGTTGTTGTTGCTGTTTATTTGACGTTATTGTTGTTGTTGTTTATTTGACGTTGTTGTTGTTGACGGTGTTGTTGTTGCTATTTATTTGACGTTGTTTTTGTTGTTTATTTGACGTTGTTGTTGTTGACGTTGTTGTTGTTGTTGTTTATTTGACGTTGTTGTTGTTGTTGACATAGTTGTTGTTGTTGTTGTTTATTTGACGTTTTTGTTGTTGTTGATGTTGTTGTTGTTTTCGTTGTTATTTATTTGACGTTGTTGTAGTTGTTTAATTGACATTGTTGTTGTTGTTGTTGTTGTTTATTTGACGTTGTTGTTGTTGTTGTTGTTGTTGTTGTTGTTGTTTATTTGACGTTGTTATTGTTGTTCTTTATTTGACGTTGTTGTCGTCGTTGTTGTTTATTTGACGTTGTTGTTGTTGTTGACGTTGTTGTTGTTGTTGTTTATTTGACATTGTTGTTGTTGTTATTGTTTATTTGACGTTGTTGTTTTTGTTATTTGGCGTTGTTGTTGTTGTATTTGACGTTGTTGTTGTTGTTTATTTGACGTTGTTGTTGTTGTTGACGTTGTTTTTGTTGTTGTTTATTTGATGTTGTTGTTGTTGTTGTTTATTCGACGTTGTTGTTATTGACGTTGTTGTTGTTGTTGTTTATTTGACGTTGTTGTTGTTGTTGACATAGCTGTTGTTGTTTATTTGACGTTGTTGTTGTTGTTGTTGACGTTGTTGTTGTTGTTGTTGTTTATTTGACGTTGTTGTTGTAGTTGAAATAGTTGTTGTTGTTGTTGTTGTTTATTTGACGTTGTTGTTATTGATGTTGTTGTTGTTGTTGTTTATTTGACTTTGTTGTTGTTGTTGTTGTTATTGTTTATTTGACATTGTTGTTGTTGTTGACGTTGTTGTTGTTGTTGTTTATTTGACATTGTTGTTGTTGTTGTTGTTGTTGACGTTGTTGTTGTTGTTTATTTGACTTTGTAGTTGTTGTTGTTGTTGTTGTTTATTTGACGTTGTTGTTGTTGTTGACTTAGTTGTTGTTGTTGTTTATTTGACGTTGTTGTTGTGGTTGACGTTGTTGTTGTTGTTGACGTTGTTGTTGTTGTTGTTGTTTATTTGACATTGTTGTTGTTGTTGTTGTTGACGTTGTTATTGTTGTTTATTTGACATTGTTGTTGTTGTTGTTATTGTTTATTTGACGTTGTTGTTGTTTATTTGACATTGTTGTTGTTGTTGACGTTGTTGTTGTTGTTGTTTATTTGACATTGTTGTTGTTGTTGTTGACGTTGTTGTTTATTTGACGTTGTTTTAGTATTATTGTTTATTTGACATTGTTGTTGTTATTTATTTGACGTTGTTGTGGGTGACATTGTTGTTGTTGTTTATTTGACGTTGTTGTTGTTGTTTATTTGACGTTGTTGTTGTTGTTTATTTGACGTAGTTGTAGTTGTTGACGTTGTTGTAGTTGTTGTTGTTTATTTGACATTTTTGTTCTTGTTGATGTTGTTGTTGTTGTTGTATATTTGACGTTGTTGTAGTTGTTATTGTTGTTGTTGTTTATTTGACATTGTTGTTGTTGTTGTTGTTTATATGACGTTGTTGTTGTTGTTTATTTGACGTTGTTGTTGTTGTTTATTTGACGTTGTTATTGTTGACGGTGTTGTTGTTGCTATTTATTTGACGTTGTTTTTGTTGTTTATTTGACGTTGTTGTTGTTGACGTTGTTGTTGTTGTTGTTTATTTGACGTTGTTGTTGTTGTTGACATAGTTGTTGTTGTTGTTGTTTATTTGACGTTTTTGTTGTTGTTGATGTTGTTGTTGTTTTCGTTGTTATTTATTTGACGTTGTTGTAGTTGTTTAATTGACATTGTTGTTGTTGTTGTTGTTGTTTATTTGACGTTGTTGTTGTTGTTGTTGTTGTTGTTGTTTATTTGACGTTGTTATTGTTGTTCTTTATTTGACGTTGTTGTCGTCGTTGTTGTTTATTTGACGTTGTTGTTGTTGTTGACGTTGTTGTTGTTGTTGTTTATTTGACATTGTTGTTGTTGTTATTGTTTATTTGACGTTGTTGTTTTTGTTATTTGGCGTTGTTGTTGTTGTATTTGACGTTGTTGTTGTTGTTTATTTGACGTTGTTGTTGTTGTTGACGTTGTTTTTGTTGTTGTTTATTTGACGTTGTTGTTGTTGTTGTTTATTCGACGTTGTTGTTATTGACGTTGTTGTTGTTGTTGTTTATTTGACGTTGTTGTTGTTGTTGACATAGCTGTTGTTGTTTATTTGACGTTGTTGTTGTTGTTGACGTTGTTGTTGTTGTTGTTTATTTGACGTTGTTGTTGTAGTTGAAATAGTTGTTGTTGTTGTTGTTGTTTATTTGACGTTGTTGTTATTGATGTTGTTGTTGTTTATTTGACTTTGTTGTTGTTGTTGTTATTGTTTATTTGACATTGTTGTTGTTGTTGACGTTGTTGTTGTTGTTGTTTATTTGACATTGTTGTTGTTGTTGTTGTTGTTGACGTTGTTGTTGTTGTTTATTTGACTTTGTAGTTGTTGTTGTTGTTGTTGTTTATTTGACGTTGTTGTTGTTGACTTAGTTGTTGTTGTTGTTTATTTGACGTTGTTGTTGTGGTTGACGTTGTTGTTGTTGTTGACGTTGTTGTTGTTGTTGTTGTTTATTTGACATTGTTGTTGTTGTTGTTGTTGACGTTGTTATTGTTGTTTATTTGACATTGTTGTTGTTGTTGTTATTGTTTATTTGACGTTGTTGTTGTTTATTTGACATTGTTGTTGTTGTTGACGTTGTTGTTGTTGTTGTTGTTTATTTGACATTGTTGTTGTTGTTGTTGACGTTGTTGTTTATTTGACGTTGTTTTAGTATTATTGTTTATTTGACATTGTTGTTGTTATTTATTTGACGTTGTTGTGGGTGACATTGTTGTTGTTGTTTATTTGACGTTGTTGTTGTTGTTTATTTGACGTTGTTGTTGTTGTTTATTTGACGTAGTTGTAGTTGTTGACGTTGTTGTAGTTGTTGTTGTTTATTTGACATTTTTGTTCTTGTTGATGTTGTTGTTGTTGTTGTATATTTGACGTTGTTGTAGTTGTTATTGTTGTTGTTGTTTATTTGACATTGTTGTTGTTGTTGTTTATATGACGTTGTTGTTGTTGTTTATTTGACGTTGTTGTTGTTGTTTATTTGACGTTGTTGTTGTTGTTTATTTGACGTTGTTGTTGTTGACGGTGTTGTTGTTGTTGTTTATTTGACATTGTTGTTGTTGTTGTTGACGTTGTTGTTGTTGTTGTTCTTTATTTGACGTTGTTATTGTTTATTTGACGTTGTTGTTGTTGGTTATTTAACATTTTTGTTGTTGACGTTGTTGTTGTTGTTATTGTTTATTTGACGTTGTTGTTGTTTATTTGACGTAGTTGTTGTTGTTGAGGTTGTTGTTGTTGTTGTTTATTTGACGTTTTTGTTGTTGTTGATGTTGTTGTTGTTGCTGTTGTTTATTTGACGTTGTTGTTGTTGTTGTTTATTTGACGTCGTTGTTGTTGACGGTGTTGTTGTTGCTATTTATTTGACGTTGTTGTTGTTGTTGTTTATTTGACGTTGTTGTTGTTGACGTTGTTGTTGTTGTTTTTTATTTGACGTTGTTGTTGTTGTTGACATAGTTGTTGTTATTGTTGTTTATTTGACGTTGTTGTTGTTGTTGACGTTGTTTTTGTTGTTGTTTATTTGACGTTGTTGTTGTTGTTGTTTATTTGACGTTGTTGTTGTTGTTGTTGTTTATTTGACGTTGTTGTTGTTGACGTTGTTGTTGTTTATTTGACGTTGTTGTTGTTGTTGTTGTTTATTTGACATTGTTGTTGTTGTTGACGTTGTTGTTGTTGTTGTTTATTTGACATTGTTGTTGTTGTTGTTGTTGACGTTGTTGTTGTTGTTTATTTGACTTTGTTGTTGTTGTTGTTGTTTATTTGACGTTGTTGTTGTTGTTGACTTAGTTGTTGTTGTTGTTTATTTGACGTTGTTGTTGTTGTTGACGTTGTTGTTGTTGTTGTTTATTTGACGTTCTTGTTGTTGTTGACGTTGTTGTTGTTGTTTATTTGACGTTGTTGTTGTTGTTATTGTTTATTTGACATTGTTGTTGTTTATTTGACGTAGTTGTTGTTGTTAACGTTGTTGTTGTTGTTTATTTGACGTTTTTGTTGTTGTTGATGTTGTTGTTGTTGTTGTATATTTGACGTTGTTGTTGTTTATTTGACATTGTTGTTGTTGTTGTTTATTTGACGTAGTTATTGTTGTTGACGTTGTTGTTGTTGTTGTTGTTGTTTATTTGACGTTTTTGTTGATGTTGATGTTGTTGTTGTTGTTGTATATTTGACTTTGTTGTAGTTGTTATTGTTGTTGTTGTTGTTTATTTGACATTGTTGTTGTTGTTGTTGTTTATTTGACGTTGTTGTTGTTGTTGTTTATTTGACATTGTTGTTGTTGTTTATTTGACATTGTTGTTGTTGTTGTTGACGTTGTTGTTGTTTATTTGACATTGTTGTTGTTGTTGACGTTGTTGTTGTTTATTTGACATTGTTGCTGTTGTTGTTGTTTATTTGATGTTTTTGTTGTTGTTGATTTTGTTGTTGTTTTCGTTGTTGTTTATTTGACGTTGTTGTAGTTGTTTAATTGACGTTGGTTTTGTTGTTGTTGTTTATTTGAAGTTGTTGTTGTTGTTGTTATTGTTGGTTTTGTTGTTGTTTATTTGACGTTGTTGTTGTTGTTGTTGTTTATTTGACGATGTTGTTGTTGTTGTTGTTGTTTATTTGACGTTGTTGTTGTTATTTATTTGACGTTGTTGTGGGTGAAATTGTTATTGTTGTTAATTTGACGTTGTTGTTGTTATTTATTTGACGTAGTTGTTGTTGTTGACGTTGTTGTTGTTGTTGTTGTTTATTTGACCTTTTATTTGATGTTGATGTTGTTGTTGTTGTTGTATATTTGACGTTGTTGTAGTTGTTATTGTTGTTGTTGTTTATTTGACATTGTTGTTGTTGTTGTTTATTTGACGTTGTTGTTGTTGTTTATTTGACATTGTTGTTGTTGTTTATTTGACGTTGTTGTTGTTGACGGTGTTGTTGTTGTTGTTTATTTGACATTGTTGTTGTTGACGTTGTTGTTGTTTATTTGACATTGTTGTTGTTGTTGTTGACGTTGTTGTTGTTGTTGTTTATTTGACTTTGTTGTTGTTGTTGTTTATTTGACGTTGTTGTTGTTGTTGTTGACTTAGTTGTTGTTGTTGTTGTTTATTTGACGTTGTTGTTGTTGTTGACGTTGATGTTTATTTGACATTGTTGTTGTTGTTTATTTGACGTTGTTGTTGTTGTTGACGTTGTTGTTGTTGTTTATTTGACGTTGTTGTTGTTATTTATTTGACATTGTTGTTGTTGTTGACGTTGTAGTTGTTGTTGTTTATTTGTCATTGTTGTTGTTGTTGTTGTTGACGTTGTTGTTTATTTGACGTTGTTTTAGTATTGTTGTTTATTTGACATTGTTGTTGTTATTTATTTGACGTTGTTGTGGGTGACATTGTTGTTGTTGTTTATTTGACGTTGTTGTTGTTGTTTATTTGACGTAGTTGTAGTTGTTGACGTTGTTGTAGTTGTTGTTGTTTATTTGACGTTTTTGTTCTTGTTGATGTTGTTGTTGTTGTTGTATATTTGACGTTGTTGTAGTTGTTATTGTTGTTGTTGTTTATTTGACATTGTTGTTGTTGTTTATTTGACGTTGTTGTTGTTGTTTATTTGACGTTGTTGTTGTTGTTTATTTGACGTTGTTGTTGTTGACGGTGTTGCTGTTGTTGTTTATTTGACATTGTTGTTGTTGTTGACGTTGTTGTTGTTGTTGTTCTTTATTTGACGTTGTTATTGTTTATTTGACGTTGTTGTTGTTGGTTATTTAACATTGTTGTTGTTGACGTTGTTGTTGTTGTTATTGTTTATTTGACGTTGTTGTTGTTGTTGTTGTTTATTTGACGTAGTTGTTGTTGTTGTTATTGTTGTTTATTTGACATTTTTGTTGTTATTGATGTTGTTGTTGTTGCTGTTTATTTGACGTTATTGTTGTTGTTGTTTATTTGACGTTGTTGTTGTTGACGGTGTTGTTGTTGCTATTTATTTGACGTTGTTTTTGTTGTTTATTTGACGTTGTTGTTGTTGACGTTGTTGTTGTTGTTGTTTATTTGACGTTGTTGTTGTTGTTGACATAGTTGTTGTTGTTGTTGTTTATTTGACGTTTTTGTTGTTGTTGATGTTGTTGTTGTTTTCGTTGTTATTTATTTGACGTTGTTGTAGTTGTTTAATTGACATTGTTGTTGTTGTTGTTGTTGTTTATTTGACGTTGTTGTTGTTGTTGTCTTTGTTGTTGTTTATTTGACGTTGTTATTGTTGTTCTTTATTTGACGTTGTTGTCGTCGTTGTTGTTTATTTGACGTTGTTGTTGTTGTTGACGTTGTTGTTGTTGTTGTTTATTTGACATTGTTGTTGTTGTTATTGTTTATTTGACGTTGTTGTTTTTGTTATTTGGCGTTGTTGTTGTTGTATTTGACGTTGTTGTTGTTGTTTATTTGACGTTGTTGTTGTTGTTGACGTTGTTTTTGTTGTTGTTTATTTGACGTTGTTGTTGTTGTTGTTTATTTGACGTTGTTGTTATTGACGTTGTTGTTGTTGTTGTTTATTTGACGTTGTTGTTGTTGTTGACATAGCTGTTGTTGTTTATTTGACGTTGTTGTTGTTGTTGACGTTGTTGTTGTTGTTGTTGTTTATTTGACGTTGTTGTTGTAGTTGAAATAGTTGTTGTTGTTGTTGTTGTTTATTTGACGTTGTTGTTATTGATGTTGTTGTTGTTGTTGTTTATTTGACTTTGTTGTTGTTGTTGTTGTTATTGTTTATTTGACATTGTTGTTGTTGTTGACGTTGTTGTTGTTGTTGTTTATTTGACATTGTTGTTGTTGTTGTTGTTGTTGACGTTGTTGTTGTTGTTTATTTGACTTTGTAGTTGTTGTTGTTGTTGTTGTTTATTTGACGTTGTTGTTGTTGTTGACTTAGTTGTTGTTGTTGTTTATTTGACGTTGTTGTTGTGGTTGACGTTGTTGTTGTTGTTGACGTTGTTGTTGTTGTTGTTGTTTATTTGACATTGTTGTTGTTGTTGTTGTTGACGTTGTTATTGTTGTTTATTTGACATTGTTGTTGTTGTTGTTATTGTTTATTTGACGTTGTTGTTGTTTATTTGACGTAGTTGTTGTTAACGTTGTTGTTGTTGTTGTTGTTTATTTGACGTTTTTGTTGATGTTGATGTTTTTGTTGTTGTTGTATATTTGACGTTGTTGTAGTTGTTATTGTTGTTGTTGTTTATTTGACATTGTTGTTGTTGTTGTTTATTTGACGTTGTTGTTGTTGTTGTTTATTTGACATTGTTGTTGTTGTTTATTTGACGTTGTTGTTGTTGACGGTGTTGTTGTTGTTGTTGTTGACGTTGTTGTTTATTTGACGTTGTTGTTGTTGTTTATTTGACGTTGTTGTTGTTGTTGACGTTGTTGTTGTTGTTTATTTGACGTTGTTGTTGTTATTTATTTGACATTGTTGTTGTTGTTGACGTTGTTGTTGTTGTTTATTTGACATCGTTGTTGTTGTTGTTGACGTTGTTGTTGTTGTTATTGTTGTTTATTTGACGTTGTTTTAGTATTGTTGTTTATTTGACATTGTTGTTGTTATTTATTTGACGTTGTTGTGGGTGACATTGTTGTTGTTGTTTATTTGACGTTGTTGTTGTTTATTTGACGTAGTTGTAGTTGTTGACCATGTTGTAGTTGTTGTTGTTTATTTGACGTTTTTGTTGTTGTTGATGTTGTTATTGTTGTTGTATATTTTGCGTTGTTGTAGTTGTTATTGTTGTTGTTGTTTATTTGACATTGTTGTTGTTGTTGTTTATTTGACGTTGTTGTTGTTGTTTATTTGATGTTGTTGTTGTTGACAGTGTTTTTGTTGTTGTTTATTTGACATTGTTGTTGTTGTTGACGTTGTTGTTTATTTGACGTTGTTGTTGTTGTTGTTCTTTATTTGACGTTGTTATTGTTTATTTGACGTTGTTGTTGTTGGTTATTTAATGTTGTTGTTGTTGATGTTGTTGTTGTTGTTATTGTTTATTTGACGTTGTTGTTGTTGTTATTGTTTATTTGACGTTGTTGTTGTTGTTTATTTGGCGTAGTTGTTGTTGTTGAGGTTGTTGTTTATTTGACGTTTTTGTTGTTGTTGATGTTGTTGTTGTTGCTGTTGTTTATTTGACGTTGTTGTTGTTGTTGTTTATTTGACGTTGTTGTTGTTGACGGTGTTGTTGTTGTTATTTATTTGACGTTGTTGTTGTTGTTTATTTGACGTTGTTGTTGTTGACGTTGTTGTTGTTGACGTTGTTGTTGTTGTTGTTGTTTATTTGACGTTGTTGTTGTTGTTGACATAGTTGTTGTTGTTGTTGTTTATTTGACGTTTTTGTTGTTGTTGATGTTGTTGTTGTTTTCGTTGTTATTTATTTGACGTTGTTGTAGTTGTTTAATTGACGTTGTTGTTGTTGTTGTTGTTGTTTATTTGACGTTGTTATTGTTGTTCTTTATTTGACGTTGTTGTCGTTGTTGTTGTTTATTTGACGTTGTTGTTGTTGTTGACGTTGTTGTTGTTGTTGTTTATTTGACATTGTTGTTGTTGTTATTGTTTATTTGACATTGTTGTTTTTGTTATTTGGCGTTGTTGTTGTTGTATTTGACGTTGTTGTTGTTGTTGTTTATTTGACGTTGTTGTTTTTGTTGACGTTGTTTTTGTTGTTGTATATTTGACGTTGTTGTTGTTGTTGTTGTTGTTTATTTGACGTTGTTGTTATTGACGTTGTTGTTGTTTTTGTTTATTTGACGTTGTTGTTGTTGTTGACATAGTTGTTGTTGTTTATTTAACGTTGTTGTTGTTGACGTTGTTGTTGTTGTTGTTTATTTGACGTTGTTGTTGTAGTTGAAATAGTTGTTGTTGTTGTTGTTGTTTATTTGACGTTGTTGTTGTTGACGTTGTTGTTGTTGTTGTTGTTTATTTGACGATGTTGTTGTTGTTGACATAGCTGTTGTTGTTTATTTGACGTTGTTGTTGTTGTTGACGTTGTTGTTGTTGTTGACGTTGTTGTTGTTGTTGTTTATTTGACGTTGTTGTTGTAGTTGAAATAGTTGTTGTTGTTGTTGTTTATTTGACGTTGTTGTTGTTGACGTTGTTGTTGTTGTTGTTTATTTGACGTTGTTGTTGTTGTTGTTATTGTTTATTTGACATTGTTGTTGTTGTTGACGTTGTTGTTGTTGTTGTTGTTTATTTGACATTGTTGTTGTTGTTGTTGACGTTGTTGTTGTTGTTTATTTGACTTTGTTGTTGTTGTTGTTGTTTATTTGACGTTGTTGTTGTTGTTGACTTAGTTGTTGTTGTTGTTTATTTGACGTTGTTGTTGTTGTTGACGTTGTTGTTGTTGTTGACGTTGTTGTTGTTGTTTATTTGACATTGTTGTTGTTGTTGACGTTGTTGTTGTTGTTTATTTGACATTGTTGTTGTTGTTGTTGTTATTGTTTATTTGACGTTGTTGTTGTTTATTTGACGTAGTTGTTGTTGTTTTTTTATTTGACGTTTTTGTTGATGTTGATGTTTTTGTTGTTGTTGTATATTTGACGTTGTTGTAGTTGTTATTGTTGTTGTTGTTTATTTGACATTGTTGTTGTTGTTGTTTATTTGACGTTGTTGTTGTTGTTTATTTGACATTGTTGTTGTTGTTTATTTGACGTTGTTGTTGTTGACGGTGTTGTTGTTGTTGTTGTTGACGTTGTTGTTTATTTGACGTTGTTGTTGTTGTTTATTTGACGTTGTTGTTGTTGTTGACGTTGTTGTTGTTGTTATTTATTTGACATTGTTGTTGTTGTTGACGTTGTTGTTGTTGTTTATTTGACATCGTTGTTGTTGTTGTTGTTGTTGTTATTGTTATTTATTTGACGTTGTTTTAGTATTGTTGTTTATTTGACATTGTTGTTGTTATTTATTTGACGTTGTTGTGGGTGACATTGTTGTTGTTGTTTATTTGACGTTGTTGTTGTTTATTTGACGTAGTTGTAGTTGTTGACCATGTTGTAGTTGTTGTTGTTTATTTGACGTTTTTGTTGTTGTTGATGTTGTTATTGTTGTTGTATATTTGGCGTTGTTGTAGTTGTTATTGTTGTTGTTATTTATTTGACATTGTTGTTGTTGTTGTTTATTTGACGTTGTTGTTGTTGTTTATTTGACGTTGTTGTTGTTTATTTGACGTTGTTGCTGTTGACGGTGTTTTTGTTGTTGTTTATTTGACATTGTTGTTGTTGTTGACGTTGTTGTTTATTTGACGTTGTTGTTGTTGTTGTTCTTTATTTGACGTTGTTATTGTTTATTTGACGTTGTTGTTGTTGGTTATTTAACGTTGTTGTTATTGACGTTGTTGTTGTTGTTATTGTTTATTTGACGTTGTTGTTGTTGTTTATTTGGCGTAGTTGTTGTTGTTGAGGTTGTTGTTTATTTGACGTTTTTGTTGTTGTTGATGTTGTTGTTGTTGCTGTTGTTTATTTGACATTGTTGTTGTTGTTGTTTATTTGACGTTGTTGTTGTTGACGGTGTTGTTGTTGTTATTTATATGACGTTGTTGTTGTTGTTGTTTAATTGACGTTGTTGTTGTTGACGTTGTTGTTGTTGTTGTTTATTCGACGTTGTTGTTGTTGTTGACATAGTTGTTATTGTTGTTGTTTATTTGACATTTTTGTTGTTGTTGATGTTGTTGTTGTTTTCGTTGTTGTTTATTTGACGTTGTTGTAGTTGTTTAATTGACGTTGTTGTTGTTGTTGTTTATTTGAAGTTGTTGTTGTTGTTGTTGTTGTTTATTTGACGTTGTTGTTGTTGTTGTTTATTTGGCGCTGTTGTTGTTTTTGTTGTTTATTTGACGTTGTTGTTGTTATTTATTTGACGTTGTTGTGGGTGACATTGTTGTTGTTGTTGTTTATTTGACGTTGTTATTGTTGTTTATTTGACGTAGTTGTTGTTGTTGACGTTGTTGTTGTTGTTGTTGTTTATTTGACGTTTTTGTTGTTGTTGATGTTGTTGTTGTTGTTGTTTTATATTTGACGTTGTTGTAGTTGTTATTGTTGTTTATTTGACATTGTTGTTGTTGTTGTTTATTTGACGTTGTTGTTGTTGTTTATTTGACGTTGTTGTTGTTGTTTATTTGACGTTGTTGTTGTTGTTTATTTGACTTTGTTGTTGTTGATGGTGTTGTTGTTGTTGTTGTTTATTTGACATTGTTGTTGTTGTTGTTGACGTTGTTGTTGTTTATTTGACATTGTTGTTGTTGTTGTTGTTGACGTTGTTGTTGTTGTTGTTGTTTATTTGACTTTGTTGTTGTTGTTGTTTATTTGACGTTGTTGTTGTTGTTGTTGACTTAGTTGTCGTTGTTGTTTATTTGACGTTGTTGTTGTTGTTGACGTTGTTGTTTATTTGACGTTGTTGTTGTTATTTATTTGACGTTGTTGTTGTTGTTGATGTTGTTGTTGTTGTTTATTTGACGTTGTTGTTGTTGTTGTTTATTTGACGTTATTGTTGTTGTTATTGTTTATTTGACATTGTTGTTGTTTATTTGACGTAGTTGTTGTTGTTGATGTTGCTGTTGTTGTTGTATATTTGACGTTGTTGTTGTTTATTTGACATTGTTGTTGTTGTTGTTTATTTGACGTAGTTATTGTTGTTGACGTTGTTGTTGTTGTTGTTGTTGTTGTTTATTTGACGTTTTTGTTGATGTTGATGTTGTTGTTGTAGTATATTTGACTTTGTTGTAGTTGTTATTGTTGTTGTTGTTGTTTATTTGACATTGTTGTTGTTGTTGTTGTTTATTTGACGTTGTTGTTGTTGTTTATTTGACATTGTTGTTGTTGTTTATTTGACGTTGTTGTTGTTGACGGTGTTGTTGTTGTTGTTTATTTGACATTGTTGTTGTTGTTGTTGACGTTGTTGTTGTTTATTTGACATTGTTGTTGTTGTTGTTGTTTATTTGATGTTTTTGTTGTTGTTGATTTTGTTGTTGTTTTCGTTGTTGTTTATATGACGTTGTTGTAGTTGTTTAATTGACGTTGGTTTTGTTGTTGTTGTTTATTTGAAGTTGTTGTTGTTGTTGTTATTGTTGGTTTTGTTGTTGTTTATTTGACGTTGTTGTTGTTGTTGTTGTTGTTGTTGTTTATTTGACGATGTTGTTGTTGTTGTTGTTGTTTATTTGACTTTGTTGTTGTTATTTATTTGACGTTGTTGTGGGTGAAATTGTTATTGTTGTTTATTTGACGTTGTTGTTGTTATTTATTTGACGTAGTTGTTGTTGTTGACGTTGTTGTTGTTGTTGTTGTTTATTTGACGTTTTTGTTGATGTTGATGTTGTTGTTGTTGTATATTTGACGTTGTTGTAGTTGTTATTGTTGTTGTTGTTTATTTGACATTGTTGTTGTTGTTGTTTATTTGACGTTGTTGTTGTTGTTTATTTGACATTGTTGTTGTTATTTATTTGACGTTGTTGTTGTTGACGGTGTTGTTGTTGTTTATTTGACATTGTTGTTGTTGTTGTTGTTGTTGACGTTGTTGTTGTTGTTTATTTGACATTGTTGTTGTTGTTGTTGACGTTGTTGTTGTTGTTGTTTATTTGACTTTGTTGTTGTTGTTGTTTATTTGACGTTGTTGTTGTTGTTGTTGACTTAGTTGTTGTTGTTGTTGTTTATTTGACGTTGTTGTTGTTGTTGACGTTGTTGTTTATTTGACGTTGTTGTTGTTGTTTATTTGACGTTGTTGTTGTTGTTGACGTTGTTGTTGTTGTTTATTTGACGTTGTTGTTGTTATTTATTTGACATTGTTGTTGTTGTTGACGTTGTTGTTGTTGTTGTTTATTTGTCATTGTTGTTGTTGTTGTTGACGTTGTTGTTTATTTGACGTTGTTTTAGTATTGTTGTTTATTTGACATTGTTGTTGTTATTTATTTGACGTTGTTGTGGGTGACATTGTTGTTGTTTTTTATTTGACGTTGTTGTTGTTGTTTATTTGACGTAGTTGTAGTTGTTGACGTTGTTGTAGTTGTTGTTGTTTATTTGACGTTTTTGTTCTTGTTGATGTTGTTGTTGTTGTTGTATATTTGACGTTGTTGTAGTTGTTATTGTTGTTGTTATTTATTTGACATTGTTGTTGTTGTTGTTTATTTGACGTTGTTGTTGTTGTTTATTTGATGTTGTTGTTGTTGTTTATTTGACGTTGTTGTTGTTGACGGTGTTGCTGTTGTTGTTTATTTGACATTGTTGTTATTGTTGACGTTGTTGTTGTTGTTGTTCTTTATTTGACGTTGTTATTGTTTATTTGACGTTGTTGTTGTTGGTTATTTAACATTGTTGTTGTTGACGTTGTTGTTGTTGTTATTGTTTATTTGACGTTGTTGTTGTTGTTTATTTGACGTAGTTGTTGTTGTTGAGGTTGTTGTTGTTGTTGTTGTTGTTTATTTGACATTTTTGTTGTTGTTGATGTTGTTGTTGTTGCTGTTTATTTGACGTTATTGTTGTTGTTGTTTATTTGACGTTTTTGTTATTGTTGATGTTGTTGTTGTTTTCGTTGTTATTTATTTGACGTTGTTGTAGTTGTTTAATTGACGTTGTTGTTGTTGTTGTTGTTTATTTGACGTTGTTATTGTTGTTCTTTATTTGACGTTGTTGTCGTTGTTGTTGTTTATTTGACGTTGTTGTTGTTGTTGACGTTGTTGTTGTTGTTGTTTATTTGACATTGTTGTTGTTGTTATTGTTTATTTGACATTGTTGTTTTTGTTATTTGGCGTTGTTGTTGTTGTATTTGACGTTGTTGTTGTTGTTGTTTATTTGACGTTGTTGTTGTTGTTGACGTTGTTTTTGTTGTTGTATATTTGACGTTGTTGTTGTTGTTGTTGTTTATTTGACGTTGTTGTTGTTGACGTTGTTGTTGTTTTTGTTTATTTGACGTTGTTGTTGTTGTTGACATAGTTGTTGTTGTTTATTTAACGTTGTTGTTGTTGACGTTGTTGTTGTTGTTGTTTATTTGACGTTGTTGTTGTAGTTGAAATAGTTGTTGTTGTTGTTGTTTATTTGACCTTGTTGTTGTTGACGGTGTTGTTGTTGTTGTTGTTGTTGTTGACGTTGTTGTTTATTTGACGTTGTTGTTGTTGTTTATTTGACGTTGTTGTTGTTGTTGACGTTGTTGTTGTTGTTGTTATTTATTTGACATTGTTGTTGTTGTTGACGTTGTTGTTGTTGTTTATTTGACATCGTTGTTGTTGTTGTTGACGTTGTTGTTGTTGTTATTGTTATTTATTTGACGTTGTTTTAGTATTGTTGTTTATTTGACATTGTTGTTGTTATTTATTTGACGTTGTTGTCGGTGACATTGTTGTTGTTGTTTATTTGACGTTGTTGTTGTTTATTTGACGTAGTTGTAGTTGTTGACCATGTTGTAGTTGTTGTTGTTTATTTGACGTTTTTGTTGTTGTTGATGTTGTTATTGTTGTTGTATATTTGGCGTTGTTGTATTTGTTATTGTTGTTGTTATTTATTTGACATTGTTGTTGTTGTTGTTTATTTGACGTTGTTGTTGTTTATTTGACGTTGTTGTTGTTGTTTATTTGACGTTGTTGCTGTTGACGGTGTTTTTGTTGTTGTTTATTTGACATTGTTGTTGTTGTTGACGTTGTTGTTTATTTGACGTTGTTGTTGTTGTTGTTCTTTATTTGACGTTGTTATTGTTTATTTGACGTTGTTGTTGTTGGTTATTTAACGTTGTTGTTGTTGACGTTGTTGTTGTTGTTATTGTTTATTTGACGTTGTTGTTGTTGTTTATTTGGCGTAGTTGTTGTTGTTGAGGTTGTTGTTTATTTGACGTTTTTGTTGTTGTTGATGTTGTTGTTGTTGCTGTTGTTTATTTGACATTGTTGTTGTTGTTGTTTATTTGACGTTGTTGTTGTTGACGGTGTTGTTGTTGTTATTTATATGACGTTGTTGTTGTTGTTGTTGTTGTTTAATTGACGTTGTTGTTGTTGACGTTGTTGTTGTTGTTGTTTATTCGACGTTGTTGTTGTTGTTGACATAGTTGTTATTGTTGTTGTTTATTTGACGTTTTTGTTGTTGTTGATGTTGTTGTTGTTTTCGTTGTTGTTTATTTGACGTTGTTGTAGTTGTTTAATTGACGTTGTTGTTGTTGTTGTTTATTTGAAGTTGTTGTTGTTGTTGTTGTTGTTGTTTATTTGACGTTGTTGTTGTTGTTGTTTATTTGGCACTGTTGTTGTTTTTGTTGTTTATTTGACGTTGTTGTTGTTATTTATTTGACGTTGTTGTGGGTGACATTGTTGTTGTTGTTGTTTATTTGACGTTGTTGTTGTTGTTTATTTGACGTAGTTGTTGTTGTTGACGTTGTTGTTGTTGTTGTTGTTTATTTGACGTTTTTGTTGTTGTTGATGTTGTTGTTGTTGTTGTTTTATATTTGACGTTGTTGTAGTTGTTATTGTTGTTTATTTGACATTGTTGTTGTTGTTTATTTGACGTTGTTGTTGTTGTTTATTTGACGTTGTTGTCGTTGTTTATTTGACTTTGTTGTTGTTGACGGTGTTGTTGTTGTTGTTGTTTATTTGACATTGTTGTTGTTGTTTATTTGACATTGTTGTTGTTGTTGTTGTTGACGTTGTTGTTGTTGTTGTTTATTTGACTTTGTTGTTGTTGTTGTTTATTTGACGTTGTTGTTGTTGTTGTTGACTTAGTTGTCGTTGTTGTTTATTTGACGTTGTTGTTGTAGTTGACGTTGTTGTTTATTTGACGTTGTTGTTGTTATTTATTTGACGTTGTTGTTGTTGTTGACGTTGTTGTTGTTGTTTATTTGACGTTGTTGTTGTTTTTTATTTGACGTTATTGTTGTTGTTATTGTTTATTTGACATTGTTGTTGTTTATTTGACGTAGTTGTTGTTGTTAACGTTGTTGTTGTTGTTGTTTATTTGACGTTTTTGTTGTTGTTGATGTTGTTGTTGTTGTTGTATATTTGACGTTGTTGTTGTTTATTTGACATTGTTGTTGTTGTTGTTTATTTGACGTAGTTATTGTTGTTGACGTTGTTGTTGTTGTTGTTGTTGTTTATTTGACGTTTTTGTTGATGTTGATGTTGTTGTTGTTGTAGTATATTTGACTTTGTTGTAGTTGTTATTGTTGTTGTTGTTGTTTATTTGACATTGTTGTTGTTGTTGTTGTTTATTTGACGTTGTTGTTGTTGTTTATTTGACATTGTTGTTGTTGTTTATTTGACGTTGTTGTTGTTGACGGTGTTGTTGTTGTTGTTTATTTGACATTGTTGTTGTTGTTGTTGACGTTGTTGTTGTTTATTTGACATTGTTGTTGTTGTTGTTGTTGTTTATTTGATGTTTTTGTTGTTGTTGATTTTGTTGTTGTTTTCGTTGTTGTTTATTTGACGTTGTTGTAGTTGTTTAATTGACGTTGGTTTTGTTGTTGTTGTTTATTTGAAGTTGTTGTTGTTGTTGTTGTTATTGTTGGTTTTGTTGTTGTTTATTTGACGTTGTTGTTGTTGTTGTTGTTTATTTGACGATGTTGTTGTTGTTGTTGTTGTTGTTTATTTGACGTTGTTGTTGTTATTTATTTGACGTTGTTGTGGGTGAAATTGTTAATGTTGTTTATTTGACGTTGTTGTTGTTATTTATTTGACGTAGTTGTTGTTGTTGACGTTGTTGTTGTTGTTGTTGTTTATTTGACGTTTTTGTTGATGTTGATGTTGTTGTTGTTGTATATTTGACGTTGTTGTAGTTGTTATTGTTGTTGTTGTTTATTTGACATTGTTGTTGTTGTTGTTTATTTGACGTTGTTGTTGTTGTTTATTTGACATTGTTGTTGTTGTTTATTTGACGTTGTTGTTGTTGACGGTGTTGTTGTTGTTGTTTATTTGACATTGTTGTTGTTGTTGTTGTTGTTGACGTTGTTGTTGTTTATTTGACATTGTTGTTGTTGTTGTTGACGTTGTTGTTGTTGTTGTTTATTTGACTTTGTTGTTGTTGTTTATTTGACGTTGTTGTTGTTGTTGTTGACTTAGTTGTTGTTGTTGTTGTTTATTTGACGTTGTTGTTGTTGTTGACGTTGTTGTTTATTTGACGTTGTTGTTGTTGTTTATTTGACGTTGTTGTTGTTGTTTATTTGACGTTGTTGTTGTTATTTATTTGACATTGTTGTTGTTGTTGACGTTGTTGTTGTTGTTGTTTATTTGTCATTGTTGTTGTTGTTGTTGACGTTGTTGTTTATTTGACGTTGTTTTAGTATTGTTGTTTATTTGACATTGTTGTTGTTATTTATTTGACGTTGTTGTGGGTGACATTGTTGTTGTTTTTTATTTGACGTTGTTGTTGTTGTTTATTTGACGTAGTTGTAGTTGTTGACGTTGTTGTAGTTGTTGTTGTTTATTTGACGTTTTTGTTCTTGTTGATGTTGTTGTTGTTGTTGTATATTTGACGTTGTTGTAGTTGTTATTGTTGTTGTTATTTATTTGACATTGTTGTTGTTGTTGTTTATTTGACGTTGTTGTTGTTGTTTATTTGATGTTGTTGTTGTTGTTTATTTGACGTTGTTGTTGTTGACGGTGTTGCTGTTGTTGTTTATTTGACATTGTTGTTATTGTTGACGTTGTTGTTGTTGTTGTTGTTCTTTATTTGACGTTGTTATTGTTTATTTGACGTTGTTGTTGTTGGTTATTTAACATTGTTGTTGTTGACGTTGTTGTTGTTGTTATTGTTTATTTGACGTTGTTGTTGTTGTTTATTTGACGTAGTTGTTGTTGTTGAGGTTGTTGTTGTTGTTGTTGTTTATTTGACATTTTTGTTGTTGTTGATGTTGTTGTTGTTGCTGTTTATTTGACGTTATTGTTGTTGTTGTTTATTTGACGTTTTTGTTATTATTGATGTTGTTGTTGTTTTCGTTGTTATTTATTTGACGTTGTTGTAGTTGTTTAATTGACGTTGTTGTTGTTGTTGTTGTTTATTTGACGTTGTTATTGTTGTTTTTATTTGACGTTGTTGTCGTTGTTGTTGTTTATTTGACGTTGTTGTTATTGTTGACGTTGTTGTTGTTGTTGTTTATTTGACATTGTTGTTGTTGTTATTGTTTATTTGACATTGTTGTTTTTGTTATTTGGCGTTGTTGTTGTTGTATTTGACGTTGTTGTTGTTGTTGTTTATTTGACGTTGTTGTTGTTGTTGACGTTGTTTTTGTTGTTGTATATTTGACGTTGTTGTTGTTGTTGTTGTTTATTTGACGTTGTTGTTGTTGACGTTGTTGTTGTTTTTGTTTATTTGACGTTGTTGTTGTTGTTGACATAGTTGTTGTTGTTTATTTAACGTTGTTGTTGTTGACGTTGTTGTTGTTGTTGTTTATTTGACGTTGTTGTTGTAGTTGAAATAGTTGTTGTTGTTGTTGTTTATTTGACGTTGTTGTTGTTGACGGTGTTGTTGTTGTTGTTGTTGTTGTTGACGTTGTTGTTTATTTGACGTTGTTGTTGTTGTTTATTTGACGTTGTTGTTGTTGTTGACGTTGTTGTTGTTGTTGTTATTTATTTGACATTGTTGTTGTTGTTGACGTTGTTGTTGTTGTTTATTTGACATCGTTGTTGTTGTTGTTGACGTTGTTGTTGTTGTTATTGTTATTTATTTGACGTTGTTTTAGTATTGTTGTTTATTTGACATTGTTGTTGTTATTTATTTGACGTTGTTGTCGGTGACATTGTTGTTGTTGTTTATTTGACGTTGTTGTTGTTTATTTGACGTAGTTGTAGTTGTTGACCATGTTGTAGTTGTTGTTGTTTATTTGACGTTTTTGTTGTTGTTGATGTTGTTATTGTTGTTGTATATTTGGCGTTGTTGTATTTGTTATTGTTGTTGTTATTTATTTGACATTGTTGTTGTTGTTGTTTATTTGACGTTGTTGTTGTTTATTTGACGTTGTTGTTGTTGTTTATTTGACGTTGTTGCTGTTGACGGTGTTTTTGTTGTTGTTTATTTGACATTGTTGTTGTTGTTGACGTTGTTGTTTATTTGACGTTGTTGTTGTTGTTCTTTATTTGACGTTGTTATTGTTTATTTGACGTTGTTGTTGTTGGTTATTTAACGTTGTTGTTGTTGACGTTGTTGTTGTTGTTATTGTTTATTTGACGTTGTTGTTGTTGTTTATTTGGCGTAGTTGTTGTTGTTGAGGTTTTTGTTTATTTGACGTTTTTGTTGTTGTTGATGTTGTTGTTGTTGCTGTTGTTTATTTGACATTGTTGTTGTTGTTGTTTATTTGACGTTGTTGTTGTTGACGGTGTTGTTGTTGTTATTTATATGACGTTGTTGTTGTTGTTGTTGTTTAATTGACGTTGTTGTTGTTGACGTTGTTGTTGTTGTTGTTTATTCGACGTTGTTGTTGTTGTTGACATAGTTGTTATTGTTGTTGTTTATTTGACGTTTTTGTTGTTGTTGATGTTGTTGTTGTTTTCGTTGTTGTTTATTTGACGTTGTTGTAGTTGTTTAATTGACGTTGTTGTTGTTGTTGTTTATTTGAAGTTGTTGTTGTTGTTGTTGTTGTTGTTTATTTGACGTTGTTGTTGTTGTTGTTTATTTGGCGCTGTTGTTGTTTTTGTTGTTTATTTGACGTTGTTGTTGTTATTTATTTGACGTTGTTGTGGGTGACATTGTTGTTGTTGTTGTTTATTTGACGTTGTTGTTGTTGTTTATTTGACGTAGTTGTTGTTGTTGACGTTGTTGTTGTTGTTGTTGTTTATTTGACGTTTTTGTTGTTGTTGATGTTGTTGTTGTTGTTGTTTTATATTTGACGTTGTTGTAGTTGTTATTGTTGTTAATTTGACATTGTTGTTGTTGTTTATTTGACGTTGTTGTTGTTGTTTATTTGACGTTGTTGTCGTTGTTTATTTGACTTTGTTGTTGTTGACGGTGTTGTTGTTGTTGTTGTTTATTTGACATTGTTGTTGTTGTTTATTTGACATTGTTGTTGTTGTTGTTGTTGACGTTGTTGTTGTTGTTGTTTATTTGACTTTGTTGTTGTTGTTGTTTATTTGACGTTGTTGTTGTTGTTGTTGACTTAGTTGTCGTTGTTGTTTATTTGACGTTGTTGTTGTAGTTGACGTTGTTGTTTATTTGACGTTGTTGTTGTTATTTATTTGACGTTGTTGTTGTTGTTGACGTTGTTGTTGTTGTTTATTTGACGTTGTTGTTGTTGTTTATTTGACGTTATTGTTGTTGTTATTGTTTATTTGACATTGTTGTTGTTTATTTGACGTAGTTGTTGTTGTTAACGTTGTTGTTGTTGTTGTTTATTTGACGTTTTTGTTGTTGTTGATGTTGTTGTTGTTGTTGTATATTTGACGTTGTTGTTGTTTATTTGACATTGTTGTTGTTGTTGTTTATTTGACGTAGTTATTGTTGTTGACGTTGTTGTTGTTGTTGTTGTTGTTTATTTGACGTTTTTGTTGATGTTGATGTTGTTGTTGTTGTAGTATATTTGACTTTGTTGTAGTTGTTATTGTTGTTGTTGTTGTTTATTTGACATTGTTGTTGTTGTTGTTGTTTATTTGACGTTGTTGTTGTTGTTTATTTGACATTGTTGTTGTTGTTTATTTGACGTTGTTGTTGTTGACGGTGTTGTTGTTGTTGTTTATTTGACATTGTTGTTGTTGTTGTTGACGTTGTTGTTGTTTATTTGACATTGTTGTTGTTGTTGTTGTTGTTGTTTATTTGATGTTTTTGTTGTTGTTGATTTTGTTGTTGTTTTCGTTGTTGTTTATTTGACGTTGTTGTAGTTGTTTAATTGACGTTGGTTTTGTTGTTGTTGTTTATTTGAAGTTGTTGTTGTTGTTGTTATTGTTGGTTTTGTTGTTGTTTATTTGACATTGTTGTTGTTGTTGTTTATTTGACGATGTTGTTGTTGTTGTTGTTGTTTATTTGACGTTGTTGTTGTTATTTATTTGACGTTGTTGTGGGTGAAATTGTTAATGTTGTTTATTTGACGTTGTTGTTGTTATTTATTTGACGTAGTTGTTGTTGTTGACGTTGTTGTTGTTGTTGTTGTTTATTTGACGTTTTTGTTGATGTTGATGTTGTTGTTGTTGTATATTTGACGTTGTTGTAGTTGTTATTGTTGTTGTTGTTTATTTGACATTGTTGTTGTTGTTGTTTATTTGACGTTGTTGTTGTTGTTTATTTGACATTGTTGTTGTTGTTTATTTGACGTTGTTGTTGTTGACGGTGTTGTTGTTGTTGTTTATTTGACATTGTTGTTGTTGTTGTTGTTGTTGACGTTGTTGTTGTTTATTTGACATTGTTGTTGTTGTTGTTGACGTTGTTGTTGTTGTTGTTTATTTGACTTTGTTGTTGTTGTTGTTTATTTGACGTTGTTGTTGTTGTTGTTGACTTAGTTGTTGTTGTTGTTGTTTATTTGACGTTGTTGTTGTTGTTGACGTTGTTGTTTATTTGACGTTGTTGTTGTTGTTTATTTGACGTTGTTGTTGTTGTTTATTTGACGTTGTTGTTGTTATTTATTTGACATTGTTGTTGTTGTTGACGTTGTTGTTGTTGTTGTTTATTTGTCATTGTTGTTGTTGTTGTTGACGTTGTTGTTTATTTGACGTTGTTTTAGTATTGTTGTTTATTTGACATTGTTGTTGTTATTTATTTGACGTTGTTGTGGGTGACATTGTTGTTGTTTTTTATTTGACGTTGTTGTTGTTGTTTATTTGACGTAGTTGTAGTTGTTGACGTTGTTGTAGTTGTTGTTGTTTATTTGACGTTTTTGTTCTTGTTGATGTTGTTGTTGTTGTTGTATATTTGACGTTGTTGTAGTTGTTATTGTTGTTGTTATTTATTTGACATTGTTGTTGTTGTTGTTTATTTGACGTTGTTGTTGTTGTTTATTTGATGTTGTTGTTGTTGTTTATTTGACGTTGTTGTTGTTGACGGTGTTGCTGTTGTTGTTTATTTGACATTGTTGTTATTGTTGACGTTGTTGTTGTTGTTGTTGTTGTTCTTTATTTGACGTTGTTATTGTTTATTTGACGTTGTTGTTGTTGGTTATTTAACATTGTTGTTGTTGACGTTGTTGTTGTTGTTATTGTTTATTTGACGTTGTTGTTGTTGTTTATTTGACGTAGTTGTTGTTGTTGAGGTTGTTGTTGTTGTTGTTGTTGTTTATTTGACATTTTTGTTGTTGTTGATGTTGTTGTTGTTGCTGTTTATTTGACGTTATTGTTGTTGTTGTTTATTTGACGTTTTTGTTATTATTGATGTTGTTGTTGTTTTCGTTGTTATTTATTTGACGTTGTTGTAGTTGTTTAATTGACGTTGTTGTTGTTGTTGTTGTTTATTTGACGTTGTTATTGTTGTTCTTTATTTGACGTTGTTGTCGTTGTTGTTGTTTATTTGACGTTGTTGTTATTGTTGACGTTGTTGTTGTTGTTGTTTATTTGACATTGTTGTTGTTGTTATTGTTTATTTGACATTGTTGTTTTTGTTATTTGGCGTTGTTGTTGTTGTATTTGACGTTGTTGTTGTTGTTGTTTATTTGACGTTGTTGTTGTTGTTGACGTTGTTTTTGTTGTTGTATATTTGACGTTGTTGTTGTTGTTGTTGTTTATTTGACGTTGTTGTTGTTGACGTTGTTGTTGTTTTTGTTTATTTGACGTTGTTGTTGTTGTTGACATAGTTGTTGTTGTTTATTTAACGTTGTTGTTGTTGACGTTGTTGTTGTTGTTGTTTATTTGACGTTGTTGTTGTAGTTGAAATAGTTGTTGTTGTTGTTGTTTATTTGACGTTGTTGTTGTTGACGGTGTTGTTGTTGTTGTTGTTGTTGTTGACGTTGTTGTTTATTTGACGTTGTTGTTGTTGTTTATTTGACGTTGTTGTTGTTGTTGACGTTGTTGTTGTTGTTGTTATTTATTTGACATTGTTGTTGTTGTTGACGTTGTTGTTGTTGTTTATTTGACATCGTTGTTGTTGTTGTTGACGTTGTTGTTGTTGTTATTGTTATTTATTTGACGTTGTTTTAGTATTGTTGTTTATTTGACATTGTTGTTGTAATTTATTTGACGTTGTTGTCGGTGACATTGTTGTTGTTGTTTATTTGACGTTGTTGTTGTTTATTTGACGTAGTTGTAGTTGTTGACCATGTTGTAGTTGTTGTTGTTTATTTGACGTTTTTGTTGTTGTTGATGTTGTTATTGTTGTTGTATATTTGGCGTTGTTGTATTTGTTATTGTTGTTGTTATTTATTTGACATTGTTGTTGTTGTTGTTTATTTGACGTTGTTGTTGTTTATTTGACGTTGTTGTTGTTGTTTATTTGACGTTGTTGCTGTTGACGGTGTTTTTGTTGTTGTTTATTTGACATTGTTGTTGTTGTTGACGTTGTTGTTTATTTGACGTTGTTGTTGTTGTTGTTCTTTATTTGACGTTGTTATTGTTTATTTGACGTTGTTGTTGTTGGTTATTTAACGTTGTTGTTGTTGACGTTGTTGTTGTTGTTATTGTTTATTTGACGTTGTTATTGTTGTTTATTTGGCGTAGTTGTTGTTGTTGAGGTTGTTGTTTATTTGACGTTTTTGTTGTTGTTGATGTTGTTGTTGTTGCTGTTGTTTATTTGACATTGTTGTTGTTGTTGTTTATTTGACGTTGTTGTTGTTGACGGTGTTGTTGTTGTTATTTATATGACGTTGTTGTTGTTGTTGTTGTTTAATTGACGTTGTTGTTGTTGACGTTGTTGTTGTTGTTGTTTATTCGACGTTGTTGTTGTTGTTGACATAGTTGTTATTGTTGTTGTTTATTTGACGTTTTTGTTGTTGTTGATGTTGTTGTTGTTTTCGTTGTTGTTTATTTGACGTTGTTGTAGTTGTTTAATTGACGTTGTTGTTGTTGTTGTTTATTTGAAGTTGTTGTTGTTGTTGTTGTTGTTTATTTGACGTTGTTGTTGTTGTTGTTTATTTGGCGCTGTTGTTGTTTTTGTTGTTTATTTGACGTTGTTGTTGTTATTTATTTGACGTTGTTGTGGGTGACATTGTTGTTGTTGTTGTTTATTTGACGTTGTTATTGTTGTTTATTTGACGTAGTTGTTGTTGTTGACGTTGTTGTTGTTGTTGTTGTTTATTTGACGTTTTTGTTGTTGTTGATGTTGTTGTTGTTGTTGTTTTATATTTGACGTTGTTGTAGTTGTTATTGTTGTTTATTTGACATTGTTGTTGTTGTTGTTTATTTGACGTTGTTGTTGTTGTTTATTTGACGTTGTTGTTGTTGTTTATTTGACGTTGTTGTTGTTGTTTATTTGACTTTGTTGTTGTTGATGGTGTTGTTGTTGTTGTTGTTTATTTGACATTGTTGTTGTTGTTGTTGTTGACGTTGTTGTTGTTTATTTGACATTGTTGTTGTTGTTGTTGACGTTGTTGTTGTTGTTGTTGTTTATTTGACTTTGTTGTTTTTGTTGTTTATTTGACGTTGTTGTTGTTGTTGTTGACTTAGTTGTCGTTGTTGTTTATTTGACGTTGTTGTTGTTGTTGACGTTGTTGTTTATTTGACGTTGTTGTTGTTATTTATTTGACGTTGTTGTTGTTGTTGATGTTGTTGTTGTTGTTTATTTGACGTTGTTGTTGTTGTTGTTTATTTGACGTTATTGTTGTTGTTATTGTTTATTTGACATTGTTGTTGTTTATTTGACGTAGTTGTTGTTGTTGATGTTGTTGTTGTTGTTGTATATTTGACGTTGTTGTTGTTTATTTGACATTGTTGTTGTTGTTGTTTATTTGACGTAGTTATTGTTGTTGACGTTGTTGTTGTTGTTGTTGTTGTTGTTGTTTATTTGACGTTTTTGTTGATGTTGATGTTGTTGTTGTAGTATATTTGACTTTGTTGTAGTTGTTATTGTTGTTGTTGTTGTTTATTTGACATTGTTGTTGTTGTTGTTGTTTATTTGACGTTGTTGTTGTTGTTTATTTGACATTGTTGTTGTTGTTTATTTGACGTTGTTGTTGTTGACGGTGTTGTTGTTGTTGTTTATTTGACATTGTTGTTGTTGTTGTTGACGTTGTTGTTGTTTATTTGACATTGTTGTTGTTGTTGTTGTTTATTTGATGTTTTTGTTGTTGTTGATTTTGTTGTTGTTTTCGTTGTTGTTTATTTGACGTTGTTGTAGTTGTTTAATTGACGTTGGTTTTGTTGTTGTTGTTTATTTGAAGTTGTTGTTGTTGTTGTTATTGTTGGTTTTGTTGTTGTTTATTTGACGTTGTTGTTGTTGTTGTTGTTGTTGTTGTTTATTTGACGATGTTGTTGTTGTTGTTGTTGTTTATTTGACTTTGTTGTTGTTATTTATTTGACGTTGTTGTGGGTGAAATTGTTATTGTTGTTTATTTGACGTTGTTGTTGTTATTTATTTGACGTAGTTGTTGTTGTTGACGTTGTTGTTGTTGTTGTTGTTTATTTGACGTTTTTGTTGATGTTGATGTTGTTGTTGTTGTATATTTGACGTTGTTGTAGTTGTTATTGTTGTTGTTGTTTATTTGACATTGTTGTTGTTGTTGTTTATTTGACGTTGTTGTTGTTGTTTATTTGACATTGTAGTTGTTATTTATTTGACGTTGTTGTTGTTGACGGTGTTGTTGTTGTTGTTTATTTGACATTGTTGTTGTTGTTGTTGTTGTTGACGTTGTTGTTGTTGTTTATTTGACATTGTTGTTGTTGTTGTTGACGTTGTTGTTGTTGTTGTTTATTTGACTTTGTTGTTGTTGTTGTTTATTTGACGTTGTTGTTGTTGTTGTTGACTTAGTTGTTGTTGTTGTTGTTTATTTGACGTTGTTGTTGTTGTTGACGTTGTTGTTTATTTGACGTTGTTGTTGTTGTTTATTTGACGTTGTTGTTGTTGTTGACGTTGTTGTTGTTGTTTATTTGACGTTGTTGTTGTTATTTATTTGACATTGTTGTTGTTGTTGACGTTGTTGTTGTTGTTGTTTATTTGTCATTGTTGTTGTTGTTGTTGACGTTGTTGTTTATTTGACGTTGTTTTAGTATTGTTGTTTATTTGACATTGTTGTTGTTATTTATTTGACGTTGTTGTGGGTGACATTGTTGTTGTTTTTTATTTGACGTTGTTGTTGTTGTTTATTTGACGTAGTTGTAGTTGTTGACGTTGTTGTAGTTGTTGTTGTTTATTTGACGTTTTTGTTCTTGTTGATGTTGTTGTTGTTGTTGTATATTTGACGTTGTTGTAGTTGTTATTGTTGTTGTTATTTATTTGACATTGTTGTTGTTGTTGTTTATTTGACGTTGTTGTTGTTGTTTATTTGATGTTGTTGTTGTTGTTTATTTGACGTTGTTGTTGTTGACGGTGTTGCTGTTGTTGTTTATTTGACATTGTTGTTATTGTTGACGTTGTTGTTGTTGTTGTTCTTTATTTGACGTTGTTATTGTTTATTTGACGTTGTTGTTGTTGGTTATTTAACATTGTTGTTGTTGACGTTGTTGTTGTTGTTATTGTTTATTTGACGTTGTTGTTGTTGTTTATTTGACGTAGTTGTTGTTGTTGAGGTTGTTGTTGTTGTTGTTGTTGTTTATTTGACATTTTTGTTGTTGTTGATGTTGTTGTTGTTGCTGTTTATTTGACGTTATTGTTGTTGTTGTTTATTTGACGTTTTTGTTATTGTTGATGTTGTTGTTGTTTTCGTTGTTATTTATTTGACGTTGTTGTAGTTGTTTAATTGACGTTGTTGTTGTTGTTGTTGTTTATTTGACGTTGTTATTGTTGTTCTTTATTTGACGTTGTTGTCGTTGTTGTTGTTTATTTGACGTTGTTGTTGTTGTTGACGTTGTTGTTGTTGTTGTTTATTTGACATTGTTGTTGTTGTTATTGTTTATTTGACATTGTTGTTTTTGTTATTTGGCGTTGTTGTTGTTGTATTTGACGTTGTTGTTGTTGTTGTTTATTTGACGTTGTTGTTGTTGTTGACGTTGTTTTTGTTGTTGTATATTTGACGTTGTTGTTGTTGTTGTTGTTTATTTGACGTTGTTGTTGTTGACGTTGTTGTTGTTTTTGTTTATTTGACATTGTTGTTGTTGTTGACATAGTTGTTGTTGTTTATTTAACGTTGTTGTTGTTGACGTTGTTGTTGTTGTTGTTTATTTGACGTTGTTGTTGTAGTTGAAATAGTTGTTGTTGTTGTTGTTTATTTGACGTTGTTGTTGTTGACGGTGTTGTTGTTGTTGTTGTTGTTGTTGACGTTGTTGTTTATTTGACGTTGTTGTTGTTGTTTATTTGACGTTGTTGTTGTTGTTGACGTTGTTGTTGTTGTTGTTATTTATTTGACATTGTTGTTGTTGTTGACGTTGTTGTTGTTGTTTATTTGACATCGTTGTTGTTGTTGTTGACGTTGTTGTTGTTGTTATTGTTATTTATTTGACGTTGTTTTAGTATTGTTGTTTATTTGACATTGTTGTTGTTATTTATTTGACGTTGTTGTCGGTGACATTGTTGTTGTTGTTTATTTGACGTTGTTGTTGTTTATTTGACGTAGTTGTAGTTGTTGACCATGTTGTAGTTGTTGTTGTTTATTTGACGTTTTTGTTGTTGTTGATGTTGTTATTGTTGTTGTATATTTGGCGTTGTTGTATTTGTTATTGTTGTTGTTATTTATTTGACATTGTTGTTGTTGTTGTTTATTTGACGTTGTTGTTGTTTATTTGACGTTGTTGTTGTTGTTTATTTGACGTTGTTGCTGTTGACGGTGTTTTTGTTGTTGTTTATTTGACATTGTTGTTGTTGTTGACGTTGTTGTTTATTTGACGTTGTTGTTGTTGTTGTTCTTTATTTGACGTTGTTATTGTTTATTTGACGTTGTTGTTGTTGGTTATTTAACGTTGTTGTTGTTGACGTTGTTGTTGTTGTTATTGTTTATTTGACGTTGTTGTTGTTGTTTATTTGGCGTAGTTGTTGTTGTTGAGGTTTTTGTTTATTTGACGTTTTTGTTGTTGTTGATGTTGTTGTTGTTGCTGTTGTTTATTTGACATTGTTGTTGTTGTTGTTTATTTGACGTTGTTGTTGTTGACGGTGTTGTTGTTGTTATTTATATGACGTTGTTGTTGTTGTTGTTGTTTAATTGACGTTGTTGTTGTTGACGTTGTTGTTGTTGTTGTTTATTCGACGTTGTTGTTGTTGTTGACATAGTTGTTATTGTTGTTGTTTATTTGACGTTTTTGTTGTTGTTGATGTTGTTGTTGTTTTCGTTGTTGTTTATTTGACGTTGTTGTAGTTGTTTAATTGACGTTGTTGTTGTTGTTGTTTATTTGAAGTTGTTGTTGTTGTTGTTGTTGTTTATTTGACGTTGTTGTTGTTGTTGTTTATTTGGCGCTGTTGTTGTTTTTGTTGTTTATTTGACGTTGTTGTTGTTATTTATTTGACGTTGTTGTGGGTGACATTGTTGTTGTTGTTGTTTATTTGACGTTGTTGTTGTTGTTTATTTGACGTAGTTGTTGTTGTTGACGTTGTTGTTGTTGTTGTTGTTTATTTGACGTTTTTGTTGTTGTTGATGTTGTTGTTGTTGTTGTTTTATATTTGACGTTGTTGTAGTTGTTATTGTTGTTTATTTGACATTGTTGTTGTTGTTTATTTGACGTTGTTGTTGTTGTTTATTTGACGTTGTTGTCGTTGTTTATTTGACTTTGTTGTTGTTGACGGTGTTGTTGTTGTTGTTGTTTATTTGACATTGTTGTTGTTGTTGTTGACGTTGTTGTTGTTTATTTGACATTGTTGTTGTTGTTGTTGTTGACGTTGTTGTTGTTGTTGTTTATTTGACTTTGTTGTTGTTGTTGTTTATTTGACGTTGTTGTTGTTGTTGTTGACTTAGTTGTCGTTGTTGTTTATTTGACGTTGTTGTTGTAGTTGACGTTGTTGTTTATTTGACGTTGTTGTTGTTATTTATTTGACGTTGTTGTTGTTGTTGACGTTGTTGTTGTTGTTTATTTGACGTTGTTGTTGTTGTTTATTTGACGTTATTGTTGTTGTTATTGTTTATTTGACATTGTTGTTGTTTATTTGACGTAGTTGTTGTTGTTAACGTTGTTGTTGTTGTTGTTTATTTGACGTTTTTGTTGTTGTTGATGTTGTTGTTGTTGTTGTATATTTGACGTTGTTGTTGTTTATTTGACATTGTTGTTGTTGTTGTTTATTTGACGTAGTTATTGTTGTTGACGTTGTTGTTGTTGTTGTTGTTGTTTATTTGACGTTTTTGTTGATGTTGATGTTGTTGTTGTTGTAGTATATTTGACTTTGTTGTAGTTGTTATTGTTGTTGTTGTTGTTTATTTGACATTGTTGTTGTTGTTGTTGTTTATTTGACGTTGTTGTTGTTGTTTATTTGACATTGTTGTTGTTGTTTATTTGACGTTGTTGTTGTTGACGGTGTTGTTGTTGTTGTTTATTTGACATTGTTGTTGTTGTTGTTGACGTTGTTGTTGTTTATTTGACATTGTTGTTGTTGTTGTTGTTGTTTATTTGATGTTTTTGTTGTTGTTGATTTTGTTGTTGTTTTCGTTGTTGTTTATTTGACGTTGTTGTAGTTGTTTAATTGACGTTGGTTTTGTTGTTGTTGTTTATTTGAAGTTGTTGTTGTTGTTGTTATTGTTGGTTTTGTTGTTGTTTATTTGACGTTGTTGTTGTTGTTGTTGTTGTTTATTTGACGATGTTGTTGTTGTTGTTGTTTATTTGACGTTGTTGTTGTTATTTATTTGACGTTGTTGTGGGTGAAATTGTTAATGTTGTTTATTTGACGTTGTTGTTGTTATTTATTTGACGTAGTTGTTGTTGTTGACGTTGTTGTTGTTGTTGTTGTTTATTTGACGTTTTTGTTGATGTTGATGTTGTTGTTGTTGTATATTTGACGTTGTTGTAGTTGTTATTGTTGTTGTTGTTTATTTGACATTGTTGTTGTTGTTGTTTATTTGACGTTGTTGTTGTTGTTTATTTGACATTGTTGTTGTTGTTTATTTGACGTTGTTGTTGTTGACGGTGTTGTTGTTGTTGTTTATTTGACATTGTTGTTGTTGTTGTTGTTGACGTTGTTGTTGTTTATTTGACATTGTTGTTGTTGTTGTTGACGTTGTTGTTGTTGTTGTTTATTTGACTTTGTTGTTGTTGTTGTTTATTTGACGTTGTTGTTGTTGTTGTTGACTTAGTTGTTGTTGTTGTTGTTTATTTGACGTTGTTGTTGTTGTTGACGTTGTTGTTTATTTGACGTTGTTGTTGTTGTTTATTTGACGTTGTTGTTGTTGTTTATTTGACGTTGTTGTTGTTATTTATTTGACATTGTTGTTGTTGTTGACATTGTTGTTGTTGTTGTTTATTTGTCATTGTTGTTGTTGTTGTTGACGTTGTTGTTTATTTGACGTTGTTTTAGTATTGTTGTTTATTTGACATTGTTGTTGTTATTTATTTGATGTTGTTGTGGGTGACATTGTTGTTGTTGTTTATTTGACGTTGTTGTTGTTGTTTATTTGACGTAGTTGTAGTTGTTGACGTTGTTGTAGTTGTTGTTGTTTATTTGACGTTTTTGTGCTTGTTGATGTTGTTGTTGTTGTTGTTGTATATTTGACGTTGTTGTAGTTGTTATTGTTGTTGTTGTTTATTTGACATTGTTGTTGTTGTTGTTTATTTGACGTTGTTGTTGTTGTTTATTTGACGTTGTTGTTGTTGTTTATTTGACGTTGTTGTTGTTGACGGTGTTGCTGTTGTTGTTTATTTGACATTGTTGTTGTTGTTGACGTTGTTGTTGTTGTTGTTCTTTATTTGACGTTGTTATTGTTTATTTGACGTTGTTGTTGTTGGTTATTTAACATTGTTGTTGTTGACGTTGTTGTTGTTATTGTTTATTTGACGTTGTTGTTGTTGTTTATTTGACGTAGTTGTTGTTGTTGAGGTTGTTGTTGTTGTTGTTGTTGTTTATTTGACATTTTTGTTGTTGTTGATGTTGTTGTTGTTGCTGTTTATTTGACGTTATTGTTGTTGTTGTTTATTTGACGTTGTTGTTGTTGACGGTGTTGTTGTTGCTATTTATTTGACGTTGTTTTTGTTGTTTATTTGACGTTGTTGTTGTTGACGTTGTTGTTGTTGTTGTTTATTTGACGTTGTTGTTGTTGTTGACATAGTTGTTGTTGTTGTTGTTGTTTATTTGACGTTTTTGTTGTTGTTGATGTTGTTGTTGTTTTCGTTGTTATTTATTTGACGTTGTTGTAGTTGTTTAATTGACATTGTTGTTGTTGTTGTTGTTGTTTATTTGACGTTGTTGTTGTTGTTGTTGTTTATTTGACGTTGTTATTGTTGTTCTTTATTTGACGTTGTTGTCGTCGTTGTTGTTTATTTGACGTTGTTGTTATTGTTGACGTTGTTGTTGTTGTTGTTTATTTGACATTGTTGTTGTTGTTATTGTTTATTTGACGTTGTTGTTTTTGTTATTTGGCGTTGTTGTTGTTGTATTTGACGTTGTTGTTGTTGTTTATTTGACGTTGTTGTTGTTGTTGACGTTGTTTTTGTTGTTGTTTATTTGACGTTGTTGTTGTTGTTGTTTATTTGACGTTGTTGTTATTGACGTTGTTGTTGTTGTTGTTTATTTGACGTTGTTGTTGTTGTTGACATAGCTGTTGTTGTTTATTTGACGTTGTTGTTGTTGTTGACGTTGTTGTTGTTGTTGTTGTTTATTTGACGTTGTTGTTGTAGTTGAAATAGTTGTTGTTGTTGTTGTTTATTTGACGTTGTTGTTATTGATGTTGTTGTTGTTGTTGTTTATTTGACGTTGTTGTTGTTGTTGTTGTTATTGTTTATTTGACATTGTTGTTGTTGTTGACGTTGTTGTTGTTGTTGTTTATTTGACATTGTTGTTGTTGTTGTTGTTGTTGACGTTGTTGTTGTTGTTTATTTGACTTTGTAGTTGTTGTTGTTCTTGTTGTTTATTTGACGTTGTTGTTGTTGTTGACTTAGTTGTTGTTGTTGTTTATTTGACGTTGTTGTTGTGGTTGACGTTGTTGTTGTTGTTGACGTTGTTGTTGTTGTTTATTTGACATTGTTGTTGTTGTTGTTGTTGACGTTGTTGTTTATTTGACATTGTTGTTGTTGTTGTTATTGTTTATTTGACGTTGTTGTTGTTTATTTGACGTAGTTGTTGTTAACGTTGTTGTTGTTGTTGTTGTTGTTGTTTATTTGACGTTTTTGTTGATGTTGATGTTTTTGTTGTTGTTGTATATTTGACGTTGTTGTAGTTGTTATTGTTGTTGTTGTTTATTTGACATTGTTGTTGTTGTTGTTTATTTGACGTTGTTGTTGTTGTTTATTTGACATTGTTGTTGTTGTTTATTTGACGTTGTTGTTGTTGACGGTGTTGTTGTTGTTGTTGTTGACGTTGTTGTTTATTTGACGTTGTTGTTGTTGTTTATTTGACGTTGTTGTTGTTGTTGACGTTGTTGTTGTTGTTTATTTGATGTTGTTGTTGTTATTTATTTGACATTGTTGTTGTTGTTGACGTTGTTGTTGTTGTTTATTTGACATCGTTGTTGTTGTTGTTGTTGACGTTGTTGTTGTTGTTATTGTTGTTTATTTGACGTTGTTTTAGTATTGTTGTTTATTTGACATTGTTGTTGTTATTTATTTGACGTTGTTGTGGGTGACATTGTTGTTGTTGTTTATTTGACGTTGTTGTTGTTTATTTGACGTAGTTGTAGTTGTTGACCATGTTGTAGTTGTTGTTGTTTATTTGACGTTTTTGTTGTTGTTGATGTTGTTATTGTTGTTGTATATTTGGCGTTGTTGTAGTTGTTATTGTTGTTGTTGTTTATTTGACATTGTTGTTGTTGTTGTTTATTTGACGTTGTTGTTGTTGTTTATTTGACGTTGTTGTTGTTGTTGTTTATTTGACGTTGTTGTTGTTGACGGTGTTTTTGTTGTTGTTTATTTGACATTGTTGTTGTTGTTGACGTTGTTGTTTATTTGACGTTGTTGTTGTTGTTGTTCTTTATTTGACGTTGTTATTGTTTATTTGACGTTGTTGTTGTTGACGGTGTTGTTGTTGTTGTTTATTTGACATTGTTGTTGTTGTTGTTGACGTTGTTGTTGTTTATTTGACATTGTTGTTGTTGTTGTTGTTTATTTGATGTTTTTGTTGTTGTTGATTTTGTTGTTGTTTTCGTTGTTGTTTATTTGACGTTGTTGTAGTTGTTTAATTGACGTTGGTTTTGTTGTTGTTGTTTATTTGAAGTTGTTGTTGTTGTTGTTATTGTTGGTTTTGTTGTTGTTTATTTGACGTTGTTGTTGTTGTTGTTGTTTATTTGACGATGTTGTTGTTGTTGTTGTTGTTTATTTGACGTTGTTGTTGTTATTTATTTGACGTTGTTGTGGGTGAAATTGTTAATGTTGTTTATTTGACGTTGTTGTTGTTATTTATTTGACGTAGTTGTTGTTGTTGACGTTGTTGTTGTTGTTGTTGTTTATTTGACGTTTTTGTTGATGTTGATGTTGTTGTTGTTGTTGTATATTTGACGTTGTTGTAGTTGTTATTGTTGTTGTTTATTTGACATTGTTGTTGTTGTTGTTTATTTGACGTTGTTGTTGTTGTTTATTTGACATTGTTGTTGTTGTTTATTTGACGTTGTTGTTGTTGACGGTGTTGTTGTTGTTGTTTATTTGACATTGTTGTTGTTGTTGTTGTTGACGTTGTTGTTGTTTATTTGACATTGTTGTTGTTGTTGTTGACGTTGTTGTTGTTGTTGTTTATTTGACTTTGTTGTTGTTGTTGTTTATTTGACGTTGTTGTTGTTGTTGTTGACTTAGTTGTTGTTGTTGTTGTTTATTTGACGTTGTTGTTGTTGTTGACGTTGTTGTTTATTTGACGTTGTTGTTGTTGTTGACGTTGTTGTTGTTGTTTATTTGACGTTGTTGTTGTTATTTATTTGACATTGTTGTTGTTGTTGACGTTGTTGTTGTTGTTGTTTATTTGTCATTGTTGTTGTTGTTGTTGACGTTGTTGTTTATTTGACGTTGTTTTAGTATTGTTGTTTATTTGACATTGTTGTTGTTATTTATTTGACGTTGTTGTGGGTGACATTGTTGTTGTTGTTTATTTGACGTTGTTGTTGTTGTTTATTTGACGTAGTTGTAGTTGTTGACGTTGTTGTAGTTGTTGTTGTTTATTTGACGTTTTTGTGCTTGTTGATGTTGTTGTTGTTGTTGTATATTTGACGTTGTTGTAGTTGTTATTGTTGTTGTTGTTTATTTGACATTGTTGTTGTTGTTGTTTATTTGACGTTGTTGTTGTTGTTTATTTGACGTTGTTGTTGTTGACGGTGTTGCTGTTGTTGTTTATTTGACATTGTTGTTGTTGTTGACGTTGTTGTTGTTGTTGTTCTTTATTTGACGTTGTTATTGTTTATTTGACGTTGTTGTTGTTGGTTATTTAACATTGTTGTTGTTGACGTTGTTGTTGTTATTGTTTATTTGACGTTGTTGTTGTTGTTTATTTGACGTAGTTGTTGTTGTTGAGGTTGTTGTTGTTGTTGTTGTTGTTTATTTGACATTTTTGTTGTTGTTGATGTTGTTGTTGCTGTTTATTTGACGTTATTGTTGTTGTTGTTTATTTGACGTTGTTGTTGTTGACGGTGTTGTTGTTGCTATTTATTTGACGTTGTTTTTGTTGTTTATTTGACGTTGTTGTTGTTGTTGTTTATTTGACGTTGCTGTTGTTGTTGACATAGTTGTTGTTGTTGTTGTTTATTTGACGTTTTTGTTGTTGTTGATGTTGTTGTTGTTTTCGTTGTTATTTATTTGACGTTGTTGTAGTTGTTTAATTGACATTGTTGTTGTTGTTGTTGTTGTTTATTTGACGTTGTTGTTGTTGTTGTTGTTGTTTATTTGACGTTGTTATTGTTGTTCTTTATTTGACGTTGTTGTCGTCGTTGTTGTTTATTTGACGTTGTTGTTGTTGTTGACGTTGTTGTTGTTGTTGTTTATTTGACATTGTTGTTGTTGTTATTGTTTATTTGACGTTGTTGTTTTTGTTATTTGGCGTTGTTGTTGTTGTATTTGACGTTGTTGTTGTTGTTTATTTGACGTTGTTGTTGTTGTTGACGTTGTTTTTGTTGTTGTTTATTTGACGTTGTTGTTGTTGTTGTTTATTTGACGTTGTTGTTATTGACGTTGTTGTTGTTGTTGACATAGCTGTTGTTGTTTATTTGACGTTGTTGTTGTTGTTGACGTTGTTGTTGTTGTTGTTGTTTATTTGACGTTGTTGTTGTTGTTGACGTTGTTGTTGTTGTTGTTGTTTATTTGACGTTGTTGTTATTGATGTTGTTGTTGTTGTTGTTTATTTGACGTTGTTGTTGTTGTTGTTGTTGTTATTGTTTATTTGACATTGTTGTTGTTGTTGACGTTGTTGTTGTTGTTGTTTATTTGACATTGTTGTTGTTGTTGTTGTTGACGTTGTTGTTGTTGTTTATTTGACTTTGTAGTTGTTGTTGTTCTTGTTGTTTATTTGACGTTGTTGTTGTTGTTGACTTAGTTGTTGTTGTTGTTTATTTGACGTTGTTGTTGTGGTTGACGTTGTTGTTGTTGTTGACGTTGTTGTTGTTGTTTATTTGACATTGTTGTTGTTGTTGTTGTTGACGTTGTTGTTTATTTGACATTGTTGTTGTTGTTGTTATTGTTTATTTGACGTTGTTGTTGTTTATTTGACGTAGTTGTTGTTAACGTTGTTGTTGTTGTTGTTGTTGTTTATTTGACGTTTTTGTTGATGTTGATGTTTTTGTTGTTGTTGTATATTTGACGTTGTTGTAGTTGTTATTGTTGTTGTTGTTTATTTGACATTGTTGTTGTTGTTGTTTATTTGACGTTGTTGTTGTTGTTTATTTGACATTGTTGTTGTTGTTTATTTGACGTTGTTGTTGTTGACGGTGTTGTTGTTGTTGTTGTTGACGTTGTTGTTTATTTGACGTTGTTGTTGTTGTTTATTTGACGTTGTTGTTGTTGTTGACGTTGTTGTTGTTGTTTATTTGATGTTGTTGTTGTTATTTATTTGACATTGTTGTTGTTGTTGACGTTGTTGTTGTTGTTTATTTGACATCGTTGTTGTTGTTGTTGTTGACGTTGTTGTTGTTGTTATTGTTGTTTATTTGACGTTGTTTTAGTATTGTTGTTTATTTGACATTGTTGTTGTTATTTATTTGACGTTGTTGTGGGTGACATTGTTGTTGTTGTTTATTTGACGTTGTTGTTGTTTATTTGACGTAGTTGTAGTTGTTGACCATGTTGTAGTTGTTGTTGTTTATTTGACGTTTTTGTTGTTGTTGATGTTGTTATTGTTGTTGTATATTTGGCGTTGTTGTAGTTGTTATTGTTGTTGTTGTTTATTTGACATTGTTGTTGTTGTTGTTTATTTGACGTTGTTGTTGTTGTTTATTTGACGTTGTTGTTGTTGTTTATTTGACGTTGTTGTTGTTGACGGTGTTTTTGTTGTTGTTTATTTGACATTGTTGTTGTTGTTGACGTTGTTGTTTATTTGACGTTGTTGTTGTTGTTGTTCTTTATTTGACGTTGTTATTGTTTATTTGACGTTGTTGTTGTTGGTTATTTAACGTTGTTGTTGTTGATGTTGTTGTTGTTGTTATTGTTTATTTGACGTTGTTGTTGTTGTTTATTTGGCGTAGTTATTGTTGTTGAGGTTGTTGTTTATTTGACGTTTTTGTTGTTGTTGATGTTGTTGTTGTTGCTGTTGTTTATTTGACATTGTTGTTGTTGTTGTTTATTTGACGTTGTTGTTGTTGACGGTGTTGTTGTTGTTATTTATTTGACGTTGTTGTTGTTGTTTATTTGACGTTGTTGTTGTTGACGTTGTTGTTGTTGACGTTGTTGTTGTTGTTGTTTATTTGACGTTGTTGTTGTTGTTGTTTATTTGACGTTTTTGTTGTTGTTGATGTTGTTGTTGTTTTCGTTGTTATTTATTTGACGTTGTTGTAGTTGTTTAATTGACGTTGTTGTTGTTGTTGTTTATTTGACGTTGTTATTGTTGTTCTTTATTTGACGTTGTTGTCGTTGTTGTTGTTTATTTGACGTTGTTGTTGTTGTTGACGTTGTTGTTGTTGTTGTTTATTTGACATTGTTGTTGTTGTTATTGTTTATTTGACATTGTTGTTTTTGTTATTTGGCGTTGTTGTTGTTGTATTTGACGTTGTTGTTGTTGTTGTTTATTTGACGTTGTTGTTGTTGTTGACGTTGTTTTTGTTGATGTTTATTTGACGTTGTTATTGTTGTTGTTGTTTATTTGACGTTGTTGTTGTTGACGTTGTTGTTGTTTTTGTTTATTTGACGTTGTTGTTGTTGTTGACATAGTTGTTGTTGTTTATTTAACGTTGTTGTTGTTGACGTTGTTGTTATTGTTGTTTATTTGCTGTTGTTGTTGTAGTTGAAATAGTTGTTGTGGTTGTTGTTTATTTGACGTTGTTGTTGTTGACGTTGTTGTTGTTGTTTTTTATTTGACGTTGTTGTTGTTGTTGACATAGCTGTTGTTGTTTATTTGACGTTGTTGTTGTTGTTGACGTTGTTGTTGTTGTTTATTTGACGTTGTTGTTGTAGTTGAAATAGTTGTTGTTGTTGTTGTTGTTTATTTGACGTTGTTGTTGTTGACGTTGTTGTTGTTGTCGTTTATTTGACGCTGTTGTTGTTGTTGTTATTGTTTATTTGACATTGTTGTTGTTGTTGACGTTGTTGTTGTTGTTTATTTGACATTGTTGTTGTTGTTGTTGTTGTTGTTGACGTTGTTGTTGTTGTTTAATAGACTTTGTTGTTGTTGTTGTTGTTTATTTGACGTTGTTGTTGTTGTTGACTTAGTTGTTGTTGTTGTTTATTTGACGTTGTTGTTGTTGTTGACGTTGTTGTTGTTGTTGACGTTGTTGTTGTTGTTTATTTGACATTGTTGTTGTTGTTGACGTTGTTGTTGTTGTTTATTTGACATTGTTGTTGTTGTTGTTGTTGTTATTGTTTATTTGACGTTGTTGTTGTTTATTTGACGTTGTTGTTGTTTATTTGACGTAGTTGTTGTTAACGTTGTTGTTGTTGTTGTTGTTTTTTATTTGACGTTTTTGTTGATGTTGATGTTTTTGTTGTTGTTGTATATTTGACGTTGTTGTAGTTGTTATTGTTGTTGTTGTTTATTTGACATTGTTGTTGTTGTTGTTTATTTGACGTTGTTGTTGTTGTTTATTTGACATTGTTGTTGTTGTTTATTTGACGTTGTTGTTGTTGACGTTGTTGTTTATTTGACGTTGTTGTTGTTGTTTATTTGACGTTGTTGTTGTTGTTGACGTTGTTGTTGTTGTTTATTTGACGTTGTTGTTGTTATTTATTTGACATTGTTGTTGTTGTTGACGTTGTTGTTGTTGTTTATTTGTCATCGTTGTTGTTGTTGTTGACGTTGTTGTTGTTGTTGTTATTGTTGTTTATTTGACGTTGTTTTAGTGTTGTTGTTTATTTGACATTGTTGTTGTTATTTATTTGACGTTGTTGTGGGTGACATTGTTGTTGTTGTTTATTTGACGTTGTTGTTGTTTATTTGACGTTGTTGTAGTTGTTGACGTTGTTGTAGTTGTTGTTGTTTATTTGACGTTTTTGTTGTTGTTGATGTTGTTGTTATTGTTGTATATTTGACGTTGTTGTAGTTGTTATTGTTGTTGTTGTTTATTTGACATTGTTGTTGTTGTTGTTTATTTGACGTTGTTGTTGTTGTTTATTTGACGTTGTTGTTGTTGTTTATTTGACGTTGTTGTTGTTGACGGTGTTTTTCTTGTTGTTTATTTGACATTGTTGTTGTTGTTGACGTTGTTGTTTATTTGACGTTGTTGTTGTTGTTGTTCTTTATTTGACGTTGTTATTGTTTATTTGACGTTGTTGTTGTTGGTAATTTAACGTTGTTGTTGTTGACGTTGTTGTTGTTGTTATTGTTTATTTGACGTTGTTGTTGTTGTTTACTTGGCGTAGTTGTTGTTGTTGAGGTTGTTGTTGTTGTTGTTTATTTGACGTTTTTGTTGTTGTTGATGTTGTTGTTGTTGCTGTTGTTTATTTGACGTTGTTGTTGTTGTTGTTTATTTGACGTTGTTGTTGTTGACGGTGTTGTTGTTGTTATTAATTTGACGTTGTTGTTGTTTATTTAACGTTGTTGTTGTTGACGTTGTTGTTGTTGACGTTGTTGTTGTTGTTGTTGTTTATTTGACTTTGTTGTTGTTGTTGACATAGTTGTTGTTGTTGTTGTTTATTTGACGTTTTTGTTGTTGTTGATGTTGTTGTTGTTTTCGTTGTTATTTATTTGATGTTGTTGTAGTTGTTTAATTGACGTTGTTGTTGTTGTTGTTTATTTGACGTTGTTATTGTTGTTCTTTATTTGACGTTGTTGTCGTTGTTGTTGTTTATTTGACGTTGTTGTTGTTGTTGACGTTGTTGTTGTTGTTGTTTATTTGACATTGTTGTTGTTGTTATTATTTATTTGACATTGTTGTTTTTGTTATTTGGCGTTGTTGTTGTTGTATTTGACGTTGTTGTTGTTGTTTATTTGACGTTGTTGTTGTTGTTGACGTTGTTTTTGTTGTTGTTTATTTGACGTTGTTGTTGTTGTTGTTTATTTGACGTTGTTGTTGTTGACGTTGTTGTTGTTTTTGTTTATTTGACGTTGTTGTTGTTGTTGACATAGTTGTTGTTGTTTATTTAACGTTGTTGTTGTTGACGTTGTTGTTGTTGTTGTTTATTTGACGTTGTTGTTGTAGTTGAAATAGTTGTTGTTGTTGTTGTTTATTTGACGTTGTTGTTGTTGACGTTGTTGTTGTTGTTGTTTATTTGACGTTGTTGTTGTTGTTGTTTATTTGACATTGTTGTTGTTGTTGTTTATTTGACATTGTTGTTGTTGTCGACGTTGTTGTTGTTGTTGTTGTTGTTTATTTGACATTGTTGTTGTTGTTGTTGACGTTGTTGTTGTTGTTTATTTGACTTTGTTATTGTTGTTGTTGTTTATTTGATGTTGTTGTTGTTGTTGACTTAGTTATTGTTGTTGTTTATTTGACGTTGTTGTTGTTGTTGACGTTGTTGTTGTTGTTGACGTTGTTGTTGTTGTTTATTTGACGTTGTTGTAGTTGTTGTTTATTTGACGTTGTTGTTGTTGTTATTATTGTTTATTTGACGTTGTTGTTGTTTATTTGACGTAGTTGTTGTTGTTAACGTTGTTGTTGTTGTTGTTGTTTATTTGACGTTTTTGTTGTTGTTGATGTTGTTGTTGTTGTTGTATATTTGACGTTGTTGTTGTTTATTTGACATTGTTGTTGTTGTTGTTGTTTATTTGACATTGTTGTTGTTGTTGTTGTTTATTTTACATTGTTGTTGTTGTTGTTTATTTGACGTTGTTGTTGTTGTTTATTTGACGTTGTTGTTTATTTGACGTTGTTGTTGACGGTGTTGTTGTTGTTGTTGTTTGTTTGACATTGTTGTCGTTGTTTTTGTTGTTGACGTTGTTGTTGTTTATTTGACGTTGTTGTTGTTGTTGTTCTTTATTTGACGTTGTTATTGTTTATTTGACGTTGTTGTTGTTTATTTAACGTTGTTGTTGTTATTGTTATTGTTTTGTTGATGTTGTTGTTTATTTGACGTAGTTGTTGTTGTTGACGTTGTTGTTGTTGTTTATTTGACGTTTTTGTTGTTGTTGATGTTGTTGTTGTTGTTGTTGTTGTTTATTTGACATTGTTGTTGTTGACGTTGTTGTTTATTTGACGTTGTTGTAGTTGACGGTGTTGTTGTTGTTGTTTATTTGATGTTGTTGTTGTTGTTGTTTATATGACGTTTTTGTTGTTGACGTTGTTGTTGTTGTTTTTTATTTGACGTTGTTGTTGTTGTTGACATAGTTGTTGTTGTTGTTGTTTATTTGACGTTGTTGTTGTTGTGGACTTTGTTGTTGTTGTTTATTTGACGTTGTTGTTTATTTGACATTGTTGTTGTTGTTGACGTTGTGGTTGTTGTTGTTTATTTGACATTGTTGTTGTTGTTGTTGACGTTGTTGTTATGGTTGTTAATTTGACTTTGTTGTTGTTGTTGTTGTTGTTTATTTGACGTTGTTGTTGTTGTTGTTGACTTAATTGTTGTTATTGTTTATTTGACATTGTTGTTGCTGTTGACGTTGTTGTTTATTTGACATTGTTGTTGTTGTTTATTTGACATTGTTGTTGTTGACGTTGTTGTTGTTGTTTATTTGACGTTGTTGTTGTTATGTATTTGACATTGTTGTTGTTGTTGACGTTGTTGTTGTTGTTGTTGTTTATTTGACATTGTTGTTGTTGTTGTTGACGTTGTTGTTGTTGTTGTTGTTTATTTGACGTTGTTGTTGTTGTTGACATAGTTGTTGTTGTTGACATAGTTGTTGTTGTTGTTGTTTATTTGACGTTTTTGTTGTTGTTGATGTTGTTGTTGTTTTCGTTGTTATTTATTTGATGTTGTTGTAGTTGTTTAATTGACGTTGTTGTTGTTGTTGTTGTTTATTTGACGTTGTTATTGTTGTTCTTTATTTGACGTTGTTGTCGTTGTTGTTGTTTATTTGACGTTGTTGTTGTTGTTGACGTTGTTGTTGTTGTTGTTGTTTATTTGACATTGTTGTTGTTGTTATTATTTATTTGACATTGTTGTTTTTGTTATTTGGCGTTGTTGTTGTTGTATTTGACGTTGTTGTTGTTGTTTATTTGACGTTGTTGTTGTTGTTGACGTTGTTTTTGTTGTTGTTTATTTGACGTTGTTGTTGTTGTTGTTTATTTGACGTTGTTGTTGTTGACGTTGTTGTTGTTTTTGTTTATTTGACGTTGTTGTTGTGGTTGACATAGTTGTTGTTGTTTATTTAACGTTGTTGTTGTTGACGTTGTTGTTGTTGTTGTTTATTTGACGTTGTTGTTGTAGTTGAAATAGTTGTTGTTGTTGTTGTTTATTTGACGTTGTTGTTGTTGACGTTGTTGTTGTTGTTGTTGTTTATTTGACGTTGTTGTTGTTGTTGTTTATTTGACATTGTTGTTGTTGTTGTTTATTTGACATTGTTGTTGTTGTCGACGTTGTTGTTGTTGTTGTTGTTTTTTATTTGACATTGTTGTTGTTGTTGTTGACGTTGTTGTTGTTGTTTATTTGACTTTGTTATTGTTGTTGTTGTTTATTTGATGTTGTTGTTGTTGTTGACTTAGTTATTGTTGTTGTTTATTTGACGTTGTTGTTGTTGTTGACGTTGTTGTTGTTGTTGACGTTGTTGTTGTTGTTTATTTGACGTTGTTGTTGTTGTTGTTTATTTGACGTTGTTGTTGTTGTTATTATTGTTTATTTGACGTTGTTGTTGTTTATTTGACGTAGTTGTTGTTGTTAACGTTGTTGTTGTTGTTGTTTATTTGACGTTTTTGTTGTTGTTGATGTTGTTGTTGTTGTTGTTGTATATTTGACGTTGTTGTTGTTTATTTGACATTGTTGTTGTTGTTGTTGTTTATTTTACATTGTTGTTGTTGTTGTTGTTTATTTGACGTTGTTGTTGTTGTTTATTTGACGTTGTTGTTTATTTGACGTTGTTGTTGACGGTGTTGTTGTTGTTGTTGTTTGTTTGACATTGTTGTCGTTGTTGTTGTTGTTGACGTTGTTGTTGTTTATTTGACGTTGTTGTTGTTGTTGTTCTTTATTTGACGTTGTTATTGTTTATTTGACGTTGTTGTTGTTTATTTAACGTTGTTGTTGTTATTGTTATTGTTTTGTTGACGTTGTTGTTTATTTGACGTAGTTGTTGTTGTTGACGTCGTTGTTGTTGTTTATTTGACGTTTTTGTTGTTGTTGATGTTGTTGTTGTTGTTGTTGTTGTTTATTTGACGTTGTTATTGTTGTTGTTGTTGTTTATTTGACGTTGTTGTAGTTGACGGTGTTGTTGTTGTTGTTTATTTGATGTTGTTGTTGTTGTTGTTTATATGACGTTTTTGTTGTTGACGTTGTTGTTGTTGTTTTTTATTTGACGTTGTTGTTGTTGTTGACATAGTTGTTGTTGTTGTTGTTTATTTGACGTTTTTGTTGTTGTTGATGTTGTTGTTGTTTTCGTTGTTATTTATTTGATGTTGTTGTAGTTGTTTAATTGACGTTGTTGTTGTTGTTGTTGTTGTTGTTTATTTGACGTTGTTATTGTTGTTCTTTATTTGACGTTGTTGTCGTTGTTGTTGTTTATTTGACGTTGTTGTTGTTGTTGACGTTGTTGTTGTTGTTGTTTATTTGACATTGTTGTTGTTGTTATTATTTATTTGACATTGTTGTTTTTGTTATTTGGCGTTGTTGTTGTTGTATTTGACGTTGTTGTTGTTGTTTATTTGACGTTGTTGTTGTTGTTGACGTTGTTTTTGTTGTTGTTTATTTGACGTTGTTGTTGTTGTTGTTGTTTATTTGACGTTGTTGTTGTTGACGTTGTTGTTGTTTTTGTTTATTTGACGTTGTTGTTGTTGTTGACATAGTTGTTGTTGTTTATTTAACGTTGTTGTTGTTGACGTTGTTGTTGTTGTTGTTTATTTGACGTTGTTGTTGTAGTTGAAATAGTTGTTGTTGTTGTTGTTTATTTGACGTTGTTGTTGTTGACGTTGTTGTTGTTGTTGTTTATTTGACGTTGTTGTTGTTGTTGTTTATTTGACATTGTTGTTGTTGTTGTTTATTTGACATTGTTGTTGTTGTCGACGTTGTTGTTGTTGTTGTTGTTTATTTGACATTGTTGTTGTTGTTGTTGACGTTGTTGTTGTTGTTTATTTGACTTTGTTATTGTTGTTGTTGTTTATTTGATGTTGTTGTTGTTGTTGACTTAGTTATTGTTGTTGTTTATTTGACGTTGTTGTTGTTGTTGACGTTGTTGTTGTTGTTGACGTTGTTGTTGTTGTTTATTTGACGTTGTTGTTGTTGTTGTTTATTTGACGTTGTTGTTGTTGTTATTATTGTTTATTTGACGTTGATGTTGTTTATTTGACGTAGTTGTTGTTGTTAACGTTGTTGTTGTTGTTGTTGTTTATTTGACGTTTTTGTTGTTGTTGATTTTGTTGTTGTTGTTGTATATTTGACGTTGTTGTTGTTTATTTGACATTGTTGTTGTTGTTGTTGTTTATTTTACATTGTTGTTGTTGTTGTTTATTTGACGTTGTTGTTGTTGTTTATTTGACGTTGTTGTTGTTGTTTATTTGACGTTGTTGTTTATTTGACGTTGTTGTTGACGGTGTTGTTGTTGTTGTTGTTTGTTTGACATTGTTGTCGTTGTTGTTGTTGTTGACGTTGTTGTTGTTTATTTGACGTTGTTGTTGTTGTTGTTCTTTATTTGACGTTGTTATTGTTTATTTGACGTTGTTGTTGTTTATTTAACGTTGTTGTTGTTATTGTTATTGTTTTGTTGATGTTGTTGTTTATTTGACGTAGTTGTTGTTGTTGACGTTGTTGTTGTTGTTTATTTGACGTTTTTGTTGTTGTTGATGTTGTTGTTGTTGTTGTTGTTGTTTATTTGACGTTGTTATTGTTGTTGTTGTTGTTTATTTGACGTTGTTGTAGTTGACGGTGTTGTTGTTGTTGTTTATTTGATGTTGTTGTTGTTGTTGTTTATATGACGTTTTTGTTGTTGACGTTGTTGTTGTTGTTTTTTATTTGACGTTGTTGTTGTTGTTGACATAGTTGTTGTTGTTGTTGTTTATTTGACGTTGTTGTTGTTGTGGACGTTGTTGTTGTTGTTTATTTGACGTTGTTGTTTATTTGACATTGTTGTTGTTGTTGACGTTGTGGTTGTTGTTGTTTATTTGACATTGTTGTTGTTGTTGTTGACGTTGTTGTTATGGTTGTTAATTTGACTTTGTTGTTGTTGTTGTTGTTGTTGTTTATTTGACGTTGTTGTTGTTGTTGTTGACTTAATTGTTGTTGTTGTTTATTTGACATTGTTGTTGCTGTTGACGTTGTTGTTTATTTGACATTGTTGTTGTTGTTTATTTGACATTGTTGTTGTTGACGTTGTTGTTGTTGTTTATTTGACGTTGTTGTTGTTATGTATTTGACATTGTTGTTGTTGTTGACGTTGTTGTTGTTGTTGTTGTTTATTTGACATTGTTGTTGTTGTTGTTGACGTTGTTGTTGTTGTTGTTGTTTATTTGACGTTGTTTTAGTATTGTTATTTATTTGACATTATTGTTGTTGTTGTTGTTGTTGACATTGTTGTTGTTGTTGTTGTTTATTTGAGATTTTTGTTGTTGTTGATGTTGTTGTTGTCGTTGTATATTTGACGTTGTTGTAGTTGTTATTGTTGTTGTTGTTTATTTGACATTGTTGTTGTTGTTGTTTATATAATGTTGTTGTTGTTGTTGTTTATTTGACGTTGTTGTTGTTGTTGTTGTTGTTTATTTGACGTTGTTGTTGTTGACGGTGTTATTGTTATTGTTGTTTATTTGACATTGTTGTTGTTGTTGTTGACGTTGTTGTTGTTTATTTGATGTTGTTGTTGTTGTTGTTCTTTATTTGACGTTGTTATTGTTTATTTGACGTTTTTGTTGTTGTTGTTTATTTAACGTTATTGTTGTTGACGTTGTTGTTGTTGTTATTGTTTATTTGACGTTGTTGTTGTTGTTTATTTGACGTTGTTGTTCTTGTTGACGTTGTTGTTGTTATTGTTTATTTGACGTTTTTGTTGTTGTTGATGTTGTTGTTGTTGTTGTTTATTTGCCGTTGTTGTTGTTGTTTATTTGACGTTGTTGTTGTTGACGGTGTTGTTGTTGTTATTTATTTGTTGTTGTTGTTGTTTATTTGACGTTGTTGTTGTTGACGTTGTTGTTGTTGTTGTTTATTTGACGTTGTTGTTGTTGTTGACATAGTTGTTGTTGTTATTTATTTGACGTTTTTGTTGTTGTTGATGTTGTTGTTGTTTTCGTTGTTGTTTATTTGACGTTGTTGTAGTTGTTTAATTGACAATGTTGTTGTTGTTGTTGTTTATTTGACGTTGTTGTTGTTGACGTTGTTGTTGTTGTTGTTGTTGTTTATTTGACATTGTTGTTGTTATTGTTATTGTTTATTTGACGTAGTTGTTGTTGTTGTTCATTTGGCGTTGTTGTTGTTGTTGACGTTATTGTTGTTGTTTATTTGACGTTGTTGTTGTTGACGTTACTTTTGTTGTTGTTTATTTGACGTTGTTGTTGTTGTTCATTTGACGTTGTTGTTGTTGTTTATTTGACGTTGTTGTTGTTGACGGTGTTGTTATTGTTGTTGTTTATTTGACATTGTAGTTGTTGTTGTTGACGTTGTTGTTGTTTATTTGACGTTGTTGTTGTTGTTGTTCTTTATTTGACGTTGCTATTGTTTATTTGACGTTGTTGTTGTTGGTTATTTAACGTTGTTGTTGTTGACGTTGTTGTTGTTGTTATTGTTTATTTGACGTTGTTGTTGTTGTTTATTTGGCGTAGTTGTTGTTGTTGAGGTTGTTGTTTATTTGACGTTTTTGTTGTTGTTGATGTTGTTGTTGTTGCTGTTGTTTATTTGACGTTGTTGTTGTTGTTATTGTTTATTTGACGTTGTTGTTGTTGACGGTGTTGTTGTTGTTATTTATTTGACGTTGTTGTTGTTGTTTATTTGGCGTTGTTGTTGTTGACGTTGTTGTTGTTGACGTTGTTGTTGTTATTGTTTATTTGACGTTGTTGTTGTTGTTGACATAGTTGTTGTTGTTGTTGTTTATTTGACGTTTTTGTTGTTGTTGATGTTGTTGTTGTTTTCGTTGTTATTTATATGACGTTGTTGTAGTTGTTTAATTGACGTTGTTGTTGTTGTTGTTTATTTGACGTTGTTATTGTTGTTCTTAATTTGACGTTGTTGTCGTTGTTGTTGTTTATTTGACGTTGTTGTTGTTGTTGACGTTGTTGTTGTTGTTATTTATTTGACATTGTTGTTGTTGTTATTGTTTATTTGACATTGTTGTTTTTGTTATTTGGCGTTGTTGTTGTTGTTGTATTTGACGTTGTTGTTGTTGTTTATTTGACGTTGTTGTTGTTGTTGACGTTGTTTTTGTTGTTGTTTATTTGACGTTGTTGTTGTTGTTTATTTGACGTTGTTGTTGTTGTTGTTTATTTGACGTTGTTGTTGTTGACGTTGTTGTTGTTGACATAGTTGTTGTTGTTTATTTAACGTTGTTGTTGTTGACGTTGTTGTTGTTGTTGTTTATTTGACGTTGTTGTTGTAGTTGAAATAGTTGTTGTTGTTGTTGTTTATTATACGTTTTTGTTGTTGACGTTGTTGTTGTTGTTGTTTATTTGACGTTGTTGTTGTTGTTGTTTATTTGACATTGTTGTTGTTGTTGTTTATTTGACATTGTTGTTGTTGTTGACGTTGTTATTGTTGTTGTTGTTGACGTTGTTGTTGTTGTTTATTTGACTTTGTTATTGTTGTTGTTGTTGTTTATTTGACGTTGTTGTTGTTGTTGACTTAGTTGTTGTTGTTGTTTATTTGACATTGTTGTTGTTGTTGACGTTGTTGTTGTTGTTGACGTTGTTGTTGTTGTTTATTTGACGTTGTTGTTGTTGTTTATTTGACGTTGTTGTTGTTGTTATTGTTTATTTGACGTAGTTGTTGTTGTTAACGTTGTTGTTGTTGTTGTTGTTTATTTGACGTTTTTGTTGTTGTTGATGTTGTTGTTGTTGTTGTATATATGACGTTGTTGTTGTTTATTTGACATTGTTGTTGTTGTTGTTGTTGTTTATTTGACATTGTTGTTGTTGTTGTTGTTTATTTGACGTTGTTGTTGTTGTTTATTTGACGTTGTTGTTTATTTGACGTTATTGTTGACGGTGTTGTTGTTGTTGTTGTTGTTGTTTGTTTGACATTGTTGTCGTTGTTGTTGTTGTTGACGTTTTTGTTGTTTATTTGACGTTGTTGTTGTTGTTCTTTATTTGACGTTGTTATTGTTTATTTGACGTTGTTGTTGTTTATTTAACGTTGTTGTTGTTATTGTTATTGTTTTGTTGACGTTGTTGTTTATTTGACGTAGTTGTTGTTGTTGACGTTGTTGTTGTTGTTTATTTGACGTTTTTGTTGTTGTTGATGTTGTTGTTGTTGTTGTTGTTTATTTGACGTTGTTGTTGTTGTTGTTGTTGTTGTTTATTTGATGTTGTTGTAGTTGACGGTGTTGTTGTTGTTGTTGTTTATTTGATGTTGTTGTTGTTGTTTATTTGACGTTTTTGTTGTTGACGTTGTTGTTGTTGTTTTTTATTTGACGTTGTTGTTGTTGTTGACATAGTTGTTGTTGTTGTTGTTTATTTGACGTTGTTGTTGTTGTGGACGTTGTTGTTGTTGTTGTTTAGTTGACGTTGTTGTTTATTTGACATTGTTGTTGTTGTTGACGTTGTGGTTGTTGTTGTTTATTTGACATTGTTGTTGTTGTTGTTGACGTTGTTGTTATGGTTGTTAATTTGACTTTGTTGTTGTTGTTGTTGTTGACTTAATTGTTGTTATTGTTTATTTGACATTGTTGTTGCTGTTGACGTTGTTGTTTATTTGACATTGTTGTTGTTGTTTATTTGACATTGTTGTTGTTGACGTTGTTGTTGTTGTTTATTTGACGTTGTTGTTGTTATGTATTTGACATTGTTGTTGTTGTTGACGTTGTTGTTGTTGTTGTTGTTTATTTGACATTGTTGTTGTTGTTGTTGACGTTGTTGTTGTTGTTGTTTATTTGACGTTGTTTTAGTATTGTTGTTTATTTGACATTATTGTTGTTGTTGTTGTTGACGTTGTTGTTGTTGTTGTTGTTGTTTATTTAACATTTTTGTTGTTGTTGATGTTGTTGTTGTTGTTGTATATTTGACGTTGTTGTAGTTGTTATTGTTGTTGTTGTTTATTTGACATTGTTGTTGTTGTTGTTTATATAATGTTGTTGTTGTTGTTGTTTATTTGACGTTGTTGTTGTCGTTGTTGTTGTTTATTTGACGTTGTTGTTGTTGACGGTGTTATTGTTGTTGTTGTTTATTTGACATTGTTGTTGTTGTTGTTGACGTTGTTGTTGTTTATTTGACTATGTTGTTGTTGTTGTTCTTTATTTGACGTTGTTATTGTTTATTTGACGTTGTTGTTGTTGTTGTTTATTTAACGTTGTTGTTATTGACGTTGTTGTTGTTATTGTTTATTTGACGTTGTTGTTGTTGTTTATTTGACGTTGTTGTTCTTGTTGACGTTGTTGTTGTTGTTGTTTATTTGACGTTTTTGTTGTTGTTGATGTTGTTGTTGTTGTTGTTTATTTGACGTTGTTGTTGTTGTTTATTTGACGTTGTTGTTGTTGACGGTGTTGTTGTTGTTATTTATTTGTTGTTGTTGTTGTTGTTTATTTGACGTTGTTGTCGTTGACGTTGTTGTTGTTGTTGTTGTTTATTTGACGTTGTTGTTGTTGTTGACATAGTTGTTGTTGTTGTTTATTTGACGTTTTTGTTGTTGTTGATGTTGTTGTTGTTTTCGTTGTTGTTTATTTGACGTTGTTGTAGTTGTTTAATTGGCAATGTTGTTGTTGTTGTTGTTGTTTATTTGACGTTGTTGTTGTTGTTGACGTTGTTGTTGTTGTTGTTGTTTATTTGACATTGTTGTTGTTATTGTTATTGTTTATTTGACGTAGTTGTTGTTGTTGTTCATTTGGCGTTGCTGTTGTTGTTGACGTTGTTGTTGTTGTTTATTTGACGTTGTTGTTGTTGACGTTGCTTTTGTTGTTGTTTATTTGACGTTGTTGTTGTTGTTCATTTGACGTTGTTGTTGTTGTTTATTTGACGTTGTTGTTGTTGACGGTGTTGTTGTTGTTGTTGTTTATTTGACATTGTTGTTGTTGTTGTTGACGTTGTTGTTGTTATTTGACGTTGTTGTTGTTGTTCTTCTTTATTTGACGTTGTTATTGTTTATTTGACGTTGTTGTTGTTGTTTATTTAACGTTGTTGTTGTTGACGTTGTTGTTGTTGTTATTGTTTATTTGACGTTGTTGTTGTTGTTTATTTGACGTTGTTGTTCTTGTTGACGTTGTTGTTGTTGTTGTTTATTTGACGTTTTTGTTGTTGTTGATGTTGTTGTTGTTGTTGTTTATTTGACGTTGTTGTTGTTGTTTATTTGACGTTGTTGTTGTTGACGGTGTTGTTGTTGTTATTTATTTGTTGTTGTTGTTGTTGTTGTTGTTGTTTATTTGACGTTGTTGTTGTTGACGTTGTTGTTGTTGTTGTTTATTTGACGTTGTTGTTGTTGTTGACATAGTTGTTGTTGTTGTTTATTTGACGTTTTTGTTGTTGTTGATGTTGTTGTTGTTTTCGTTGTTGTTTATTTGACGTTGTTGTAGTTGTTTAATTGACAATGTTGTTGTTGTTGTTGTTGTTTATTTGACGTTGTTGTTGTTGTTTATTTGACGTTGTTGTTGTTGTTATTGTTTATTTGACGTTGTTGTTGTTGACGGTGTTGTTGTTGTTATTTATTTGACGTTGTTGTTGTTGTTTATTTGGCGTTGTTGTTGTTGACGTTGTTGTTGTTGACGTTGTTGTTGTTATTGTTTATTTGACGTTGTTGTTGTTGTTGACATAGTTGTTGTTGTTGTTGTTTATTTGACGTTTTTGTTGTTGTTGATGTTGTTGTTGTTTTCGTTGTTATTTATATGACGTTGTTGTAGTTGTTTAATTGACGTTGTTGTTGTTGTTTATTTGACGTTGTTATTGTTGTTCTTAATTTGACGTTGTTGTCGTTGTTGTTGTTTATTTGACGTTGTTGTTGTTGTTGACGTTGTTGTTGTTATTTATTTGACATTGTTGTTGTTGTTATTGTTTATTTGACATTGTTGTTTTTGTTATTTGGCGTTGTTGTTGTTGTTGTATTTGACGTTGTTGTTGTTGTTTATTTGACGTTGTTGTTGTTGTTGACGTTGTTTTTGTTGTTGTTTATTTGACGTTGTTGTTGTTGTTGTTTATTTGACGTTGTTGTTGTTGTTGTTTATTTGACGTTGTTGTTGTTGACGTTGTTGTTGTTGACATAGTTGTTGTTGTTTATTTAACGTTGTTGTTGTTGACGTTGTTGTTGTTGTTGTTTATTTGACGTTGTTGTTGTAGTTGAAATAGTTGTTGTTGTTGTTGTTTATTATACGTTGTTGTTGTTGACGTTGTTGTTGTTGTTGTTTATTTGACGTTGTTGTTGTTGTTTATTTGACATTGTTGTTGTTGTTGTTTATTTGACATTGTTGTTGTTGTTGACGTTGTTGTTGTTGTTGTTGTTGACGTTGTTGTTGTTGTTTATTTGACTTTGTTATTGTTGTTGTTGTTGTTTATTTGACGTTGTTGTTGTTGTTGACTTAGTTGTTGTTGTTGTTTATTTGACATTGTTGTTGTTGTTGACGTTGTTGTTGTTGTTTACGTTGTTGTTGTTGTTTATTTGACGTTGTTGTTGTTGTTTATTTGACGTTGTTGTTGTTGTTATTGTTTATTTGACGTAGTTGTTGTTGTTAACGTTGTTGTTGTTGTTGTTGTTTATTTGACGTTTTTGTTGTTGTTGATGTTGTTGTTGTTGTTGTATATATGACGTTGTTGTTGTTTATTTGACATTGTTGTTGTTGTTGTTGTTGTTTATTTGACATTGTTGTTGTTGTTGTTGTTTATTTGACGTTGTTGTTGTTGTTTATTTGACGTTGTTGTTTATTTGACGTTATTGTTGACGGTGTTGTTGTTGTTGTTGTTGTTGTTTGTTTGACATTGTTGTCGTTGTTGTTGTTGTTGACGTTTTTGTTGTTTATTTGACGTTGTTGTTGTTGTTGTTCTTTATTTGACGTTGTTATTGTTTATTTGACGTTGTTGTTGTTTATTTAACGTTGTTGTTGTTATTGTTATTGTTTTGTTGACGTTGTTGTTTATTTGACGTAGTTGTTGTTGTTGACGTTGTTGTTGTTGTTTATTTGACGTTTTTGTTGTTGTTGATGTTGTTGTTGTTGTTGTTTATTTGACGTTGTTGTTGTTGTTGTTGTTGTTGTTGTTGTTTATTTGATGTTGTTGTAGTTGACGGTGTTGTTGTTGTTGTTGTTTATTTGATGTTGTTGTTGTTGTTTATTTGACGTTTTTGTTGTTGACGTTGTTGTTGTTGTTTTTTATTTGACGTTGTTGTTGTTGTTGACATAGTTGTTGTTGTTGTTGTTGTTTATTTGACGTTGTTGTTGTTGTGGACGTTGTTGTTGTTGTTGTTTAGTTGACGTTGTTGTTTATTTGACATTGTTGTTGTTGTTGACGTTGTGGTTGTTGTTGTTTATTTGACATTGTTGTTGTTGTTGTTGACGTTGTTGTTATGGTTGTTAATTTGACTTTGTTGTTGTTGTTGTTGTTGTTTATTTGACGTTGTTGTTGTTGTTGTTGACTTAATTGTTGTTATTGTTTATTTGACATTGTTGTTGCTGTTGACGTTGTTGTATATTTGACATTGTTGTTGTTGTTTATTTGACATTGTTGTTGTTGACGTTGTTGTTGTTGTTTATTTGACGTTGTTGTTGTTATGTATTTGACATTGTTTTTGTTGTTGACGTTGTTGTTGTTGTTGTTGTTTATTTGACATTGTTGTTGTTGTTGTTGTTGACGTTGTTGTTGTTGTTGTTTATTTGACGTTGTTTTAGTATTGTTGTTTATTTTACATTATTGTTGTTGTTGTTGTTGACGTTGTTGTTGTTGTTGTTGTTGTTGTTGTTTATTTAACATTTTTGTTGTTGTTGATGTTGTTGTTGTTGTTGTATATTTGACGTTGTTGTAGTTGTTATTGTTGTTGTTGTTTATTTGACAATGTTGTTGTTGTTGTTGTTTATTTGACGTTGTTGTTGTCGTTGTTGTTGTTTATTTGACGTTGTTGTTGTTGACGGTGTTATTGTTGTTGTTGTTTATTTGACATTGTTGTTGTTGTTGTTGACGTTGTTGTTGTTTATTTGACTATGTTGTTGTTGTTGTTCTTTATTTGACGTTGTTATTGTTTATTTGACGTTGTTGTTGTTGTTGTTTATTTAACGTTGTTGTTATTGACGTTGTTGTTGTTATTGTTTATTTGACGTTGTTGTTGTTGTTTATTTGACGTTGTTGTTCTTGTTGACGTTGTTGTTGTTGTTGTTTATTTGACGTTTTTGTTGTTGTTGATGTTGTTGTTGTTGTTGTTTATTTGACGTTGTTGTTGTTGTTTATTTGACGTTGTTGTTGTTGACGGTGTTGTTGTTGTTATTTATTTGTTGTTGTTGTTGTTGTTTATTTGACGTTGTTGTTGTTGACGTTGTTGTTGTTGTTGTTTATTTGACGTTGTTGTTGTTGTTGACATAGTTGTTGTTGTTGTTTATTTGACGTTTTTGTTGTTGTTGATGTTGTTGTTGTTTTCGTTGTTGTTTATTTGACGTTGTTGTAGTTGTTTAATTGGCAATGTTGTTGTTGTTGTTGTTGTTTATTTGACGTTGTTGTTGTTGTTGACGTTGTTGTTGTTGTTGTTGTTTATTTGACATTGTTGTTGTTATTGTTATTGTTTATTTGACGTAGTTGTTGTTGTTGTTCATTTGGCGTTGTTGTTGTTGTTGACGTTGTTGTTGTTGTTTATTTGACGTTGTTGTTGTTGACGTTGCTTTTGTTGTTGTTTATTTGACGTTGTTGTTGTTGTTCATTTGACGTTGTTGTTGTTGTTTATTTGACGTTGTTGTTGTTGACGGTGTTGTTGTTGTTGTTGTTTATTTGACATTGTTGTTGTTGTTGTTGACGTTGTTGTTGTTATTTGACGTTGTTGTTGTTCTTCTTCTTTATTTGACGTTGTTATTGTTTATTTGACGTTGTTGTTGTTGTTTATTTAACGTTGTTGTTGTTGACGTTGTTGTTGTTGTTATTGTTTATTTGACGTTGTTGTTGTTGTTTATTTGACGTTGTTGTTCTTGTTGACGTTGTTGTTGTTGTTGTTTATTTGACGTTTTTGTTGTTGTTGATGTTGTTGTTGTTGTTGTTTATTTGACGTTGTTGTTGTTGTTTATTTGACGTTGTTGTTGTTGACGGTGTTGTTGTTGTTATTTATTTGTTGTTGTTGTTGTTGTTGTTGTTTATTTGACGTTGTTGTTGTTGACGTTGTTATTGTTGTTGTTTATTTGACGTTGTTGTTGTTGTTGACATAGTTGTTGTTGTTGTTTATTTGACGTTTTTGTTGTTGTTGATGTTGTTGTTGTTTTCGTTGTTGTTTATTTGACGTTGTTGTAGTTGTTTAATTGACAATGTTGTTGTTGTTGTTGTTGTTTATTTGACGTTGTTGTTGTTGTTTATTTGACGTTGTTGTTGTTGTTCTTTATTTGACGCTGTTGTTGTTGTTTATTTGACGTTGTTGTTGTTATTGTTATTGTTTATTTGACGTAGTTGTTGTTGTTGTTCATTTGGCATTGTTGTTGTTGTTGTTGTTGACATTGTTGTTGTTGTTTATTTGACGTTGTTGTTGATGACGTTGCTTTTGTTGTTGTTTATTTGACGTTGTTGTTGTTGTTCATTTGACGTTGTTGTTGTTGTTTATTTGACGTTGTTGTTGTTCTTTATTTGACGTTGTTGTTGTTGTTGTTTATTTGACATTGTTGTTGTTGATGGTGTTGTTGTTGTTTATTTGACGTTGTTGTTGTTATTGGTTATTTGACGTTGTTGTTGTTGTTCACATAGTTGTTGTTGTTGTTGTTTATTTGACATTGTTGTTGTTGTTGACGTTGTTGTTGTTGTTGTTGTTTATTTGACATTGTTGTTGTTGTTGTTGACATAGTTGTTGTTGTTGACATAGTTGTTGTTGTTGTTGTTTATTTGACGTTGTTGTTGTTGTTGACGTTGTTGTTGTTGTTGTTGTTTATTTGACGTTGTTGTTGTTGTTTATTTGACATTGTTGTTGTTGTTGTTGACGTTGTTGTTGTTGTTAATTTGACATTGTTGTTGTTGTTGTTGACGTTGTTGTTGTTGTTGTTGTTTATTTGACTTTGTTGTTGTTGTTTATTTGACGTTGTTGTTGTTGTTTTTGTTTATTTGACTTTGTTGTTGTTGTTGTTTATTTGACGTTGTTGTTGTTGTTGTTGTTGTTGTTTATTTGACGTTGTTGTTGTTGACGTTGTTGTTTATTTGACGTTGTTGTTATTGTTGTTGTTTGGCGTTGTTGTTGTTGTATTTGACGTTGTTGTTGTTGTTTATTTGACGTTGTTGTTGTTGTTGACGTTGTTTTTGTTGTTGTTTATTTGACGTGGTTGTTGTTGTTGTTTATTTGACGTTGTTGTTGTTGACGTTGTTGTTGTTGTTGTTTATTTGACGTTGTTGTTGTTGTTGACATAGTTGTTGTTGTTTATTTGAAGTTGTTGTTGTTGTTGACGTTGTTGTTGTTGTTGTTTATTTGATGTTGTTGTTGTTGTTGAAATAGTTGTTGTTGTTGTTGTTTATTTGACATTGTTGTTGTTGACGTTGTTGTTGTTGTTATTGTTTATTTGACGTTGTTGTTGTTGTTGTTTATTTGACATTGTTGTTGTTGTTGACGTTGTTGTTGTTGTTGTTTATTTGACATTGTTGGTGTTGTTGTTGACGTTGTTGTTGTTGTTTATTTGATTTTGTTGTTGTTGTTGTTGTTTATTTGACGTTGTTGTTGTTTTGTTAACTTAGTTATTGTTGTTGTTTATTTGACGTTGCTGTTGTTGTTGACGTTGTTGCTGTTGTTGACGTTGTTGTTGTTGTTTATTTGACGTTGTTGTTATTGTTGACGTTGTTGTTGTTGTTTATTTGACGTTGTTGTTGTTGTTGTTATTGTTTATTTGACGTTGTTGTTGTTTATTTGACGTAGTTGTTGTTGTTAACGTTGTTGTTGTTGTTGTTTGTTTGACGTTTTTGTTGTTGTTGATGTTGTTGTTATTGTTGTTGTATATTTGACGTTGTTGTTGTTTATTTGACATTGTTGTTGTTGTTGTTTATTTGACATTGTTGTCGTTGTTGTTGTTTATTTGACGTTGTTGTTGTTGTTTATTTGACGTTATTGTTTATTTGACGTTGTTGTTGACTGTGTTGTTGTTGTTGTTTGTTTGACATTGTTGTCGTTGTTGTTGTTGATGTTATTGTTGTTTATTTGACGTTGTTGTTGTTGTTGTTCTTTATTTGACGTTGTTATTATTTATTTGACGTTGTTGTTGTTTATTTGACGTTGTTGTTGTAGTTGTTGTTTATTTGACGTTGTTGTTGTTGACGGTGTTGTTGTTGTTATTTATTTGACGTTGTTGTTGTTTTTGTTTATTTGACGTTGTTGTTGTTGTTGTTGTTGACGTCGTTGTTTATTTGACGTTGTTGTTGTTGACGTTGTTGTTGTTGTTTATTTGACGTTGTTGTTATTTATTTGACATTGTTGTTGTTGTTGTTGACGTTGTTGTTGTTGTTGTTGTTTATTTGACATTGTTGTTGTTGTTGTTGACGTTGTTGTTGTTGTTGTTGTTGTTGTTTATTTGACGTTGTTTTAGTATTGTTGTTTATTTGACATTGTTGTTGTTATTTATTTGACGTTGTTGTGGGTGACATTGTTGTTGTTGTTTATTTGACGTTGTTGTTGTTGTTTATTTGACGTAGTTGTTGTTGTTGACATTGGTGTTGTTGTTTATTTGATGTTTTTGTTGTTGTTGTTGTTGTTGTTTATTTGACGTTGTTGTTGTAGTTGTTGTTTATTTGACGTTGTTGTTGTAGTTGTTGTTTATTTGACGTTGTTGTTGTTGACGGTGTAGTTGTTGTTATTTATTTGACGTTGTTGTTGTTGTTGTTTATTTGACGTTGTTGTTGTTGACGTTGTTGTTGTTGTTGTTGTTTATTTGACGTTGTTGTTGTTGTTGACATAGTTGTTGTTGTTGTTGTTTATTTGACGTTTTTGTTGTTGTTGATGTTGTTGTTGTTTTCGTTGTTGTTTATTTGACGTTGTTGTAGTTGTTTAATTTACGTTGTTGTTGTTGTTGTTTATTTAACGTTGTTGTTGTTGTTATTGTTGTTGTTGTTGTTTATTTGACGTTGTTGTTGTTGTTTATTTGACGCTGTTGTTATTGTTGTTGTTTATTTGACGTTGTTGTTGTTATTTATTTGACGTTGTTGTGGGTGACATTGTTGATGTTGGTTTTTATTTGACGTTGTTGTTGTTGTTTATTTGACGTCGTTTTTGTTGTTGTTGTTGTTGTTGTTGTTCTTGTTTATTTGACGTTTTTGTTGTTGTTGATGTTGTTGTTGTTGTTGTTGTTGTTTATTTGACGTTGTTGTTGTTGTTGATGTTGTTGTTTTTGTTGTTGTTGACGTTGTTGTTGTTGTTGTTGTTGTTGTTTATTTGACGTTGTTTTAGTATTGTTGTTTATTTGACATTGTTGTTGTTATTTATTTGACATTATTGTGGGTGACATTGTTGTTGTTGTTTATTTGACGTTGTTGTTGTTGTTGTTGTTTATTTGACGTAGTTGTTGTTGTTGATGTTGTTGTTGTTGTTTATTTGACGTTTTTGTTGTTGTTGATGTTGTTGACGTTGTTGTTTATTTGACGTTGTTGTTGTTGTTGTTGACGTTGTTGTTGTTGTTGTTGTTGTTTATTTGACGTTGTTTTAGTATTGTTGTTTATTTGACATTGTTGTTGTTATTTATTTGACGTTGTTGTGGGTGACATTGTTGTTCTTGTTTATTTGACGTTGTTGTTGTTGTTTATTTGACGTAGTTGTTGTTGTTGACATTGGTGTTGTTGTTTATTTGATGTTTTTGTTGTTGTTGTTGTTGTTGTTGTTTATTTGACGTTGTTGTTGTAGTTGTTGTTTATTTGACGTTGTTGTTGTTGACGGTGTAGTTGTTGTTATTTATTTGACGTTGTTGTTGTTGTTGTTGTTTATTTGACGTTGTTGTTGTTGACGTTGTTGTTGTTGTTGTTTATTTGACGTTGTTGTTGTTGTTGACATAGTTGTTGTTGTTGTTGTTTATTTGACGTTTTTGTTGTTGTTGATGTTGTTGTTGTTTTCGTTGTTGTTTATTTGACGTTGTTGTAGTTGTTTAATTTACGTTGTTGTTGTTGTTGTTTATTTAACGTTGTTGTTGTTGTTATTGTTGTTGTTGTTGTTTATTTGACGTTGTTGTTGTTGTTTATTTGACGCTGTTGTTATTGTTGTTGTTTATTTGACGTTGTTGTTGTTATTTATTTGACGTTGTTGTGGGTGACATTGTTGATGTTGTTGTTTATTTGACGTTGTTGTTGTTGTTTATTTGACGTAGTTGTTGTTGATGACGTTGTTGTTGTTGTTGTTCTTGTTTATTTGACGTTTTTGTTGTTGTTGATGTTGTTGTTGTTGTTGTTGTTTATTTGACGTTGTTGTTGTTGTTGATGTTGTTGTTTTTGTTGTTGTTGACGTTGTTGTTGTTGTTGTTGTTTATTTGACGTTGTTTTAGTATTGTTGTTTATTTGACATTGTTGTTGTTATTTATTTGACATTATTGTGGGTGACATTGTTGTTGTTGTTTATTTGACGTTGTTGTTGTTGTTGTTTATTTGACGTAGTTGTTGTTGTTGACGTTGTTGTTGTTGTTTATTTGACGTTTTTGTTGTTGTTGATGTTGTTGACTTTGTTGTTTATTTGACGTTGTTGTTGTTGTTGTTCTTTATTTGATGTTGTTGTTGTTTATTTGACGTTGTTGTTGTTGTTTATTTAACGTTGTTGTTGTTGTTGTTTATTTGACGTTTTTGTTGTTGTTGATGTTGTTGTTGTTGTTGTTTATTTGACGTTGTTGTTGTTGTTTACTTGACGTTGTTGTTGTTATTTATTTGACGTTGTGGTTGTTGTTTATTTGACGTTGTTGTTGTTGACGTTGTTGTTATTGTTGTTTATTTGACGTTGTTGTTGTTGTTGACGTAGTTGTTGTTGTTGTTGTTTATTTGACGTTTTTGTTGTTGTTGATGTTGTTGTTGTTTTCGTTGTTATTTATTTGACGTTGTTGTAGTTGTTTAATTGACATTGTTGTTGTTGTTGTTGTTTATTTGACGTTTTTGTTGTTGTTGATGTTGTTGTTGTTGTTGTTTATTTGACGTTGTTGTTGTTGTTTATTTGACGTTTTGTTGTTGACGGTGTTGTTGTTGTTATTTATTTGTTGTTGTTGTTGTTGTTGTTGTTTATTTGAGGTTGTTGTTGTTGACGTTGTTGTTGTTGTTGTTTATTTAACGTTGTTGTTGTTGTTGACATAGTTGTTGTTGTTGTTTATTTGACGTTTTTGTTGTTGTTGATGTTGTTGTTGTTTTCGTTGTTGTTTATTTGACGTTGTTGTAGTTGTTCAATTGACAATGTTGTTGTTGTTGTTGTTTATTTGACGTTGTTGTTGTTGTTTATTTGATGTTGTTGTTGTTGTTCTTTATTTGACGCTGTTGTTGTTGTTTATTTGACGTTGTTGTTGTTGTTGACGTTGTTGTTGTTGTTGTTTATTTGACATTGTTGTTGTTATTGTTATTGTTTATTTGACGTAGTTGTTGTTGTTGTTCATTTGGCGTTGTTGTTGTTGACGTTGTTGTTGTTGTTTATTTGAGGTTGTTGTTGTTGACGTTGCTTTTGTTGTTGTTTATTTGACGTTGTTGTTGTTCATTTGACATTGTTGTTGTTGTTTATTTGACGTTGTTGTTGTTCTTTATTTGACGTTGTTGTTGTTGTTTATTTGACATTGTTGTTGTTGACGGTGTCGTTGTTGTTTATTTGACGTTGTTGTTGTTGTTGTTTATTTGACGTTGTTGTTGTTGTTCACATAGTTGTTGTTGTTGTTGTTTATTTGACATTGTTGTTGTTGTTGATGTTGTTGTTGTTGTTGTTTATTTGACGTTGTTGTTGTTGTTGACATAGTTGTTGTTGTTGTTGTTTATTTGACATTGTTGTTGTTGTTGACGTTGTTGTTGTTGTTGTTTATTTGACGTTGTTGTTGTTGTTGTTTATTTGACATTGTTGTTGTTGTTGACGTTGTTGTTGTTGTTTATTTGACACTGTTGTTGTTGTTGTTGACGTTGTTGTTGTTGTTGTTGTATATTTGACTTTGTTGTTGTTGTTTATTTGACGTTGTTGTTGTTGTTTTTGTTTATTTGACGTTGTTGTTGTTGTTGACGTTGTTGTTTATTTGACGTTGTTGTTGTTGTTGTTGTTTGGCGTTGTTGTTGTTGTATTTGACGTTGTTGTTGTTGTTTATTTGACGTTGTTGTTATTGTTGACGTTGTTTTTGTTGTTGTTTATTTGACGTGGTTGTTGTTGTTGTTTATTTGACGTTGTTGTTGTTGACGTTGTTGTTGTTGTTTATTTGACGTTGTTGTTGTTGTTGACATAGTTGTTGTTGTTTATTTGACGTTGTTGTTGTTGTTGTTGACGCTGTTGTTGTTGTTGTTTATTTGACATTGTTGTTGTTGTTGTTGACGTTGTTGTTGTTGTTGTTTATTTGACGTTGTTTTAGTATTGTTGTTTATTTGACATTGTTGTTGTTATTTATTTGACGTTGTTGTGGGTGACATTGTTGTTGTTGTTTATTTGACGTTGTTGTTGTTGTTTATTTGACGTAGTTGTTGTTGTTGACATTGGTGTTGTTGTTTATTTGACGTTTTTGTTGTTGTTGTTGTTGTTGTTGTTGTAGTTGTTGTTTATTTGACGTTGTTGTTGTTGACGGTGTAGTTGTTGTTATTTATTTGACGTTGTTGTTGTTGTTATTGTTTATTTGAAGTTGTTGTTGTTGACGTTGTTGTTGTTGTTGTTTATTTGACGTTGTTGTTGTTGTTGACATAGTTGTTGTTGTTGTTGTTTATTTGACGTTTTTGTTGTTGTTGACGTTGTTGTTGTTGTTGTTTATTTGATGTTGTTGTTGTTGTTGAAATAGTTGTTGTTGTTGTTGTTTATTTGACGTTGTTGTTGTTGACGTTGTTGTTGTTGTTGTTTATTTGACGTTGTTGTTGTTGACGTTGTTGTTGTTGACGGTGTTGTTGTTGTTATTTATTTGTTGTTGTTGTTGTTGTTGTTGTTTATTTGAGGTTGTTGTTGTTGACGTTGTTGTTGTTGTTTATTTAACGTTGTTGTTGTTGTTGACATAGTTGTTGTTGTTGTTTATTTGACGTTTTTGTTGTTGTTGATGTTGTTGTTGTTTTCGTTGTTGTTTATTTGACGTTGTTGTAGTTGTTCAATTGACAATGTTGTTGTTGTTGTTGTTTATTTGACGTTGTTGTTGTTGTTTATTTGATGTTGTTGTTGTTGTTCTTTATTTGACGCTGTTGTTGTTGTTTATTTGACGTTGTTGTTGTTGTTGACGTTGTTGTTGTTGTTGTTTATTTGACATTGTTGTTGTTATTGTTATTGTTTATTTGACGTAGTTGTTGTTGTTGTTCATTTGGCGTTGTTGTTGTTGACGTTGTTGTTGTTGTTTATTTGACGTTGTTGTTGTTGACGTTGCTTTTGTTGTTGTTTATTTGACGTTGTTGTTGTTCATTTGACATTGTTGTTGTTGTTTATTTGACGTTGTTGTTGTTCTTTATTTGACGTTGTTGTTGTTGTTTATTTGACATTGTTGTTGTTGACGGTGTCGTTGTTGTTTATTTGACGTTGTTGTTGTTGTTGTTTATTTGACGTTGTTGTTGTTGTTCACATAGTTGTTGTTGTTGTTGTTTATTTGACATTGTTGTTGTTGTTGACGTTGTTGTTGTTGTTGTTTATTTGACGTTGTTGTTGTTGTTGACATAGTTGTTGTTGTTGTTTATTTGACATTGTTGTTGTTGTTGACGTTGTTGTTGTTGTTGTTTATTTGACGTTGTTGTTGTTGTTGTTTATTTGACATTGTTGTTGTTGTTGACGTTGTTGTTGTTGTTTATTTGACATTGTTGTTGTTGTTGTTGACGTTGTTGTTGTTGTTGTTGTTGTTTATTTGACTTTGTTGTTGTTGTTTATTTGACGTTGTTGTTGTTGTTTTTGTTTATTTGACGTTGTTGTTGTTGTTGACGTTCTTGTTTATTTGACGTTGTTGTTGTTGTTGTTGTTTGGCGTTGTTGTTGTTGTATTTGACGTTGTTGTTGTTGTTTATTTGACGTTGTTGTTATTGTTGACGTTGTTTTTGTTGTTGTTTATTTGACGTGGTTGTTGTTGTTGTTTATTTGACGTTGTTGTTGTTGACGTTGTTGTTGTTGTTGTTTATTTGACGTTGTTGTTGTTGTTGACATAGTTGTTGTTGTTTATTTGACGTTGTTGTTGTTGTTGTTGACGCTGTTGTTGTTGTTGTTTATTTGACATTGTTGTTGTTGTTGTTGACGTTGTTGTTGTTGTTTATTTGACGTTGTTTTAGTATTGTTGTTTATTTGACATTGTTGTTGTTATTTATTTGACGTTGTTGTGGGTGACATTGTTGTTGTTGTTTATTTGACGTTGTTGTTGTTGTTTATTTGACGTAGTTGTTGTTGTTGACATTGGTGTTGTTGTTTATTTGACGTTTTTGTTGTTGTTGTTGTTGTTGTTGTAGTTGTTGTTTATTTGACGTTGTTGTTGTTGACGGTGTAGTTGTTGTTATTTATTTGACGTTGTTGTTGTTGTTATTGTTTATTTGAAGTTGTTGTTGTTGACGTTGTTGTTGTTGTTGTTTATTTGACGTTGTTGTTATTGTTGACATAGTTGTTGTTGTTGTTGTTTATTTGACGTTTTTGTTGTTGTTGACGTTGTTGTTGTTGTTGTTTATTTGATGTTGTTGTTGTTGTTGAAATAGTTGTTGTTGTTGTTGTTTATTTGACGTTGTTGTTGTTGACGTTGTTGTTGTTGTTGTTTATTTGACGTTGTTGTTGTTGACGTTGTTGTTGTTGACGGTGTTGTTGTTGTTATTTATTTGTTGTTGTTGTTGTTGTTGTTTATTTGAGGTTGTTGTTGTTGACGTTGTTGTTGTTGTTTATTTAACGTTGTTGTTGTTGTTGACATAGTTGTTGTTGTTGTTTATTTGACGTTTTTGTTGTTGTTGATGTTGTTGTTGTTTTCGTTGTTGTTTATTTGACGTTGTTGTAGTTGTTCAATTGACAATGTTGTTGTTGTTGTTGTTTATTTGACGTTGTTGTTGTTGTTTATTTGATGTTGTTGTTGTTGTTCTTTATTTGACGCTGTTGTTGTTGTTTATTTGACGTTGTTGTTGTTGTTGACGTTGTTGTTGTTGTTGTTTATTTGACATTGTTGTTGTTATTGTTATTGTTTATTTGACGTAGTTGTTGTTGTTGTTCATTTGGCGTTGTTGTTGTTGACGTTGTTGTTGTTGTTGTTTATTTGACGTTGTTGTTGTTGACGTTGCTTTTGTTGTTGTTTATTTGACGTTGTTGTTGTTCATTTGACATTGTTGTTGTTGTTTATTTGACGTTGTTGTTGTTCTTTATTTGACGTTGTTGTTGTTGTTTATTTGACATTGTTGTTGTTGACGGTGTCGTTGTTGTTTATTTGACGTTGTTGTTGTTGTTGTTTATTTGACGTTGTTGTTGTTGTTCACATAGTTGTTGTTGTTGTTGTTTATTTGACATTGTTGTTGTTGTTGACGTTGTTGTTGTTGTTGTTTATTTGACGTTGTTGTTGTTGTTGACATAGTTGTTGTTGTTGTTGTTTATTTGACATTGTTGTTGTTGTTGACGTTGTTGTTGTTGTTGTTTATTCGACGTTGTTGTTGTTGTTGTTTATTTGACATTGTTGTTGTTGTTGACGTTGTTGTTGTTGTTGTTGTTTATTTGACATTGTTGTTGTTGTTGTTGACGTTGTTGTTGTTGTTATTGTTTATTTGACTTTGTTGTTGTTGTTTATTTGACGTTGTTGTTGTTGTTTTTGTTTATTTGACGTTGTTGTTGTTGTTGACGTTGTTGTTTATTTGACGTTGTTGTTGTTGTTGTTGTTGTTGTTGTTTGGCGTTGTTGTTGTTGTATTTGACGTTGTTGTTGTTGTTGTTTATTTGACGTTGTTGTTATTGTTGTTGTATTTGACGTTGTTGTTGTTGTTATTGTTGTTTATTTGACGTTGTTGTTGTTGTTGTTTATTTGACGTGGTTGTTGTTGTTGTTTATTTGACGTTGTTGTTGTTGACGTTGTTGTTGTTGTTGTTTATTTGACGTTGTTGTTGTTGTTGACATAGTTGTTGTTGTTTATTTGACGTTGTTGCTGTTGTTGTTGACGCTGTTGTTGTTGTTGTTTATTTGACATTGTTGTTGTTGTTGTTGACGTTGTTGTTGTTGTTGTTTATTTGACGTTGTTTTAGTATTGTTGTTTATTTGACATTGTTGTTGTTATTTATTTGACGTTGTTGTGGGTGACATTGTTGTTGTTGTTTATTTGACGTTGTTGTTGTTGTTTATTTGACGTAGTTGTTGTTGTTGACATTGGTGTTGTTGTTTATTTGACGTTTTTGTTGTTGTTGTTGTTGTTGTAGTTGTTGTTTATTTGACGTTGTTGTTGTTGACGGTGTAGTTGTTGTTATTTATTTGACGTTGTTGTTGTTGTTATTGTTTATTTGAAGTTGTTGTTGTTGACGTTGTTGTTGTTGTTGTTTATTTGACGTTGTTGTTATTGTTGACATAGTTGTAGTTGTTGTTGTTTATTTGACGTTTTTGTTGTTGTTGATGTTGTTGTTGTTTTCGTTGTTGTTTATTTGACGTTGTTGTAGTTGTTTAATTGACGTTGTTGTTGTTGTTGTTTATTTGACGTTGTTGTTGTTGTTATTGTTGTTGTTGTTGTTTATTTGACGTTGTTGTTGTTGTTATTGTTGTTTATTTGACGTTGTTGTTCTTGTTGTTGTTTATTTGACATTGTTGTTTTTGTTGTTGACGTTGTTGTTGTTGTTGTTGTTTATTTGACGTTGTTTTAGTATTGTTGTTTATTTGACATTGTTGTTGTTATTTATTTGATGTTGTTGTGGGTGACATTGTTGTTGTTGTTGTTGTTTATTTGACGTAGTTGTTGTTGTTGACATTGGTGTTGTTGTTTATTTGACGTTTTTGTTGTTGTTGTTGTTGTTGTTGTTGTTGTTTATTTGACGTTGTTGTTGTAGTTGTTGTTTATTTGACGTTGTTGTTGTTGACGGTGTAGTTGTTGTTATTTATTTGACGTTGTTGTTGTTGTTGTTGTTTATTTGACGTTGTTGTTGTTGACGTTGTTGTTGTTGTTGTTTATTTGACGTTGTTGTTGTTGTTGACATAGTTGTTGTTGTTGTTGTTGTTTATTTGACGTTTTTGTTGTTGTTAATGTTGTTGTTGTTTTCGTTGTTGTTTATTTGACGTTGTTGTAGTTTTTTAATTGAGGTTGTTATTGTTGTTGTTTATTTGACGTTGTTGTTGTTGTTATTGTTGTTGTTGCTGTTTATTTGACGTTGTTGTTGTTGTTGTTTATTTGACGTTGTTGTTATTGTTGTTGTTTATTTGACGTTGTTGTTGTTATTTATTTGACGTTGTTATGGGTGACATTGTTGATGTTGTTGTTTATTTGACGTTGTTGTTGTTGTTTATTTGACGTAGTTGTTGTTGTTGACGTTGTTGTTGTTGTTGTTGTTGTTGTTGTTTGTTTGACGTTTTTGTTGTTGTTGATGTTGTTGTTGTTGTTGTTTATTTGACGCTGTTGTTGTTGTTGTTGATGTTGTTGTTTTTGTTGTTGTTGACGTTGTTGTTGTTGTTGTTGTTGTTTATTTGACGTTGTTTTAGTATTGTTGTTTATTTGACATTGTTGTTGTTATTTATTTGACATTATTGTGGGTGACATTGTTGTTGTTGTTTATTTGACATTGTTGTTGTTGTTTATTAGACGTAGATGTTGTTGTTGACGTTGTTGTTGTTGTTTATTTGACGTTTTTGTTGTTGTTGATGTTGTTGACGTTGTTGTTTATTTGATGTTGTTGTTGTTGTTGTTGTTCTTTATTTGACGTTGTTGTTGTTTATTTGACGTTGTTGTTGTTGTTTATTTAACGTTGTTGTTGTTGTTGTTGTTGTTGTTTATTTGACGTTTTTGTTGTTGTTGATGTTGTTGTTGTTGTTGTTTATTTGACGTTGTTGTTGTTGTTGTTTATTTGACGTTGTTGTTGTTATTTATTTGACGTTGTTGTTGTTGTTTATTTGACGTTGTTGTTGTTGACGTTAATGTTGTTGTTGTTTATTTGACGTTGTTGTTGTTGACATAGTTGTTGTTGTTGTTGTTTATTTGACATTTTTGTTGTTGTTGATGTTGTTGTTGTTTTCGTTGTTATTTATTTGACGTTGTTGTAGTTGTTTAATTGACATTGTTGTTGTTGTTGTTGTTGTTGTTTATTTGACGTTGTTGTTGTTGTTGTTGTTTATTTGACGTTGTTGTTGTTGTTCTTTATTTGACGTTGTTGTCGTTGTTGTTGTTTATTTGACGTTGATGTTGTTGTTGACGTTGTTGTTGTTGTTGTTTATTTGACATTGTTATTGTTTATTTGACGTTGTTGTTGTTGTTGTTGTTTGGCGTTGTTGTTGTTGTATTTGACGTTGTTGTTGTTGTTTATTTGACGTTGTTGTTGTTGTTGACGTTGTTTTTGTTGTTGTTTATTTGACGTGGTTGTTGTTGTTGTTGTTGACGTTGTTGTTGTTGTTGTTTATTTTACGTTGTTGTTGTTGTTTATTTAACGTTGTTGTTGTTGACGTTGTTGTTGTTGTTATTGTTTATTTGATGTTGTTGTTGTTGTTTATTTGACGTTGTTCTTCTTGTTGACGTTGTTGTTGTTGTTGTTTATTTGACGTTTTTGTTGTTGTTGATGTTGTTGTTGTTGTTGTTTATTTGACGTTGTTATTGTTGTTTATTTGACGTTTTTGTTGTTGACGTGGTTGTTATTGTTGTTTATTTGACGTTGTTGTTGTTGACGTTGTTGTTGTTGTTGTTGTTGTTTATTTAACGTTGTTGTTGTTGTTGACATAGTTGTTGTTGTTGTTTATTTGACGGTTTTGTTGTTGTTGATGTTGTTGTTGTTTTCGTTGTTGTTTATTTGACGTTGTTGTAGTTGTTTAATTGACAATGTTGTTGTTGTTGTTGTTTATTTGACGTTGTTGTTGTTGTTTATTTGATGTTGTTGTTGTTGTTCTTTATTTGACGCTGTTGTTGTTGTTTATTTGACGTTGTTGTTGTTGTTGACGTTGTTGTTGTTGTTTATTTGACATTGTTGTTGTTATTGTTATTGTTTATTTGACGTAGTTGTTGTTGTTGTTCATTTGGCGTTGTTGTTGTTGTTGACGTTGTTGTTGTTGTTTATTTGACGTTGTTGTTGTTGTTATTGTTTTTTATTTGACGTTGTTGTTCTTGTTGTTGTTTATTTGACATTGTTGTTGTTGTTGTTGACGTTGTTGTTGTTGTTGTTGTTTATTTGACGTTGTTTTAGTATTGTTGTTTATTTGACATTGTTGTTGTTATTTATTTGAAGTTGTTGTGGGTGACATTGTTGTTGTTGTTTATTTGACGTTGTTGTTGTTGTTTATTTGACGTAGTTGTTGTTGTTGACATTGGTGTTGTTGTTTATTTGACGTTTTTGTTGTTGTTGTTGTTGTTGTTGTTGTTTATTTGACGTTGTTGTTGTAGTTGTTGTTTATTTGACGTTGTTGTTGTTGACGGTGTAGTTGTTGTTATTTATTTGACGTTGTTGTTGTTGTTGTTGTTGTTTATTTGACGTTGTTGTTGTTGACGTTGTTGTTGTTGTTGTTTATTTGACGTTGTTGTTGTTGTTGACATAGTTGTTGTTGTTGTTGTTTATTTGACGTTTTTGTTGTTGTTGATGTTGTTGTTGTTTTCGTTGTTTTTTATTTGACGTTGTTGTAGTTGTTTAATTGACGTTGTTGTTGTTGTTATTTATTTGACGTTGTTGTTGTTGTTATTGTTGTTGTTGTTGTTTATTTGACGTTGTTGTTGTTGTTGTTTATTTGACGTTGTTGTTATTGTTGTTGTTTATTTGACGTTGTTGTTGTTATTTATTTGACGTTGTTATGGGTGACATTGTTGATGTTGTTGTTTATTTGACGTTGTTGTTGTTGTTGACGTTGTTGTTGTTGTTGTTGTTGTTTATTTGACGTTTTTGTTGTTGTTGATGTTGTTGTTGTTGTTGTTTATTTGACGTTGTTGTTGTTGTTGTTGTTGATGTTGTTGTTTTTGTTGTTGTTGACGTTGTTGTTGTTGTTGTTGTTTATTTGACGTTGTTTTAGTATTGTTGTTTATTTGACATTGTTGTTGTTATTTATTTGACATTATTGTGGGTGACATTGTTGTTGTTGTTTATTTGACGTTGTTGTTGTTGTTTATTAGACGTAGTTGTTGTTGTTGACGTTGTTGTTGTTGTTTATTTGACGTTTTTGTTGTTGTTGATGTTGTTGACGTTGTTTTTTATTTGACGTTGTTGTTGTTGTTGTTCTTTATTTGACGTTGTTGTTGTTGTTTATTTAACGTTGTTGTTGTTGTTGTTGTTTATTTGACGTTTTTGTTGTTGTTGATGTTGTTGTTGTTGTTGTTTATTTGACGTTGTTGTTGTTGTTTATTTGACGTTGTTGTTGTTATTTATTTGACGTTGTTGTTGTTGTTTATTTGACGTTGTTGTTGTTGTTGTTTATTTGACGTTGTTGTTGCTGTTGACATAGTTGTTGTTGTTGTTGTTTATTTGACATTTTTGTTGTTGTTGATGTTGTTGTTGTTTTCGTTGTTATTTATTTGACGTTGTTGTAGTTGTTTAATTGACATTGTTGTTGTTGTTGTTGTTGTTGTTTATTTGACGTTGTTGTTGTTGTTGTTGTTTATTTGACGTTGTTGTTGTTGTTCTTTATTTGACGTTGTTGTCGTTGTTGTTGTTTATTTGACGTTGATGTTGTTGTTGACGTTGTTGTTGTTGTTGTTTATTTGACATTGTTGTTGTTGTTATTGTTTATTTGACGTTGTTGTTGTTGTTGTTGTTGTTGTTTGGCGTTGTTGTTGTTGTATTTGACGTTGTTGTTGTTGTTTATTTGACGTTGTTGTTGTTGTTGACGTTGTTTTTGTTGTTGTTTATTTGACGTGGTTGTTGTTGTTGTTGACGTTGTTGTTGTTGTTGTTTTTTATTGACGTTGTTGTTGTTGTTTATTTAACGTTGTTGTTGTTGACGTTGTTGTTGTTGTTATTGTTTATTTGATGTTGTTGTTGTTGTTTATTTGACGTTGTTGTTCTTGTTGACGTTGTTGTTGTTGTTGTTTATTTGACGTTTTTGTTGTTGTTGATGTTGTTGTTGTTGTTGTTTATTTGACGTTGTTGTTGTTGTTTATTTGACGTTTTTGTTGTTGACGGTGTTGTTGTTGTTATTTATTTGTTGTTGTTGTTGTTGTTTATTTGACGTTGTTGTTGTTGACGTTGTTGTTGTTGTTGTTTATTTAACGTTGTTGTTGTTGTTGACATAGTTGTTGTTGTTGTTGTTTATTTGACGTTTTTGTTGTTGTTGATGTTGTTGTTGTTTTCGTTGTTGTTTATTTGACGTTGTTGTAGTTGTTTAATTGACAATGTTGTTGTTGTTGTTGTTGTTTATTTGACGTTGTTGTTGTTGTTTATTTGATGTTGTTGTTGTTGTTCTTTATTTGACGCTGTTGTTGTTGTTTATTTGACGTTGTTGTTGTTGTTGACGTTGTTGTTGTTGTTGTTTATTTGACATTGTTGTTGTTATTGTTATTGTTTATTTGACGTAGTTGTTGTTGTTGTTCATTTGGCGTTGTTGTTGTTGTTGACGTTGTTGTTGTTGTTTATTTGACGTTGTTGTTGTTGTTCATTTGACGTTGTTGTTGTTGTTTATTTGACATTATTGTTGTTGACGGTGTTGTTGTTGTTTATTTGACGTTGTTGTTGTTGTTTATTTGACGTTGTTGTTGTTGTTCACATAGTTGTTGTTGTTGTTGTTTATTTGACATTGTTGTTGTCGTTGACGTTGTTGTTGTTGTTGTTTATTTGACGTTGTTGTTGTTGTTGACATAGTTGTTGTTGTTGTTGTTTATTTGACATTGTTGTTGTTGACGTTGTTGTGGTTGTTGTTATTTATTTGACATTGTTGTTGTTGTTGACGTTGTTGTTGTTGTTGTTTATTTGACATTGTTGTTGTTGTTGTTGACGTTGTTGTTGTTGTTGTTGTTGTTTATTTGACTTTGTTGTTGTTGTTGTTTATTTGACGTTGTTGTTGTTGTTTTTGTTTATTTGACGTTGTTATTGTTGTTGACGTTGTTGTTTATTTGACGTTGTTGTTGTTGTTGTTTGGCGTTGTTGTTCTTTATTTGACGCTGTTGTTGTTGTTTATTTGACGTTGTTGTTGTTGTTGACGTTGTTGTTGTTGTTGTTGTTTATTTGACATTGTTGTTGTTATTGTTATTGTTTATTTGACGTAGTTGTTGTTGTTGTTCATTTGGCGTTGTTGTTGTTGTTGACGTTGTTGTTGTTGTTTATTTGACGTTGTTGTTGTTGTTCATTTGACGTTGTTGTTGTTGTTTATTTGACGTTGTTGTTGTTCTTTATTTGACGTTGTTGTTGTTGTTTATTTGACATTGTTGTTGTTGACGGTGTTGTTGTTGTTTATTTGACGTTGTTGTTGTTGTTTATTTGACGTTGTTGTTGTTGTTCACATAGTTGTTGTTGTTGTTGTTTATTTGACATTGTTGTTGTTGTTGACGTTGTTGTTGTTGTTGTTTATTTGACGTTGTTGTTGTTGTTGACATAGTTGTTGTTGTTGTTGTTGTTTATTTGACATTGTTGTTGTTGACGTTGTTGTGGTTGTTGTTTATTTGACGTTGTTGTTGTTGTTATTTATTTGACATTGTTGTTGTTGTTGACGTTGTTGTTGTTGTTGTTTATTTGACATTGTTGTTGTTGTTGTTGACGTTGTTGTTGTTGTTGTTGTTGTTGTTTATTTGACTTTGTTGTTGTTGTTGTTTATTTGACGTTGTTGTTGTTGTTTTTGTTTATTTGACGTTGTTATTGTTGTTGACGTTGTTGTTTATTTGACGTTGTTGTTGTTGTTGTTGTTTATTTGACATTGTTGTTGTTGTTGACGTTGTTGTTGTTATTGTTGTTGTTGTTTATTTGACTTTGTTGTTGTTGTTGTTTATTTGACGTTGTTGTTGTTGTTTTTGTTTATTTGACGTTGTTATTGTTGTTGAAGTTGTTGTTTATTTGACGTTGTTGTTGTTGTTGTTTGGCGTTGTTGTTGTTGTATTTGACGTTGTTGTTGTTGTTTATTTGACGTTGTTGTTGTTGTTGACGTTGTTTTTGTTGTTGTTTATTTGACGTGGTTGTTGTTGTTGTTTATTTGACGTTGTTGTTGTTGACGTTGTTGTTGTTGTTGTTTATTTGACGTTGTTGTTGTTGTTGACATAGTTGTTGTTGTTTATTTGACGTTGTTGTTGTTGTTGTTGACGTTGTTGTTGTTGTTGTTGTTGTTGTTGTTTATTTGACATTGTTGTTGTTGTTGTTGTTGTTGACGTTGTTGTTGTTGTTGTTGTCTATTTGACGTTGTTTTAGTATTGTTGTTTATTTGACATTGTTGTTGTTATTATTTGACGTTGTTGTGGGTGACATTGTTGTTGTAGTTTATTTGACGTTGTTGTTGTTGTTTATTTGACGTAGTTGTTGTTGTTGACATTGGTGTTGTTGTTTATTTGACGTTTTTGTTGTTGTTGTTGTTGTTGTTTATTTGACGTTATTGTTGTAGTTGTTGTTTATTTGACGTTGTTGTTGTTGACGGTGTAGTTGTTGTTATTTATTTGACGTTGTTGTTGTTGTTATTGTTTATTTGACGTTGTTGTTGTTGACGTTGTTGTTGTTGTTGTTTATTTGACGTTGTTGTTGTTGTTGACATAGTTGTTGTTGTTGTTGTTGTTGTTTATTTGACGTTTTTGTTGTTGTTGATGTTGTTGTTGTTTTCGTTGTTGTTTATTTGACGTTGTTGTAGTTGTTTAATTGACGTTGTTGTTGTTGTTGTTTATTTGACGTTGTTGTTGTTGTTATTGTTGTTGTTGTTGTTTATTTGACGTTGTTGTTGTTGTTATTGTTGTTTATTTGACATTGTTGTTGTTGTTGTTTATTTGACATTGTTGTTGTTGTTGTTGACGTTGTTGTTGTTGTTGTTGTTGTTGTTTATTTGACGTTGTTTTAGTATTGTTGTTTATTTGACATTGTTGTTGTTTTTTATTTGACGTTGTTGTGGGTGACATTGTTGTTGTTGTTTATTTGACGTTGTTGTTGATGTTTATTTGACGTAGTTGTTGTTGTTGACATTGGTGTTGTTGTTTATTTGACGTTTTTGTTGTTGTTGTTGTTGTTGTTGTTTATTTGACGTTGTGGTTGTAGTTGTTGTTTATTTGACGTTGTTGTTGTTGACGGTGTAGTTGTTGTTATTTATTTGACGTTGTTGTTGTTGTTGTTTATTTGACGTTGTTGTTGTTGACGTTGTTGTTGTAGTTGTTTATTTGACGTTGTTGTTGTTGTTGACATAGTTGTTGTTGTTGTTGCTTATTTGACGTTTTTGTTGTTGTTGATGTTGTTGTTGTTTTCGTTGTTGTTTATTTGACGTTGTTGTAGTTGTTTAATTGATGTTGTTGTTGTTGTTTATTTGACGTTGTTGTTGTTGTTATTGTTGTTGTTGTTGTTGTTTATTTGACGTTGTTGTTGTTGTTTATTTGACGCTGTTGTTATTGTTGTTGTTTATTTGACGTTGTTGTTGTTATTTATTTGACGTTATTGTGGGTGACATTGTTGATGTTGTTGTTTATTTGACGTTGTTGTTGTTGTTGTTTTTGTTGTTGTTGACGTTGTTGTTGTTGTTGTTGTTGTTTATTTGACGTTGTTTTTGTATTGTTGTTTATTTGACATTGTTGTTGTTATTTATTTGACATTATTGTGGGTGACATTGTTGTTGTTGTTTATTTGACGTTGTTGTTGTTGTTTATTTGACGTAGTTGTTATTTTTGACGTTGTAGTTGTTGTTTATTTGACGTTTTTGTTGTTGTTGATGTTGTTGACGTTGTTGTTTATTTGATGTTGTTGTTGTTGTTGTTCTTTATTTGACGTTGTTGTTGTTTATTTGACGTTGTTGTTGTTGTTTATTTAACGTTGTTGTTGTTGTTGTTTATTTGACATTTTTGTTGTTGTTGATGTTGTTGTTGTTGTTGTTTATTTGACGTTGTAGTTGTTGTTGTTTATTTGACGTTGTTGTTGTTATTTATTTGACGTTGTTGTTGTTGTTTATTTGATGTTGTTGTTGTTGACGTTCTTGTTGTTGTTGTTTATTTGATGTTGTTGTTGTTGTTGACATAGTTGTTGTTGTTGTTGTTTATTTGACATTTTTTGTTGTTGTTGATGTTGTTGTTGTTTTCGTTGTTATTTATTTGACGTTGTTGTAGTTGTTTAATTGACATTTTTGTTGTTGTTGTTGTTTATTTGACGTTGTTGTTGTTGTTGTTGTTGTTGTTTATTTGACGTTGTTTTTGTTGTTCTTTATTTGATGTTGTTGTCGTTGTTGTTGTTTATTTGACGTTGATGTTGTTGTTGACGTTGTTGTTGTTGTTGTTGTTGTTTATTTGACATTGTTGTTGTTGTTATTGTTTATTTGACGTTGTTGTTGTTGTTGTTTGGCATTGTTGTTTTTGTATTTGACGTTGTTGTTGTTGTTTATTTGACGTTGTTGTTGTTGTTGACGTTGTTTTTGTTGTTGTTTATTTGATGTGGTTGTTGTTGTTGTTGTTGACGTTGTTGTTGTTGTTGTTTATTTGACGTTGTTGTTGTTGTTGTTTATTTAACGTTGTTGTTGTTGACGTTGTTGTTGTTATTGTTTATTTGACGTTGTTGTTGTTTATTTGACGTTGTTGTTCTTGTTGACGTTGTTGTTGTTGTTGTTTATTTGACGTTTTTGTTGTTGTTGATGTTGTTGTTGTTGTTGTTTATTTGACGTTGTTGTTGTTGTTTATTTAACGTTTTTGTTGTTGACGGTGTTGTTGTTGTTATTTATTTGTTGTTGTTGTTGTTGTTGTTGTTGTTGTTGTTTATTTGACGTTGTTGTTGTTGACGTTGTTGTTGTTGTTGTTTATTTAACGTTATTGTTGTTGTTGACATAGTTGTTGTTGTTGTTTATTTGACATTTTTGTTGTTGTTGATGTTGTTGTTGTTTTCGTTGTTGTTTATTTGACGTTGTTGTAGTTGTTTAATTGACAATGTTGTTGTTGTTGTTGTTTATTTGACGTTGTTGTTGTTGTTTATTTGATGTTGTTGTTGTTGTTCTTTATTTGACGCTGTTGTTGTTGTTTATTTTACGTTGTTGTTGTTGTTGTCGTTGTTGTTGTTGTTGTTTATTTGACATTGTTGTTGTTATTGTTATTGTTTATTTGACGTAGTTGTTGTTGTTGTTCATTTGGCGTTGTTGTTGTTGTTGACGTTGTTGTTGTTGTTGTTTATTTGACGTTATTGTTGTTGTTCATTTGACGTTGTTGTTGTTGTTTATTTGACGTTGTTGTTGTTCTTTATTTGACGTTGTTGTTGTTCTTTATTTGACATTGTTGTTGTTGACGGTGTTGTTGTTGTTTATTTGACGTTGGTGTTGTTGTTTATTTGACGTTGTTGTTGTTGTTCACATAGTTGTTGTTGTTATTGTTTATTTGACATTGTTGTTGTTGTTGACGTTGTTGTTGTTGTTGTTTATTTGACGTTGTTGTTGTTGTTGTTGACATAGTTGTTGTTGTTGTTGTTTATTTGACATTGTTGTTGTTGTTGACGTTGTTGTTGTTGTTGTTTATTTGACGTTGTTGTTGTTGTTGTTTATTTGACATTGTTGTTGTTGTTGACGTTGTTATTGTTGTTGTTTATTTGACATTGTTGTTGTTGTTGTTGACGTTGTTGTTGTTGTTGTTGTTTATTTGACTTTGTTGTTGTTGTTGTTTATTTGACGTTGTTGTTGTTGTTTTTGTTTATTTGACGTTGTTATTGTTGTTGACGTTGTTGTTTATTTGACGTTGTTGTTGTTGTTGTTTGGCGTTGTTGTTGTTGTATTTGACGTTGTTGTTGTTGTTTATTTGACGTTGTTGTTGTTGTTGACGTTGTTTTTGTTGTTGTTTATTTGACGTGGTTGTTGTTGTTGTTTATTTGACGTTGTTGTTGTTGACGTTGTTGTTGTTGTTTATTTGACGTTGTTGTTGTTGTTGTTGACATAGTTGTTGTTTATTTGACGTTGTTGTTGTTATTGTTGACGTTGTTGTTGTTGTTGTTGTTGTTGTTTATTTGACATTGTTGTTGTTGTTGTTGTTGACGTTGTTGTTGTTGTTGTTGTTTATTTGACGTTGTTTTAGTATTGTTGTTTATTTGACATTGTTGTTGTTATTTATTTGACGTTGTTGTTGTTGTTTATTTGACGTAGTTGTTGTTGTTGACATTGGTGTTGTTGTTTATTTGACGTTTTTGTTGTTGTTGTTGTTTATTTGACGTTATTGTTGTAGTTGTTGTTTATTTGACGTTGTTGTTGTTGACGGTGTAGTTGTTGTTATTTATTTGACGTTGTTGTTGTTATTGTTTATTTGACGTTGTTGTTGTTGACGTTGTTGTTGTTGTTGTTTATTTGACGTTGTTGTTGTTGACATAGTTGTTGTTGTTGTTGTTGTTGTTGTTTATTTGACGTTTTTGTTGTTGTTGATGTTGTTGTTGTTTTCGTTGTAGTTTATTTGACATTGTTGTAGTTGTTTAATTGACGTTGTTGTTGTTGTTGTTTATTTGACGTTGTTGTTGTTGTTATTGTTGTTGTTGTTGTTGTTTATTTGATGTTGTTGTTGTTGTTTATTTGACGCTGTTGTTATTGTTGTTGTTTATTTGACGTTGTTGTTGTTGTTTATTAGACGTAGTTGTTGTTGTTGACGTTGTTGTTGTTGTTTATTTGACGTTTTTGTTGTTGTTGATGTTGTTGACGTTGTTGTTTATTTGACGTTGTTGTTTATTTGACGTTGTTGTTGTTGTTGTTCTTTATTTGACGTTGTTGTTGTTTATTTGACGTTGTTGTTGTTGTTGTTTATTTAACGTTGTTGTTGTTGTTGTTGTTTATTTGACATTTTTGTTGTTGTTGATGTTGTTGTTGTTGTTGTTTATTTGACGTTGTTGTTGTTGTTGTTTATTTGACGTTGTTGTTGTTATTTATTTGACGTTGTTGTTGTTGTTTATTTGACGTTGTTGTTGTTGACGTTGTTGTTGTTGTTGTTGTTTATTTGACGTTGTTGTTGTTGTTTATTTGACATTTTTTGTTGTTGTTGATGTTGTTGTTGTTTTCGTTGTTATTTATTTAACGTTGTTGTAGTTGTTTAATTGACATTGTTGTTGTTGTTGTTGTTGTTTATTTGACGTTGATGTTGTTGTTGTTGTTGTTGTTGTTTATTTGACGTCGTTTTTGTTGTTCTTTATTTGACGTTGTTGTCGTTGTTGTTGTTTATTTGACGTTGATGTTGTTGTTGACGTTGTTGTTGTTGTTGTTGTTTGGCGTTGTTGTTGTTGTATTTGACGTTCTTGTTGTTGTTTATTTGACGTTGTTGTTGTTGACGTTGTTTTTGTTGTTGTTTATTTGACGTGGTTGTTGTTGTTGTTGTTGACGTTGTTGTTGTTGTTGTTTATTTGACGTTGTTGTTGTTGTTGTTTATTTAACGTTGTTGTTGTTGACGTTGTTGTTGTTGTTATTGTTTATTTGACGTTGTTGTTGTTGTTTATTTGACGTTGTTGTTCTTGTTGACGTTGTTGTTGTTGTTGTTGTTTATTTGACGTTTTTGTTGTTGTTGATGTTGTTGTTGTTTATTTGACGTTGTTGTTGTTGTTTATTTGACGTTTTTGTTGTTGACGGTGTTGTTGTTGGTGTTGTTATTTATTTGACGTTGTTGTTGTTGACGTTGTTGTTGTTGTTGTTTATTTAACGTTGTTGTTGTTGTTGACATAGTTGTTGTTGTTGTTTATTTGACGTTTTTATTGTTGTTGATGTTGTTGTTGTTTTCGTTGTTGTTTATTTGACGTTGTTGTAGTTGTTTAATTGACAATGTTGTTGTTGTTGTTGTTGTTGTTTATTTGACGTTGTTGTTGTTGTTTATTTGATGTTGTTGTTGTTGTTCTTTATTTGACGTTGTTGTTGTTGTTTATTTGACGTTGTTGTTGTTGTTGACGTTGTTGTTGTTGTTGTTTATTTGACATTGTTGTTGTTATTGTTATTGTTTATTTGACGTAGTTGTTGTTGTTGTTCATTTGGCGTTGTTGTTGTTGTTGACGTTGTTGTTGTTGTTTATTTGACGTTGTTGTTGTTGTTCATTTGACGTTGTTGTTGTTGTTTATTTGACGTTGTTGTTGTTCTTTATTTGACGTTGCTGTTGTTGTTTATTTGACATTGTTGTTGTTGACGGTGTTGTTGTTGTTTATTTGACGTTGGTGTTGTTGTTTATTTGACGTTGTTGTTGTTGTTCACATAGTTGTTGTTGTTGTTGTTTATTTGACATTGTTGTTGTTGTTGACGTTGTTGTTGTTGTTGTTGTTTATTTGACGTTGTTGTTGTTGTTGTTGACATAGTTGTTGTTGTTGTTGTTTATTTGACATTGTTGTTGTTGTTGACGTTGTTGTTGTTGTTGTTTATTTGACGTTGTTGTTGTTGTTGTTTTTTTGACATTGTTGTTGTTGTTGACGTTGTTGTTGTTGTTGTTTATTTGACATTGTTGTTGTTGTTGTTGACGTTGTTGTTGCTGTTGTTGTTGTTTATTTGACTTTGTTGTTGTTGTTGTTTATTTGACGTTGTTGTTGTTGTCTTTGTTTATTTGACGTTGTTATTGTTGTTGACGTTGTTGTTTATTTGACGTTGTTGTTGTTGTTGTTTGGCGTTGTTGTTGTTGTATTTGACATTGTGGTTGTTGTTTATTTGACGTTGTTGTTGTTGTTGACGTTGTTTTTGTTGTTGTTTATTTGACGTGGTTGTTGTTGTTGTTTATTTGACGTTGTTGTTGTTGACGTTGTTGTTGTTTATTTGACGTTGTTGTTGTTGTTGACATAGTTGTTGTTTATTTGACGTTGTTGTTGTTATTGTTGACGTTGTTGTTGTTGTTGTTGTTTATTTGACATTGTTGTTGTTGTTGTTGACGTTGTTGTTGTTGTTGTTTATTTGACGTTGTTTTAGTATTGTTGTTTATTTGACATTGTTGTTGTTATTTATTTGACGTTGTTGTTGTTGTTTATTTGACGTAGTTGTTGTTGTTGACATTGGTGTTGTTGTTTATTTGACGTTTTTGTTGTTGTTGTTGCTTATTTGACGTTATTGTTGTAGTTGTTGTTTATTTGACGTTGTTGTTGTTGACGGTGTAGTTGTTGTTATTTATTTGACGTTGTTGTTGTTATTGTTTATTTGACGTTGTTGTTGTTGACGTTGTTGTTGTTGTTTATTTGACGTTGTTGTTGTTGACATAGTTGTTGTTGTTGTTGTTGTTGTTTATTTGACGTTTTTGTTGTTGTTGATGTTGTTGACGTTGTTGTTTATTTGACGTTGTTGTTGTTGTTGTTCTTTATTTGACGTTGTTGTTGTTTATTTGACGTTGTTGTTGTTGTTGTTTATTTAACGTTGTTGTTGTTGTTGTTGTTTATTTGACATTTTTGTTGTTGTTGATGTTGTTGTTGTTGTTGTTTATTTGACGTTGTTGTTGTTGTTGTTTATTTGACGTTGTTGTTGTTATTTATTTGACGTTGTTGTTGTTGTTTATTTGACGTTGTTGTTGTTGACGTTGTTGTTGTTGTTGTTTATTTGACATTGTTGTTGTTGTTTATTTGACATTTTTTGTTGTTGTTGATGTTGTTGTTGTTTTCGTTGTTATTTATTTAACGTTGTTGTAGTTGTTTAATTGACATTGTTGTTGTTGTTGTTGTTGTTTATTTGACGTTGATGTTGTTGTTGTTGTTGTTGTTGTTTATTTGACGTTGTTTTTGTTGTTCTTTATTTGACGTTGTTGTCGTTGTTGTTGTTTATTTGACGTTGATGTTGTTGTTGACGTTGTTGTTGTTGTTGTTGTTTATTTGACATTGTTGTTGTTGTTATTGTTTATTTGACGTTGTTGTTGTTGTTGTTGTTTATTTGACATTGTTGTTGTTGTTATTGTTTATTTGACGTTGTTGTTGTTGTTGTTTGGCGTTGTTGTTGTTGTATTTGACGTTCTTGTTGTTGTTTATTTGACGTTGTTGTTGTTGACGTTGTTTTTGTTGTTGTTTATTTGACGTGGTTGTTGTTGTTGTTGTTGACGTTGTTGTTGTTGTTGTTTATTTGACGTTGTTGTTGTTGTTGTTTATTTAACGTTGTTGTTGTTGACGTTGTTGTTGTTGTTATTGTTTATTTGACGTTGTTGTTGTTGTTTATTTGACGTTGTTGTTCTTGTTGACGTTGTTGTTGTTGTTTATTTGACGTTTTTGTTGTTGTTGATGTTGTTGTTGTTTATTTGACGTTGTTGTTGTTGTTTATTTGACGTTTTTGTTGTTGACGGTGTTGTTGTTGTTGTTGTTATTTATTTGACGTTGTTGTTGTTGACGTTGTTGTTGTTGTTGTTTATTTAACGTTGTTGTTGTTGTTGACATAGTTGTTGTTGTTGTTTATTTGACGTTTTTATTGTTGTTGATGTTGTTCTTGTTTTCGTTGTTGTTTATTTGACGTTGTTGTAGTTGTTTAATTGACAATGTTGTTGTTGTTGTTGTTTATTTGACGTTGTTGTTGTTGTTTATTTGATGTTGTTGTTGTTGTTCTTTATTTGACGTTGTTGTTGTTGTTTATTTGACGTTGTTGTTGTTGTTGACGTTGTTGTTGTTGTTGTTTATTTGACATTGTTGTTGTTATTGTTATTGTTTATTTGACGTAGTTGTTGTTGTTGTTCATTTGGCGTTGTTGTTGTTGTTGACGTTGTTTATTTGACGTTGTTGTTGTTGTTCATTTGACGTTGTTGTTGTTGTTTATTTGACGTTGTTGTTGTTCTTTATTTGACGTTGCTGTTGTTGTTTATTTGACATTGTTGTTGTTGACGGTGTTGTTGTTGTTTATTTGACGTTGGTGTTGTTGTTTATTTGACGTTGTTGTTGTTGTTCACATAGTTGTTGTTGTTGTTTATTTGACATTGTTGTTGTTGTTGACGTTGTTGTTGTTGTTGTTGTTTATTTGACGTTGTTGTTGTTGTTGTTGACATAGTTGTTGTTGTTGTTGTTTATTTGACATTGTTGTTGTTGTTGACGTTGTTGTTGTTGTTGTTTATTTGACGTTGTTGTTGTTGTTGTTTTTTTGACATTGTTGTTGTTGTTGACGTTGTTGTTGTTGTTGTTTATTTGACATTGTTGTTGTTGTTGTTGACGTTGTTGTTGCTGTTGTTGTTGTTTATTTGACTTTGTTGTTGTTGTTGTTTATTTGACGTTGTTGTTGTTGTCTTTGTTTATTTGACGTTGTTATTGTTGTTGACGTTGTTGTTTATTTGACGTTGTTGTTGTTGTTGTTTGGCGTTGTTGTTGTTGTATTTGACATTGTTGTTGTTGTTTATTTGACGTTGTTGTTGTTGTTGACGTTGTTTTTGTTGTTGTTTATTTGACGTGGTTGTTGTTGTTGTTTATTTGACGTTGTTGTTGTTGACGTTGTTGTTGTTTATTTGACGTTGTTGTTGCTGTTGACATAGTTGTTGTTTATTTGACGTTGTTGTTGTTATTGTTGACGTTGTTGTTGTTGTTGTTGTTTATTTGACATTGTTGTTGTTGTTGTTGTTGACGTTGTTGTTGTTGTTGTTGTTTATTTGACGTTGTTTTAGTATTGTTGTTTATTTGACATTGTTGTTGTTATTTATTTGACGTTGTTGTTGTTGTTTATTTGACGTAGTTGTTGTTGTTGACATTGGTGTTGTTGTTTATTTGACGTTTTTGTTGTTGTTGTTGTTTATTTGACGTTATTGTTGTAGTTGTTGTTTATTTGACGTTGTTTTTGTTGACGGTGTAGTTGTTGTTATTTATTTGACGTTGTTGTTGTTATTGTTTATTTGACGTTGTTGTTGTTGACGTTGTTGTTGTTGTTGTTTATTTGACGTTGTTGTTGTTGACATAGTTGTTGTTGTTGTTGTTGTTGATGTTGTTGATGTTGTTGTTTATTTGATGTTGTTGTTGTTGTTGTTCTTTATTTGACGTTGTTGTTGTTTATTTGACGTTGTTGTTGTTGTTTATTTAACGTTGTTGTTGTTGTTGTTGTTTATTTGACATTTTTGTTGTTGTTGATGTTGTTGTTGTTGTTGTTTATTTGACGTTGTAGTTGTTGTTGTTTATTTGACGTTGTTGTTGTTATTTATTTGACGTTGTTGTTGTTGTTGTTTATTTGACGTTGTTGTTGTTGACGTTCTTGTTGTTGTTGTTTATTTGATGTTGTTGTTGTTGTTGACATAGTTGTTGTTGTTGTTGTTTATTTGACATTTTTTGTTGTTGTTGATGTTGTTGTTGTTTTCGTTGTTATTTATTTGACGTTGTTGTAGTTGTTTAATTGACATTGTTGTTGTTGTTGTTGTTGTTTATTTGACGTTGTTGTTGTTGTTGTTGTTGTTGTTGTTTATTTGACGTTGTTTTTGTTGTTCTTTATTTGATGTTGTTGTCGTTGTTGTTGTTTATTTGACGTTGATGTTGTTGTTGACGTTGTTGTTGTTGTTGTTGTTGTTTATTTGACATTGTTGTTGTTGTTATTGTTTATTTGACGTTGTTGTTGTTGTTGTTTGGCATTGTTGTTTTTGTATTTGACGTTGTTGTTGTTGTTTATTTGACGTTGTTGTTGTTGTTGACGTTGTTTTTGTTGTTGTTTATTTGATGTGGTTGTTGTTGTTGTTGTTGACGTTGTTGTTGTTGTTGTTTATTTGACGTTGTTGTTGTTGTTGTTTATTTAACGTTGTTGTTGTTGACGTTGTTGTTGTTATTGTTTATTTGACGTTGTTGTTGTTGTTTATTTGACGTTGTTGTTCTTGTTGACGTTGTTGTTGTTGTTGTTTATTTGACGTTTTTGTTGTTGTTGTTGTTGTTTATTTGACGTTGTTGTTGTTGTTTATTTAACGTTTTTGTTGTTGACGGTGTTGTTGTTGTTATTTATTTGTTGTTGTTGTTGTTGTTGTTGTTTATTTGACGTTGTTGTTGTTGACGTTGTTGTTGTTGTTGTTTATTTAACGTTATTGTTGTTGTTGACATAGTTGTTGTTGTTGTTTATTTGACATTTTTGTTATTGTTGATGTTGTTGTTGTTTTCGTTGTTGTTTATTTGACGTTGTTGTAGTTGTTTAATTGACAATGTTGTTGTTGTTGTTGTTTATTTGACGTTGTTGTTGTTGTTTATTTGATGTTGTTGTTGTTGTTCTTTATTTGACGCTGTTGTTGTTGTTTATTTGACGTTGTTGTTGTTATTGTCGTTGTTGTTGTTGTTGTTTATTTGACATTGTTGTTGTTATTGTTATTGTTTATTTGACGTAGTTGTTGTTGTTGTTCATTTGGCGTTGTTGTTGTTGTTGACGTTGTTGTTGTTGTTTATTTGACGTTATTGTTGTTGTTCATTTGACGTTGTTGTTGTTGTTTATTTGACGTTGTTGTTGTTCTTTATTTGACGTTGTTGTTGTTGTTTATTTGACATTGTTGTTGTTGACGGTGTTGTTGTTGTTTATTTGACGTTGGTGTTGTTGTTTATTTGACGTTGTTGTTGTTGTTGTTGACATAGTTGTTGTTGTTGTTGTTTATTTGACATTGTTGTTGTTGTTGACGTTGTTGTTGTTGTTGTTTATTTGACGTTGTTGTTGTTGTTGTTTATTTGACATTGTTGTTGTTGTTGACGTTGTTGTTGTTGTTGTTTATTTGACATTGTTGTTGTTGTTGTTGACGTTGTTGTTGTTGTTGTAGTTGTTTATTTGACTTTGTTGTTGTTGTTGTTTATTTGACGTTGTTGTTGTTGTTTTTGTTTATTTGACGTTGTTATTGTTGTTGACGTTGTTGTTTATTTGACGTTGTTGTTGTTGTTGTTTGGCGTTGTTGTTGTTGTATTTGACGTTGTTGTTGTTGTTTATTTGACGTTGTTGTTGTTGTTGACGTTGTTTTTGTTGTTGTTTATTTGACGTGGTTGTTGTTGTTGTTTATTTGACGTTGTTGTTGTTGACGTTGTTGTTGTTGTTGTTTATTTGACGTTGTTGTTGTTGTTGACATAGTTGTTGTTTATTTGACCTTGTTGTTGTTATTGTTGACGTTGTTGTTGTTGTTGTTGTTGTTTATTTGACATTGTTGTTGTTGTTGTTGTTGACGTTGTTGTTGTTGTTGTTGTTTATTTGACGTTGTTTTAGTATTGTTGTTTATTTGACATTGTTGTTGTTATTTATTTGACGTTGTTGTTGTTGTTTATTTGACGTAGTTGTTGTTGTTGACATTGGTGTTGTTGTTTATTTGACGTTTTTGTTGTTGTTGTTGTTTATTTGACGTTATTGTTGTAGTTGTTGTTTATTTGACGTTGTTGTTGTTGACGGTGTAGTTGTTGTTATTTATTTGACGTTGTTGTTGTTATTGTTTATTTGACGTTGTTGTTGTTGACGTTGTTGTTGTTGTTGTTTATTTGACGTTGTTGTTGTTGACATAGTTGTTGTTGTTGTTGTTGTTGTTTATTTGACGTTTTTGTTGTTGTTGATGTTGTTGTTGTTTTCGTTGTAGTTTATTTGACATTGTTGTAGTTGTTTAATTGACGTTGTTGTTGTTGTTGTTGTTTATTTGACGCTGTTGTTGTTGTTATTGTTGTTGTTGTTGTTGTTTATTTGATGTTGTTGTTGTTGTTTATTTGACGCTGTTGTTATTGTTGTTGTTTATTTGACGTTGTTGTTGTTGTTTATTTGACGTTGTTGTTGTTGATGTTGTTGACGTTGTTGTTTATTTGACGTTGTTGTTGTTGTTGTTCTTTATTTGACGTTGTTGTTGTTTATTTGACGTTGTTGTTGTTGTTGTTTATTTAACGTTGTTGTTGTTGTTGTTGTTTATTTGACATTTTTGTTGTTGTTGATGTTGTTGTTGTTGTTGTTTATTTGACGTTGTTGTTGTTGTTTATTTGACGTTGTTGTTGTTATTTATTTGACGTTGTTGTTGTTGTTTATTTGACGTTGTTGTTGTTGACGTTGTTGTTGTTGTTGTTTATTTGACGTTGTTGTTGTTGTTTATTTGACATTTTTTGTTGTTGTTGATGTTGTTGTTGTTTTCGTTGTTATTTATTTAACGTTGTTGGAGTTGTTTAATTGACATTGTTGTTGTTGTTGTTGTTGTTGTTGTTTATTTGACGTTGATGTTGTTGTTGTTGTTGTTGTTGTTTATTTGACGTTGTTTTTGTTGTTCTTTATTTGACGTTGTTGTCGTTGTTGTTGTTTATTTGACGTTGATGTTGTTGTTGACGTTGTTGTTGTTGTTGTTTATTTGACATTGTTGTTGTTGTTATTGTTTATTTGACGTTGTTGTTGTTGTTGTTTGGCGTTGTTGTTGTTGTATTTGACGTTCTTGTTGTTGTTTATTTGACGTTGTTGTTGTTGACGTTGTTTTTGTTGTTGTTTATTTGACGTGGTTGTTGTTGTTGTTGTTGACGTTGTTGTTGTTGTTGTTGTTTATTTGACGTTGTTGTTGTTGTTGTTTATTTAACGTTGTTGTTGTTGACGTTGTTGTTGTTGTTATTGTTTATTTGACGTTGTTGTTGTTGTTTATTTGACGTTGTTGTTCTTGTTGACGTTGTTGTTGTTGTTGTTTATTTGACCTTTTTGTTGTTGTTGATGTTGTTGTTGTTTATTTGACGTTGTTGTTGTTGTTTATTTGACGTTTTTGTTGTTGACGGTGTTGTTGTTGTTGTTGTTATTTATTTGACGTTGTTGTTGTTGTTGTTTATTTAACGTTGTTGTTGTTGTTGTTGACATAGTTGTTGTTGTTGTTTATTTGACGTTTTTATTGTTGTTGATGTTGTTGTTGTTTTCGTTGTTGTTTATTTGACGTTGTTGTAGTTGTTTAATTGACAATGTTGTTGTTGTTGTTGTTGTTTATTTGACGTTGTTGTTGTTGTTTATTTGATGTTGTTGTTGTTGTTCTTTATTTGACGTTGTTGTTGTTGTTTATTTGACGTTGTTGTTGTTGTTGACGTTGTTGTTGTTGTTTATTTGACATTGTTGTTGTTATTGTTATTGTTTATTTGACGTAGTTGTTGTTGTTGTTCATTTGGCGTTGTTGTTGTTGTTGACGTTGTTGTTGTTGTTTATTTGACGTTGTTGTTGTTGTTCATTTGACGTTGTTGTTGTTGTTTATTTGACGTTGTTGTTGTTCTTTATTTGACGTTGTTGTTGTTGTTTATTTGACATTGTTGTTGTTGACGGTGTTGTTGTTGTTTATTTGACGTTGGTGTTGTTGTTTATTTGACGTTGTTGTTGTTGTTCACATAGTTGTTGTTGTTGTTGTTTATTTGAAATTGTTGTTGTTGTTGACGTTGTTGTTGTTGTTGTTGTTTATTTGACGTTGTTGTTGACATAGTTGTTGTTGTTGTTGTTTATTTGACATTGTTGTTGTTGTTGACGTTGTTGTTGTTGTTTATTTGACGTTGTTGTTGTTGTTGTTTTTTTGACATTGTTGTTGTTGTTGATGTTGTTGTTGTTGTTGTTTATTTGACATTGTTGTTGTTGTTGTTGACGTTGTTGTTGCTGTTGTTGTTGTTTATTTGACTTTGTTGTTATTGTTGTTTATTTGACGTTGTTGTTGTTGTCTTTGTTTATTTGACGTTGTTATTGTTGTTGACGTTGTTGTTTATTTGACGTTGTTGTTGTTGTTGTTTGGCGTTGTTGTTGTTGTATTTGACATTGTTGTTGTTGTTTATTTGACGTTGTTGTTGTTGTTGACGTTGTTTTTGTTGTTGTTTATTTGACGTGGTTGTTGTTGTTGTTTATTTGACGTTGTTGTTGTTGACGTTGTTGTTGTTTATTTGACGTTGTTGTTGTTGTTGACATAGTTGTTGTTTATTTGACGTTGTTGTTGTTATTGTTGACGTTGTTGTTGTTGTTGTTGTTGTTTATTTGACATTGTTGTTGTTGTTGTTGTTGACGTTGTTGTTGTTGTTGTTGTTGTTTATTTGACGTTGTTTTAGTATTGTTGTTTATTTGACATTGTTGTTGTTATTTATTTGACGTTGTTGTTGTTGTTTATTTGACGTAGTTGTTGTTGTTGACATTGGTGTTGTTGTTTATTTGACGTTTTTGTTGTTGTTGTTGTTTATTTGACGTTATTGTTGTAGTTGTTGTTTATTTGACGTTGTTGTTGTTGACGGTGTAGTTGTTGTTATTTATTTGACGTTGTTGTTGTTATTGTTTATTTGACGTTGTTGTTGTTGACGTTGTTGTTGTTGTTGTTTATTTGACGTTGTTGTTGTTGACATAGTTGTTGTTGTTGTTGTTGTTGTTTATTTGACGTTTTTGTTGTTGTTGATGTTGTTGTTGTTTTCGTTGTAGTTTATTTGACATTGTTGTAGTTGTTTAATTGACGTTGTTGTTGTTGTTGTTTATTTGACGTTGTTGTTGTTGTTGTTGTTTATTTGATGTTGTTGTTGTTGTTTATTTGACGCTGTTGTTATTGTTGTTGTTTATTTGACGTTGTTGTTGTTGTTTATTTGACGTAGTTGTTGTTGTTGACGTTGTTGTTGTTGTTTATTTGACGTTTTTGTTGTTGTTGATGTTGTTGACGTTGTTGTTTATTTGACGTTGTTGTTGTTGTTGTTCTTTATTTGACGTTGTTGTTGTTTATTTGACGTTGTTGTTGTTGTTGTTTATTTAACGTTGTTGTTGTTGTTGTTTATTTGACATTTTTGTTGTTGTTGATGTTGTTGTTGTTGTTGTTTATTTGACGTTGTTGTTGTTGTTGTTTATTTGACGTTGTTGTTGTTATTTATTTGACGTTGTTGTTGTTGTTTATTTGACGTTGTTGTTGTTGACGTTGTTGTTGTTGTTGTTTATTTGACGTTGTTGTTGTTGTTTATTTGACATTTTTTGTTGTTGTTGATGTTGTTGTTGTTTTCGTTGTTATTTATTTAACGTTGTTGTAGTTGTTTAATTGACATTGTTGTTGTTGTTGTTGTTGTTGTTGTTTATTTGACGTTGATGTTGTTGTTGTTGTTGTTGTTGTTTATTTGACGTTGTTTTTGTTGTTCTTTATTTGACGTTGTTGTCGTTGTTGTTGTTTATTTGACGTTGATGTTGTTGTTGACGTTGTTGTTGTTGTTGTTGTTTATTTGACATTGTTGTTGTTGTTATTGTTTATTTGACGTTGTTGTTGTTGTTGTTTGGCGTTGTTGTTGTTGTATTTGACGTTCTTGTTGTTGTTTATTTGACGTTGTTGTTGTTGACGTTGTTTTTGTTGTTGTTTATTTGACGTGGTTGATGTTGTTGTTGTTGACGTTGTTGTTGTTGTTGTTTATTTGACGTTGTTGTTGTTGTTGTTGTTGTTGACGTTGTTGTTGTTGTTGTTTATTTGACGTTGTTGTTGTTGTTGTTTATTTAACGTTGTTGTTGTTGACGTTGTTGTTGTTGTTATTGTTTATTTGACGTTGTTGTTGTTGTTTATTTGACGTTGTTGTTCTTGTTGACGTTGTTGTTGTTGTTGTTTATTTGACGTTTTTGTTGTTGTTGATGTTGTTGTTGTTTATTTGACGTTGTTGTTGTTGTTTATTTGACGTTTTTGTTGTTGACGGTGTTGTTGTTGTTGTTGTTATTTATTTGACGTTGTTATTGTTGACGTTGTTGTTGTTGTTGTTTATTTAACGTTGTTGTTGTTGTTGTTGACATAGTTGTTGTTGTTGTTTATTTGACGTTTTTATTGTTGTTGATGTTGTTGTTGTTTTCGTTGTTGTTTATTTGACGTTGTTGTAGTTGTTTAATTGACAATGTTGTTGTTGTTGTTGTTGTTTATTTGACGTTGTTGTTGTTGTTTATTTGATGTTGTTGTTGTTGTTCTTTATTTGACGTTGTTGTTGTTGTTTATTTGACGTTGTTGTTGTTGTTGACGTTGTTGTTGTTGTTGTTTATTTGACATTGTTGTTGTTATTGTTATTGTTTATTTGACGTAGTTGTTGTTGTTGTTCATTTGGCGTTGTTGTTGTTGTTGACGTTGTTGTTGTTGTTTATTTGACGTTGTTGTTGTTGTTCATTTGACGTTGTTGTTGTTGTTTATTTGACGTTGTTGTTGTTCTTTATTTGACGTTGTTGTTGTTGTTTATTTGACATTGTTGTTGTTGACGGTGTTGTTGTTGTTTATTTGACGTTGGTGTTGTTGTTTATTTGACGTTGTTGTTGTTGTTCACATAGTTGTTGTTGTTGTTGTTTATTTGAAATTGTTGTTGTTGTTGACGTTGTTGTTGTTGTTGTTGTTGTTTATTTGACGTCGTTGTTGTTGTTGTTGACATAGTTGTTGTTGTTGTTGTTTATTTGACATTGTTGTTGTTGTTGACGTTGTTGTTGTTGTTTATTTGACGTTGTTGTTGTTGTTGTTTTTTTGACATTGTTGTTGTTGTTGATGTTGTTGTTGTTGTTGTTTATTTGACATTGTTGTTTATTTGACGTTGTTGTTGTTGACGTTGTTGTTGTTTATTTGACATTGTTGTTGTTGTTGACATAGTTGTTGTTTATTTGACGTTGTTGTTGTTATTGTTGACGTTGTTGTTGTTGTTGTTGTTGTTTATTTGACATTGTTGTTGTTGTTGTTGTTGACGTTGTTGTTGTTGTTGTTGTTTATTTGACGTTGTTTTAGTATTGTTGTTTATTTGACATTGTTGTTGTTATTTATTTGACGTTGTTGTTGTTGTTTATTTGACGTAGTTGTTGTTGTTGACATTGGTGTTGTTGTTTATTTGACGTTTTTGTTGTTGTTGTTGTTTATTTGACGTTATTGTTGTAGTTGTTGTTTATTTGACGTTGTTGTTGTTGACGGTGTAGTTGTTGTTATTTATTTGACGTTGTTGTTGTTATTGTTTATTTGACGTTGTTGTTGTTGACGTTGTTGTTGTTGTTGTTTATTTGACGTTGTTGTTGTTGACATAGTTGTTGTTGTTGTTGTTGTTGTTTATTTGACGTTTTTGTTGTTGTTGATGTTGTTGTTGTTTTCGTTGTAGTTTATTTGACATTGTTGTAGTTGTTTAATTGACGTTGTTGTTGTTGTTGTTTATTTGACGTTTTTGTTGTTGTTGATGTTGTTGTTGTTTATTTGACGTTGTTGTTGTTGTTTATTTGACGTTTTTGTTGTTGACGGTGTTGTTGTTGTTGTTGTTATTTATTTGACGTTGTTGTTGTTGACGTTGTTGTTGTTGTTGTTTATTTAACGTTGTTGTTGTTGTTGACATAGTTGTTGTTGTTGTTTATTTGACGTTTTTATTGTTGTTGATGTTGTTGTTGTTTTCGTTGTTGTTTATTTGACGTTGTTGTAGTTGTTTAATTGACAATGTTGTTGTTGTTGTTGTTTATTTGACGTTGTTGTTGTTGTTTATTTGATGTTGTTGTTGTTGTTCTTTATTTGACGTTGTTGTTGTTGTTTATTTGACGTTGTTGTTGTTGTTGACGTTGTTGTTGTTGTTGTTTATTTGACATTGTTGTTGTTATTGTTATTGTTTATTTGACGTAGTTGTTGTTGTTGTTCATTTGGCGTTGTTGTTGTTGTTGACGTTGTTGTTGTTGTTTATTTGACGTTGTTGTTGTTGTTCATTTGACGTTGTTGTTGTTGTTTATTTGACGTTGTTGTTGTTCTTTATTTGACGTTGTTGTTGTTGTTTATTTGACATTGTTGTTGTTGACGGTGTTGTTGTTGTTTATTTGACGTTGGTGTTGTTGTTTATTTGACGTTGTTGTTGTTGTTCACATAGTTGTTGTTGTTGTTGTTTATTTGACATTGTTGTTGTTGTTGACGTTGTTGTTGTTGTTGTTGTTTATTTGACGTTGTTGTTGTTGTTGTTGACATAGTTGTTGTTGTTGTTGTTTATTTGAAATTGTTGTTGTTGTTGACGTTGTTGTTGTTGTTGTTTATTTGACGTTGTTGTTGTTGTTGTTTTTTTGACATTGTTGTTGTTGTTGACGTTGTTGTTGTTGTTGTTTATTTGACATTGTTGTTGTTGTTGTTTATTTGACTTTGTTGTTGTTGTTGTTTATTTGACGTTGTTGTTGTTGTCTTTGTTTATTTGACGTTGCTATTGTTGTTGAGGTTGTTGTTTATTTGACGTTGTTGTTGTTGTTGTTTGGCGTTGTTGTTGTTGTATTTGACATTGTTGTTGTTGTTTATTTGACGTTGTTGTTGTTGTTGACGTTGTTTTTGTTATTGTTTATTTGACGTGGTTGTTGTTGTTGTTTATTTGACGTTGTTGTTGTTGACGTTGTTGTTGTTTATTTGACGTTGTTGTTGTTGTTGACATAGTTGTTGTTTATTTGACGTTGTTGTTGTTATTGTTGACGTTGTTGTTGTTGTTGTTGTTGTTTATTTGACATTGTTGTTGTTGTTGTTGTTGTTGACGTTGTTGTTGTTGTTGTTGTTTATTTGACGTTGTTTTAGTATTGTTGTTTATTTGACATTGTTGTTGTTATTTATTTGACGTTGTTGTTGTTGTTTATTTGACGTAGTTGTTGTTGTTGACATTGGTGTTGTTGTTTATTTGACGTTTTTGTTGTTGTTGTTGTTTATTTGACGTTATTGTTGTAGTTGTTGTTTATTTGACGTTGTTGTTGTTGACGGTGTAGTTGTTGTTATTTATTTGACGTTGTTGTTGTTATTGTTTATTTGACGTTGTTGTTGTTGACGTTGTTGTTGTTGTTGTTTATTTGACGTTGTTGTTGTTGACATAGTTGTTGTTGTTGTTGTTGTTGTTTATTTGACGTTTTTGTTGTTGTTGATGTTGTTGTTGTTTTCGTTGTAGTTTATTTGACATTGTTGTAGTTGTTTAATTGACGTTGTTGTTGTTGTTGTTTATTTGACGTTGTTGTTGTTGTTATTGTTGTTGTTGTTGTTGTTTATTTGATGTTGTTGTTGTTGTTTATTTGACGCTGTTGTTATTGTTGTTGTTTATTTGACGTTGTTGTTGTTGTTTATTTGACGTAGTTGTTGTTGTTGACGTTGTTGTTGTTGTTTATTTGACGTTTTTGTTGTTGTTGATGTTGTTGACGTTGTTGTTTATTTGACGTTGTTGTTGTTGTTGTTCTTTATTTGACGTTGTTGTTGTTTATTTGACGTTGTTGTTGTTGTTGTTTATTTAACGTTGTTGTTGTTGTTGTTGTTTATTTGACATTTTTGTTGTTGTTGATGTTGTTGTTGTTGTTGTTTATTTGACGTTGTTGTTGTTGTTGTTTATTTGACGTTGTTGTTGTTATTTATTTGACGTTGTTGTTGTTGTTTATTTGACGTTGTTGTTGTTGACGTTGTTGTTGTTGTTGTTGTTTATTTGACGTTGTTGTTGTTGTTGACATAGTTGTTGTTGTTGTTGTTTATTTGACATTTTTTGTTGTTGTTGATGTTGTTGTTGTTTTCGTTGTTATTTATTTAACGTTGTTGTAGTTGTTTAATTGACATTGTTGTTGTTGTTGTTGTTTATTTGACGTTGATGTTGTTGTTGTTGTTGTTGTTGTTTATTTGACGTTGTTTTTGTTGTTCTTTATTTGACGTTGTTGTCGTTGTTGTTGTTTATTTGACGTTGATGTTGTTGTTGGCGTTGTTGTTGTTGTTGTTGTTTATTTGACATTGTTGTTGTTGTTATTGTTTATTTGACGTTGTTGTTGTTGTTGTTTGGCGTTGTTGTTGTTGTATTTGACGTTCTTGTTGTTGTTTATTTGACGTTGTTGTTGTTGACGTTGTTTTTGTTGTTGTTTATTTGACGTGGTTGTTGTTGTTGTTGTTAACGTTGTGTTTGTTGTTGTTTATTTGACGTTGTTGTTGTTGTTGTTTATTTAATGTTGTTGTTGTTGACGTTGTTGTTGTTGTTATTGTTTATTTGACGTTGTTGTTGTTGTTTATTTGACGTTGTTGTTCTTGTTGACGTTGTTGTTGTTGTTGTTTATTTGACGTTTTTGTTGTTGTTGATGTTGTTGTTGTTTATTTGACGTTGTTGTTGTTGTTTATTTGACGTTTTTGTTGTTGACGGTGTTGTTGTTGTTGTTGTTATTTATTTGACGTTGTTGTTGTTGACGTTGTTGTTGTTGTTGTTTATTTAACGTTGTTGTTGTTGTTGACATAGTTGTTGTTGTTGTTTATTTGACGTTTTTATTGTTGTTGATGTTGTTGTTGTTTTCGTTGTTGTTTATTTGACGTTGTTGTAGTTGTTTAATTGACAATGTTGTTGTTGTTGTTGTTGTTTATTTGACGCTGTTGTTGTTGTTTATTTGATGTTGTTGTTGTTGTTCTTTATTTGACGTTGTTGTTGTTGTTTATTTGACGTTGTTGTTGTTGTTGACGTTGTTGTTGTTGTTATTTATTTGACATTGTTGTTGTTATTGTTATTGTTTATTTGACGTAGTTGTTGTTGTTGTTCATTTGGCGTTGTTGTTGTTGTTGACGTTGTTGTTGTTGTTTATTTGACGTTGTTGTTGTTGTTCATTTGACGTTGTTGTTGTTGTTTATTTGACGTTGTTGTTGTTCTTTATTTGACGTTGTTGTTGTTGTTTATTTGACATTGTTGTTGTTGACGGTGTTGTTGTTGTTTATTTGACGTTGGTGTTGTTGTTTATTTGACGTTGTTGTTGTTGTTCACATAGTTGTTGTTGTTGTTGTTTATTTGACATTGTTGTTGTTGTTGACGTTGTTGTTGTTGTTGTTGTTTATTTGACGTTGTTGTTGTTGTTGTTGACATAGTTGTTGTTGTTGTTGTTTATTTGACATTGTTGTTGTTGTTGACGTTGTTGTTGTTGTTGTTTATTTGGCGTTGTTGTTGTTGTTGTTTTTTTGACATTGTTGTTGTTGTTGACGTTGTTGTTGTTGTTGTTTATTTGACATTGTTGTTGTTGTTGTTGACGTTGTTGTTGCTGTTGTTGTTGTTTATTTGACTTTGTTATTGTTGTTGTTTATTTGACGTTGTTGTTGTTGTCTTTGTTTATTTGACGTTGTTATTGTTGTTGACGTTGTTGTTTATTTGACGTTGTTGTTGTTGTTGTTTGGCGTTGTTGTTGTTGTATTTGACATTGTTGTTGTTGTTTATTTGACGTTGTTGTTGTTGTTGACGTTGTTTTTGTTGTTGTTTATTTGACGTGGTTGTTGTTGTTGTTTATTTGACGTTGTTGTTGTTGACGTTGTTGTTGTTGTTGTTTATTTGACGTTGTTGTTGTTGTTGACATAGTTGTTGTTATTTATTTGACGTTGTTGTTGTTGTTGTTGACGTTGTTGTTGTTGTTGTTGTTTATTTGACATTGTTGTTGTTGTTGTTGTTGATGTTGTTGTTGTTGTTGTTTATTTGACGTTGTTTTAGTATTGTTGTTTATTTGACATTGTTGTTGTTATTTATTTGACGTTGTTTTAGTATTGTTGTTTATTTGACATTGTTGTTGTTATTTATTTGACGTTGTTGTGGGTGACATTGTTGTTGTTGTTTATTTGACGTTGTTGTTGTTGTTTATTTGACGTAGTTTGTTGTTGTTGACATTGGTGTTGTTGTTTATTTCACGTTTTTGTTGTTGTTGTTGTTGTTGTTGTTTATTTGACGTTGTTATTGTAGTTGTTGTTTATTTGATGTTGTTGTTGTTGACGGTGTAGTTGTTGTTATTTATTTGACGTTGTTGTTGTTGTTATTGTTTATTTGACGTTGTTGTTGTTGACGTTGTTGTTGTTGTTGTTTATTTGACGTTGTTGTTGTTGTTGACATAGTTGTTGTTGTTGTTGTTTATTTGACGTTTTTGTTGTTGTTGATGTTGTTGTTGTTTTCGTTGTTGTTTATTTGACGTTGTTGTAGTTGTTTAATTGACGTTGTTGTTGTTGTTGTTGTTTATTTGACGTTGTTGTTGTTGTTATTGTTGTTTATTTGACGTTGTTGTTGTTGTTGTTTATTTGACGCTGTTGTTATTGTTGTTGTTTATTTGACGTTGTTGTTGTTATTTATTTGACGTTGTTGTGGGTGACATTGTTGATGTTGTTGTTTATTTGACGTTGTTGTTGTTGTTTATTTGACGTAGTTGTTGTTGTTGACGTTGTTGTTGTTGTTGTTGTTTATTTGACGTTTTTGTTGTTGTTGATGTTGTTGTTGTTGTTGTTTATTTGACGTTGTTGTTGTTGATGTTGTTGTTTTTGTTGTTGTTGACGTTGTTGATGTTGTTGTTGTTGTTGTTTATTTGACGTTGTTTTAGTATTGTTGTTTATTTGACATTGTTGTTGTTATTTATTTGACATTATTGTGGGTGACATTATTGTTGTTGTTTATTTGACTTTGTTGTTGTTGTTGTTTATTTGACGTAGTTGTTGTTGTTGACGTTGTTGTTGTTGTTTATTTGACGTTTTTGTTGTTGTTGATGTTGTTGACGTTGTTGTTTATTTGACATTGTTGTTGTTGTTGTTCTTTATTTGACGTTGTTGTTGTTTATTTGACGTTGTTGTTGTTGTTTATTTAACGTTGTTGTTGTTGTTGTTGTTGTTGTTGTTGTTTATTTGACGTTTTTTTTGTTGTTGATGTTGTTGTTGTTGTTGTTGTTTATTTGACGTTGTTGTTGTTGTTGTTTATTTGACGTTGTTGTTGTTGACGGTGTTGTTGTTGTTATTTATTTGACGTTGTTGTTGTTGTTGTTTATTTGACGTTGTTGTTGTTGACGTTGTTGTTGTTGTTGTTTATTTGACGTTGTTGTTGTTGTTGACATAGTTGTTGTTGTTGTTGTTTATTTGACGTTTTTGTTGTTGTTGATGTTGTTGTTGTTTTCGTTGTTATTTATTTGACGTTGTTGTAGTTGTTTAATTGACGTTGTTGTTGTTGTTGTTGTTGTTGTTGTTGTTTATTTGACGTTGTTGTTGTTGTTATTGTTGTTGTTTATTTGACGTTGTTGTTGTTGTTCTTTATTTGACGTTGTTGTCGTTGTTGTTGTTTATTTGACGTTGATGTTGTTGTTGACGTTGTTGTTGTTGTTGTTTATTTGACATTGTTGTTGTTATTATTTTTTATTTGACGTTGTTGTTGTTGTTGTTTGGCGTTGTTGTTGTTGTATTTGACGTTGTTGTTGTTGTTTATTTGACATTGTTGTTGTTGTTGACGTTGTTTTTGTTGTTGTTTATTTGACGTGGTTGTTGTTGTTGTTGTTGTTGTTGTTGACGTTGTTGTTGTTGTTGTTGTTTATTTGACGTTGTTGTTGTTGTTGTTTATTTAACGTTGTTGTTGTTGACGTTGTTGTTGTTGTTATTGTTTATTTGACGTTGTTGTTGTTGTTTATTTGACGTTGTTGTTCTTGTTGACGTTGTTGTTGTTGTTGTTTATTTGACGTTTTTGTTGTTGTTGATGTTGTTGTTGTTGTTTATTTGACGTTGTTGTTGTTGTTTATTTGACGTTGTTGTTGTTGACGGTGTTGTTGTTGTTATTTAATTGTTGTTGTTGTTGTTGTTGTTATTTATTTGACGTTGTTGTTGTTGTTGTTGTTGTTGTTGTTTATTTAACGTTGTTGTTGTTGTTGACATAGTTGTTGTTGTTGTTTATTTGACGTTTTTGTTGTTGTTGATGTTGTTGTTGTTTACGTTGTTGTTTATTTGACGTTGTTGTAGTTGTTTAATTGACAATGTTGTTGTTGTTGTTGTTGTTTATTTGACGTTGTTGTTGTTGTTTATTTGATTTTGTTGTTGTTGTTCTTTATTTGACGCTATTGTTTTTGTTTATTTGACGTTGTTGTTTTTGTTGACGTTGTTGTTGTTGTTGTTGTTGTTTATTTGACATTGTTGTTGTTTATTTGACATTGTTGTTGTTATTGTTATTGTTTATTTAACGTAGTTGTTGTTGTTGTTCATTTGGCGTTGTTGTTGTTGACGTTGTTGTTGTTGTTTATTTGACGTTGTTGTTGTTGACGTTGCTTTTGTTGTTGTTTATTTGACGTTGTTGTTGTTCATTTGACGTTGTTGTTGTTTATTTGACGTTGTTGTTGTTCTTTATTTGACGTTGTTGTTGTTGTTTATTTGACATTGTTGTTGTTGACGGTGTTGTTGTTGTTTATTTGACGTTGTTGTTGTTGTTGTTTATTTGACGTTGTTGTTGTTGTTGTTCACATAGTTGTTGTTGTTGTTGTTTATTTGAAATTGTTGTTGTTGTTGACGTTGTTGTTGTTGTTGTTTATTTGACGTTGTTGTTGTTGTTGTTGACATAGTTGTTGTTGTTGTTTATTTGACGTTGTTGTTGTTGTTGACGTTGTTGTTGTTGTTGTTTATTTGACGTTGTTGTTGTTGTTGTTGTTTATTTGACATTGTTGTTGTTGTTGACGTTGTTGTTGTTGTTGTTGTTTATTTGACATTGTTGTTGTTGTTGTTGTTGACGTTGTTGTTGTTGTTGTTGTTTATTTGACTTTGTTGTTGTTGTTGTTTATTTGACGTTGTTGTTGTTGTTTTTGTTTATTTGACGTTGTTGATGTTGTTGACGTTGTTGTTTATTTGACGTTGTTGTTGTTGTTGTTGTTGTTGTTTGACGTTGTTGTTGTTGTATTTGACGTTGTTGTTGTTGTTTATTTGACGTTGTTGTTGTTGTTGTTGATGTTGTTTTTGTTGTTGTTTATTTTACGTGGCTGTTGTTGTTGTTTATTTGACGTTGTTGTTGTTGACGTTGTTGTTGTTGTTGTCTATTTGACGTTGTTGTTGTTGTTGACATAGTTGTTGTTGTTTATTTGACGTTGTTGTTGTTGTTGACGTTGTTGTTGTTGTTTATTTGACGTTGTTGTTGTTGTTGTTGAAATAGTTGTTGTTGTTGTTGTTTATTTGACGTTGTTGTTGTTGACGTTGTTGTTGCTGTTGTTTATTTGACGTTGTTGTTGTTGTTGTTTATTTGACATTGTTGTTGTTGTTGTCGTTGTTGTTGTTGTTGTTTATTTGACATTGTTGTTGTTGTTGTTGACGTTGTTGTTGTTGTTTATTTGACTTTGTTGTTGTTGTTGTTGTTGTTTATTTGACGTTGTTGTTGTTGTTGTTAACTTAGTTGTTGTTGTTGTTTATTTGACGTTGTTGTTGTTGTTGACGTTGTTGTTGTTGTTGACGTTGTTGTTGTTGTTTATTTGACGTTGTTGTTGTTGTTGACGTTGTTGTTGTTGTTTATTTGACGTTGTTGTTGTTGTTGTTATTGTTTATTTGACGTTGTTGTTGTTTATTTGACGTAGTTGTTGTTGTTAACATTGTTGTTGTTGTTGTTTATTTGAGGTTTTTGTTGTTATTGATGTTGTTGTTATTGTTGTTGTATATTTGACGTTTTTGTTGTTTATTTGACATTGTTGTTGTTGTTGTTTATTTGACATTGTTGTTATTGTTGTTGTTTATTTGACGTTGTTGTTGTTGTTTATTTGACGTTGTTGTTGACGGTGTTGTTGTTGTTGTTGTTGTTGTTGTTTGTTTGACATTGTTGTCGTTGTTGTTGTTGTTTATTTGATGTTGTTGTTGTTGTTGTTCTTTATTTGGCGTTGTTATTGTTTATTTGACGTTGTTGTTGTTTATTTGACGTTGTTGTTGTAGTTGTTGTTTATTTGACGTTGTTGTTGTTGACGATGTTGTTGTTGTTATTTATTTGACGTTGTTGTTGTTGTTGTTTATTTGACGTTGTTGTTGTTGACGTTGTTGTTGTTGTTGTTGTTTATTTGACGTTGTTGTTGTTGACATAGTTGTTGTTATTGTTGTTGTTTATTTGACGTTGTTGTTGTTGTTGACGTTGTTGTTTATTTGACGTTGTTGTTGTTGTTTATTTGACGTTGTTGTTGTTGTTTATTTGACGTTGTTGTTATTTATTTGACGTTGTTGTGGGTGACATTGTTGTTGTTGTTTATTTGACGTTGTTGTTGTTGTTTATTTGACGTAGTTGTTGTTGTTGACATTGGTGTTGTTGTTTATTTGACGTTTTTGTTGTTGTTGATGTTGTTGTTGTTGTTGTTTATTTGACGTTGTTGTTGTTGACGGTGTAGTTGTTGTTATTTATTTGACGTTGTTGTTGTTGTTGTTTATTTGATGTTGTTGTTGTTGACGTTGTTGTTGTTGTTGACATTGTTGTTGTTGTTGTTGTTGTTGTTTATTTGACGTTTTTGTTGTTGTTGATGTTGTTGTTGTTTTCGTTGTTGTTTATTTGACGTTGTTGTAGTTGTTTAATTGACGTTGTTGTTGTTGTTGTTTATTTGGCGTTGTTGTTGTTGTTATTGTTGTTGTTGTTGTTTATTTGACGTTGTTGTTGTTGTTTATTTGACGTTGTTGTTATTGTTGTTGTTTATTTGACGTTGTTGTTGTTATTTATTTGACGTTGTTGTGGGTGACATTGTTGTTGTTGTTGTTGTTTATTTGACGTTGTTGTTGTTGTTTATTTGACGTAGTTGTTGTTGTTGACGTTGTTGTTGTTGTTGTTGTTTATTTGACGTTTTTGTTGTTGTTGATGTTGTTGTTGTTGTTGTTTATTTGACGTTGTTGTTGTTGTTGATGTTGTTGTTTTTGTTGTTGTTTTTGCTGTTGTTGTTGTTGTTGTTGTTGTTTATTTGACGTTGTTTTAGTATTGTTGTTTATTTGACATTGTTGTTGTTATTTATTTGACGTTATTGTGGGTGACATTGTTGTTGTTGTTGTTTATTTGACGTTGTTGTTGTTGTTGTTTATTTGACGTAGTTGTTGTTGTTGACGTTGTTGTTGTTTTTTATTTGACGTTTTTGTTGTTGTTGATGTTGTTGATGTTGTTGTTTATTTGACGTTGTTGTTGTTGTTGTTCTTTATTTGACGTTGTTGTTGTTTATTTGACGTTGTTGTTGTTGTTGTTTATTTAACGTTGTTGTTGTTTATTTGACGTTTTTGTTGTTGTTGATGTTGTTGTTGTTGTTGTTTATTTGACGTTGTTGTTGTTGTTGTTTATTTGACGTTGTTGTTGACGGTGTTGTTGTTGTTATTTATTTGACGTTGTTGTTGTTGTTTATTTGACGTTGTTGTTGTTGACGTTGTTGTTGTTGTTGTTGTTGTTTATTTGACGTTGTTGTTGTTATTGACATAGTTGTTGTTGTTGTTGTTGTTTATTTGACGTTTTTGTTGTTGTTGATGTTGTTGTTGTTTTCGTTGTTATTTATTTGACGTTGTTGTAGTTGTTTAATTGACGTTGTTGTTGTTGTTTATTTGACGTTGTTGTTGTTGTTGTTGTTGTTTATTTGACGTTGTTGTTGTTGTTCTTTATTTGACGTTGTTGTCGTTGTTGTTGTTTATTTGAAGTTGATGTTATTGTTGACGTTGTTGTTGTTGTTGTTTATTTGACATTGTTGTTGTTGTTATTATTTATTTGACGTTGTTGTTGTTGTTGTTTGGTGTTGTTGTTGTTGTATTTGACGTTGTTGTTGTTTATTTGACGTTGTTGTTGTTGTTGACGTTGTTGTTGTTGTTGTTGTTTATTTGACATTATTGTTGTTGTTATTATTTATTTGACGTTGTTGTTGTTGTTGTTTGGTGTTGTTGTTGTTGTATTTGACGTTGTTGTTGTTGTTTATTTGACGTTGTTGTTGTTGTTGACGTTGTTGTTGTTGTTATTGTTTATTTGACGTTGTTGTTGTTGTTTATTTGACGTTGTTGTTCTTGTTGACGTTGTTGTTGTTGTTGTTTATTTGACGTTTTTGTTGTTGTTGATGTTGTTGACGTTGTTGTTGTTGTTGTTTATTTGACGTTGTTGTTGTTGTTGTTGTTAACATAGTTGTTGTTGTTGTTTACTTGACGTTTTTGTTGTTGTTGATGTTGTTGTTGTTAACTTGACGTTTTTGTTGTTGTTGATGTTGTTGTTGTTTTCGTTATTGTTTATTTGACGTAGTTGTAGCTGTTTAATTGACAATGTTGTTGTTGTTGTTGTTGTTTATTTGACGTTGTTGTTGTTGTTGTTTATTTGACGTTGTTGTTGTTGTTCTTTATTTGACGTTGTTGTTGTTGTTTATTTGACGTTGTTGTTGTTGTTGACGTTGTTGTTGTTGTTGTTGTTTATTTGACATTGTTGTTGTTATTGTTATTGTTTATTTGACGTAGTTGTTGTTGTTGTTCATTTGGCGTTGTTATTGTTGTTGACGTTGTTGTTGTTGTTTATTTGACGTTGTTGTTGTTGACGTTGCTTTTGTTGTTGTTTATTTGACGTTGTTGTTGTTGTTCATTTGACGTTGTTGTTGTTGTTTATTTAACGTTGTTGTTGTTCTTTATTTGACATTGTTGTTGTTGTTTATTTGACATTGTTGTTGTTGACGTTGTTGTTGTTCTTTATTTGACGTTGTTGTTGTTGTTTATTTGACATTGTTGTTGTTGACGTTGTTGTTGTTGTTTATTTGACGTTGTTGTTGTTGTTGTTTATTTGACGTTGTTGTTGTTGTTCACATAGTTGTTGTTGTTGTTGTTTATTTGACATTGTTGTTGTTGTTGACGTTGTTGTTGTTGTTGTTTATTTGACGTTGTTGTTGTTATTGACATAGTTGTTGTTGTTGTTGTTGTTTATTTGACGTTTTTGTTGTTGTTGATGTTGTTGTTGTTTTCGTTGTTATTTATTTGACGTTGTTGTAGTTGTTTAATTGACGTTGTTGTTGTTGTTGTTGTTGTTTATTTGACGTTGTTGTTGTTGTTGTTGTTGTTGTTTATTTGACGTTGTTGTTGTTGTTCTTTATTTGACGTTGTTGTCGTTGTTGTTGTTTATTTGAAGTTGATGTTATTGTTGACGTTGTTGTTGTTGTTGTTGTTTATTTGACATTGTTGTTGTTGTTATTATTTATTTGACGTTGTTGTTGTTGTTGTTTGGTGTTGTTGTTGTTGTATTTGACGTTGTTGTTGTTGTTTATTTGACGTTGTTGTTGTTGTTGACGTTGTTATTGTTGTTGTTTATTTGACATTGTTGTTGTTGTTATTATTTATTTGACGTTGTTGTTGTTGTTGTTTGGTGTTGTTGTTGTTGTATTTGACGTTGTTGTTGTTGTTTATTTGACGTTGTTGTTGTTGTTGACGTTGTTGTTGTTGTTATTGTTTATTTGACGTTGTTGTTGTTGTTTATTTGACGTTGTTGTTCTTGTTGACGTTGTTGTTGTTGTTGTTTATTTGACGTTTTTGTTGTTGTTGATGTTGTTGACGTTGTTGTTGTTGTTGTTTATTTGACGTTGTTGTTGTTGTTGTTGTTAACATAGTTGTTGTTGTTGTTTACTTGACGTTTTTGTTGTTGTTGATGTTGTTGTTGTTTACTTGACGTTTTTGTTGTTGTTGATGTTGTTGTTGTTTCCGTTATTGTTTATTTGACGTAGTTGTAGCTATTTAATTGACAATGTTGTTGTTGTTGTTGTTGTTTATTTGACGTTGTTGTTGTTGTTGTTGTTTATTTGACGTTGTTGTTGTTGTTTATTTGACGTTGTTGTTGTTGTTCTTTATTTGACGTTGTTGTTGTTGTTTATTTGACGTTGTTGTTGTTGTTGACGTTGTTGTTTATTTGACATTGTTGTTGTTATTGTTATTGTTTATTTGACGTAGTTGTTGTTGTTGTTCATTTGGCGTTGTTGTTGTTGTTGACGTTGTTGTTGTTGTTTATTTGACGTTGTTGTTGTTGACGTTGCTTTTGTTGTTGTTTATTTGACGTTGTTGTTGTTGTTCATTTGACGTTGTTGTTGTTGTTTATTTGACGTTGTTGTTGTTCTTTATTTGACGTTGTTGTTGTTGTTTATTTGACATTGTTGTTGTTGACGTTGTTGTTGTTCTTTATTTGACGTTGTTGTTGTTGTTTATTTGACATTGTTGTTGTTGACGTTGTTGTTGTTGTTTATTTGACGTTGTTGTTGTTGTTGTTTATTTGACGTTGTTGTTGTTGTTCACATAGTTGTTGTTGTTGTTTATTTGACGTTGTTGTTGTTGTTGTTTATTTGACGTTGTTGTTGACGGTGTTGTTGTTGTTATTTATTTGACGTTGTTGTTGTTGTTTATTTGACGTTGTTGTTGTTGACGTTGTTGTTGTTGTTTATTTGACGTTGTTGTTGTTATTGACATAGTTGTTGTTGTTGTTGTTGTTTATTTGACGTTTTTGTTGTTGTTGATGTTGTTGTTGTTTTCGTTGTTATTTATTTGACGTTGTTGTAGTTGTTTAATTGACGTTGTTGTTGTTGTTGTTGTTGTTTATTTGACGTTGTTGTTGTTGTTGTTGTTGTTGTTTATTTGACGTTGTTGTTGTTGTTCTTTATTTGACGTTGTTGTCGTTGTTGTTGTTTATTTGAAGTTGATGTTATTGTTGACGTTGTTGTTGTTGTTGTTTATTTGACATTGTTGTTGTTGTTGTTATTATTTATTTGACGTTGTTGTTGTTGTTGTTTGGTGTTGTTGTTGTTGTATTTGACGTTGTTGTTGTTGTTTATTTGACGTTGTTGTTGTTGTTGACGTTGTTGTTGTTGTTGTTGTTTATTTGACATTGTTGTTGTTGTTATTATTTATTTGACGTTGTTGTTGTTGTTGTTTGGTGTTGTTGTTGTTGTATTTGACGTTGTTGTTGTTGTTTATTTGACGTTGTTGTTGTTGTTGACGTTGTTGTTGTTGTTATTGTTTATTTGACGTTGTTGTTGTTGTTTATTTGACGTTGTTGTTCTTGTTGACGTTGTTGTTGTTGTTGTTTATTTGACGTTTTTGTTGTTGTTGATGTTGTTGACGTTGTTGTTGTTGTTGTTTATTTGACGTTGTTGTTGTTGTTGTTGTTGTTAACATAGTTGTTGTTGTTGTTTACTTGACGTTTTTGTTGTTGTTGATGTTGTTGTTGTTAACTTGACGTTTTTGTTGTTGTTGATGTTGTTGTTGTTTTCGTTATTGTTTATTTGACGTAGTTGTAGCTGTTTAATTGACAATGTTGTTGTTGTTGTTGTTGTTGTTTATTTGACGTTGTTGTTGTTGTTGTTTATTTGACGTTGTTGTTGTTGTTCTTTATTTGACGTTGTTGTTGTTGTTTATTTGACGTTGTTGTTGTTGTTGACGTTGTTGTTGTTGTTGTTGTTGTTTATTTGACATTGTTGTTGTTATTGTTATTGTTTATTTGACGTAGTTGTTGTTGTTGTTCATTTGGCGTTGTTATTGTTGTTGACGTTGTTGTTGTTGTTTATTTGACGTTGTTGTTGTTGACGTTGCTTTTGTTGTTGTTTATTTGACGTTGTTGTTGTTGTTCATTTGACGTTGTTGTTGTTGTTTATTTAACGTTGTTGTTGTTCTTTATTTGACATTGTTGTTGTTGTTTATTTGACATTGTTGTTGTTGACGTTGTTGTTGTTCTTTATTTGACGTTGTTGTTGTTGTTTATTTGACATTGTTGTTGTTGACGTTGTTGTTGTTGTTTATTTGACGTTGTTGTTGTTGTTGTTTATTTGACGTTGTTGTTGTTGTTCACATAGTTGTTGTTGTTGTTGTTTATTTGACATTGTTGTTGTTGTTGACGTTGTTGTTGTTGTTGTTTATTTGACGTTGTTGTTGTTATTGACATAGTTGTTGTTGTTGTTGTTGTTTATTTGACGTTTTTGTTGTTGTTGATGTTGTTGTTGTTTTCGTTGTTATTTATTTGACGTTGTTGTAGTTGTTTAATTGACGTTGTTGTTGTTGTTGTTGTTGTTTATTTGACGTTGTTGTTGTTGTTGTTGTTGTTGTTTATTTGACGTTGTTGTTGTTGTTCTTTATTTGACGTTGTTGTCGTTGTTGTTGTTTATTTGAAGTTGATGTTATTGTTGACGTTGTTGTTGTTGTTGTTGTTTATTTGACATTGTTGTTGTTGTTATTATTTATTTGACGTTGTTGTTGTTGTTGTTTGGTGTTGTTGTTGTTGTATTTGACGTTGTTGTTGTTGTTTATTTGACGTTGTTGTTGTTGTTGACGTTGTTATTGTTGTTGTTTATTTGACATTGTTGTTGTTGTTATTATTTATTTGACGTTGTTGTTGTTGTTGTTTGGTGTTGTTGTTGTTGTATTTGACGTTGTTGTTGTTGTTTATTTGACGTTGTTGTTGTTGTTGACGTTGTTGTTGTTGTTATTGTTTATTTGACGTTGTTGTTGTTGTTTATTTGACGTTGTTGTTCTTGTTGACGTTGTTGTTGTTGTTGTTTATTTGACGTTTTTGTTGTTGTTGATGTTGTTGACGTTGTTGTTGTTGTTGTTTATTTGACGTTGTTGTTGTTGTTGTTGTTAACATAGTTGTTGTTGTTGTTTACTTGACGTTTTTGTTGTTGTTGATGTTGTTGTTGTTTACTTGACGTTTTTGTTGTTGTTGATGTTGTTGTTGTTTCCGTTATTGTTTATTTGACGTAGTTGTAGCTATTTAATTGACAATGTTGTTGTTGTTGTTGTTGTTTATTTGACGTTGTTGTTGTTGTTTATTTGACGTTGTTGTTGTTGTTCTTTATTTGACGTTGTTGTTGTTGTTTATTTGACGTTGTTGTTGTTGTTGACGTTGTTGTTTATTTGACATTGTTGTTGTTATTGTTATTGTTTATTTGACGTAGTTGTTGTTGTTGTTCATTTGGCGTTGTTGTTGTTGTTGACGTTGTTGTTGTTGTTTATTTGACGTTGTTGTTGTTGACGTTGCTTTTGTTGTTGTTTATTTGACGTTGTTGTTGTTGTTCATTTGACGTTGTTGTTGTTGTTTATTTGACGTTGTTGTTGTTCTTTATTTGACGTTGTTGTTGTTGTTTATTTGACATTGTTGTTGTTGACGTTGTTGTTGTTCTTTATTTGACGTTGTTGTTGTTGTTTATTTGACATTGTTGTTGTTGACGTTGTTGTTGTTGTTTATTTGACGTTGTTGTTGTTGTTGTTTATTTGACGTTGTTGTTGTTGTTCACATAGTTGTTGTTGTTGTTTATTTGACATTGTTGTTGTTGTTGACGTTGTTGTTGTTGTTGTTTATTTGACGTTGTTGTTGTTGTTGACATAGTTGTTGTTGTTGTTGTTTATTTGACGTTGTTGTTGTTGTTGACGTTGTTGTTGTTGTTGTTGTTTATTTGATGTTGTTGTTGTTGTTGTTTATTTGACATTGTTGTTGTTGTTGACGTTGTTGTTGTTGTTGTTTATTTGACATTGTTGTTGTTGTTGTTGACGTTGTTGTTGTTGTTGTTTATTTGACTTTGTTATTGTTGTTGTTTATTTGACGTTGTTGTTGTTGTTGTTGTTGTTGTTTATTTGACGTTGTTGTTGTTGACGTTGTTGTTGTTGTTGTTGTTTGGCGTTGTTGTTGGTGTATTTGACGTTGTTGTTGTTGTTTATTTGACGTTGTTGTTATTGTGGACGTTGTTTTTGTTGTTATTTATTTGACGTGGTTGTTGTTGTTGTTTATTTGACGTTGTTGTTGTTGACGTTGTTGTTGTTGTTGTTTATTTGACGTTGTTGTCGTTGTTGACATAGTTGTTGTTGTTTATTTGACGTTGTTGTTGTTGTTGACGTTGTTGTTGTTTATTTGACGTTGTTGTTGTTGTTGAAATAGTTGTTGTTGTTGTTGTTTATTTGACGTTGTTGTTATTGACGTTGTTGTTGTTGTTGTTTATTTGACGTTGTTGTTGTTGACGTTGTTGTTGTTGTTGTTTATTTGACGTTGTTGTTGTTGTTGTTGTTGTTTATTTGACATTGTTGTTGTTGTTGACGTTGTTGTTGTTGTTGTTTATTTAACATTGTTGTTGTTGTTGTTGACGTTGTTGTTGTTGTTTATTTGACTTTGTTGTTGTTGTTGTTGTTTATTTGACGTTGTTGTTGTTGTTGTTGACTTAGTTGTTGTTGTTGTTTATTTGACGTTGTTGTTGTTGTTGTTGACGTTGTTGTTGTTGTTGACGTTGTTGTTGTTGTTTATTTGACGTTGTTGTTGTTGTTGACGTTGCTGTTGTTGTTTATTTGACGTTGTTGTTGTTGTTGTTATTGTTTATTTGACGTTGTTATTGTTTATTTGACGTAGTTGTTGTTGTTAACGTTGTTGTTGTTGTTGTTTATTTGACGTTTTTGTTGTTGTTGATGTTGTTGTTATTGTTGTTGTATATTTGACGTTGTTGTTGTTTATTTGACATTGTTGTTGTTGTTGTTTATTTTACGTTGTTGTTGTTGTTTATTTGACATTGTTGTTATTGTTGTTGCTTATTTGACGTTGTTGTTGACGGTGTTGTTGTTGTTGTTGTTTTTTTTTTGACGGTGTGTTGTTGTTGTTGTTGTTGTTGTTTATTTGACGTTGTTGTTGTTGACGTTGTTGTTGTTGTTGTTGTTTATTTGACGTTGTTGTTGTTGTTGACATTGTTGTTGTTGTTGTTGTTGTTTATTTGACGTTTTGGTTGTTGTTGATGTTGTTGTTGTTTTCATTGTTGTTTATTTGACGTTGTTGTAGTTGTTTAATTGACGTTGTTGTTGTTGTTGTTTATTTGACGTTGTTGTTGTTGTTGTTATTGTTGTTGTTGTTGTTTATTTGACGTTGTTGTTGTTGTTGTTGTTTATTTGACGCTGTTGTTATTGTTGTTGTTTATTTAACGTTGTTGTTGTTATTTATTTGACGTTGTTGTGGTTGACCTTGTTGTTGTTGTTGTTTATTTGACGTTGTTGTTGTTGTTTATTTGACGTAGTTGTTGTTGTTGACATTGTTGTTGTTGTTGTTGTTTATTTGACGTTTTTGTTGTTGTTGATGTTGTTGTTGTTGTTGTTTATTTGACGTTGTTGTTGTTGTTGTTGATGTTGTTGTTTTTGTTGTTGTTGACGTTGTTGTTGTTGTTGTTGTTTATTTGACGTTGTTTTAGTATTGTTGTTTATTTGACATTGTTGTTGTTATTTATTTGACGTTATTGTGGGTGACATTGTTGTTGTTGTTTATTTGACGTTGTTGTTGTTGTTGTTGATGTTGTTGTTTATTTGACGTTGTTGTTGTTGTTGTTCTTTATTTGACGTTGTTGTTGTTTATTTGACGTTGTTGTTGTTGTTTATTTAACGTTGTTGTTGTTGTTGTTGTTGTTGTTTTTTTGACGTTTTTGTTGTTGTTGATGTTGTTGTTGTTGTTGTTGTTTATTTGACGTTGTTGTTGTTGTTATTTATTTGACGTTGTTGTTGTTGACGGTGTTGTTGTTGTTATTTATTTGACGTTGTTGTTGTTGTTTATTTGATGTTGTTGTTGTTGACGTTGTTGTTGTTGTTGTTGTTTATTTGACGTTGTTGTTGTTGTTATTGACATAGTTGTTGTTGTTGTTGTTTATTTGACGTTTTTGTTGTTGTTGATGTTGTTGTCGTTTTTGTTGTTATTTATTTGACGTTGTTGTAGTTGTTTAATTGACGTTGTTGTTGTTGTTGTTTATTTGACGTTGTTGTTGTTGTTGTTGTTGTTGTTGGTTATTTGACGTTGTTGTTGTTGTTCTTTATTTGACGTTGTTGTCGTTGTTGTTGTTTATTTGACGTTGATGTTGTTGTTGACGTTGTTGTTGTTGTGGTTTATTTGACATTGTTGTTGTTGTTATTGTTTATTTGACGTTGTTGTTGTTGTTGTTTGGCGTTGTTGTTGTTGTATTTGACGTTGTTGTTGTTGTTTATTTGACGTTGTTGTTGTGGTTGACGTTGTTTTTGTTGTTGTTTATTTGACGTGTTTGTTGTTGTTGTTGTTGTTGTTAACGTTGTTGTTGTTGTTGTTGTTGTTTATTTGACGTTGTTGTTGTTGTTGTTGTTTATTTAACGTTGTTGTTGTTGACGTTGTTGTTGTTGTTATGGTTTATTTGACGTTGTTGTTGTTGTTTATTTGACGTTGTTGTTCTCGTTGACGTTGTTGTTGTTGTTGTTGTTTATTTGACGTTTTTGTTGTTGTTGATGTTGTTGTTGTTGTTGTTTATTTGACGTTGTTGTTGTTGTTTATTTGACGTTGTCGTTGTTGACGGTGTTGTCGTTGTTATTTATTTGTTGTTGTTGTTGTTGTTGTTGTTTATTTGACGTTGTTGTTGTTGACGTTGTTGTTGTTGTTGTTTATTTGACGTTGTTGTTGTTGTTGACATAGTTGTTGTTGTTGTTTACTTGACATTTTTGTTGTTGTTGATGTTGTTGTTGTTTTCGTTGTTGTTTATTTGACGTTGTTGTAGTTGTTTAATTGACAATGTTGTTGTTGTTGTTTATTTGACGTTGTTGTTGTTGTTTATTTGACGTTGTTGTTGTTGTTCTTTATTTGACGCTGTTGTTGTTGTTTATTTGACGTTGTTGTTGTTGTTGACGTTGTTGTTGTTGTTGTTGTTTATTTGACATTGTTGTTGTTATTGTTATTGTTTATTTGACGTAGTTGTTGTTGTTGTTCATTTGACGTTGTTGTTGTTGTTTATTTGACGGTGTTGTTGTTGACGTTGCTTTTGTTGTTGTTTATTTGACGTTGTTGTTGTTGTTCATTTGACGTTGTTGTTGTTGTTTATTTGACGTTGTTGTTGTTCTTTATTTGACGTTGTTGTTGTTGTTTATTTGACATTGTTGTTGTTGACGGTGTTGTTGTTGTTAATTTGACGTTGTTGTTGTTGTTGTTTATTTGACGTTGTTGTTGTTGTTCACATAGTTGTTGTTGTTGTTGTTTATTTGACATTGTTGTTGTCGTTGACGTTGTTGTTGTTGTTGTTTATTTGACGTTGTTGTTGTTGTTGTTGACATAGTTGTTGTTGTTGTTGTTTATTTGACGTTGTTTTTGTTGTTGACGTTGTTGTTGTTGTTGTTGTTGTTGTTGTTTATTTGACGTTGTTGTTGTTGTTTATTTGACATTATTGTTGTTGTTGACGTTGTTGTTGTTGTTGTTTATTTGACGTTGTTGTTGTTGTTCATTTGACGTTGTTGTTGTTGTTTATTTGACGTTGTTGTTTATTTGACGTTGTTGTTGACGGTGTTGTTGTTGTTGTTGTTTGTTGGACGGTGTGTTATTATTGTTGTTGTTTATTTGACGTTGTTGTTGTTGTTGACGTTGTTGTTGTTATTGTTGTTTATTTGATGTTGTTGTTGTTGTTGTTTATTTGACATTGTTGTTGTTGTTGACGTTGTTGTTGTTGTTGTTTATTTGACATTGTTGTTGTTGTTGTTGACGTTGTTGTTGTTGTTGTTTATTTGACTTTGTTATTGTTGTTGTTTATTTGACGTGTTTGTTGTTGTTGTTGTTGTTAACGTTGTTGTTGTTGTTGTTGTTTATTTGACGTTGTTGTTGTTGTTGTTGTTTATTTAACGTTGTTGTTGTTGACGTTGTTGTTGTTCTTATGGTTTATTTGACGTTGTTGTTGTTGTTTATTTGACGTTGTTGTTCTCGTTGACGTTGTTGTTGTTGTTGTTTTTTATTTGACGTTTTTGTTGTTGTTGATGTTGTTGTTGTTGTTGTTTATTTGACGTTGTTGTTGTTGTTTATTTGACGTTGTTGTTGTTGACGGTGTTGTCATTGTTATTTATTTGTTGTTGTTGTTGTTGTTGTTTATTTGACGTTGTTGTTGTTGACGTTGTTGTTGTTGTTGTTTATTTGACGTTGTTGTTGTTGTTGACATAGTTGTTGTTGTTGTTTACTTGACATTTTTGTTGTTGTTGATGTTGTTGTTGTTTTCGTTGTTGTTTATTTGACGTTGTTGTAGTTGTTTAATTGACAATGTTGTTGTTGTTGTTTATTTGACGTTGTTGTTGTTGTTTATTTGACGTTGTTGTTGTTGTTCTTTATTTGACGCTGTTGTTGTTGTTTATTTGACGTTGTTGTTGTTGTTGTTGACGTTGTTGTTGTTGTTGTTGTTTATTTGACATTGTTGTTGTTATTGTTATTGTTTATTTGACGTAGTTGTTGTTGTTGTTCATTTGACGTTGTTGTTGTTGTTTATTTGACGGTGTTGTTGTTGACGTTGCTTTTGTTGTTGTTTATTTGACGTTGTTGTTGTTGTTCATTTGACGTTGTTGTTGTTGTTTATTTGACGTTGTTGTTGTTCTTTATTTGACGTTGTTGTTGTTGTTTATTTGACATTGTTGTTGTTGACGGTGTTGTTGTTGTTAATTTGACGTTGTTGTTATTGTTTATTTGACGTTGTTGTTGTTGTTCACATAGTTGTTGTTGTTGTTGTTTATTTGACATTGTTGTTGTCGTTGACGTTGTTGTTGTTGTTGTTTATTTGACGTTGTTGTTGTTGTTGTTGACATAGTTGTTGTTGTTGTTGTTTATTTGACGTTGTTGTTGTTGTTGACGTTGTTGTTGTTGTTGTTGTTGTTGTTGTTTATTTGACGTTGTTGTTGTTGTTTATTTGACATTATTGTTGTTGTTGACGTTGTTGTTGTTGTTGTTTATTTGACGTTGTTGTTGTTGTTCATTTGACGTTGTTGTTGATTTTTATTTGACGTTGTTGTTTATTTGACGTTGTTGTTGACGGTGTTGTTGTTGTTGTTGTTGTTTGTTGGACGGTGTGTTGTTGTTGTTGTTGTTTATTTGACGTTGTTGTTGTTGTTGACGTTGTTGTTGTTGTTGTTTATTTGATGTTGTTGTTGTTGTTGTTGTTTATTTGACATTGTTGTTGTTGTTGACGTTGTTGTTGTTGTTGTTTATTTGACATTGTTGTTGTTGTTGTTGACGTTGTTGTTGTTGTTGTTTATTTGACTTTGTTATTGTTGTTGTTTATTTGACGTTGTTGTTGTTGTTGTTGTTGTTGTTTATTTGACGTTGTTGTTGTTGACGTTGTTGTTGTTGTTGTTGTTGTTTGGCGTTGTTGTTGGTGTATTTGACGTTGTTGTTGTTGTTTATTTGACGTTGTTGTTATTGTGGACGTTGTTTTTGTTGTTATTTATTTGACGTGGTTGTTGTTGTTGTTTATTTGACGTTGTTGTTGTTGACGTTGTTGTTGTTGTTGTTTATTTGACGTTGTTGTTGTTGTTGACATAGTTGTTGTTGTTTATTTGACGTTGTTGTTGTTGTTGACGTTGTTGTTGTTTATTTGACGTTGTTGTTGTTGTTGAAATAGTTGTTGTTGTTGTTGTTTATTTGACGTTGTTGTTGTTGACGTTGTTGTTGTTGTTGTTTATTTGACGTTGTTGTTGTTGACGTTGTTGTTGTTGTTGTTTATTTGACGTTGTTGTTGTTGTTGTTTATTTGACATTGTTGTTGTTGTTGACGTTGTTGTTGTTGTTGTTGTTTATTTAACATTGTTGTTGTTGTTGTTGACGTTGTTGTTGTTGTTTATTTGACTTTGTTGTTGTTGTTGTTGTTTATTTGACGTTGTTGTTGTTGTTGTTGACTTAGTTGTTGTTGTTGTTGTTTATTTGACGTTGTTGTTGTTGTTGATGTTGTTGTTGTTGTTGACGTTGTTGTTGTTGTTTATTTGACGTTGTTGTTGTTGTTGACGTTGTTGTTGTTGTTTATTTGACGTTGTTGTTGTTGTTGTTATTGTTTATTTGACGTTGTTGTTGTTTATTTAACGTAGTCGTTGTTGTTAACGTTGTTGTTGTTGTTGTTTATTTGACGTTTTTGTTGTTGTTGATGTTGTTGTTATTGTTGTTGTATATTTGACGTTGTTGTTGTTTATTTGACATTGTTGTTGTTGTTGTTTATTTGACGTTGTTGTTGTTGTTTATTTGACATTGTTGTTATTGTTGTTGTTTATTTGACGTTGTTGTTTATTTGACGTTGTTGTTGACGGTGTTGTTGTTGTTGTTATTGTTTTTTTGACGGTGTGTTGTTGTTGTTGTTGTTGTTTATTTGACGTTGTTGTTTATTTGACGTTGTTGTTGTTGACGTTGTTGTTGTTGTTGTTGTTGTTTATTTGACGTTGTTGTTGTTGTTGACATTGTTGTTGTTGTTGTTGTTGTTTGTTTGACGTTTTTGTTGTTGTTGATGTTGTTGTTGTTTTCGTTGTTGTTTATTTGACGTTGTTGTAGTTGTTTAATTGACGTTGTTGTTGTTGTTGTTTATTTGACGTTGTTGTTGTTGTTATTGTTGTTGTTGTTGTTTATTTGACGTTGTTGTTGTTGTTGTTGTTGTTGTTGTTTATTTGACGCTGTTGTTATTGTTGTTGTTTATTTAACGTTGTTGTTGTTATTTATTTGACGTTGTTGTGGTTGACATTGTTGTTGTTGTTGTTTATTTGACGTTGTTGTTGTTGTTTATTTGACGTAGTTGTTGTTGTTGACGTTGTTGTTGTTGTTGTTGTTGTTGTTTATTTGACGTTTTTGTTGTTGTTGATGTTGTTGTTGTTGTTGTTTATTTGACGTTGTTGTTGTTGTTGTTGTTGATGTTGTTGTTTTTGTTGTTGTTGACGTTGTTGTTGTTGTTGTTGTTTATTTGACGTTGTTTTAGTATTGTTGTTTATTTGACATTGTTGTTGTTATTTATTTGACGTTATTGTGGGTGACATTGTTGTTGTTGTTTATTTGACGTTGTTGTTGTTGTTGATGTTGTTGACGTTGTTGTTTATTTGACGTTGTTGTTGTTGTTGTTCTTTATTTGACGTTGTTGTTGTTTATTTGACATTGTTGTTGTTGTTTATTTAACGTTGTTGTTGTTGTTGTTGTTTTTTTGACGTTTTTGTTGTTGTTGATGCTGTTGTTGTTGTTGTTGTTGTTTATTTGACGTTGTTGTTGTTGTTATTTATTTGACGTTGTTGTTGTTGACGGTGTTGTTGTTGTTATTTATTTGACGTTGTTGTTGTTGTTTATATGACGTTGTTGTTGTTGACGTTGTTGTTGTTGTTGTTTATTTGATGTTGTTGTTGTTGTTATTGACATAGTTGTTGTTGTTGTTGTTTATTTGACGTTTTTGTTGTTGTTGATGTTGTTGTTGTTTTCGTTGTTATTTATTTGACGTTGTTGTAGTTGTTTAATTGACGTTGTTGTTGTTGTTGTTGTTGTTGTTTATTTGACGTTGTTGTTGTTGTTGTTGTTGTTGGTTATTTGACGTTGTTGTTGTTGTTCTTTATTTGACGTTGTTGTCGTTGTTGTTGTTTATTTGACGTTGATGTTGTTGTTGACATTGTTGTTGTTGTTGTTGTTTATTTGACATTGTTGTTGTTGTTATTGTTTATTTGACGTTGTTGTTGTTGTTGTTTGGCGTTGTTGTTGTTGTATTTGACGTTGTTGTTGTTGTTTATTTGACGTTGTTGTTGTGGTTGACGTTGTTTTTGTTGTTGTTTATTTGACGTGTTTGTTGTTGTTGTTGTTGTTAACGTTGTTGTTGTTGTTATTGTTGTTTATTTGACGTTGTTGTTGTTGTTGTTTATTTAACGTTGTTGTTGTTGACGTTGTTGTTGTTGTTATGGTTTATTTGACGTTGTTGTTGTTGTTTATTTGACGTTGTTGTTCTCGTTGACGTTGTTGTTGTTGTTGTTGTTTATTTGACGTTTTTGTTGTTGTTGATGTTGTTGTTGTTGTTGTTTATTTGACGTTGTTGTTGTTGTTTATTTGACGTTGTTGTTGTTGACGGTGTTGTCGTTGTTATTTATTTGTTGTTGTTGTTGTTGTTGTTTATTTGACGTTGTTGTTGTTGACGTTGTTGTTGTTGTTAATTATTTGACGTTGTTGTTGTTGTTGACATAGTTGTTGTTGTTGTTTACTTGACATTTTTGTTGTTGTTGATGTTGTTGTTGTTTTCGTTGTTGTTTATTTGACGTTGTTGTAGTTGTTTAATTGACAATGTTGTTGTTGTTGTTTATTTGACGTTGTTGTTGTTGTTTATTTGACGTTGTTGTTGTTGTTCTTTATTTGACGCTGTTGTTGTTGTTTATTTGACGTTGTTGTTGTTGTTGACGTTGTTGTTGTTGTTGTTGTTGTTGTTGTTTATTTGACATTGTTGTTGTTATTGTTATTGTTTATTTGACGTAGTTGTTGTTGTTGTTGTTCATTTGACGTTGTTGTTGTTGTTTATTTGACGGTGTTGTTGTTGACGTTGCTTTTGTTGTTGTTTATTTGACGTTGTTGTTGTTGTTCATTTGACGTTGTTGTTGTTGTTTATTTGACGTTGTTGTTGTTCTTTATTTGACGTTGTTGTTGTTGTTTATTTGACATTGTTGTTGTTGACGGTGTTGTTGTTGTTAATTTGACGTTGTTGTTGTTGTTGTTTATTTGACGTTGTTGTTGTTGTTCACATAGTTGTTGTTGTTGTTGTTTATTTGACATTGTTGTTGTCGTTGACGTTGTTGTTGTTGTTGTTTATTTGACGTTGTTGTTGTTGTTGTTGACATAGTTGTTGTTGTTGTTTATTTGACGTTGTTGTTGTTGTTGACGTTGTTGTTGTTGTTGTTGTTGTTGTTTATTTGACGTTGTTGTTGTTGTTTATTTGACATTATTGTTGTTGTTGACGTTGTTGTTGTTGTTGTTTATTTGACGTTGTTGTTGTTGTTCATTTGACGTTGTTTTGTTGTTTATTTGACGTTGTTGTTTATTTGACGTTGTTGTTGACGGTGTTGTTGTTGTTGTTGTTGTTTGTTGGACGGTGTGTTGTTGTTGTTTATTTGACGTTGTTGTTTATTTGACTTTGTTGTTGTTGACGTTGTTGTTGTTGTTGTTTATTTGACGTTGTTGTTGTTGTTGACATTGTTGTTGTTGTTGTTGTTGTTGTTTATTTGACGTTTTTGTTGTTGTTGATGTTGTTGTTGTTTTCGTTGTTGTTTATTTGACGTTGTTGTAGTTGTTTAATTGACGTTGTTGTTGTTGTTGTTCATTTGACGTTGTTGTTGTTGTTATTGTTGTTGTTGTTTATTTGACGTTGTTGTTGTTGTTGTTTATTTGACGCTGTTGTTATTGTTGTTGTTTATTTAACGTTGTTGTTGTTATTTATTTGACGTTGTTGTGGGTGACATTGTTGTTGTTGTTGTTTATTTGACGTTGTTGTTGTTGTTTATTTGACGTAGTTGTTGTTGTTGACGTTGTTGTTGTTGTTGTTGTTGTTGTTTATTTGACGTTTTTGTTGTTGTTGATGTTGTTGTTGTTGTTGTTTATTTGACGTTGTTGTTGTTGTTGTTGATGTTGTTGTTTTTGTTGTTGTTGACGTTGTTGTTGTTATTGTTGTTGTTTATTTGACGTTGATTTAGTATTGTTGTTTATTTGACATTGTTGTTGTTATTTATTTGACGTTATTGTGGGTGACATTGTTGTTGTTGTTTATTTGACGTTGTTGTTGTTGTTGATGTTGTTGACGTTGTTGTTTATTTGACGTTGTTGTTGTTGTTCTTTATTTGACGTTGTTGTTGTTTATTTGACGTTGTTGTTGTTGTTGTTGTTGTTTATTTGACGTTTTTGTTGTTGTTGATGTTGTTGTTGTTGTTGTTGTTTATTTGACGTTGTTGTTGTTGTTATTTATTTGACGTTGTTGTTGTTGACGGTGTTGTTGTTGTTATTTATTTGACGTTGTTCTTGTTGTTTATTTGACGTTGTTGTTGTTGACGTTGTTGTTGTTGTTGTTGTTTATTTGATGTTGTTGTTGTTGTTATTGACATAGTTGTTGTTGTTGTTGTTTATTTGACGTTTTTGTTGTTGTTGATGTTGTTGTTGTTTTCGTTGTTATTTATTTGACGTTGTTGTAGTTGTTTAATTGACGTTGTTGTTGTTGTTGTTGTTGTTTATTTGACGTTGTTGTTGTTGTTGTTGTTGTTGTTTATTTGACGTTGTTGTTGTTGTTCTTTATTTGACGTTGTTGTCGTTGTTGTTGTTTATTTGACGTTGATGTTGTTGTTGACGTTGTTGTTGTTGTTGTTGTTGTTTAATTGACATTGTTGTTGTTGTTATTGTTTATTTGACGTTGTTGTTGTTGTTTGGCGTTGTTGTTGTTGTATTTGACGTTGTTGTTGTTGTTTATTTGACGTTGTTGTTGTGGTTGACGTTGTTTTTGTTGTTGTTTATTTGACGTGTTTGTTGTTGTTGTTGTTGTTGTTAACGTTGTTGTTGTTGTTGTTTATTTGACGTTGTTGTTGTTGTTGTTTATTTAACGTTGTTGTTGTTGACGTTGTTGTTGTTGTTATGGTTTATTTGACGTTGTTGTTGTTGTTTATTTGACGTTGTTGTTCTTGTTGACGTTGTTGTTGTTGTTGTTGTTTATTTGACGTTTTTGTTGTTGTTGATGTTGTTGTTGTTGTTGTTTATTTGACGTTGTTGTTGTTTATTTGACGTTGTTGTTGTTGACGGTGTTGTTGTTGTTATTTATTTGTTGTTGGTGTTGATGTTGTTGTTTATTTGACGTTGTTGTTGTTGACGTTGTTGTTGTTGTTGTTTATTTGACGTTGTTGTTGTTGTTGACATAGTTATTGTTGTTGTTTACTTGACATTTTTGTTGTTGTTGATGTTGTTGTTGTTTTCGTTGTTGTTTATTTGACGTTGTTGTAGTTGTTTAATTGACAATGTTGTTGTTGTTGTTGTTGTTGTTTATTTGACGTTGTTGTTGTTGTTTATTTGACGTTGTTGTTGTTGTTCTTTATTTGACGCTGTTGTTGTTGTTTATTTGACGTTGTTGTTGTTGTTGACGTTGTTGTTGTTGTTGTTGTTTATTTGACATTGTTGTTGTTATTGTTATTGTTTATTTGACGTAGTTGTTGTTGTTGTTGTTCATTTGACGTTGTTGTTGTTGTTTATTTGACATTGTTGTTGTTGACGTTGCTTTTGTTATTGTTTATTTGACGTTGTTGTTGTTCATTTGACGTTGTTTTTGTTGTTTATTTGACGTTGTTGTTGTTCTTTATTTGACGTTGTTGTTGTTGTTTATTTGACATTGTTGTTGTTGACGGTGTTGTTGTTGTTAATTTGACGTTGTTGTTGTTGTTTATTTGACGTTGTTGTTGTTGTTCACATAGTTGTTGTTGTTGTTGTTTATTTGACATTGTTGTTGTCGTTGACGTTGTTGTTGTTGTTTTTTATTTGACGTTGTTGTTGTTGTTGACATAGTTGTTGTTGTTGTTGTTTATTTGACGTTGTTGTTGTTGTTGACGTTGTTGTTGTTGTTGTTGTTGTTTATTTGACGTTGTTGTTGTTGTTTATTTGACATTATTGTTGTTGTTGACGTTGTTGTTGTTGTTGTTTATTTGACATTGTTGTTGTTGTTGTTGACGTTGTTGTTGTTGTTGTTTATTTGACTTTGTTGTTGTTGTTGTTTATTTGACGTTGTTGTTGTTGTTGTTTATTTGACGTTGTTGTTGTTGTTGACGTTGTTGTTTATTTGACGTTGTTGTTGTTGTTGTTTGGCGTTGTTGTTGTTTATTTGACGTTGTTGTTGTTGTTTATTTGACGTTGTTGTTGTTGTTGACGTTGTTTATGTTGTTGTTTATTTGACGTGGATGTTGTTATTGTTTATTTGACGTAGTTGTTGTTGTTGTTCATTTGGTGTTGTTGTTGTTGTTGACGTTGTTGTTGTTGTTTATTTGACGTTGTTGTTGTTGTTGTTCATTTGACGTTGTTGTTGTTGTTTATTTGATGTTGTTGTTGTTCTTTATTTGACGTTGTTGTTGTTATTTATTTGACATTGTTGTTGTTGACGTTGTTGTTGTTGTTGTTTATTTGACGTTGTTGTTGTTGTTCACATAGTTGTTGTTGTTGTTGTTTATTTGACATTGTTGTTATTGTTGTTGTTTATTTGACGTTGTTGTTGACATAGTTGTTGTTGTTGTTTATTTGACGTTGTTGTTGTTGTTGACGTTGTTGTTGTTGTTTATTTGACGTTGTTGTTGTTATTTATTTGACGTTATTGTGGGTGACATTGTTGTTGTTGTTTATTTGACGTTGTTGTTGTTGTTTATTTGACGTAGTTGTTGTTGTTCACGTTGTTGTTGTTGTTTATTTGACGTTTTTGTTGTTGTTGATGTTGTTGACGTTGTTGTTTATTTGACGTTGTTAGTGTTGTTGTTGTTCTTTATTTGACGTTGTTGTTGTTTATTTGACGTTGTTGTTGTTGTTTATTTAACGTTGTTGTTGTTGTTGTTTATTTGACGTTTTTGTTGTTGTTGATGATGTTGTTGTTGTTGTTGTTGTTTATTTGACGTTGTTGTTGTTGTTATTTATTTGACGTTGTTGTTGTTGACGGTGTTGTTGTTGTTATTTATTTGACGTTGTTGTTGTTGTTTATTTGACGTTGTTGTTGTTGACGTTGTTGTTGTTGTTGTTTATTTGATGTTGTTGTTGTTGTTGACATAGTTGTTGTTGTTGTTGTTTATTTGACGTTTTTGTTGTTGTTGATGTTGTTGTTGTTTTCGTTGTTATTTATTTGACGTTGTTGTAGTTGTTTAATTGACGTTGTTGTTGTTGTTGTTTATTTGACGTTGTTGTTGTTGTTGTTTATTTGACGTTGTTGTTGTTGTTCTTTATTTAACGTTGTTGTCGTTGTTGTTGTTTATTTGACGTTGATGTTGTTGTTGACGTTGTTGTTGTTGTTGTTTATTTGACATTGTTGTTGTTGTTATTGTTTATTTGACGTTGTTATTGTTGTTGTTTGGCGTTGTTGTTGTTGTAGTTGACGTTGTTGTTGTTGTTTATTTGACGTTGTTGTTGTGGTTGACGTTGTTTTTGTTGTTGTTTATTTGACGTGGTTGTTGTTGTTGTTGTTGACGTTGTTGTTGTTGTTGTTGTTTATTTGACGTTGTTGTTGTTGTTGTTTATTTAACGTTGTTGTTGTTGACGTTGTTGTTGTTGTTATTGTTTATTTGACGTTGTTGTTGTTGTTTATTTGACGTTGTTGTTCTTGTTGACGTTGTTGTTGTTGTTGTTTATTTGACGTTTTTGTTGTTGTTGATGTTGTTGTTGTTGTTGTTTATTTGACGTTGTTGTTGTTGTTTATTTGACGTTGTTGTTGTTGACGGTGTTGTCGTTGTTATTTATTTGTTGTTGTTGTTGTTTATTTGACGTTGTTGTTGTTGACGTTGTTGTTGTTGTTGTTTATTTGACGTTGTTGTTGTTGTTGACATAGTTGTTGTTGTTGTTTACTTGACATTTTTGTTGTTGTTAATGGTGTATTTGACGTTGTTGTTGGTGTATTTGACGTTGTTGTTGTTGTTTATTTGACGTTGTTGTTATTGTGGACGTTGTTTTTGTTGTTATTTATTTGACGTGGTTGTTGTTGTTGTTTATTTGACGTTGTTGTTGTTGACGTTGTTGTTGTTGTTGTTTATTTGACGTTGTTGTTGTTGTTGACATAGTTGTTGTTGTTTATTTGACGTTGTTGTTGTTGTTGACGTTGTTGTTGTTTATTTGACGTTGTTGTTGTTGTTGAAATAGTTGTTGTTGTTGTTGTTTATTTGACGTTGTTGTTGTTGACGTTGTTGTTGTTGTTGTTGTTTATTTGACGTTGTTGTTGTTGACGTTGTTGTTGTTGTTGTTTATTTGACGTTGTTGTTGTTGTTGTTTATTTGACATTGTTGTTGTTGTTGACGTTGTTGTTGTTGTTGTTTATTTAACATTGTTGTTGTTATTGTTGACGTTGTTGTTGTTGTTTATTTGACTTTGTTGTTGTTGTTGTTGTTTATTTGACGTTGTTGTTGTTGTTGTTGACTTAGTTGTTGTTGTTGTTTATTTGACGTTGTTGTTGTTGTTGACGTTGTTGTTGTTGTTGACGTTGTTGTTGTTGTTTATTTGACGTTGTTGTTGTTGTTGACGTTGTTGTTGTTGTTTATTTGACGTTGTTGTTGTTGTTGTTATTGTTTATTTGACGTTGTTGTTGTTTATTTGACGTAGTTGTTGTTGTTAACGTTGTTGTTGTTGTTGTTTATTTGACGTTTTTGTTGTTGTTGATGTTGTTGTTATTGTTGTTGTATATTTGACGTTGTTGTTGTTTATTTGACATTGTTGTTGTTGTTGTTTATTTGACGTTGTTGTTGTTGTTTATTTGACATTGTTGTTATTGTTGTTGTTTATTTGACGTTGTTGTTTATTTGACGTTGTTGTTGACGGTGTTGTTGTTGTTGTTATTGTTTTTTTGACGGTGTGTTGTTGTTGTTGTTGTTTATTTGACGTTGTTGTTTATTTGACGTTGTTGTTGTTGACGTTGTTGTTGTTGTTGTTTATTTGACGTTGTTGTTGTTGTTGACATTGTTGTTGTTGTTGTTGTTTATTTGACGTTTTTGTTGTTGTTGATGTTGTTGTTGTTTTCGTTGTTGTTTATTTGACGTTGTTGTAGTTGTTTAATTGACGTTGTTGTTGTTGTTGTTTATTTGACGTTGTTGTTGTTGTTATTGTTGTTGTTGTTGTTGTTTATTTGACGTTGTTGTTGTTGTTGTTGTTTATTTGACGTTGTTGTTATTGTTGTTGTTTATTTAACGTTGTTGTTGTTATTTATTTGACGTTGTTGTGGTTGACATTGTTATTGTTGTTGTTTATTTGACGTTGTTGTTGTTGTTTATTTGACGTAGTTGTTGTTGTTGACGTTGTTGTTGTTGTTGTTGTTGTTGTTGTTTATTTGACGTTTTTGTTGTTGTTGATGTTATTGTTGTTGTTGTTTATTTGACGTTGTTGTTGTTGTTGTTGATGTTGTTGTTTTTGTTGTTGTTGACGTTGTTGTTGTTGTTGTTGTTGTTTATTTGACGTTGTTTTAGTATTGTTGTTTATTTGACATTGTTGTTGTTATTTATTTGACGTTATTGTGGGTGACATTGTTGTTGTTGTTTATTTGATGTTGTTGTTGTTGTTGATGTTGTTGACGTTGTTGTTTATTTGACGTTGTTGTTGTTGTTGTTCTTTATTTGACGTTGTTGTTGTTTATTTGACGTTGTTGTTGTTGTTTATTTAACGTTGTTGTTGTTGTTGTTGTTGTTTTTTTGACGTTTTTGTTGTTGTTGATGTTGTTGTTGTTGTTGTTGTTTATTTGACGTTGTTGTTGTTGTTATTTATTTGACGTTGTTGTTGTTGACGGTGTTGTTGTTGTTATTTATTTGACGTTGTTGTTGTTGTTGTTTATTTGACGTTGTTGTTGTTAACGTTGTTGTTGTTGTTGTTTATTTGATGTTGTTGTTGTTGTTATTGACATAGTTGTTGTTGTTGTTGTTTATTTGACGTTTTTGTTGTTGTTGATGTTGTTGTTGTTTTCGTTGTTATTTATTTGACGTTGTTGTAGTTGTTTAATTGACGTTGTTGTTGTTGTTGTTGTTTATTTGACGTTGTTGTTGTTGTTGTTGTTGGTTATTTGACGTTGTTGTTGTTGTTCTTTATTTGACGTTGTTGTCGTTGTTGTTGTTTATTTGACGTTGATGTTGTTGTTGACATTGTTGTTGTTGTTGTTGTTTATTTGACATTGTTGTTATTGTTATTGTTTATTTGACGTTGTTGTTGTTGTTGTTTGGCGTTGTTGTTGTTGTATTTGACGTTGTTGTTGTTGTTTATTTGACGTTGTTGTTGTGGTTGACGTTGTTTTTGTTGTTGTTTATTTGACGTGTTTGTTGTTGTTGTTGTTGTTAACGTTGTTGTTGTTGTTGTTGTTGTTTATTTGACGTTGTTGTTGTTGTTTATTTAACGTTGTTGTTGTTGACGTTGTTGTTGTTGTTATGGTTTATTTGACGTTGTTGTTGTTGTTTATTTGACGTTGTTGTTCTCGTTGACGTCGTTGTTGTTGTTGTTGTTTATTTGACGTTTTTGTTGTTGTTGATGTTGTTGTTGTTGTTGTTTATTTGACGTTGTTGTTGTTGTTTATTTGACGTTGTTGTTGTTGACGGTGTTGTCGTTGTTATTTATTTGTTGTTGTTGTTGTTGTTGTTTATTTGACGTTGTTGTTGTTGACGTTGTTGTTGTTGTTGTTTATTTGACGTTGTTGTTGTTGTTGACATAGTTGTTGTTGTTGTTTACTTGACATTTTTGTTGTTGTTGATGTTGTTGTTGTTTTCGTTGTTGTTTATTTGACGTTGTTGTAGTTGTTTAATTGACAATGTTGTTGTTGTTGTTTATTTGACGTTGTTCTTGTTGTTTATTTGACGTTGTTGTTGTTGTTCTTTATTTGACGCTGTTGTTGTTGTTTATTTGACGTTGTTGTTGTTGTTGACGTTGTTGTTGTTGTTGTTGTTGTTGTTTATTTGACATTGTTGTTGTTATTGTTATTGTTTATTTGACGTAGTTGTTGTTGTTGTTGTTCATTTGACGTTGTTGTTGTTGTTTATTTGACGGTGTTGTTGTTGACGTTGCTTTTGTTGTTGTTTATTTGACGTTGTTGTTGTTGTTCATTTGACGTTGTTGTTGTTGTTTATTTGACGTTGTTGTTGTTCTTTATTTGACGTTGTTGTTGTTGTTTATTTGACGTTGTTGTTGTTGTTGTTTATTTGACATTGTTGTTGTTGTTGACGTTGTTGTTGTTGTTGTTTATTTAACATTGTTGTTGTTATTGTTGACGTTGTTGTTGTTGTTTATTTGACTTTGTTGTTGTTGTTGTTGTTTATTTGACGTTGTTGTTGTTGTTGTTGACTTAGTTGTTGTTGTTGTTTATTTGACGTTGTTGTTGTTGTTGACGTTGTTGTTGTTGTTGACGTTGTTGTTGTTGTTTATTTGACGTTGTTGTTGTTGTTGACGTTGTTGTTGTTGTTTATTTGACGTTGTTGTTGTTGTTGTTATTGTTTATTTGACGTTGTTGTTGTTTATTTGACGTAGTTGTTGTTGTTAACGTTGTTGTTGTTGTTGTTTATTTGACGTTTTTGTTGTTGTTGATGTTGTTGTTATTGTTGTTGTATATTTGACGTTGTTGTTGTTTATTTGACATTGTTGTTGTTGTTGTTTATTTGACGTTGTTGTTGTTGTTTATTTGACATTGTTGTTATTGTTGTTGTTTATTTGACGTTGTTGTTTATTTGACGTTGTTGTTGACGGTGTTGTTGTTGTTGTTATTGTTTTTTTGACGGTGTGTTGTTGTTGTTGTTGTTTATTTGACGTTGTTGTTTATTTGACGTTGTTGTTGTTGACGTTGTTGTTGTTGTTGTTTATTTGACGTTGTTGTTGTTGTTGACATTGTTGTTGTTGTTGTTGTTTATTTGACGTTTTTGTTGTTGTTGATGTTGTTGTTGTTTTCGTTGTTGTTTATTTGACGTTGTTGTAGTTGTTTAATTGACGTTGTTGTTGTTGTTGTTTATTTGACGTTGTTGTTGTTGTTATTGTTGTTGTTGTTGTTGTTTATTTGACGTTGTTGTTGTTGTTGTTTATTTGACGTTGTTGTTATTGTTGTTGTTTATTTAACGTTGTTGTTGTTATTTATTTGACGTTGTTGTGGTTGACATTGTTATTGTTGTTGTTTATTTGACGTTGTTGTTGTTGTTTATTTGACGTAGTTGTTGTTGTTGACGTTGTTGTTGTTGTTGTTGTTGTTGTTGTTTATTTGACGTTTTTGTTGTTGTTGATGTTATTGTTGTTGTTGTTTATTTGACGTTGTTGTTGTTGTTGTTGATGTTGTTGTTTTTGTTGTTGTTGACGTTGTTGTTGTTGTTGTTGTTGTTTATTTGACGTTGTTTTAGTATTGTTGTTTATTTGACATTGTTGTTGTTATTTATTTGACGTTATTGTGGGTGACATTGTTGTTGTTGTTTATTTGACGTTGTTGTTGTTGTTGATGTTGTTGACGTTGTTGTTTATTTGACGTTGTTGTTGTTGTTGTTCTTTATTTGACGTTGTTGTTGTTTATTTGACGTTGTTGTTGTTGTTTATTTAACGTTGTTGTTGTTGTTGTTGTTGTTTTTTTGACGTTTTTGTTGTTGTTGATGTTGTTGTTGTTGTTGTTGTTTATTTGACGTTGTTGTTGTTGTTATTTATTTGACGTTGTTGTTGTTGACGGTGTTGTTGTTGTTATTTATTTGACGTTGTTGTTGTTGTTGTTTATTTGACGTTGTTGTTGTTAACGTTGTTGTTGTTGTTGTTTATTTGATGTTGTTGTTGTTGTTATTGACATAGTTGTTGTTGTTGTTGTTTATTTGACGTTTTTGTTGTTGTTGATGTTGTTGTTGTTTTCGTTGTTATTTATTTGACGTTGTTGTAGTTGTTTAATTGACGTTGTTGTTGTTGTTGTTGTTTATTTGACGTTGTTGTTGTTGTTGTTGTTGGTTATTTGACGTTGTTGTTGTTGTTCTTTATTTGACGTTGTTGTCGTTGTTGTTGTTTATTTGACGTTGATGTTGTTGTTGACATTGTTGTTGTTGTTGTTGTTTATTTGACATTGTTGTTATTGTTATTGTTTATTTGACGTTGTTGTTGTTGTTGTTTGGCGTTGTTGTTGTTGTATTTGACGTTGTTGTTGTTGTTTATTTGACGTTGTTGTTGTGGTTGACGTTGTTTTTGTTGTTGTTTATTTGACGTGTTTGTTGTTGTTGTTGTTGTTAACGTTGTTGTTGTTGTTGTTGTTGTTTATTTGACGTTGTTGTTGTTGTTTATTTAACGTTGTTGTTGTTGACGTTGTTGTTGTTGTTATGGTTTATTTGACGTTGTTGTTGTTGTTTATTTGACGTTGTTGTTCTCGTTGACGTCGTTGTTGTTGTTGTTGTTTATTTGACGTTTTTGTTGTTGTTGATGTTGTTGTTGTTGTTGTTTATTTGACGTTGTTGTTGTTGTTTATTTGACGTTGTTGTTGTTGACGGTGTTGTCGTTGTTATTTATTTGTTGTTGTTGTTGTTGTTGTTTATTTGACGTTGTTGTTGTTGACGTTGTTGTTGTTGTTGTTTATTTGACGTTGTTGTTGTTGTTGACATAGTTGTTGTTGTTGTTTACTTGACATTTTTGTTGTTGTTGATGTTGTTGTTGTTTTCGTTGTTGTTTATTTGACGTTGTTGTAGTTGTTTAATTGACAATGTTGTTGTTGTTGTTTATTTGACGTTGTTCTTGTTGTTTATTTGACGTTGTTGTTGTTGTTCTTTATTTGACGCTGTTGTTGTTGTTTATTTGACGTTGTTGTTGTTGTTGACGTTGTTGTTGTTGTTGTTGTTGTTTATTTGACATTGTTGTTGTTATTGTTATTGTTTATTTGACGTAGTTGTTGTTGTTGTTGTTCATTTGACGTTGTTGTTGTTGTTTATTTGACGGTGTTGTTGTTGACGTTGCTTTTGTTGTTGTTTATTTGACGTTGTTGTTGTTGTTCATTTGACGTTGTTGTTGTTGTTTATTTGACGTTGTTGTTGTTCTTTATTTGACGTTGTTGTTGTTGTTTATTTGACATTGTTGTTGTTGACGGTGTTGTTGTTGTTAATTTGACGTTGTTGTTGTTGTTGTTTATTTGACGTTGTTGTTGTTGTTCACATAGTTGTTGTTGTTGTTTATTTGACATTGTTGTTGTCGTTGACGTTGTTGTTGTTGTTGTTTATTTGACGTTGTTGTTGTTGTTGTTGACATAGTTGTTGTTGTTGTTTATTTGACGTTGTTGTTGTTGTTGACGTTGTTGTTGTTGTTGTTGTTGTTGTTTATTTGACGTTGTTGTTGTTGTTTATTTGACATTATTGTTGTTGTTGACGTTGTTGTTGTTGTTGTTTATTTGACGTTGTTGTTGTTGTTCATTTGACGTTGTTTTGTTGTTTATTTGACGTTGTTGTTTATTTGACGTTGTTGTTGACGGTGTTGTTGTTGTTGTTGTTGTTTGTTGGACGGTGTGTTGTTGTTGTTATTGTTTATTTGACGTTGTTGTTTATTTGACTTTGTTGTTGTTGACGTTGTTGTTGTTGTTGTTTATTTGACGTTGTTGTTGTTGTTGACATTGTTGTTGTTGTTGTTGTTGTTGTTTATTTGACGTTTTTGTTGTTGTTGATGTTGTTGTTGTTTTCGTTGTTGTTTATTTGACGTTGTTGTAGTTGTTTAATTGACGTTGTTGTTGTTGTTGTTGATTTGACGTTGTTGTTGTTGTTATTGTTGTTGTTTTTGTTTATTTGACGTTGTTGTTGTTGTTGTTTATTTGACGTTGTTGTTATTGTTGTTGTTTATTTAACGTTGTTGTTGTTATTTATTTGACGTTGTTGTGGGTGACATTGTTGTTGTTGTTGTTTATTTGACGTTGTTGTTGTTGTTTATTTGACGTAGCTGTTGTTGTTGACGTTGTTGTTGTTGTTGTTGTTGTTTATTTGACGTTTTTGTTGTTGTTGATGTTGTTGTTGTTGTTGTTTATTTGACGTTGTTGTTGTTGTTGTTGATGTTGTTGTTTTTGTTGTTGTTGACGTTGTTGTTGTTGTTGTTGTTGTTTATTTGACGTTGATTTATTATTGTTATTTATTTGACATTGTTGTTGTTATTTATTTGACGTTATTGTGGGTGACATTGTTGTTATTGTTTATTTGACGTTGTTGTTGTTGTTGATGTTGTTGACGTTGTTGTTTATTTGACGTTGTTGTTGTTGTTGTTCTTTATTTGACGTTGTTGTTGTTTATTTGACGTTGTTGTTGTTGTTTATTTAACGTTGTTGTTGTTGTTGTTGTTTATTTGACGTTTTTGTTGTTGTTGATGTTGTTGTTGTTGTTGTTGTTTATTTGACGTTGTTGTTGTTGTTGTTATTTATTTGACGTTGTTGTTGTTGACGGTGTTGTTGTTGTTATTTATTTGACGTTGTTGTTGTTGTTTATTTGACGTTGTTGTTGTTGACGTTGTTGTTGTTGTTGTTGTTTATTTGATGTTGTTGTTGTTATTGACATAGTTGTTGTTGTTGTTGTTTATTTGACGTTTTTGTTGTTGTTGATGTTGTTGTTGTTTTCGTTGTTATTTATTTGACGTTGTTGTAGTTGTTTAATTGACGTTGTTGTTGTTGTTGTTGTTGTTGTTGTTTATTTGACGTTGTTGTTGTTGTTGTTGTTTATTTGACGTTGTTGTTGTTGTTCTTTATTTGACGTTGTTGTCGTTGTTGTTGTTTATTTGACGTTGATGTTGTTGTTGACGTTGTTGTTGTTGTTGTTGTTGTTTAATTGACATTGTTGTTGTTGTTATTGTTTATTTGACGTTGTTGTTGTTGTTGTTTGGCGTTGTTGTTGTTGTATTTGACGTTGTTGTTGTTGTTTATTTGACGTTGTTGTTGTGGTTGACGTTGTTTTTGTTGTTGTTTATTTGACGTGTTTGTTGTTGTTGTTGTTGTTAACGTTGTTGTTGTTGTTGTTTATTTGACGTTGTTGTTGTTGTTGTTTATTTAACGTTGTTGTTGTTGACGTTGTTGTTGTTGTTATGGTTTATTTGACGTTGTTGTTGTTGTTTATTTGACGTTGTTGTTCTTGTTGACGTTGTTGTTGTTGTTGTTGTTGTTTATTTGACGTTTTTGTAGTTGTTGATGTTGTTGTTGTTGTTGTTTATTTGACGTTGTTGTTGTTGTTTATTTGACGTTGTTGTTGTTGACGGTGTTGTCGTTGTTATTTATTTGTTGTTGTTGTTGATGTTGTTGTTTATTTGACGTTGTTGTTGTTGACGTTGTTGTAGTTGTTGTTTATTTGACGTTGTTGTTGTTGTTGACATAGTTATTGTTGTTGTTTACTTGACATTTTTGTTGTTGTTGATGTTGTTGTTGTTTTCGTTGTTGTTTATTTGACGTTGTTGTAGTTGTTTAATTGACAATGTTGTTGTTGTTGTTGTTGTTGTTTATTTGACGTTGTTGTTGTTGTTTATTTGACGTTGTTGTTGTTGTTCTTTATTTGACGCTGTTGTTGTTGTTTATTTGACGTTGTTGTTGTTGTTGACGTTGTTGTTGTTGTTGTTTATTTGACATTGTTGTTGTTATTGTTATTGTTTATTTGACGTAGTTGTTGTTGTTGTTGTTGTTCATTTGACGTTGTTGTTGTTGTTTATTTGACATTGTTGTTGTTGACGTTGCTTTTGTTGTTGTTTATTTGACGTTGTTGTTGTTCATTTGACGTTGTTGTTGTTGTTTATTTGAGGTTGTTGTTGTTCTTTATTTGACGTTGTTGTTGTTGTTTATTTGACATTGTTGTTGTTGACGGTGTTGTTGTTGTTAATTTGACGTTGTTGTTGTTGTTTATTTGACGTTGTTGTTGTTTTTCACATAGTTGTTGTTGTTGTTGTTTATTTGACATTGTTGTTGTCGTTGACGTTGTTGTTGTTGTTGTTTGTTTGACGTTGTTGTTGTTGTTGACATAGTTGTTGTTGTTGTTGTTTATTTGACGTTGTTGTTGTTGTTGACGTTGTTGTTGTTGTTGTTGTTGTTTATTTGACGTTGTTGTTGTTGTTTATTTGAAATTATTGTTGTTGTTGACGTTGTTGTTGTTGTTGTTTATTTGACATTGTTGTTGTTGTTGTTGACGTTGTTGTTGTTGTTGTTTATTTGACTTTGTTGTTGTTGTTGTTTATTTGACGTTGTTGTTGTTGTTGTTGTTTATTTGACGTTGTTGTTGTTGTTGTTTGGCGTTGTTGTTGTTTATTTGACGTTGTTGTTGTTGTTGTTTGGCGTTGTTGTTGTTTATTTGACGTTGTTGTTGTTGTTTATTTGACGTTGTTGTTGTTGTTGACGTTGTTTATGTTGTTGTTTATTTGACGTGGATGTTGTTATTGTTTATTTGACGTAGTTGTTGTTGTTGTTCATTTGGTGTTGTTGTTGTTGTTGACGTTGTTGTTGTTGTTTATTTGACGTTGTTGTTGTTGTTGTTGACATAGTTGTTGTTGTTGTTGTTTATTTGACATTGTTGTTGTTGTTGACGTTGTTGTTGTTGTTGTTTATTTGACGTTGTTGTTGTTGTTGTTTTTTTGACATTGTTGTTGTTGTTGACGTTGTTGTTGTTGTTGTTGTTTATTTGACATTGTTGTTGTTGTTGTTGACGTTGTTGTTGCTGTTGTTGTTGTTTATTTGACTTTGTTGTTGTTGTTGTTTATTTGACGTTGTTGTTGTTGTCTTTGTTTATTTGACGTTGTTATTGTTGTTGACGTTGTTGTTTATTTGACGTTGTTGTTGTTGTTGTTTGGCGTTGTTGTTGTTGTATTTGACATTGTTGTTGTTGTTTATTTGACGTTGTTGTTGTTGTTGACGTTGTTTTTGTTGTTGTTTATTTGACGTGGTTGTTGTTGTTGTTTATTTGACGTTGTTGTTGTTGACGTTGTTGTTGTTTATTTGACGTTGTTGTTGTTGTTGACATAGTTGTTGTTTATTTGACGTTGTTGTTGTTATTGTTGACGTTGTTGTTGTTGTTGTTGTTGTTTATTTGACATTGTTGTTATTGTTGTTGTTGACGTTGTTGTTGTTGTTGTTGTTGTTTATTTGACGTTGTTTTAGTATTGTTGTTTATTTGACATTGTTGTTGTTATTTATTTGACGTTGTTGTTGTTGTTTATTTGACGTAGTTGTTGTTGTTGACATTGGTGTTGTTGTTTATTTGACGTTTTTGTTGTTGTTGTTGTTTATTTGACGTTATTGTTGTAGTTGTTGTTTATTTGACGTTGTTGTTGTTGACGGTGTAGTTGTTGTTATTTATTTGACGTTGTTGTTGTTATTGTTTATTTGACGTTGTTGTTGTTGACGTTGTTGTTGTTGTTGTTTATTTGACGTTGTTGTTGTTGACATAGTTGTTGCTGTTGTTGTTGTTGTTTATTTGACGTTTTTGTTGTTGTTGATGTTGTTGTTGTTTTCGTTGTAGTTTATTTGACATTGTTGTAGTTGTTTAATTGACGTTGTTGTTGTTGTTGTTTATTTGACGTTGTTGTTGTTGTTATTGTTGTTGTTGTTGTTGTTTATTTGATGTTGTTGTTGTTTATTTGACGTTGTTGTTATTGTTGTTGTTTATTTGACGTTGTTGTTGTTGTTTATTTGACGTAGTTGTTGTTGTTGACGTTGTTGTTGTTGTTTATTTGACGTTTTTGTTGTTGTTGATGTTGTTGACGTTGTTGTTTATTTGACGTTGTTGTTGTTGTTGTTCTTTATTTGACGTTGTTGTTGTTTATTTGACGTTGTTGTTGTTGTTGTTTATTTAACAATGTTGTTGTTGTTGTTGTTTATTTGACATTTTTGTTGTTGTTGATGTTGTTGTTGTTGTTGTTTATTTGACGTTGTTGTTGTTGTTGTTTATTTGACGTTGTTGTTGTTATTTATTTGACGTTGTTGTTGTTTATTTGACGTTGTTGTTGTTGACGTTGTTGTTGTTGTTGTTTATTTGACGTTGTTGTTGTTGTTGACATAGTTGTTGTTGTTGTTGTTTATTTGACATTTTTTGTTGTTGTTGATGTTGTTGTTGTTTTCGTTGTTATTTATTTAACGTTGTTGTAGTTGTTTAATTGACATTGTTGTTGTTGTTGTTGTTGTATATTTGACGTTGATGTTGTTGTTGTTGTTGTTTATTTGACGTTGTTTTTGTTGTTCTTTATTTGACGTTGTTGTCGTTGTTGTTGTTTATTTGACGTTGATGTTGTTGTTGACGTTGTTGTTGTTGTTGTTGTTTATTTGACATTGTTGTTGTTGTTATTGTTTATTTGACGTTGTTGTTGTTGTTGTTTGGCGTTGTTGTTGTTGTATTTGACGTTCTTGTTGTTGTTTATTTGACGTTGTTGTTGTTGACGTTGTTTTTGTTGTTATTTATTTGACGTGGTTGTTGTTGTTGTTGTTGACGTTGTTGTTGTTGTTGTTTATTTGACGTTGTTGTTGTTGTTGTTTATTTAACGTTGTTGTTGTTGACGTTGTTGTTGTTGTTATTGTTTATTTGACGTTGTTGTTGTTGTTTATTTGACGTTGTTGTTCTTGTTGACGTTGTTGTTGTTGTTGTTGTTTATTTGACGTTTTTGTTGTTGTTGATGTTGTTGTTGTTTATTTGACGTTGTTGTTGTTGTTTATTTGACGTTTTTGTTGTTGACGGTGTTGTTGTTGTTGTTGTTATTTATTTGACGTTGTTGTTGTTGACGTTGTTGTTGTTGTTGTTTATTTAACGTTGTTGTTGTTGTTGACATAGTTGTTGTTGTTGTTTATTTGACGTTTTTATTGTTGTTGATGTTGTTGTTGTTTTCGTTGTTGTTTATTTGACGTTGTTGTAGTTGTTTAATTGACAATGTTGTTGTTGTTGTTGTTTATTTGACGTTGTTGTTGTTGTTTATTTGATGTTGTTGTTGTTGTTCTTTATTTGACGTTGTTGTTGTTGTTTATTTGACGTTGTTGTTGTTGTTGACGTTGTTGTTGTTGTTGTTTATTTGACATTGTTGTTGTTATTGTTATTGTTTATTTGACGTAGTTGTTATTGTTGTTCATTTGGCGTTGTTGTTGTTGTTGACGTTGTTGTTGTTGTTTATTTGACGTTGTTGTTGTTGTTCATTTGACGTTGTTGTTGTTGTTTATTTGACGTTGTTGTTGTTCTTTATTTGACGTTGTTGTTGTTGTTTATTTGACATTGTTGTTGTTGACGGTGTTGTTGTTGTTTATTTGACGTTGGTGTTGTTGTTTATTTGACGTTGTTGTTGTTGTTCACATAGTTGTTGTTGTTGTTGTTTATTTGACATTGTTGTTGTTGTTGACGTTGTTGTTGTTGTTGTTTATTTGACGTTGTTGTTGTTGTTGTTGACATAGTTGTTGTTGTTGTTGTTTATTTGACATTGTTGTTGTTGTTGACGTTGTTGTTGTTGTTGTTTATTTGACGTTGTTGTTGTTGTTGTTTTTTTGACATTGTTGTTGTTGTTGATGTTGTTGTTGTTGTTGTTTATTTGACATTGTTGTTGTTGTTGTTGACGTTGTTGTTGCTGTTGTTGTTGTTTATTTGACTTTGTTGTTGTTGTTGTTTATTTGACGTTGTTGTTGTTGTCTTTGTTTATTTGACGTTGTTATTGTTGTTGACGTTGTTGTTTATTTGACGTTGTTGTTGTTGTTGTTTGGCGTTGTTGTTGTTGTATTTGACATTGTTGTTGTTGTTTATTTGACGTTGTTGTTGTTGTTGACGTTGTTTTTGTTGTTGTTTATTTGACGTGGTTGTTGTTGTTGTTTATTTGACGTTGTTGTTGTTGACGTTGTTGTTGTTTATTTGACGTTGTTGTTGTTGTTGACATAGTTGTTGTTTATTTGACGTTGTTGTTGTTATTGTTGACGTTGTTGTTGTTGTTGTTGTTGTTGTTTATTTGACATTGTTGTTGTTGTTGTTGTTGACGTTGTTGTTGTTGTTGTTTATTTGACGTTGTTTTAGTATTGTTGTTTATTTGACATTGTTGTTGTTTTTTATTTGACGTTGTTGTTGTTGTTTATTTGACGTAGTTGTTGTTGTTGACATTGGTGTTGTTGTTTATTTGACGTTTTTGTTGTTGTTGTTGTTTATTTGACGTTATTGTTGTAGTTGTTGTTTATTTGACGTTGTTGTTGTTGACGGTGTAGTTGTTGTTATTTATTTGACGTTGTTGTTGTTATTGTTTATTTGACGTTGTTGTTGTTGACGTTGTTTTTTGTTGTTGTTTATTTGACGTTGTTGTTGTTGACATAGTTGTTGTTGTTGTTGTTGTTTATTTGACGTTTTTGTTGTTGTTGATGTTGTTGTTGTTTTCGTTGTAGTTTATTTGACATTGTTGTAGTTGTTTAATTGACGTTGTTGTTGTTGTTGTTTATTTGACGTTGTTGTTGTTGTTATTGTTGTTGTTGTTGTTGTTTATTTGATGTTGTTGTTGTTGTTTATTTGACGCTGTTGTTATTGTTGTTGTTTATTTGACGTTGTTGTTGTTGTTTATTTGACGTAGTTGTTGTTGTTGACGTTGTTGTTGTTGTTTATTTGACGTTTTTGTTGTTGTTGATGTTGTTGACGTTGTTGTTTATTTGACGTTGTTGTTGTTGTTGTTCTTTATTTGACGTTGTTGTTGTTTATTTGACGTTGTTGTTGTTGTTGTTTATTTAACAATGTTGTTGTTGTTGTTGTTTATTTGACATTTTTGTTGTTGTTGATGTTGTTGTTGTTGTTGTTTATTTGACGTTGTTGTTGTTGTTGTTTATTTGACGTTGTTGTTGTTATTTATTTGACGTTGTTGTTGTTTATTTGACGTTGTTGTTGTTGTTGACGTTGTTGTTGTTGTTGTTTATTTGACGTTGTTGTTGTTGTTGACATAGTTGTTGTTGTTGTTGTTTATTTGACATTTTTTGTTGTTGTTGATGTTGTTGTTGTTTTCGTTGTTATTTATTTAACGTTGTTGTAGTTGTTTAATTGACATTGTTGTTGTTGTTGTTGTTGTATATTTGACGTTGATGTTGTTGTTGTTGTTGTTTATTTGACGTTGTTTTTGTTGTTCTTTATTTGACGTTGTTGTCGTTGTTGTTGTTTATTTGACGTTGATGTTGTTGTTGACGTTGTTGTTGTTGTTGTTGTTTATTTGACATTGTTGTTGTTGTTATTGTTTATTTGACGTTGTTGTTGTTGTTGTTTGGCGTTGTTGTTGTTGTATTTGACGTTCTTGTTGTTGTTTATTTGACGTTGTTGTTGTTGACGTTGTTTTTGTTGTTATTTATTTGACGTGGTTGTTGTTGTTGTTGTTGACGTTGTTGTTGTTGTTGTTTATTTGACGTTGTTGTTGTTGTTGTTTATTTAACGTTGTTGTTGTTGACGTTGTTGTTGTTGTTATTGTTTATTTGACGTTGTTGTTGTTGTTTATTTGACGTTGTTGTTCTTGTTGACGTTGTTGTTGTTGTTGTTGTTTATTTGACGTTTTTGTTGTTGTTGATGTTGTTGTTGTTTATTTGACGTTGTTGTTGTTGTTTATTTGACGTTTTTGTTGTTGACGGTGTTGTTGTTGTTGTTGTTATTTATTTGACGTTGTTGTTGTTGACGTTGTTGTTGTTGTTGTTTATTTAACGTTGTTGTTGTTGTTGACATAGTTGTTGTTGTTGTTTATTTGACGTTTTTATTGTTGTTGATGTTGTTGTTGTTTTCGTTGTTGTTTATTTGACGTTGTTGTAGTTGTTTAATTGACAATGTTGTTGTTGTTGTTGTTTATTTGACGTTGTTGTTGTTGTTTATTTGATGTTGTTGTTGTTGTTCTTTATTTGACGTTGTTGTTGTTGTTTATTTGACGTTGTTGTTGTTGTTGACGTTGTTGTTGTTGTTGTTTATTTGACATTGTTGTTGTTATTGTTATTGTTTATTTGACGTAGTTGTTATTGTTGTTCATTTGGCGTTGTTGTTGTTGTTGACGTTGTTGTTGTTGTTTATTTGACGTTGTTGTTGTTGTTCATTTGACGTTGTTGTTGTTGTTTATTTGACGTTGTTGTTGTTCTTTATTTGACGTTGTTGTTGTTGTTTATTTGACATTGTTGTTGTTGACGGTGTTGTTGTTGTTTATTTGACGTTGGTGTTGTTGTTTATTTGACGTTGTTGTTGTTGTTCACATAGTTGTTGTTGTTGTTGTTTATTTGACATTGTTGTTGTTGTTGACGTTGTTGTTGTTGTTGTTTATTTGACGTTGTTGTTGTTGTTGTTGACATAGTTGTTGTTGTTGTTGTTTATTTGACATTGTTGTTGTTGTTGACGTTGTTGTTGTTGTTGTTTATTTGACGTTGTTGTTGTTGTTGTTTTTTTGACATTGTTGTTGTTGTTGATGTTGTTGTTGTTGTTGTTTATTTGACATTGTTGTTGTTGTTGTTGACGTTGTTGTTGCTGTTGTTGTTGTTTATTTGACTTTGTTGTTGTTGTTGTTTATTTGACGTTGTTGTTGTTGTCTTTGTTTATTTGACGTTGTTATTGTTGTTGACGTTGTTGTTTATTTGACGTTGTTGTTGTTGTTGTTTGGCGTTGTTGTTGTTGTATTTGACATTGTTGTTGTTGTTTATTTGACGTTGTTGTTGTTGTTGACGTTGTTTTTGTTGTTGTTTATTTGACGTGGTTGTTGTTGTTGTTTATTTGACGTTGTTGTTGTTGACGTTGTTGTTGTTTATTTGACGTTGTTGTTGTTGTTGACATAGTTGTTGTTTATTTGACGTTGTTGTTGTTATTGTTGACGTTGTTGTTGTTGTTGTTGTTGTTGTTTATTTGACATTGTTGTTGTTGTTGTTGTTGACGTTGTTGTTGTTGTTGTTTATTTGACGTTGTTTTAGTATTGTTGTTTATTTGACATTGTTGTTGTTTTTTATTTGACGTTGTTGTTGTTGTTTATTTGACGTAGTTGTTGTTGTTGACATTGGTGTTGTTGTTTATTTGACGTTTTTGTTGTTGTTGTTGTTTATTTGACGTTATTGTTGTAGTTGTTGTTTATTTGACGTTGTTGTTGTTGACGGTGTAGTTGTTGTTATTTATTTGACGTTGTTGTTGTTATTGTTTATTTGACGTTGTTGTTGTTGACGTTGTTTTTTGTTGTTGTTTATTTGACGTTGTTGTTGTTGACATAGTTGTTGTTGTTGTTGTTGTTTATTTGACGTTTTTGTTGTTGTTGATGTTGTTGTTGTTTTCGTTGTAGTTTATTTGACATTGTTGTAGTTGTTTAATTGACGTTGTTGTTGTTGTTGTTTATTTGACGTTGTTGTTGTTGTTATTGTTGTTGTTGTTGTTGTTTATTTGATGTTGTTGTTGTTGTTTATTTGACGCTGTTGTTATTGTTGTTGTTTATTTGACGTTGTTGTTGTTGTTTATTTGACGTAGTTGTTGTTGTTGACGTTGTTGTTGTTGTTTATTTGACGTTTTTGTTGTTGTTGATGTTGTTGACGTTGTTGTTTATTTGACGTTGTTGTTGTTGTTGTTCTTTATTTGACGTTGTTGTTGTTTATTTGACGTTGTTGTGTTGTTGTTTATTTAACGTTGTTGTTGTTGTTGTTGTTTATTTGACATTTTTGTTGTTGTTGATGTTGTTGTTGTTGTTGTTTATTTGACGTTGTTGTTGTTGTTGTTTATTTGACGTTGTTGTTGTTATTTATTTGACGTTGTTGTTGTTGTTTATTTGACGTTGTTGTTGTTGACGTTGTTGTTGTTGTTGTTTATTTGACGTTGTTGTTGTTGTTGACATAGTTGTTGTTGTTGTTGTTTATTTGACATTTTTTGTTGTTGTTGATGTTGTTGTTGTTTTCGTTGTTATTTATTTAACGTTGTTGTAGTTGTTTAATTGACATTGTTGTTGTTGTTGTTGTTGTTTATTTGACGTTGATGTTGTTGTTGTTGTTGTTGTTGTTTATTTGACGTTGTTTTTGTTGTTCTTTATTTGACGTTGTTGTCGTTGTTGTTGTTTATTTGACGTTGATGTTGTTGTTGACGTTGTTGTTGTTGTTGTTGTTTATTTGACATTGTTGTTGTTGTTATTGTTTATTTGACGTTGTTGTTGTTGTTGTTTGGCGTTGTTGTTGTTGTATTTGACGTTCTTGTTGTTGTTTATTTGACGTTGTTGTTGTTGACGTTGTTTTTGTTGTTGTTTATTTGACGTGGTTGTTGTTGTTGTTGTTGACGTTGTTGTTGTTGTTGTTTATTTGACGTTGTTGTTGTTGTTGTTTATTTAACGTTGTTGTTGTTGACGTTGTTGTTGTTGTTATTGTTTATTTGACGTTGTTGTTGTTGTTTATTTGACGTTGTTGTTCTTGTTGACGTTGTTGTTGTTGTTGTTTATTTGACGTTTTTGTTGTTGTTGATGTTGTTGTTGTTTATTTGACGTTGTTGTTGTTGTTTATTTGACGTTTTTGTTGTTGACGGTGTTGTTGTTGTTGTTGTTATTTATTTGACGTTGTTGTTGTTGACGTTGTTGTTGTTGTTGTTTATTTAACGTTGTTGTTGTTGTTGACATAGTTGTTGTTGTTGTTTATTTGACGTTTTTATTGTTGTTGATGTTGTTGTTGTTTTCGTTGTTGTTTATTTGACGTTGTTGTAGTTGTTTAATTGACAATGTTGTTGTTGTTGTTGTTGTTGTTGTTTATTTGACGTTGTTGTTGTTGTTTATTTGATGTTGTTGTTGTTGTTCTTTATTTGACGTTGTTGTTGTTGTTTATTTGACGTTGTTGTTGTTGTTGACGTTGTTGTTGTTGTTGTTTATTTGACATTGTTGTTGTTATTGTTATTGTTTATTTGACGTAGTTGTTGTTGTTGTTCATTTGGCGTTGTTGTTGTTGTTGACGTTGTTGTTGTTGTTTATTTGACGTTGTTGTTGTTGTTCATTTGACGTTGTTGTTGTTGTTTATTTGACGTTGTTGTTGTTCTTTATTTGACGTTGTTGTTGTTGTTTATTTGACATTGTTGTTGTTGACGGTGTTGTTGTTGTTTATTTGACGTTGGTGTTGTTGTTTATTTGACGTTGTTGTTGTTGTTCACATAGTTGTTGTTGTTGTTGTTTATTTCACATTGTTGTTGTTGTTGACGTTGTTGTTGTTGTTGTTGTTTATTTGACGTTGTTGTTGTTGTTGTTGACATAGTTGTTGTTGTTGTTGTTTATTTGACATTGTTGTTGTTGTTGACGTTGTTGTTGTTGTTGTTTATTTGACGTTGTTGTTGTTGTTGTTTTTTTGACATTGTTGTTGTTGTTGACGTTGTTGTTGTTGACGTTGTTGTTGTTGTTGTTGTTTATTTGACATTGTTGTTGTTGTTGTTGACGTTGTTGTTGCTGTTGTTGTTGTTTATTTGACTTTGTTGTTGTTGTTGTTTATTTGACGTTGTTGTTGTTGTCTTTGTTTATTTGACGTTGTTATTGTTGTTGACGTTGTTGTTTATTTGACGTTGTTGTTGTTGTTGTTTGGCGTTGTTGTTGTTGTATTTGACATTGTTGTTGTTGTTTATTTGACGTTGTTGTTGTTGTTGACGTTGTTTTTGTTGTTGTTTATTTGACGTGGTTGTTGTTGTTGTTTATTTGACGTTGTTGTTGTTGACGTTGTTGTTGTTTATTTGACGTTGTTGTTGTTGTTGACATAGTTGTTGTTTATTTGACGTTGTTGTTGTTATTGTTGACGTTGTTGTTGTTGTTGTTGTTGTTTATTTGACATTGTTGTTGTTGTTGTTGACGTTGTTGTTGTTGTTGTTGTTTATTTGACGTTGTTTTAGTATTGTTGTTTATTTGACATTGTTGTTGTTATTTATTTGACGTGGTTGTTGTTGTTTATTTGACGTAGTTGTTGTTGTTGACATTGGTGTTGTTGTTTATTTGACGTTTTTGTTGTTGTTGTTGTTTATTTGACGTTATTGTTGTAGTTGTTGTTTATTTGACGTTGTTGTTGTTGACGGTGTAGTTGTTGTTATTTATTTGACGTTGTTGTTGTTATTGTTTATTTGACGTTATTGTTGTTGACGTTGTTGTTGTTGTTGTTTATTTGACGTTGTTGTTGTTGACATAGTTGTTGTTGTTGTTGTTGTTGATTATTTGACGTTTTTGTTGTTGTTGATGTTGTTGTTGTTTTCGTTGTAGTTTATTTGACATTGTTGTAGTTGTTTAATTGACGTTGTTGTTGTTGTTGTTTATTTGACGTTGTTGTTGTTGTTATTGTTGTTGTTGTTGTTGTTTATTTGATGTTGTTGTTGTTGTTTATTTGACGCTGTTGTTATTGTTGTTGTTTATTTGACGTTGTTGTTGTTGTTTATTTGACGTAGTTGTTGATGTTGACGTTGTTGTTGTTGTTTATTTGACGTTTTTGTTGTTGTTGATGTTGTTGACGTTGTTGTTTATTTGACGTTGTTGTTGTTGTTGTTCTTTATTTGACGTTGTTGTTGTTTATTTGACGTTGTTGTTGTTGTTGTTTATTTAACGTTGTTGTTGTTGTTGTTGTTTATTTGACATTTTTGTTGTTGTTGATGTTGTTGTTGTTGTTGTTTATTTGACGTTGTTGTTGTTGTTGTTTATTTGACGTTGTTGTTGTTATTTATTTGACGTTGTTGTTGTTGTTTATTTGACGTTGTTGTTGTTGACGTTGTTGTTGTTGTTGTTTATTTGACGTTGTTGTTGTTGTTGACATAGTTGTTGTTGTTGTTGTTTATTTGACATTTTTTGTTGTTGTTGATGTTGTTGTTGTTTTCGTTGTTATTTATTTAACGTTGTTGTAGTTGTTTAATTGACATTGTTGTTGTTGTTGTTGTTTATTTGACGTTGATGTTGTTGTTGTTATTGTTGTTGTTGTTTATTTGACGTTGTTTTTGTTGTTCTTTATTTGACGTTGTTGTCGTTGTTGTTGTTTATTTGACGTTGATGTTGTTGTTGACGTTGTTGTTGTTGTTGTTGTTTATTTGACATTGTTGTTGTTGTTATTGTTTATTTGACGTTGTTGTTGTTGTTGTTTGGCATTGTTGTTGTTGTATTTGACGTTCTTGTTGTTGTTTATTTGACGTTGTTGTTGTTGACGTTGTTTTTGTTGTTGTTTATTTGACGTGGTTGTTGTTGTTGTTGTTGACGTTGTTGTTGTTGTTGTTTATTTGACGTTGTTGTTGTTGTTGTTGTTGTTTATTTAACGTTGTTGTTGTTGACGTTGTTGTTGTTGTTATTGTTTATTTGACGTTGTTGTTGTTGTTTATTTGACGTTGTTGTTCTTGTTGAAGTTGTTGTTGTTGTTGTTTATTTGACGTTTTTGTTGTTGTTGATGTTGTTGTTGTTTATTTGACGTTGTTGTTGTTGTTTATTTGACGTTTTTGTTGTTGACGGTGTTGTTGTTGTTGTTGTTATTTATTTGACGTTGTTGTTGTTGACGTTGTTGTTGTTGTTGTTTATTTAACGTTGTTGTTGTTGTTGACATAGTTGTTGTTGTTGTTTATTTGACGTTTTTATTGTTGTTGATGTTGTTGTTGTTTTCGTTGTTGTTTATTTGACGTTGTTGTAGTTGTTTAATTGACAATGTTGTTGTTGTTGTTGTTGTTTATTTGACGTTGTTGTTGTTGTTTATTTGATGTTGTTGTTGTTGTTCTTTATTTGATGTTGTTGTTGTTGTTTATTTGACGTTGTTGTTGTTGTTGACGTTGTTGTTGTTGTTGTTGTTTATTTGACATTGTTGTTGTTATTGTTATTGTTTATTTGACGTAGTTGTTGTTGTTGTTCATTTGGCGTTGTTGTTGTTGTTTATTTGACGTTGTTGTTGTTGTTCATTTGACGTTGTTGTTGTTGTTTATTTGACGTTGTTGTTGTTCTTTATTTGACGTTGTTGTTGTTGTTTATTTGACATTGTTGTTGTTGACGGTGTTGTTGTTGTTTATTTGACGTTGGTGTTGTTGTTTATTTGACGTTGTTGTTGTTGTTCACATAGTTGTTGTTGTTGTTGTTTATTTGACATTGTTGTTGTTGTTGACGTTGTTGTTGTTGTTGTTGTTTATTTGACGTTGTTGTTGTTGTTGTTGACATAGTTGTTGTTGTTGTTGTTTATTTGACATTGTTGTTGTTGTTGACGTTGTTGTTGTTGTTGTTTATTTGGCGTTGTTGTTGTTGTTGTTTTTTTGACATTGTTGTTGTTGTTGACGTTGTTGTTGTTGTTGTTTATTTGACATTGTTGTTGTTGTTGTTGACGTTGTTGTTGCTGTTGTTGTTGTTTATTTGACTTTGTTGTTGTTGTTGTTTATTTGACGTTGTTGTTGTTGTTGTCTTTGTTTATTTGACGTTGTTATTGTTGTTGACGTTGTTGTTTATTTGACGTTGTTGTTGTTGTTGTTTGGCGTTGTTGTTGTTGTATTTGACATTGTTGTTGTTGTTTATTTGACGTTGTTGTTGTTGTTGACGTTGTTTTTGTTGTTGTTTATTTGACGTGGTTGTTGTTGTTGTTTATTTGACGTTGTTGTTGTTGACGTTGTTGTTGTTGTTGTTTATTTGACGTTGTTGTTGTTGTTGACATAGTTGTTGTTGTTTATTTGACGTTGTTGTTGTTGTTGTTGACGTTGTTGTTGTTGTTGTTGTTGTTTATTTGACATTGTTGTTGTTGTTGTTGATGTTGTTGTTGTTGTTGTTGTTTATTTGACGTTGTTTTAGTATTGTTGTTTATTTGACATTGTTGTTGTTATTTATTTGACGTTGTTTTAGTATTGTTGTTTATTTGACATTGTTGTTGTTATTTATTTGACGTTGTTGTGGGTGACATTGTTGTTGTTGTTTATTTGACGTTGTTGTTGTTGTTTATTTGACGTAGTTTGTTGTTGTTGACATTGGTGTTGTTGTTTATTTCACGTTTTTGTTGTTGTTGTTGTTGTTGTTTATTTGACGTTGTTATTGTAGTTGTTGTTTATTTGACGTTGTTGTTGTTGACGGTGTAGTTGTTGTTATTTATTTGACGTTGTTGTTGTTGTTATTGTTTATTTGACGTTGTTGTTGTTGACGTTGTTGTTGTTGTTGTTTATTTGACGTTGTTGTTGTTGTTGACATAGTTGTTGTTGTTGTTGTTTATTTGACGTTTTTGTTGTTGTTGATGTTGTTGTTGTTTTCGTTGTTGTTTATTTGACGTTGTTGTAGTTGTTTAATTGACGTTGTTGTTGTTGTTGTTGTTGTTTATTTGACGTTGTTGTTGTTGTTATTGTTGTTTATTTGACGTTGTTGTTGTTGTTGTTTATTTGACGCTGTTGTTATTGTTGTTGTTTATTTGACGTTGTTGTTGTTATTTATTTGACGTTGTTGTGGGTGACATTGTTGATGTTGTTGTTTATTTGACGTTGTTGTTGTTGTTTATTTGACGTAGTTGTTGTTGTTGACGTTGTTGTTGTTGTTGTTGTTTATTTGACGTTTTTGTTGTTGTTGATGTTGTTGTTGTTGTTGTTGTTTATTTGACGTTGTTGTTGTTGATGTTGTTGTTTTTGTTGTTGTTGACGTTGTTGATGTTGTTGTTGTTGTTGTTTATTTGACGTTGTTTTAGTATTGTTGTTTATTTGACATTGTTGTTGTTATTTATTTGACATTATTGTGGGTGACATTATTGTTGTTGTTTATTTGACTTTGTTGTTGTTGTTGTTTATTTGACGTAGTTGTTGTTGTTGACGTTGTTGTTGTTGTTTATTTGACGTTTTTGTTGTTGTTGACATTGTTGTTTATTTGACATTGTTGTTGTTGTTGTTCTTTATTTGACGTTGTTGTTGTTTATTTGACGTTGTTGTTGTTGTTTATTTAACGTTGTTGTTGTTGTTGTTGTTGTTTATTTGACGTTTTTTTTGTTGTTGATGTTGTTGTTGTTGTTGTTGTTTATTTGACGTTGTTGTTGTTGTTGTTTATTTGACGTTGTTGTTGTTGACGGTGTTGTTGTTGTTATTTATTTGACGTTGTTGTTGTTGTTGTTTATTTGACGTTGTTGTTGTTGACGTTGTTGTTGTTGTTGTTTATTTGACATTGTTGTTGTTGTTGACATAGTTGTTGTTGTTGTTGTTTATTTGACGTTTTTGTTGTTGTTGATGTTGTTGTTGTTTTCGTTGTTATTTATTTGACGTTGTTGTAGTTGTTTAATTGACGTTGTTGTTGTTGTTGTTGTTGTTGTTGGTTCTTTTTTGACGTTGTTGTTGTTGTTATTGTTGTTGTTTATTTGACGTTGTTGTTGTTGTTCTTTATTTGACGTTGTTGTCGTTGTTGTTATTTATTTGACGTTGATGTTGTTGTTGACGTTGTTGTTGTTGTTGTTTATTTGACATTGTTGTTGTTATTATTTTTTATTTGACGTTGTTGTTGTTGTTGTTTGGCATTGTTGTTGTTGTATTTGACGTTGTTGTTGTTGTTTATTTGACATTGTTGTTGTTGTTGACGTTGTTTTTGTTGTTGTTTATTTGACGTGGTTGTTGTTGTTGTTGTTGTTGTTGTTGACGTTGTTGTTGTTGTTGTTTATTTGACGTTGTTGTTGTTGTTGTTTATTTAACGTTGTTGTTGTTGACGTTGTTGTTGTTGTTATTGTTTATTTGACGTTGTTGTTGTTGTTTATTTGACGTTGTTGTTCTTGTTGACGTTGTTGTTGTTGTTGTTTATTTGACGTTTTTGTTGTTGTTGATGTTGTTGTTGTTGTTTATTTGACGTTGTTGTTGTTGTTTATTTGACGTTGTTGTTGTTGACGGTGTTGTTGTTGTTATTTAATTGTTGTTGTTGTTGTTGTTATTTATTTGACGTTGTTGTTGTTGACGTTGTTGTTGTTGTTGTTTATTTAACGTTGTTATTGTTGTTGACATAGTTGTTGTTGTTGTTTATTTGACATTGTTGTTGTTGTTGTTGACGTTGTTGTTGTTGTTTATTTGACTTTGTTGTTGTTGTTGTTGTTTATTTGACGTTGTTGTTGTTGTTGTTAACTTAGTTGTTGTTGTTGTTTATTTGACGTTGTTGTTGTTGTTTATTTGACGTAGTTTGTTGTTGTTGACATTGGTGTTGTTGTTTATTTCACGTTTTTGTTGTTGTTGTTGTTGTTGTTTATTTGACGTTGTTATTGTAGTTGTTGTTTATTTGACGTTGTTGTTGTTGACGGTGTAGTTGTTGTTATTTATTTGACGTTGTTGTTGTTGTTATTGTTTATTTGACGTTGTTGTTGTTGACGTTGTTGTTGTTGTTGTTTATTTGACGTTGTTGTTGTTGTTGACATAGTTGTTGTTGTTGTTGTTTATTTGACATTTTTTGTTGTTGTTGATGTTGTTGTTGTTTTCGTTGTTATTTATTTAACGTTGTTGTAGTTGTTTAATTGACATTGTTGTTGTTGTTGTTGTTTATTTGACGTTGATGTTGTTGTTGTTATTGTTGTTGTTGTTTATTTGACGTTGTTTTTGTTGTTCTTTATTTGACGTTGTTGTCGTTGTTGTTGTTTATTTGACGTTGATGTTGTTGTTGACGTTGTTGTTGTTGTTGTTGTTTATTTGACATTGTTGTTGTTGTTATTGTTTATTTGACGTTGTTGTTGTTGTTGTTTGGCATTGTTGTTGTTGTATTTGACGTTCTTGTTGTTGTTTATTTGACGTTGTTGTTGTTGACGTTGTTTTTGTTGTTGTTTATTTGACGTGGTTGTTGTTGTTGTTGTTGACGTTGTTGTTGTTGTTGTTTATTTGACGTTGTTGTTGTTGTTGTTGTTGTTTATTTAACGTTGTTGTTGTTGACGTTGTTGTTGTTGTTATTGTTTATTTGACGTTGTTGTTGTTGTTTATTTGACGTTGTTGTTCTTGTTGACGTTGTTGTTGTTGTTGTTTATTTGACGTTTTTGTTGTTGTTGATGTTGTTGTTGTTTATTTGACGTTGTTGTTGTTGTTTATTTGACGTTTTTGTTGTTGACGGTGTTGTTGTTGTTGTTGTTATTTATTTGACGTTGTTGTTGTTGACGTTGTTGTTGTTGTTGTTTATTTAACGTTGTTGTTGTTGTTGACATAGTTGTTGTTGTTGTTTATTTGACGTTTTTATTGTTGTTGATGTTGTTGTTGTTTTCGTTGTTGTTTATTTGACGTTGTTGTAGTTGTTTAATTGACAATGTTGTTGTTGTTGTTGTTGTTTATTTGACGTTGTTGTTGTTGTTTATTTGATGTTGTTGTTGTTGTTCTTTATTTGATGTTGTTGTTGTTGTTTATTTGACGTTGTTGTTGTTGTTGACGTTGTTGTTGTTGTTGTTGTTTATTTGACATTGTTGTTGTTATTGTTATTGTTTATTTGACGTAGTTGTTGTTGTTGTTCATTTGGCGTTGTTGTTGTTGTTTATTTGACGTTGTTGTTGTTGTTCATTTGACGTTGTTGTTGTTGTTTATTTGACGTTGTTGTTGTTCTTTATTTGACGTTGTTGTTGTTGTTTATTTGACATTGTTGTTGTTGACGGTGTTGTTGTTGTTTATTTGACGTTGGTGTTGTTGTTTATTTGACGTTGTTGTTGTTGTTCACATAGTTGTTGTTGTTGTTGTTTATTTGACATTGTTGTTGTTGTTGACGTTGTTGTTGTTGTTGTTGTTTATTTGACGTTGTTGTTGTTGTTGTTGACATAGTTGTTGTTGTTGTTGTTTATTTGACATTGTTGTTGTTGTTGACGTTGTTGTTGTTGTTGTTTATTTGGCGTTGTTGTTGTTGTTGTTTTTTTGACATTGTTGTTGTTGTTGACGTTGTTGTTGTTGTTGTTTATTTGACATTGTTGTTGTTGTTGTTGACGTTGTTGTTGCTGTTGTTGTTGTTTATTTGACTTTGTTGTTGTTGTTGTTTATTTGACGTTGTTGTTGTTGTTGTCTTTGTTTATTTGACGTTGTTATTGTTGTTGACGTTGTTGTTTATTTGACGTTGTTGTTGTTGTTGTTTGGCGTTGTTGTTGTTGTATTTGACATTGTTGTTGTTGTTTATTTGACGTTGTTGTTGTTGTTGACGTTGTTTTTGTTGTTGTTTATTTGACGTGGTTGTTGTTGTTGTTTATTTGACGTTGTTGTTGTTGACGTTGTTGTTGTTGTTGTTTATTTGACGTTGTTGTTGTTGTTGACATAGTTGTTGTTGTTTATTTGACGTTGTTGTTGTTGTTGTTGACGTTGTTGTTGTTGTTGTTGTTGTTTATTTGACATTGTTGTTGTTGTTGTTGATGTTGTTGTTGTTGTTGTTGTTTATTTGACGTTGTTTTAGTATTGTTGTTTATTTGACATTGTTGTTGTTATTTATTTGACGTTGTTTTAGTATTGTTGTTTATTTGACATTGTTGTTGTTATTTATTTGACGTTGTTGTGGGTGACATTGTTGTTGTTGTTTATTTGACGTTGTTGTTGTTGTTTATTTGACGTAGTTTGTTGTTGTTGACATTGGTGTTGTTGTTTATTTCACGTTTTTGTTGTTGTTGTTGTTGTTGTTTATTTGACGTTGTTATTGTAGTTGTTGTTTATTTGACGTTGTTGTTGTTGACGGTGTAGTTGTTGTTATTTATTTGACGTTGTTGTTGTTGTTATTGTTTATTTGACGTTGTTGTTGTTGACGTTGTTGTTGTTGTTGTTTATTTGACGTTGTTGTTGTTGTTGACATAGTTGTTGTTGTTGTTGTTTATTTGACGTTTTTGTTGTTGTTGATGTTGTTGTTGTTTTCGTTGTTGTTTATTTGACGTTGTTGTAGTTGTTTAATTGACGTTGTTGTTGTTGTTGTTGTTGTTTATTTGACGTTGTTGTTGTTGTTATTGTTGTTTATTTGACGTTGTTGTTGTTGTTGTTTATTTGACGCTGTTGTTATTGTTGTTGTTTATTTGACGTTGTTGTTGTTATTTATTTGACGTTGTTGTGGGTGACATTGTTGATGTTGTTGTTTATTTGACGTTGTTGTTGTTGTTTATTTGACGTAGTTGTTGTTGTTGACGTTGTTGTTGTTGTTGTTGTTTATTTGACGTTTTTGTTGTTGTTGATGTTGTTGTTGTTGTTGTTGTTTATTTGACGTTGTTGTTGTTGATGTTGTTGTTTTTGTTGTTGTTGACGTTGTTGATGTTGTTGTTGTTGTTGTTTATTTGACGTTGTTTTAGTATTGTTGTTTATTTGACATTGTTGTTGTTATTTATTTGACATTATTGTGGGTGACATTATTGTTGTTGTTTATTTGACTTTGTTGTTGTTGTTGTTTATTTGACGTAGTTGTTGTTGTTGACGTTGTTGTTGTTGTTTATTTGACGTTTTTGTTGTTGTTGACATTGTTGTTTATTTGACATTGTTGTTGTTGTTGTTCTTTATTTGACGTTGTTGTTGTTTATTTGACGTTGTTGTTGTTGTTTATTTAACGTTGTTGTTGTTGTTGTTGTTGTTTATTTGACGTTTTTTTTGTTGTTGATGTTGTTGTTGTTGTTGTTGTTTATTTGACGTTGTTGTTGTTGTTGTTTATTTGACGTTGTTGTTGTTGACGGTGTTGTTGTTGTTATTTATTTGACGTTGTTGTTGTTGTTGTTTATTTGACGTTGTTGTTGTTGACGTTGTTGTTGTTGTTGTTTATTTGACATTGTTGTTGTTGTTGACATAGTTGTTGTTGTTGTTGTTTATTTGACGTTTTTGTTGTTGTTGATGTTGTTGTTGTTTTCGTTGTTATTTATTTGACGTTGTTGTAGTTGTTTAATTGACGTTGTTGTTGTTGTTGTTGTTGTTGTTGGTTCTTTTTTGACGTTGTTGTTGTTGTTATTGTTGTTGTTTATTTGACGTTGTTGTTGTTGTTCTTTATTTGACGTTGTTGTCGTTGTTGTTATTTATTTGACGTTGATGTTGTTGTTGACGTTGTTGTTGTTGTTGTTTATTTGACATTGTTGTTGTTATTATTTTTTATTTGACGTTGTTGTTGTTGTTGTTTGGCATTGTTGTTGTTGTATTTGACGTTGTTGTTGTTGTTTATTTGACATTGTTGTTGTTGTTGACGTTGTTTTTGTTGTTGTTTATTTGACGTGGTTGTTGTTGTTGTTGTTGTTGTTGTTGACGTTGTTGTTGTTGTTGTTTATTTGACGTTGTTGTTGTTGTTGTTTATTTAACGTTGTTGTTGTTGACGTTGTTGTTGTTGTTATTGTTTATTTGACGTTGTTGTTGTTGTTTATTTGACGTTGTTGTTCTTGTTGACGTTGTTGTTGTTGTTGTTTATTTGACGTTTTTGTTGTTGTTGATGTTGTTGTTGTTGTTTATTTGACGTTGTTGTTGTTGTTTATTTGACGTTGTTGTTGTTGACGGTGTTGTTGTTGTTATTTAATTGTTGTTGTTGTTGTTGTTATTTATTTGACGTTGTTGTTGTTGACGTTGTTGTTGTTGTTGTTTATTTAACGTTGTTATTGTTGTTGACATAGTTGTTGTTGTTGTTTATTTGACATTGTTGTTGTTGTTGTTGACGTTGTTGTTGTTGTTTATTTGACTTTGTTGTTGTTGTTGTTGTTTATTTGACGTTGTTGTTGTTGTTGTTAACTTAGTTGTTGTTGTTGTTTATTTGACGTTGTTGTTGTTGTTTATTTGACGTAGTTTGTTGTTGTTGACATTGGTGTTGTTGTTTATTTCACGTTTTTGTTGTTGTTGTTGTTGTTGTTTATTTGACGTTGTTATTGTAGTTGTTGTTTATTTGACGTTGTTGTTGTTGACGGTGTAGTTGTTGTTATTTATTTGACGTTGTTGTTGTTGTTATTGTTTATTTGACGTTGTTGTTGTTGACGTTGTTGTTGTTGTTGTTTATTTGACGTTGTTGTTGTTGTTGACATAGTTGTTGTTGTTGTTGTTTATTTGACGTTTTTGTTGTTGTTGATGTTGTTGTTGTTTTCGTTGTTGTTTATTTGACGTTGTTGTAGTTGTTTAATTGACGTTGTTGTTGTTGTTGTTGTTGTTTATTTGACGTTGTTGTTGTTGTTATTGTTGTTTATTTGACGTTGTTGTTGTTGTTGTTTATTTGACGCTGTTGTTATTGTTGTTGTTTATTTGACGTTGTTGTTGTTATTTATTTGACGTTGTTGTGGGTGACATTGTTGATGTTGTTGTTTATTTGACGTTGTTGTTGTTGTTTATTTGACGTAGTTGTTGTTGTTGACGTTGTTGTTGTTGTTGTTTATTTGACGTTTTTGTTGTTGTTGATGTTGTTGTTGTTGTTGTTGTTGTTTATTTGACGTTGTTGTTGTTGATGTTGTTGTTTTTGTTGTTGTTGACGTTGTTGATGTTGTTGTTGTTGTTGTTTATTTGACGTTGTTTTAGTATTGTTGTTTATTTGACATTGTTGTTGTTATTTATTTGACATTATTGTGGGTGACATTATTGTTGTTGTTTATTTGACTTTGTTGTTGTTGTTGTTTATTTGACGTAGTTGTTGTTGTTGACGTTGTTGTTGTTGTTTATTTGACGTTTTTGTTGTTGTTGATGTTGTTGACGTTGTTGTTTATTTGACATTGTTGTTGTTGTTGTTCTTTATTTGACGTTGTTGTTGTTTATTTGACGTTGTTGTTGTTGTTTATTTAACGTTGTTGTTGTTGTTGTTGTTGTTGTTTATTTGACGTTTTTTTTGTTGTTGATGTTGTTGTTGTTGTTGTTGTTTATTTGACGTTGTTGCTGTTGTTGTTTATTTGACGTTGTTGTTGTTGACGGTGTTGTTGTTGTTATTTATTTGACGTTGTTGTTGTTGTTGTTTATTTGACGTTGTTGTTGTTGACGTTGTTGTTGTTGTTGTTTATTTGACGTTGTTGTTGTTGTTGACATAGTTGTTGTTGTTGTTGTTTATTTGACGTTTTTGTTGTTGTTGATGTTGTTGTTGTTTTCGTTGTTATTTATTTGACGTTGTTGTAGTTGTTTAATTGACGTTGTTGTTGTTGTTGTTGTTGTTGTTGTTGTTTATTTGACGTTGTTGTTGTTGTTATTGTTGTTGTTTATTTGACGTTGTTGTTGTTGTTCTTTATTTGACGTTGTTGTCGTTGTTGTTATTTATTTGACGTTGATGTTGTTGTTGACGTTGTTGTTGTTGTTTATTTGACATTGTTGTTGTTATTATTTTTTATTTGACGTTGTTGTTGTTGTTGTTTGGCGTTGTAATTGTTGTATTTGACGTTGTTGTTGTTGTTTATTTGACATTGTTGTTGTTGTTGACGTTGTTTTTGTTGTTGTTTATTTGACGTGGTTGTTGTTGTTGTTGTTGTTGTTGTTGACGTTGTTGTTGTTGTTATTTATTTGACGTTGTTGTTGTTGTTGTTTATTTAACGTTGTTGTTGTTGACGTTGTTGTTGTTGTTATTGTTTATTTGACGTTGTTGTTGTTGTTTATTTGACGTTGTTGTTCTTGTTGACGTTGTTGTTGTTGTTGTTTATTTGACGTTTTTGTTGTTGTTGATGTTGTTGTTGTTGTTTATTTGACGTTGTTGTTGTTGTTTATTTGACGTTGTTGTTGTTGACGGTGTTGTTGTTGTTATTTAATTGTTGTTGTTGTTGTTGTTGTTATTTATTTGACGTTGTTGTTGTTGACGTTGTTGTTGTTGTTGTTTATTTAACGTTGTTGTTGTTGTTGACATAGTTGTTGTTGTTCTTTATTTGACGTTGTTGTTGTTTATTTGACGTTGTTGTGTTGTTGTTTATTTAACGTTGTTGTTGTTGTTGTTGTTTATTTGACATTTTTGTTGTTGTTGATGTTGTTGTTGTTGTTGTTTATTTGACGTTGTTGTTGTTGTTGTTTATTTGACGTTGTTGTTGTTATTTATTTGACGTTGTTGTTGTTGTTTATTTGACGTTGTTGTTGTTGACGTTGTTGTTGTTGTTGTTTATTTGACGTTGTTGTTGTTGTTGACATAGTTGTTGTTGTTGTTGTTTATTTGACATTTTTTGTTGTTGTTGATGTTGTTGTTGTTTTCGTTGTTATTTATTTAACGTTGTTGTAGTTGTTTAATTGACATTGTTGTTGTTGTTGTTGTTGTTTATTTGACGTTGATGTTGTTGTTGTTGTTGTTGTTGTTTATTTGACGTTGTTTTTGTTGTTCTTTATTTGACGTTGTTGTCGTTGTTGTTGTTTATTTGACGTTGATGTTGTTGTTGACGTTGTTGTTGTTGTTGTTGTTTATTTGACATTGTTGTTGTTGTTATTGTTTATTTGACGTTGTTGTTGTTGTTGTTTGGCGTTGTTGTTGTTGTATTTGACGTTCTTGTTGTTGTTTATTTGACGTTGTTGTTGTTGACGTTGTTTTTGTTGTTGTTTATTTGACGTGGTTGTTGTTGTTGTTGTTGACGTTGTTGTTGTTGTTGTTTATTTGACGTTGTTGTTGTTGTTGTTTATTTAACGTTGTTGTTGACGTTGTTGTTGTTGTTATTGTTTATTTGACGTTGTTGTTGTTGTTTATTTGACGTTGTTGTTCTTGTTGACGTTGTTGTTGTTGTTGTTTATTTGACGTTTTTGTTGTTGTTGATGTTGTTGTTGTTTATTTGACGTTGTTGTTGTTGTTTATTTGACGTTTTTGTTGTTGACGGTGTTGTTGTTGTTGTTGTTATTTATTTGACGTTGTTGTTGTTGACGTTGTTGTTGTTGTTGTTTATTTAACGTTGTTGTTGTTGTTGACATAGTTGTTGTTGTTGTTTATTTGACGTTTTTATTGTTGTTGATGTTGTTGTTGTTTTCGTTGTTGTTTATTTGACGTTGTTGTAGTTGTTTAATTGACAATGTTGTTGTTGTTGTTGTTGTTTATTTGACGTTGTTGTTGTTGTTTATTTGATGTTGTTGTTGTTGTTCTTTATTTGACGTTGTTGTTGTTGTTTATTTGACGTTGTTGTTGTTGTTGACGTTGTTGTTGTTGTTGTTTATTTGACATTGTTGTTGTTATTGTTATTGTTTATTTGACGTTGTTGTTGTTGTTGTTCATTTGGCGTTGTTGTTGTTGTTGACGTTGTTGTTGTTGTTTATTTGACGTTGTTGTTGTTGTTCATTTGACGTTGTTGTTGTTGTTTATTTGACGTTGTTGTTGTTCTTTATTTGACGTTGTTGTTGTTGTTTATTTGACATTGTTGTTGTTGACGGTGTTGTTGTTGTTTATTTGACGTTGGTGTTGTTGTTTATTTGACGTTGTTGTTGTTGTTCACATAGTTGTTGTTGTTGTTGTTTATTTCACATTGTTGTTGTTGTTGACGTTGTTGTTGTTGTTGTTGTTGTTTATTTGACGTTGTTGTTGTTGTTGTTGACATAGTTGTTGTTGTTGTTGTTTATTTGACATTGTTGTTGTTGTTGACGTTGTTGTTGTTGTTGTTTATTTGACGTTGTTGTTGTTGTTGTTTTTTTGACATTGTTGTTGTTGTTGACGTTGTTGTTGTTGACGTTGTTGTTGTTGTTGTTGTTGTTTATTTGACATTGTTGTTGTTGTTGTTGACGTTGTTGTTGCTGTTGTTGTTGTTTATTTGACTTTGTTGTTGTTGTTGTTTATTTGACGTTGTTGTTGTTGTCTTTGTTTATTTGACGTTGTTATTGTTGTTGACGTTGTTGTTTATTTGACGTTGTTGTTGTTGTTGTTTGGCGTTGTTGTTGTTGTATTTGACATTGTTGTTGTTGTTTATTTGACGTTGTTGTTGTTGTTGACGTTGTTTTTGTTGTTGTTTATTTGACGTGGTTGTTGTTGTTGTTTATTTGACGTTGTTGTTGTTGACGTTGTTGTTGTTTATTTGACGTTGTTGTTGTTGTTGACATAGTTGTTGTTTATTTGACGTTGTTGTTGTTATTGTTGACGTTGTTGTTGTTGTTGTTGTTGTTTATTTGACATTGTTGTTGTTGTTGTTGACGTTGTTGTTGTTGTTGTTGTTTATTTGACGTTGTTTTAGTATTGTTGTTTATTTGACATTGTTGTTGTTATTTATTTGACGTGGTTGTTGTTGTTTATTTGACGTAGTTGTTGTTGTTGACATTGGTGTTGTTGTTTATTTGACGTTTTTGTTGTTGTTGTTGTTTATTTGACGTTATTGTTGTAGTTGTTGTTTATTTGACGTTGTTGTTGTTGACGGTGTAGTTGTTGTTATTTATTTGACGTTGTTGTTGTTATTGTTTATTTGACGTTGTTGTTGTTGACGTTGTTGTTGTTGTTGTTTATTTGACGTTGTTGTTGTTGACATAGTTGTTGTTGTTGTTGTTGTTGTTTATTTGACATTTTTGTTGTTGTTGATGTTGTTGTTGTTTTCGTTGTAGTTTATTTGACATTGTTGTAGTTGTTTAATTGATGTTGTTGTTGTTGTTGTTTATTTGACGTTGTTGTTGTTGTTATTGTTGTTGTTGTTGTTGTTTATTTGATGTTGTTGTTGTTGTTTATTTGACGCTGTTGTTATTGTTGTTGTTTATTTGACATTGTTGTTGTTGTTTATTTGACGTAGTTGTTGTTGTTGACGTTGTTGTTGTTGTTTATTTGACGTTTTTGTTGTTGTTGATGTTGTTGACGTTGTTGTTTATTTGACGTTGTTGTTGTTGTTGTTCTTTATTTGACGTTGTTGTTGTTTATTTGACGTTGTTGTTGTTGTTGTTTATTTAACGTTGTTGTTGTTGTTGTTGTTTATTTGACATTTTTGTTGTTGTTGATGTTGTTGTTGTTGTTGTTTATTTGACGTTGTTGTTGTTGTTGTTGTTTATTTGACGTTGTTGTTGTTATTTATTTGACGTTGTTGTTGTTGTTTATTTGACGTTGTTGTTGTTGACGTTGTTGTTGTTGTTGTTTATTTGACGTTGTTGTTGTTGTTGACATAGTTGTTGTTGTTGTTGTTTATTTGACATTTTTTGTTGTTGTTGATGTTGTTGTTGTTTTCGTTGTTATTTATTTAACGTTGTTGTAGTTGTTTAATTGACATTGTTGTTGTTGTTGTTGTTGTTTATTTGACGTTGATGTTGTTGTTGTTGTTGTTGTTTATTTGACGTTGTTTTTGTTGTTCTTTATTTGACGTTGTTGTCGTTGTTGTTGTTTATTTGACGTTGATGTTGTTGTTGACGTTGTTGTTGTTGTTGTTGTTTATTTGACATTGTTGTTGTTGTTATTGTTTATTTGACGTTGTTGTTGTTGTTGTTTAGCATTGTTGTTGTTGTATTTGACGTTCTTGTTGTTGTTTATTTGACGTTGTTGTTGTTGACGTTTTTTTTGTTGTTGTTTATTTGACGTGGTTGTTGTTGTTGTTGTTGACGTTGTTGTTGTTGTTGTTTATTTGACGTTGTTGTTGTTGTTGTTGTTTATTTAACGTTGTTGTTGTTGACGTTGTTGTTGTTGTTATTGTTTATTTGACGTTGTTGTTGTTGTTTATTTGACGTTGTTGTTCTTGTTGACGTTGTTGTTGTTGTTGTTTATTTGACGTTTTTGTTGTTGTTGATGTTGTTGTTGTTTATTTGACGTTGTTGTTGTTGTTTATTTGACGTTTTTGTTGTTGACGGTGTTGTTGTTGTTGTTGTTATTTATTTGACGTTGTTGTTGTTGACGTTGTTGTTGTTGTTGTTTATTTAACGTTGTTGTTGTTGTTGACATAGTTGTTGTTGTTGTTTATTTGACGTTTTTATTGTTGTTGATGTTGTTGTTGTTTTCGTTGTTGTTTATTTGACGTTGTTGTAGTTGTTTAATTGACAATGTTGTTGTTGTTGTTGTTGTTTATTTGACGTTGTTGTTGTTGTTTATTTGATGTTGTTGTTGTTGTTCTTTATTTGATGTTGTTGTTGTTGTTTATTTGACGTTGTTGTTGTTGTTGACGTTGTTGTTGTTGTTGTTGTTTATTTGACATTGTTGTTGTTATTGTTATTGTTTATTTGACGTAGTTGTTGTTGTTGTTCATTTGGCGTTGTTGTTGTTGTTTATTTGACGTTGTTGTTGTTGTTCATTTGACGTTGTTGTTGTTGTTTATTTGACGTTGTTGTTGTTCTTTATTTGACGTTGTTGTTGTTGTTTATTTGACATTGTTGTTGTTGACGGTGTTGTTGTTGTTTATTTGACGTTGGTGTTGTTGTTTATTTGACGTTGTTGTTGTTGTTCACATAGTTGTTGTTGTTGTTGTTTATTTGACATTGTTGTTGTTGTTGACGTTGTTGTTGTTGTTGTTGTTTATTTGACGTTGTTGTTGTTGTTGTTGACATAGTTGTTGTTGTTGTTGTTTATTTGACATTGTTGTTGTTGTTGACGTTGTTGTTGTTGTTGTTTATTTGGCGTTGTTGTTGTTGTTGTTTTTTTGACATTGTTGTTGTTGTTGACGTTGTTGTTGTTGTTGTTTATTTGACATTGTTGTTGTTGTTGTTGACGTTGTTGTTGCTGTTGTTGTTGTTTATTTGACTTTGTTGTTGTTGTTGTTTATTTGACGTTGTTGTTGTTGTCTTTGTTTATTTGACGTTGTTATTGTTGTTGACGTTGTTGTTTATTTGACGTTGTTGTTGTTGTTGTTTGGCGTTGTTGTTGTTGTATTTGACATTGTTGTTGTTGTTTATTTGACGTTGTTGTTGTTGTTGACGTTGTTTTTGTTGTTGTTTATTTGACGTGGTTGTTGTTGTTGTTTATTTGACGTTGTTGTTGTTGACGTTGTTGTTGTTGTTGTTTATTTGACGTTGTTGTTGTTGTTGACATAGTTGTTGTTGTTTATTTGACGTTGTTGTTGTTGTTGTTGACGTTGTTGTTGTTGTTGTTGTTGTTGTTTATTTGACATTGTTGTTGTTGTTGTTGTTGATGTTGTTGTTGTTGTTGTTGTTTATTTGACGTTGTTTTAGTATTGTTGTTTATTTGACATTGTTGTTGTTATTTATTTGACGTTGTTTTAGTATTGTTGTTTATTTGACATTGTTGTTGTTATTTATTTGACGTTGTTGTGGGTGACATTGTTGTTGTTGTTTATTTGACGTTGTTGTTGTTGTTTATTTGACGTAGTTTGTTGTTGTTGACATTGGTGTTGTTGTTTATTTCACGTTTTTGTTGTTGTTGTTGTTGTTGTTTATTTGACGTTGTTATTGTAGTTGTTGTTTATTTGACGTTGTTGTTGTTGACGGTGTAGTTGTTGTTATTTATTTGACGTTGTTGTTGTTGTTATTGTTTATTTGACGTTGTTGTTGTTGACGTTGTTGTTGTTGTTGTTTATTTGACGTTGTTGTTGTTGTTGACATAGTTGTTGTTGTTGTTGTTTATTTGACGTTTTTGTTGTTGTTGATGTTGTTGTTGTTTTCGTTGTTGTTTATTTGACGTTGTTGTAGTTGTTTAATTGACGTTGTTGTTGTTGTTGTTGTTGTTTATTTGACGTTGTTGTTGTTGTTATTGTTGTTTATTTGACGTTGTTGTTGTTGTTGTTTATTTGACGCTGTTGTTATTGTTGTTGTTTATTTGACGTTGTTGTTGTTATTTATTTGACGTTGTTGTGGGTGACATTGTTGATGTTGTTGTTTATTTGACGTTGTTGTTGTTGTTTATTTGACGTAGTTGTTGTTGTTGACGTTGTTGTTGTTGTTGTTGTTTATTTGACGTTTTTGTTGTTGTTGATGTTGTTGTTGTTGTTGTTGTTGTTTATTTGACGTTGTTGTTGTTGATGTTGTTGTTTTTGTTGTTGTTGACGTTGTTGATGTTGTTGTTGTTGTTGTTTATTTGACGTTGTTTTAGTATTGTTGTTTATTTGACATTGTTGTTGTTATTTATTTGACATTATTGTGGGTGACATTATTGTTGTTGTTTATTTGACTTTGTTGTTGTTGTTGTTTATTTGACGTAGTTGTTGTTGTTGACGTTGTTGTTGTTGTTTATTTGACGTTTTTGTTGTTGTTGACATTGTTGTTTATTTGACATTGTTGTTGTTGTTGTTCTTTATTTGACGTTGTTGTTGTTTATTTGACGTTGTTGTTGTTGTTTATTTAACGTTGTTGTTGTTGTTGTTGTTGTTTATTTGACGTTTTTTTGTTGTTGATGTTGTTGTTGTTGTTGTTGTTTATTTGACGTTGTTGTTGTTGTTGTTTATTTGACGTTGTTGTTGTTGACGGTGTTGTTGTTGTTATTTATTTGACGTTGTTGTTGTTGTTGTTTATTTGACGTTGTTGTTGTTGACGTTGTTGTTGTTGTTGTTTATTTGACGTTGTTGTTGTTGTTGACATAGTTGTTGTTGTTGTTGTTTATTTGACGTTTTTGTTGTTGTTGATGTTGTTGTTGTTTTCGTTGTTATTTATTTGACGTTGTTGTAGTTGTTTAATTGACGTTGTTGTTGTTGTTGTTGTTGTTGTTGGTTCTTTTTTGACGTTGTTGTTGTTGTTATTGTTGTTGTTTATTTGACGTTGTTGTTGTTGTTCTTTATTTGACGTTGTTGTCGTTGTTGTTATTTATTTGACGTTGATGTTGTTGTTGACGTTGTTGTTGTTGTTGTTTATTTGACATTGTTGTTGTTATTATTTTTTATTTGACGTTGTTGTTGTTGTTGTTTGGCGTTGTTGTTGTTGTATTTGACGTTGTTGTTGTTGTTTATTTGACATTGTTGTTGTTGTTGACGTTGTTTTTGTTGTTGTTTATTTGACGTGGTTGTTGTTGTTGTTGTTGTTGTTGTTGACGTTGTTGTTGTTGTTGTTTATTTGACGTTGTTGTTGTTGTTGTTTATTTAACGTTGTTGTTGTTGACGTTGTTGTTGTTGTTATTGTTTATTTGACGTTGTTGTTGTTGTTTATTTGACGTTGTTGTTCTTGTTGACGTTGTTGTTGTTGTTGTTGTTGTTTATTTGACGTTTTTGTTGTTGTTGATGTTGTTGTTGTTGTTTATTTGACGTTGTTGTTGTTGTTTATTTGACGTTGTTGTTGTTGTTTATTTGACGTTGTTGTTGTTGACGGTGTTGTTGTTGTTATTTAATTGTTGTTGTTGTTGTTGTTATTTATTTGACGTTGTTGTTGTTGACGTTGTTGTTGTTGTTGTTTATTTAACGTTGTTATTGTTGTTGACATAGTTGTTGTTGTTGTTTATTTGACGTTTTTGTTGTTGTTGATGTTGTTGTTGTTTACGTTGTTGTTTATTTGACGTTGTTGTAGTTGTTTAATTGACAATGTTGTTGTTGTTGTTGTTGTTTATTTGACGTTGTTGTTGTTGTTTATTTGATTTTGTTGTTGTTGTTCTTTATTTGTCGCTATTGTTTTTGTTTATTTGACGTTGTTGTTTTTGTTGACGTTGTTGTTGTTGTTGTTGTTTATTTGACATTGTTGTTGTTTATTTGACATTGTTGTTGTTATTGTTATTGTTTATTTAACGTAGTTGTTGTTGTTGTTCATTTGGCGTTGTTGTTGTTGACGTTGTTGTTGTTGTTTATTTGACATTGTTGTTGTTGACGTTGCTTTTGTTGTTGTTTATTTGACGTTGTTGTTGTTCATTTGACGTTGTTGTTGTTTATTTGACGTTGTTGTTGTTCTTTATTTGACGTTGTTGTTGTTGTTTATTTGACATTGTTGTTGTTGACGGTGTTGTTGTTGTTTATTTGACGTTGTTGTTGTTGTTGTTGTTTATTTGACGTTGTTGTTGTTGTTCACATAGTTGTTGTTGTTGTTGTTTATTTGAAATTGTTGTTGTTGTTGACGTTGTTGTTGTTGTTGTTTATTTGACGTTGTTGTTGTTGTTGTTGACATAGTTGTTGTTGTTGTTTATTTGACGTTGTTGTTGTTGTTGACGTTGTTGTTGTTGTTGTTTATTTGACGTTGTTGTTGTTGTTGTTGTTGTTTATTTGACATTGTTGTTGTTGTTGACGTTGTTGTTGTTGTTGTTTATTTGACATTGTTGTTGTTGTTGTTGTTGACGTTGTTGTTGTTGTTGTTTATTTGACTTTGTTGTTGTTGTTGTTTATTTGACGTTGTTGTTGTTGTTTTTGTTTATTTGACGTTGTTGTTGTTGTTGTTGACGTTGTTGTTTATTTGACGTTGTTGTTGTTGTTGTTGTTGTTGTTTGACGTTGTTGTTGTTGTATTTGACGTTGTTGTTGTTGTTTATTTGACGTTGTTGTTGTTGTTGTTGACGTTGTTTTTGTTGTTGTTTATTTTACGTGGCTGTTGTTGTTGTTTATTTGACGTTGTTGTTGTTGACGTTGTTGTTGTTGTTGTCTATTTGACGTTGTTGTTGTTGTTGACATAGTTGTTGTTGTTTATTTAACGTTGTTGTTGTTGTTGACGTTGTTGTTGTTGTTTATTTGACGTTGTTGTTGTTGTTGAAATAGTTGTTGTTGTTGTTGTTTATTTGACGTTGTTGTTGTTGACGTTGTTGTTGCTGTTGTTTATTTGACGTTGTTGTTGTTGTTGTTGTTTATTTGACATTGTTGTTGTTGTTGTCGTTGTTGTTGTTGTTGTTTATTTGACATTGTTGTTGTTGTTGTTGACGTTGTTGTTGTTGTTTATTTGACTTTGTTGTTGTTGTTGTTGTTTATTTGACGTTGTTGTTGTTGTTGTTAACTTAGTTGTTGTTGTTGTTTATTTGACGTTGTTGTTGTTGTTTATTTGACGTAGTTTGTTGTTGTTGACATTGGTGTTGTTGTTTATTTCACGTTTTTGTTGTTGTTGTTGTTGTTGTTTATTTGACGTTGTTATTGTAGTTGTTGTTTATTTGACGTTGTTGTTGTTGACGGTGTAGTTGTTGTTATTTATTTGACGTTGTTGTTGTTGTTATTGTTTATTTGACGTTGTTGTTGTTGACGTTGTTGTTGTTGTTGTTGTTTATTTGACGTTGTTGTTGTTGTTGACATAGTTGTTGTTGTTGTTGTTTATTTGACGTTTTTGTTGTTGTTGATGTTGTTGTTGTTTTCGTTGTTGTTTATTTGACGTTGTTGTAGTTGTTTAATTGACGTTGTTGTTGTTGTTGTTGTTGTTTATTTGACGTTGTTGTTGTTGTTATTGTTGTTTATTTGACGTTGTTGTTGTTGTTGTTTATTTGACGCTGTTGTTATTGTTGTTGTTTATTTGACGTTGTTGTTGTTATTTATTTGACGTTGTTGTGGGTGACATTGTTGATGTTGTTGTTTATTTGACGTTGTTGTTGTTGTTTATTTGACGTAGTTGTTGTTGTTGACGTTGTTGTTGTTGTTGTTTATTTGACGTTTTTGTTGTTGTTGATGTTGTTGTTGTTGTTGTTGTTGTTGTTTATTTGACGTTGTTGTTGTTGATGTTGTTGTTTTTGTTGTTGTTGACGTTGTTGATGTTGTTGTTGTTGTTGTTTATTTGACGTTGTTTTAGTATTGTTGTTTATTTGACATTGTTGTTGTTATTTATTTGACATTATTGTGGGTGACATTATTGTTGTTGTTTATTTGACTTTGTTGTTGTTGTTGTTTATTTGACGTAGTTGTTGTTGTTGACGTTGTTGTTGTTGTTTATTTGACGTTTTTGTTGTTGTTGATGTTGTTGACGTTGTTGTTTATTTGACATTGTTGTTGTTGTTGTTCTTTATTTGACGTTGTTGTTGTTTATTTGACGTTGTTGTTGTTGTTTATTTAACGTTGTTGTTGTTGTTGTTGTTGTTGTTTATTTGACGTTTTTTTTGTTGTTGATGTTGTTGTTGTTGTTGTTTATTTGACGTTGTTGCTGTTGTTGTTTATTTGACGTTGTTGTTGTTGACGGTGTTGTTGTTGTTATTTATTTGACGTTGTTGTTGTTGTTGTTTATTTGACGTTGTTGTTGTTGACGTTGTTGTTGTTGTTGTTTATTTGACGTTGTTGTTGTTGTTGACATAGTTGTTGTTGTTGTTGTTTATTTGACGTTTTTGTTGTTGTTGATGTTGTTGTTGTTTTCGTTGTTATTTATTTGACGTTGTTGTAGTTGTTTAATTGACGTTGTTGTTGTTGTTGTTGTTGTTGTTGTTTATTTGACGTTGTTGTTGTTGTTATTGTTGTTGTTTATTTGACGTTGTTGTTGTTGTTCTTTATTTGACGTTGTTGTCGTTGTTGTTATTTATTTAACGTTGATGTTGTTGTTGACGTTGTTGTTGTTGTTGTTTATTTGACATTGTTGTTGTTATTATTTTTTATTTGACGTTGTTGTTGTTGTTGTTTGGCGTTGTTATTGTTGTATTTGACGTTGTTGTTGTTGTTTATTTGACATTGTTGTTGTTGTTGACGTTGTTTTTGTTGTTGTTTATTTGATGTGGTTGTTGTTGTTGTTGTTGTTGTTGTTGACGTTGTTGTTGTTGTTTATTTGACGTTGTTATTGTTGTTGTTTATTTAACGTTGTTGTTGTTGACGTTGTTGTTGTTGTTATTGTTTATTTGACGTTGTTGTTGTTGTTTATTTGACGTTGTTGTTCTTGTTGACGTTGTTGTTGTTGTTGTTTATTTGACGTTTTTGTTGTTGTTGATGTTGTTGTTGTTGTTTATTTGACGTTGTTGTTGTTGTTTATTTGACGTTGTTGTTGTTGACGGTGTTGTTGTTGTTATTTAATTGTTGTTGTTGTTGTTGTTGTTATTTATTTGACGTTGTTGTTGTTGACGTTGTTGTTGTTGTTGTTTATTTAACGTTGTTGTTGTTGTTGACATAGTTGTTGTTGTTGTTTATTTGACGTTTTTGTTGTTGTTGATGTTGTTGTTGTTTACGTTGTTGTTTATTTGACGTTGTTGTAGTTGTTTAATTGACAATGTTGTTGTTGTTGTTGTTGTTGTTTATTTGACGTTGATGTTGTTGTTTATTTAATTTTGTTGTTGTTGTTCTTTATTTGACGCTATTGTTTTTGTTTATTTGACGTTGTTGTTTTTGTTGACGTTGTTGTTGTTGTTGTTGTTTATTTGACATTGTTGTTGTTATTGTTATTGTTTATTTAACGTAGTTGTTGTTGTTGTTCATTTGGCGTTGTTGTTGTTGACGATGTTGTTGTTGTTTATTTGACGTTGTTGTTGTTGACGTTGCTTTTGTTGTTGTTTATTTGACGTTGTTGTTGTTCATTTGACGTTGTTGTTGTTTATTTGACGTTGTTGTTGTTCTTTATTTGACGTTGTTGTTGTTGTTTATTTGACATTGTTGTTGTTGACGGTGTTGTTGTTGTTTATTTGACGTTGTTGTTGTTGTTTATTTGACGTTGTTGTTGTTGTTCACATAGTTGTTGTTGTTGTTGTTTATTTGAAATTGTTGTTGTTGTAGACGTTGTTGTTGTTGTTGTTTATTTGACGTTGTTGTTGTTGTTGTTGACATAGTTGTTGTTGTTGTTTATTTGACGTTGTTGTTGTTGTTGACGTTGTTGTTGTTGTTGTTTATTTGACGTTGTTGTTGTTGTTGTTGTTGTTTATTTGACATTGTTGTTGTTGTTGACGTTGTTGTTGTTGTTATTTATTTGACATTGTTGTTGTTGTTGTTGTTGACGTTGTTGTTGTTGTTGTTGTTTATTTGACTTTGTTGTTGTTGTTGTTTATTTGACGTTGTTGTAGTTGTTTTTGTTTATTTGACGTTGTTGTTGTTGTTGTTGACGTTGTTGTTTATTTGACGTTGTTGTTGTTGTTGTTGTTGTTTGACGTTGTTGTTGTTGTATTTGACGTTGTTGTTGTTGTTTATTTGACGTTGTTGTTGTTGTTGTTGACGTTGTTTTTGTTGTTGTTTATTTTACGTGGCTGTTGTTGTTGTTTATTTGACGTTGTTGTTGTTGACGTTGTTGTTGTTGTTGTCTATTTGACGTTGTTGTTGTTGTTGACATAGTTGTTGTTGTTTATTTGACGTTGTTGTTGTTGTTGACGTTGTTGTTTATTTGACATTGTTGTTGTTGTTGTTCTTTATTTGACGTTGTTGTTGTTTATTTGACGTTGTTGTTGTTGTTTATTTAACGTTGTTGTTGTTGTTGTTGTTGTTTATTTGACGTTTTTTTTGTTGTTGATGTTGTTGTTGTTGTTGTTGTTTATTTGACGTTGTTGTTGTTGTTGTTTATTTGACGTTGTTGTTGTTGACGGTGTTGTTGTTGTTATTTATTTGACGTTGTTGTTGTTGTTGTTTATTTGACGTTGTTGTTGTTGACGTTGTTGTTGTTGTTGTTTATTTGACATTGTTGTTGTTGTTGACATAGTTGTTGTTGTTGTTGTTTATTTGACGTTTTTGTTGTTGTTGATGTTGTTGTTGTTTTCGTTGTTATTTATTTGACGTTGTTGTAGTTGTTTAATTGACGTTGTTGTTGTTGTTGTTGTTGTTGTTGGTTCTTTTTTGACGTTGTTGTTGTTGTTATTGTTGTTGTTTATTTGACGTTGTTGTTGTTGTTCTTTATTTGACGTTGTTGTCGTTGTTGTTATTTATTTGACGTTGATGTTGTTGTTGACGTTGTTGTTGTTGTTGTTTATTTGACATTGTTGTTGTTATTATTTTTTATTTGACGTTGTTGTTGTTGTTGTTTGGCGTTGTTGTTGTTGTATTTGACGTTGTTGTTGTTGTTTATTTGACATTGTTGTTGTTGTTGACGTTGTTTTTGTTGTTGTTTATTTGACGTGGTTGTTGTTGTTGTTGTTGTTGTTGTTGACGTTGTTGTTGTTGTTGTTTATTTGACGTTGTTGTTGTTGTTGTTTATTTAACGTTGTTGTTGTTGACGTTGTTGTTGTTGTTATTGTTTATTTGACGTTGTTGTTGTTGTTTATTTGACGTTGTTGTTCTTGTTGACGTTGTTGTTGTTGTTGTTTATTTGACGTTTTTGTTGTTGTTGATGTTGTTGTTGTTGTTTATTTGACGTTGTTGTTGTTGTTTATTTGACGTTGTTGTTGTTGACGGTGTTGTTGTTGTTATTTAATTGTTGTTGTTGTTGTTGTTATTTATTTGACGTTGTTGTTGTTGACGTTGTTGTTGTTGTTGTTTATTTAACGTTGTTATTGTTGTTGACATAGTTGTTGTTGTTGTTTATTTGACGTTTTTGTTGTTGTTGATGTTGTTGTTGTTTACGTTGTTGTTTATTTGACGTTGTTGTAGTTGTTTAATTGACAATGTTGTTGTTGTTGTTGTTGTTTATTTGACGTTGTTGTTGTTGTTTATTTGATTTTGTTGTTGTTGTTCTTTATTTGACGCTATTGTTTTTGTTTATTTGACGTTGTTGTTTTTGTTGACGTTGTTGTTGTTGTTGTTGTTTATTTGACATTGTTGTTGTTTATTTGACATTGTTGTTGTTATTGTTATTGTTTATTTAACGTAGTTGTTGTTGTTGTTCATTTGGCGTTGTTGTTGTTGACGTTGTTGTTGTTGTTTATTTGACATTGTTGTTGTTGACGTTGCTTTTGTTGTTGTTTATTTGACGTTGTTGTTGTTCATTTGACGTTGTTGTTGTTTATTTGACGTTGTTGTTGTTCTTTATTTGACGTTGTTGTTGTTGTTTATTTGACATTGTTGTTGTTGACGGTGTTGTTGTTGTTTATTTGACGTTGTTGTTGTTGTTGTTGTTTATTTGACGTTGTTGTTGTTGTTCACATAGTTGTTGTTGTTGTTGTTTATTTGAAATTGTTGTTGTTGTTGACGTTGTTGTTGTTGTTGTTTATTTGACGTTGTTGTTGTTGTTGTTGACATAGTTGTTGTTGTTGTTTATTTGACGTTGTTGTTGTTGTTGACGTTGTTGTTGTTGTTGTTTATTTGACGTTGCTGTTGTTGTTGTTGTTGTTTATTTGACATTGTTGTTGTTGTTGACGTTGTTGTTGTTGTTGTTTATTTGACATTGTTGTTGTTGTTGTTGTTGACGTTGTTGTTGTTGTTGTTGTTTATTTGACTTTGTTGTTGTTGTTGTTTATTTGACGTTGTTGTTGTTGTTTTTGTTTATTTGACGTTGTTGTTGTTGTTGTTGACGTTGTTGTTTATTTGACGTTGTTGTTGTTGTTGTTGTTGTTGTTTGACGTTGTTGTTGTTGTATTTGACGTTGTTGTTGTTGTTTATTTGACGTTGTTGTTGTTGTTATTGACGTTGTTTTTGTTGTTGTTTATTTTACGTGGCTGTTGTTGTTGTTTATTTGACGTTGTTGTTGTTGACGTTGTTGTTGTTGTTGTCTATTTGACGTTGTTGTTGTTGTTGACATAGTTGTTGTTGTTTATTTAACGTTGTTGTTGTTGTTGACGTTGTTGTTGTTGTTTATTTGACGTTGTTGTTGTTGTTGAAATAGTTGTTGTTGTTGTTGTTTATTTGACGTTGTTGTTGTTGACGTTGTTGTTGCTGTTGTTTATTTGACGTTGTTGTTGTTGTTGTTGTTTATTTGACATTGTTGTTGTTGTTGTCGTTGTTGTTGTTGTTGTTTATTTGACATTGTTGTTGTTGTTGTTGACGTTGTTGTTGTTGTTTATTTGACTTTGTTGTTGTTGTTGTTGTTTATTTGACGTTGTTGTTGTTGTTGTTAACTTAGTTGTTGTTGTTGTTTATTTGACGTTGTTGTTGTTGTTTATTTGACGTAGTTTGTTGTTGTTGACATTGGTGTTGTTGTTTATTTCACGTTTTTGTTGTTGTTGTTGTTGTTGTTTATTTGACGTTGTTATTGTAGTTGTTGTTTATTTGACGTTGTTGTTGTTGACGGTGTAGTTGTTGTTATTTATTTGACGTTGTTGTTGTTGTTATTGTTTATTTGACGTTGTTGTTGTTGACGTTGTTGTTGTTGTTGTTTATTTGACGTTGTTGTTGTTGTTGACATAGTTGTTGTTGTTGTTGTTTATTTGACGTTTTTGTTGTTGTTGATGTTGTTGTTGTTTTCGTTGTTGTTTATTTGACGTTGTTGTAGTTGTTTAATTGACGTTGTTGTTGTTGTTGTTGTTGTTTATTTGACGTTGTTGTTGTTGTTATTGTTGTTTATTTGACGTTGTTGTTGTTGTTGTTTATTTGACGCTGTTGTTATTGTTGTTGTTTATTTGACGTTGTTGTTGTTATTTATTTGACGTTGTTGTGGGTGACATTGTTGATGTTGTTGTTTATTTGACGTTGTTGTTGTTGTTTATTTGACGTAGTTGTTGTTGTTGACGTTGTTGTTGTTGTTGTTTATTTGACGTTTTTGTTGTTGTTGATGTTGTTGTTGTTGTTGTTGTTTATTTGACGTTGTTGTTGTTGATGTTGTTGTTTTTGTTGTTGTTGACGTTGTTGATGTTGTTGTTGTTGTTGTTTATTTGACGTTGTTTTAGTATTGTTGTTTATTTGACATTGTTGTTGTTATTTATTTGACATTATTGTGGGTGACATTATTGTTGTTGTTTATTTGACTTTGTTGTTGTTGTTGTTTATTTGACGTAGTTGTTGTTGTTGACGTTGTTGTTGTTGTTTATTTGACGTTTTTGTTGTTGTTGATGTTGTTGACGTTGTTGTTTATTTGACATTGTTGTTGTTGTTGTTCTTTATTTGACGTTGTTGTTGTTTATTTGACGTTGTTGTTGTTGTTTATTTAACGTTGTTGTTGTTGTTGTTGTTGTTGTTTATTTGACGTTTTTTTTGTTGTTGATGTTGTTGTTGTTGTTGTTGTTTATTTGACGTTGTTGCTGTTGTTGTTTATTTGACGTTGTTGTTGTTGACGGTGTTGTTGTTGTTATTTATTTGACGTTGTTGTTGTTGTTGTTTATTTGACGTTGTTGTTGTTGACGTTGTTGTTGTTGTTGTTTATTTGACGTTGTTGTTGTTGTTGACATAGTTGTTGTTGTTGTTGGTTATTTGACGTTTTTGTTGTTGTTGATGTTGTTGTTGTTTTCGTTGTTATTTATTTGACGTTGTTGTAGTTGTTTAATTGACGTTGTTGTTGTTGTTGTTGTTGTTGTTGTTTATTTGACGTTGTTGTTGTTGTTATTGTTGTTGTTTATTTGACGTTGTTGTTGTTGTTCTTTATTTGACGTTGTTGTCGTTGTTGTTATTTATTTGACGTTGATGTTGTTGTTGACGTTGTTGTTGTTGTTGTTTATTTGACATTGTTGTTGTTATTATTTTTTATTTGACGTTGTTGTTGTTGTTGTTTGGCGTTGTTATTGTTGTATTTGACGTTGTTGTTGTTGTTTATTTGACATTGTTGTTGTTGTTGACGTTGTTTTTGTTGTTGTTTATTTGACGTGGTTGTTGTTGTTGTTGTTGTTGTTGTTGACGTTGTTGTTGTTGTTTATTTGACGTTGTTATTGTTGTTGTTTATTTAACGTTGTTGTTGTTGACGTTGTTGTTGTTGTTATTGTTTATTTGACGTTGTTGTTGTTGTTTATTTGACGTTGTTGTTCTTGTTGACGTTGTTGTTGTTGTTGTTTATTTGACGTTTTTGTTGTTGTTGATGTTGTTGTTGTTGTTTATTTGACGTTGTTGTTGTTGTTTATTTGACGTTGTTGTTGTTGACGGTGTTGTTGTTGTTATTTAATTGTTGTTGTTGTTGTTGTTGTTATTTATTTGACGTTGTTGTTGTTGACGTTGTTGTTGTTGTTGTTTATTTAACGTTGTTGTTGTTGTTGACATAGTTGTTGTTGTTGTTTATTTGACGTTTTTGTTGTTGTTGATGTTGTTGTTGTTTACGTTGTTGTTTATTTGACGTTGTTGTAGTTGTTTAATTGACAATGTTGTTGTTGTTGTTGTTGTTTATTTGACGTTGATGTTGTTGTTTATTTAATTTTGTTGTTGTTGTTCTTTATTTGACGCTATTGTTTTTGTTTATTTGACGTTGTTGTTTTTGTTGACGTTGTTGTTGTTGTTGTTGTTTATTTGACATTGTTGTTGTTATTGTTATTGTTTATTTAACGTAGTTGTTGTTGTTGTTCATTTGGCGTTGTTGTTGTTGACGATGTTGTTGTTGTTTATTTGACGTTGTTGTTGTTGACGTTGCTTTTGTTGTTGTTTATTTGACGTTGTTGTTGTTCATTTGACGTTGTTGTTGTTTATTTGACGTTGTTGTTGTTCTTTATTTGACGTTGTTGTTGTTGTTTATTTGACATTGTTGTTGTTGACGGTGTTGTTGTTGTTTATTTGACGTTGTTGTTGTTGTTTATTTGACGTTGTTGTTGTTGTTCACATAGTTGTTGTTGTTGTTGTTTATTTGAAATTGTTGTTGTTGTAGACGTTGTTGTTGTTGTTGTTTATTTGACGTTGTTGTTGTTGTTGTTGACATAGTTGTTGTTGTTGTTTATTTGACGTTGTTGTTGTTGTTGACGTTGTTGTTGTTGTTGTTTATTTGACGTTGTTGTTGTTGTTGTTGTTGTTTATTTGACATTGTTGTTGTTGTTGACGTTGTTGTTGTTGTTATTTATTTGACATTGTTGTTGTTGTTGTTGTTGACGTTGTTGTTGTTGTTTTTGTTTATTTGACTTTGTTGTTGTTGTTGTTTATTTGACGTTGTTGTAGTTGTTTTTGTTTATTTGACGTTGTTGTTGTTGTTGTTGACGTTGTTGTTTATTTGACGTTGTTGTTGTTGTTGTTGTTGTTGTTTGACGTTGTTGTTGTTGTATTTGACGTTGTTGTTGTTGTTTATTTGACGTTGTTGTTGTTGTTGTTGACGTTGTTTTTGTTGTTGTTTATTTTACGTGGCTGTTGTTGTTGTTTATTTGACGTTGTTGTTGTTGACGTTGTTGTTGTTGTTGTCTATTTGACGTTGTTGTTGTTGTTGACATAGTTGTTGTTGTTTATTTGACGTTGTTGTTGTTGTTGACGTTGTTGTTGTTGTTTATTTGACGTTGTTGTTGTTGTTGAAATAGTTGTTGTTGTTGTTGTTTATTTGACGTTGTTGTTGTTGACGTTGTTGTTGCTGTTGTTTATTTGACGTTGTTGTTGTTGTTGTTGTTTATTTGACATTGTTGTTGTTGTTGTCGTTGTTGTTGTTGTTGTTTATTTGACATTGTTGTTGTTGTTGTTGACGTTGTTGTTGTTGTTTATTTGACTTTGTTGTTGTTGTTGTTGTTTATTTGACGTTGTTGTTGTTGTTGTTAACTTAGTTGTTGTTGTTGTTTATTTGACGTTTTTGTTGTTGTTGACGTTGTTGTTGTTGTTGACGTTGTTGTTGTTGTTTATTTGACGTTGTTGTTGTTGTTGACGTTGTTGTTGTTGTTTATTTGACGTTGTTGTTGTTGTTGTTATTGTTTATTTGACGTTGTTGTTGTTTATTTGACGTAGTTGTTGTTGTTAACATTGTTGTTGTTGTTGTTTATTTGAGGTTTTTGTTGTTATTGATGTTGTTGTTATTGTTGTTGTATATTTGACGTTTTTGTTGTTTATTTGACATTGTTGTTGTTGTTGTTTATTTGACATTGTTGTTATTGTTGTTGTTTATTTGACGTTGTTGTTGTTGTTTATTTGACGTTGTTGTTGACGGTGTTGTTGTTGTTGTTGTTGTTGTTTGTTTGACATTGTTGTCGTTGTTGTTGTTGTTTATTTGATGTTGTTGTTGTTGTTGTTCTTTATTTGGCGTTGTTATTGTTTATTTGACGTTGTTGTTGTTTATTTGACGTTGTTGTTGTAGTTGTTGTTTATTTGACGTTGTTGTTGTTGACGATGTTGTTGTTGTTATTTATTTGACGTTGTTGTTGTTGTTGTTTATTTGACGTTGTTGTTGTTGACGTTGTTGTTGTTGTTGTTTATTTGACGTTGTTGTTGTTGACATAGTTGTTGTTATTGTTGTTGTTTATTTGACGTTGTTGTTGTTGTTGACGTTGTTGTTTATTTGACGTTGTTGTTGTTGTTTATTTGACGTTGTTGTTGTTGTTTATTTGACGTTGTTGTTATTTATTTGACGTTGTTGTGGGTGACATTGTTGTTGTTATTTATTTGACGTTGTTGTTGTTGTTTATTTGACGTTGTTGTTGTTGTTGACATTGGTGTTGTTGTTTATTTGACGTTTTTGTTGTTGTTGATGTTGTTGTTGTTGTTGTTTATTTGACGTTGTTGTTGTAGTTGTTGTTTATTTGACGTTGTTGTTGTTGACGGTGTAGTTGTTGTTATTTATTTGACGTTGTTGTTGTTGTTGTTTATTTGAGGTTGTTGTTGTTGACGTTGTTGTTGTTGTTGACATTGTTGTTGTTGTTGTTGTTGTTTATTTGACGTTTTTGTTGTTGTTGATGTTGTTGTTGTTTTCGTTGTTGTTTATTTGACGTTGTTGTAGTTGTTTAATTGACGTTGTTGTTGTTGTTGTTTATTTGGCGTTGTTGTTGTTGTTATTGTTGTTGTTGTTGTTTATTTGACGTTGTTGTTGTTGTTTATTTGACGTTGTTGTTATTGTTGTTGTTTATTTGACGTTGTTGTTGTTATTTATTTGACGTTGTTGTGGGTGACATTGTTGTTGTTGTTGTTGTTTATTTGACGTTGTTGTTGTTGTTTATTTGACGTAGTTGTTGTTGTTGACGTTGTTGTTGTTGTTGTTGTTTATTTGACGTTTTTGTTGTTGTTGATGTTGTTGTTGTTGTTGTTGTTGTTTATTTGACGTTGTTGTTGTTGTTGATGTTGTTGTTTTTGTTGTTGTTTTTGCTGTTGTTGTTGTTGTTGTTGTTGTTTATTTGATGTTGTTTTAGTATTGTTGTTTATTTGACATTGTTGTTGTTATTTATTTGACGTTATTGTGGGTGACATTGTTGTTGTTGTTGTTTATTTGACGTTGTTGTTGTTGTTGTTTATTTGACGTAGTTGTTGTTGTTGACGTTGTTGTTGTTTTTTATTTGACGTTTTTGTTGTTGTTGATGTTGTTGATGTTGTTGTTTATTTGACGTTGTTGTTGTTGTTGTTCTTTATTTGACGTTGTTGTTGTTTATTTGACGTTGTTGTTGTTGTTGTTTATTTAACGTTGTTGTTGTTTATTTGACGTTTTTGTTGTTGTTGATGTTGTTGTTGTTGTTGTTGTTGTTTATTTGACGTTGTTGTTGTTGTTTATTTGACGTTGTTGTTGACGGTGTTGTTGTTGTTATTTATTTGACGTTGTTGTTGTTGTTTATTTGACGTTGTTGTTGTTGACGTTGTTGTTGTTGTTGTTGTTTATTTGACGTTGTTGTTGTTGTTCACATAGTTGTTGTTGTTGTTGTTTATTTGAAATTGTTGTTGTTGTTGACGTTGTTGTTGTTGTTGTTGTTTATTTGACGTTGTTGTTGTTGTTGTTGACATAGTTGTTGTTGTTGTTTATTTGACGTTGTTGTTGTTGTTGACGTTGTTGTTGTTGTTGTTTATTTGACGTTGTTGTTGTTGTTGTTGTTGTTTATTTGACATTGTTGTTGTTGACGTTGTTGTTGTTGTTGTTTATTTGACATTGTTGTTGTTGTTGTTGTTGACGTTGTTGTTGTTGTTGTTGTTTATTTGACTTTGTTGTTGTTGTTGTTTATTTGACGTTGTTGTTGTTGTTTTTGTTTATTTGACGTTGTTGTTGTTGTTGTTGACGTTGTTGTTTATTTGACGTTGTTGTTGTTGTTGTTGTTGTTGTTTGACGTTGTTGTTGTTGTATTTGACGTTGTTGTTGTTGTTTATTTGACGTTGTTGTTGTTGTTGTTGACGTTGTTTTTGTTGTTGTTTATTTTACGTGGCTGTTGTTGTTGTTTATTTGACGTTGTTGTTGTTGACGTTGTTGTTGTTGTTGTCTATTTGACGTTGTTGTTGTTGTTGACATAGTTGTTGTTGTTTATTTGACGTTGTTGTTGTTGTTGACGTTGTTGTTGTTGTTTATTTGACGTTGTTGTTGTTGTTGAAATAGTTGTTGTTGTTGTTGTTTATTTGACGTTGTTGTTGTTGACGTTGTTGTTGCTGTTGTTTATTTGACGTTGTTGTTGTTGTTGTTGTTTATTTGACATTGTTGTTGTTGTTGTCGTTGTTGTTGTTGTTGTTTATTTGACATTGTTGTTGTTGTTGTTGACGTTGTTGTTGTTGTTTATTTGACTTTGTTGTTGTTGTTGTTGTTTATTTGACGTTGTTGTTGTTGTTGTTAACTTAGTTGTTGTTGTTGTTTATTTGACGTTGTTGTTGTTGTTGACGTTGTTGTTGTTGTTGACGTTGTTGTTGTTGTTGACGTTGTTGTTGTTGTTTATTTGACGTTGTTGTTGTTGTTGACGTTGTTGTTGTTGTTTATTTGACGTTGTTGTTGTTGTTGTTATTGTTTATTTGACGTTGTTGTTGTTTATTTGACGTAGTTGTTGTTGTTAACATTGTTGTTGTTGTTGTTTATTTGAGGTTTTTGTTGTTATTGATGTTGTTGTTATTGTTGTTGTATATTTGACGTTTTTGTTGTTTATTTGACATTGTTGTTGTTGTTGTTTATTTGACATTGTTGTTATTGTTGTTGTTTATTTGACGTTGTTGCTGTTGTTTATTTGACGTTGTTGTTGACGGTGTTGTTGTTGTTGTTGTTGTTGTTGTTTGTTTGACATTGTTGTCGTTGTTGTTGTTGTTTATTTGATGTTGTTGTTGTTGTTGTTCTTTATTTGGCGTTGTTATTGTTTATTTGACGTTGTTGTTGTTTATTTGACGTTGTTGTTGTAGTTGTTGTTTATTTGACGTTGTTGTTGTTGACGATGTTGTTGTTGTTATTTATTTGACGTTGTTGTTGTTGTTGTTTATTTGACGTTGTTGTTGTTGACGTTGTTGTTGTTGTTGTTTATTTGACGTTGTTGTTGTTGACATAGTTGTTGTTATTGTTGTTGTTATTGTTGTTGTTTATTTGACGTTGTTGTTGTTGTTGACGTTGTTGTTTATTTGACGTTGTTGTTGTTGTTTATTTGACGTTGTTGTTGTTGTTTATTTGACGTTGTTGTTATTTATTTGACGTTGTTGTGGGTGACATTGTTGTTGTTATTTATTTGACGTTGTTGTTGTTGTTTATTTGACGTAGTTGTTGTTGTTGACATTGGTGTTGTTGTTTATTTGACGTTTTTGTTGTTGTTGATGTTGTTGTTGTTGTTGTTTATTTGACGTTGTTGTTGTAGTTGTTGTTTATTTGACGTTGTTGTTGTTGACGGTGTAGTTGTTGTTATTTATTTGACGTTGTTGTTGTTGTTGTTTATTTGAGGTTGTTGTTGTTGACGTTGTTGTTGTTGTTGACATTGTTGTTGTTGTTGTTGTTTATTTGACGTTTTTGTTGTTGTTGATGTTGTTGTTGTTTTCGTTGTTGTTTATTTGACGTTGTTGTAGTTGTTTAATTGACGTTGTTGTTGTTGTTGTTTATTTGGCGTTGTTGTTGTTGTTATTGTTGTTGTTGTTGTTTATTTGACGTTGTTGTTGTTGTTTATTTGACGTTGTTGTTATTGTTGTTGTTTATTTGACGTTGTTGTTGTTATTTATTTGACGTTGTTGTGGGTGACATTGTTGTTGTTGTTGTTGTTTATTTGACGTTGTTGTTGTTGTTTATTTGACGTAGTTGTTGTTGTTGACGTTGTTGTTGTTGTTGTTGTTGTTTATTTGACGTTTTTGTTGTTGTTGATGTTGTTGTTGTTGTTGTTGTTGTTTATTTGACGTTGTTGTTGTTGTTGATGTTGTTGTTTTTGTTGTTGTTTTTGCTGTTGTTGTTGTTGTTGTTTATTTGATGTTGTTTTAGTATTGTTGTTTATTTGACATTGTTGTTGTTATTTATTTGACGTTATTCTGGGTGACATTGTTGTTGTTGTTGTTTATTTGACGTTGTTGTTGTTGTTGTTTATTTGACGTAGTTGTTGTTGTTGACGTTGTTGTTGTTTTTTATTTGACGTTTTTGTTGTTGTTGATGTTGTTGATGTTGTTGTTTATTTGACGTTGTTGTTGTTGTTGTTCTGTATTTGACGTTGTTGTTGTTTATTTGACGTTGTTGTTGTTGTTGTTTATTTAACGTTGTTGTTGTTTATTTGACGTTTTTGTTGTTGTTGATGTTGTTGTTGTTGTTGTTGTTTATTTGACGTTGTTGTTGTTGTTGTTTATTTGACGTTGTTGTTGACGGTGTTGTTGTTGTTATTTATTTGACGTTGTTGTTGTTGTTTATTTGACGTTGTTGTTGTTGACGTTGTTGTTGTTGTTGTTGTTTATTTGACGTTGTTGTTGTTGTTCACATAGTTGTTGTTATTGTTGTTTATTTGAAATTGTTGTTGTTGTTGACGTTGTTGTTGTTGTTGTTTATTTGACGTTGTTGTTGTTGTTGTTGACATAGTTGTTGTTGTTGTTTATTTGACGTTGTTGTTGTTGTTGACGTTGTTGTTGTTGTTGTTTATTTGACGTTGTTGTTGTTGTTGTTGTTGTTTATTTGACATTGTTGTTGTTGTTGACGTTGTTGTTGTTGTTGTTTATTTGACATTGTTGTTGTTGTTGTTGTTGACGTTGTTGTTGTTGTTGTTGTTTATTTGACTTTGTTGTTGTTGTTGTTTATTTGACGTTGTTGTTGTTGTTTTTGTTTATTTGACGTTGTTGTTGTTGTTGTTGACGTTGTTGTTTATTTGACGTTGTTGTTGTTGTTGTTGTTTGACGTTGTTGTTGTTGTATTTGACGTTGTTGTTGTTGTTTATTTGACGTTGTTGTTGTTGTTGTTGACGTTGTTTTTGTTGTTGTTTATTTTACGTGGCTGTTGTTGTTGTTTATTTGACGTTGTTGTTGTTGACGTTGTTGTTGTTGTTGTCTATTTGACGTTGTTGTTGTTGTTGACATAGTTGTTGTTGTTTATTTGACGTTGTTGTTGTTGTTGACGTTGTTGTTGTTGTTTATTTGACGTTGTTGTTGTTGTTGAAATAGTTGTTGTTGTTGTTGTTTATTTGACGTTGTTGTTGTTGACGTTGTTGTTGCTGTTGTTTATTTGACGTTGTCGTTGTTGTTGTTGTTTATTTGACATTGTTGTTGTTGTTGTCGTTGTTGTTGTTGTTGTTTATTTGACATTGTTGTTGTTGTTGTTGACGTTGTTGTTGTTGTTTATTTGACTTTGTTGTTGTTGTTGTTGTTTATTTGACGTTGTTGTTGTTGTTGTTAACTTAGTTGTTGTTGTTGTTTATTTGACGTTGTTGTTGTTGTTGACGTTGTTGTTGTTGTTGACGTTGTTGTTGTTGTTGACGTTGTTGTTGTTGTTTATTTGACGTTGTTGTTGTTGTTGACGTTGTTGTTGTTGTTTATTTGACGTTGTTGTTGTTGTTGTTATTGTTTATTTGACGTTGTTGTTGTTTATTTGACGTAGTTGTTGTTGTTAACATTGTTGTTGTTGTTGTTTATTTGAGGTTTTTGTTGTTATTGATGTTGTTGTTATTGTTGTTGTATATTTGACGTTTTTGTTGTTTATTTGACATTGTTGTTGTTGTTGTTTATTTGACATTGTTGTTATTGTTGTTGTTTATTTGACGTTGTTGTTGTTGTTTATTTGACGTTGTTGTTGACGGTGTTGTTGTTGTTGTTGTTGTTTGTTTGACATTGTTGTCGTTGTTGTTGTTGTTTATTTGATGTTGTTGTTGTTGTTGTTCTTTATTTGGCGTTGTTATTGTTTATTTGACGTTGTTGTTGTTTATTTGACGTTGTTGTTGTAGTTGTTGTTTATTTGACGTTGTTGTTGTTGACGATGTTGTTGTTGTTATTTATTTGACGTTGTTGTTGTTGTTGTTTATTTGACGTTGTTGTTGTTGACGTTGTTGTTGTTGTTGTTTATTTGACGTTGTTGTTGTTGACATAGTTGTTGTTATTGTTGTTGTTTATTTGACGTTGTTGTTGTTGTTGACGTTGTTGTTTATTTGACGTTGTTGTTGTTGTTTATTTGACGTTGTTGTTGTTGTTTATTTGACGTTGTTGTTATTTATTTGACGTTGTTGTGGGTGACATTGTTGTTGTTATTTATTTGACGTTGTTGTTGTTGTTTATTTGACGTAGTTGTTGTTGTTGACATTGGTGTTGTTGTTTATTTGACGTTTTTGTTGTTGTTGATGTTGTTGTTGTTGTTGTTTATTTGACCTTGTTGTTGTAGTTGTTGTTTATTTGACGTTGTTGTTGTTGACGGTGTAGTTGTTGTTATTTATTTGACGTCGTTGTTGTTGTTGTTTATTTGAGGTTGTTGTTGTTGACGTTGTTGTTGTTGTTGACATTGTTGTTGTTGTTGTTGTTGTTTATTTGACGTTTTTGTTGTTGTTGATGTTGTTGTTGTTTTCGTTGTTGTTTATTTGACGTTGTTGTAGTTGTTTAATTGACGTTGTTGTTGTTGTTGTTTATTTGGCGTTGTTGTTGTTGTTATTGTTGTTGTTGTTGTTTATTTGACGTTGTTGTTGTTGTTTATTTGACGTTGTTGTTATTGTTGTTGTTTATTTGACGTTGTTGTTGTTATTTATTTGACGTTGTTGTGGGTGACATTGTTGTTGTTGTTGTTGTTTATTTGACGTTGTTGTTGTTGTTTATTTGACGTAGTTGTTGTTGTTGACGTTGTTGTTGTTGTTGTTGTTGTTTATTTGACGTTTTTGTTGTTGTTGATGTTGTTGTTGTTGTTGTTGTTGTTTATTTGACGTTGTTGTTGTTGTTGATGTTGTTGTTTTTGTTGTTGTTTTTGCTGTTGTTGTTGTTGTTGTTGTTTATTTGATGTTGTTTTAGTATTGTTGTTTATTTGACATTGTTGTTGTTATTTATTTGACGTTATTGTGGGTGACATTGTTGTTGTTGTTGTTTATTTGACGTTGTTGTTGTTGTTGTTGTTTATTTGACGTAGTTGTTGTTGTTGACGTTGTTGTTGTTTTTTATTTGACGTTTTTGTTGTTGTTGATGTTGTTGATGTTGTTGTTTATTTGACGTTGTTGTTGTTGTTGTTCTTTATTTGACGTTGTTGTTTTTTATTTGACGTTGTTGTTGTTGTTGTTTATTTAACGTTGTTGTTGTTTATTTGACGTTTTTGTTGTTGTTGATGTTGTTGTTGTTGTTGTTGTTTATTTGACGTTGTTGTTGTTGTTTATTTGACGTTGTTGTTGACGGTGTTGTTGTTGTTATTTATTTGACGTTGTTGTTGTTGTTTATTTGACGTTGTTGTTGTTGTTGTTGTTTATTTGACGTTGTTGTTGTTATTGACATAGTTGTTGTTGTTGTTGTTGTTTATTTGACGTTTTTGTTGTTGTTGATGTTGTTGTGGTTTTCGTTGTTATTTATTTGACGTTGTTGTAGTTGTTTAATTGACGTTGTTGTTGTTGTTGTTGTTGTTTATTTGACGTTGTTGTTGTTGTTGTTGTTGTTGTTGTTTATTTGACGTTGTTGTTGTTGTTCTTTATTTGACGTTGTTGTCGTTGTTGTTGTTTATTTGAAGTTGATGTTATTGTTGACGTTGTTGTTGTTGTTGTTTATTTGACATTGTTGTTGTTGTTATTATTTATTTGACGTTGTTGTTGTTGTTGTTTGGTGTTGTTGTTGTTGTATTTGACGTTGTTGTTGTTGTTTATTTGACGTTGTTGTTGTTGTTGACGTTGTTGTTGTTGTTGTTGTTTATTTGACATTGTTGTTGTTGTTATTATTTATTTGACGTTGTTGTTGTTGTTGTTTGGTGTTGTTGTTGTTGTATTTGACGTTGTTGTTGTTGTTTATTTGACGTTGTTGTTGTTGTTGACGTTGTTGTTGTTGTTATTGTTTATTTGACGTTGTAGTTGTTGTTTATTTGACGTTGTTGTTCTTGTTGACGTTGTTGTTGTTGTTGTTTATTTGACGTTTTTGTTGTTGTTGATGTTGTTGACGTTGTTGTTGTTGTTGTTTATTTGACGTTGTTGTTGTTGTTGTTGTTAACATAGTTGTTGTTGTTGTTTACTTGACGTTTTTGTTGTTGTTGATGTTGTTGTTGTTTACTTGACGTTTTTGTTGTTGTTGATGTTGTTGTTGTTTTCGTTATTGTTTATTTGACGTAGTTGTAGCTGTTTAATTGACAATGTTGTTGTTGTTGTTGTTGTTTATTTGACGTTGTTGTTGTTGTTGTTTATTTGACGTTGTTGTTGTTGTTCTTTATTTGACGTTGTTGTTGTTGTTTATTTGACGTTGTTGTTGTTGTTCTTTATTTGACGTTGTTGTTGTTGTTTATTTGACGTTGTTGTTGTTGTTGACGTTGTTGTTGTTGTTGTTGTTGTTTATTTGACATTGTTGTTGTTATTGTTATTGTTTATTTGACGTAGTTGTTGTTGTTGTTCATTTCGCGTTGTTGTTGTTGTTGACGTTGTTGTTGTTGTTTATTTGACGTTGTTGTTGTTGACGTTGCTTTTGTTGTTGTTTATTTGACGTTGTTGTTGTTGTTCATTTGACGTTGTTGTTGTTGTTTATTTAACGTTGTTGTTGTTCTTTATTTGACATTGTTGTTGTTGTTTATTTGACATTGTTGTTGTTGACGTTGTTGTTGTTCTTTATTTGACGTTGTTGTTGTTGTTTATTTGACATTGTTGTTGTTGACGTTGTTGTTGTTGTTTATTTGACGTTGTTGTTGTTGTTGTTTATTTGACGTTGTTGTTGTTGTTCACATAGTTGTTGTTGTTGTTGTGTATTTGACATTGTTGTTGTTGTTGACGTTGTTGTTGTTGTTGTTTATTTGACGTTGTTGTTGTTATTGACATAGTTGTTGTTGTTGTTGTTGTTTATTTGACGTTTTTGTTGTTGTTGATGTTGTTGTTGTTTTCGTTGTTATTTATTTGACGTTGTTGTAGTTGTTTAATTGACGTTGTTGTTGTTGTTGTTGTTTATTTGACGTTGTTGTTGTTGTTGTTGTTGTTGTTTATTTGACGTTGTTGTTGTTGTTCTTTATTTGACGTTGTTGTCGTTGTTGTTGTTTATTTGAAGTTGATGTTATTGTTGACGTTGTTGTTGTTGTTGTTGTTGTTTATTTGACATTGTTGTTGTTGTTATTATTTATTTGACGTTGTTGTTGTTGTTGTTTGGTGTTGTTGTTGTTGTATTTGACGTTGTTGTTGTTGTTTATTTGACGTTGTTGTTGTTGTTGACGTTGTTGTTGTTGTTGTTTATTTGACGTTGTTGTTGTTGTTATTATTTATTTGACGTTGTTGTTGTTGTTGTTTGGTGTTGTTGTTGTTGTTGTATTTGACGTTGTTGTTGTTGTTTATTTGACGTTGTTGTTGTTGTTGACGTTGTTGTTGTTGTTATTGTTTATTTGACGTTGTTGTTGTTGTTTATTTGACGTTGTTGTTCTTGTTGACGTTGTTGTTGTTGTTGTTTATTTGACGTTTTTGTTGTTGTTGATGTTGTTGACGTTGTTGTTGTTGTTGTTTATTTGACGTTGTTGTTGTTGTTGTTGTTAACATAGTTGTTGTTGTTGTTTACTTGACGTTTTTGTTGTTGTTGATGTTGTTGTTGTTTACTTGACGTTTTTGTTGTTGTTGATGTTGTTGTTGTTTCCGTTATTGTTTATTTGACGTAGTTGTAGCTGTTTAATTGACAATGTTGTTGTTGTTGTTGTTGTTTATTTGATGTTGTTGTTGTTGTTTATTTGACGTTGTTGTTGTTGTTCTTTATTTGACGTTGTTGTTGTTGTTTATTTGACGTTGTTGTTGTTGTTGACGTTGTTGTTGTTGTTGTTGTTTATTTGACATTGTTGTTGTTATTGTTATTGTTTATTTGACGTAGTTGTTGTTGTTGTTCATTTGGCGTTGTTGTTGTTGTTGACGTTGTTGTTGTTGTTGTTTATTTGACGTTGTTGTTGTTGACGTTGCTTTTGTTGTTGTTTATTTGACGTTGTTGTTGTTGTTCATTTGACGTTGTTGTTGTTGTTTATTTGACGTTGTTGTTGTTCTTTATTTGACGTTGTTGTTGTTGTTTATTTGACATTGTTGTTGTTGACGTTGTTGTTGTTCTTTATTTGACGTTGTTGTTGTTGTTTATTTGACATTGTTGTTGTTGACGTTGTTGTTGTTGTTTATTTGACGTTGTTGTTGTTGTTGTTTATTTGACGTTGTTGTTGTTGTTCACATAGTTGTTGTTGTTGTTGTTTATTTGACATTGTTGTTGTTGTTGACGTTGTTGTTGTTGTTGTTTATTTGACGTTGTTGTTGTTGTTGACATAGTTGTTGTTGTTGTTGTTTATTTGACGTTGTTGTTGTTGTTGACGTTGTTGTTGTTGTTGACGTTGTTGTTGTTGTTGTTGTTTATTTGATGTTGTTGTTGTTGTTGTTTATTTGACATTGTTGTTGTTGTTGACGTTGTTGTTGTTGTTTATTTGACATTGTTGTTGTTGTTGTTGACGTTGTTGTTATTGTTGTTTATTTGACTTTGTTATTGTTGTTGTTTATTTGACGTTGTTGTTGTTGTTGTTGTTGTTGTTGTTTATTTGACGTTGTTGTTGTTGACGTTGTTGTTGTTGTTGTTGTTGTTTGGCGTTGTTGTTGGTGTATTTGACGTTGTTGTTGTTGTTTATTTGACGTTGTTGTTATTGTGGACGTTGTTTTTGTTGTTATTTATTTGACGTGGTTGTTGTTGTTGTTTATTTGACGTTGTTGTTGTTGACGTTGTTGTTGTTGTTGTTTATTTGACGTTGTTGTCGTTGTTGACATAGTTGTTGTTGTTTATTTGACGTTGTTGTTGTTGTTGACGTTGTTGTTGTTTATTTGACGTTGTTGTTGTTGTTGAAATAGTTGTTGTTGTTGTTGTTTATTTGACGTTGTTGTTATTGACGTTGTTGTTGTTGTTGTTTATTTGACGTTGTTGTTGTTGACGTTGTTGTTGTTGTTGTTTATTTGACGTTGTTGTTGTTGTTGTTGTTGTTTATTTGACATTGTTGTTGTTGTTGACGTTGTTGTTGTTGTTGTTTATTTAACATTGTTGTTGTTGTTGTTGACGTTGTTGTTGTTGTTTATTTGACTTTGTTGTTGTTGTTGTTTATTTGACGTTGTTGTTGTTGTTGTTGACTTAGTTGTTGTTGTTGTTTATTTGACGTTGTTGTTGTTGTTGACGTTGTTGTTGTTGTTGACGTTGTTGTTGTTGTTTATTTGACGTTGTTGTTGTTGTTGACGTTGCTGTTGTTGTTTATTTGACGTTGTTGTTGTTGTTGTTGTTGTTTATTTGACGTTTTTGTTGTTGTTGATGTTGTTGTTATTGTTGTTGTATATTTGACGTTGTTGTTGTTTATTTGACATTATTGTTGTTGTTGTTGTTTATTTGACGTTGTTGTTGTTGTTTATTTGACATTGTTGTTATTGTTGTTGTTTATTTGACGTTGTTGTTGACGGTGTTGTTGTTGTTGTTGTTTTTTTTTTTGACGGTGTGTTGTTGTTGTTGTTGTTGTTGTTTATTTGACGTTGTTGTTTATTTGACGTTGTTGTTGTTGACGTTGTTGTTGTTGTTGTTTATTTGACGTTGTTGTTGTTGTTGACATTGTTGTTGTTGTTGACATTGTTGTTGTTGTTGTTGTTGTTTATTTGACGTTTTTGTTGTTGTTGATGTTGTTGTTGTTTTCGTTGTTATTTATTTGACGTTGTTGTAGTTGTTTAATTGACGTTGTTGTTGTTGTTGTTGTTTATTTGACGTTGTTGTTGTTGTTGTTGTTGTTGTTTATTTGACGTTGTTGTTGTTGTTCTTTATTTGACGTTGTTGTCGTTGTTGTTGTTTATTTGAAGTTGATGTTATTGTTGACGTTGTTGTTGTTGTTGTTGTTGTTTATTTGACATTGTTGTTGTTGTTATTATTTATTTGACGTTGTTGTTGTTGTTGTTTGGTGTTGTTGTTGTTGTATTTGACGTTGTTGTTGTTGTTTATTTGACGTTGTTGTTGTTGTTGACGTTGTTGTTGTTGTTGTTGTTTATTTGACATTGTTGTTGTTGTTATTATTTATTTGACGTTGTTGTTGTTGTTGTTTGGTGTTGTTGTTGTTGTATTTGACGTTGTTGTTGTTGTTTATTTGACGTTGTTGTTGTTGTTGACGTTGTTGTTGTTGTTATTGTTTATTTGACGTTGTAGTTGTTGTTTATTTGACGTTGTTGTTCTTGTTGACGTTGTTGTTGTTGTTGTTTATTTGACGTTTTTGTTGTTGTTGATGTTGTTGACGTTGTTGTTGTTGTTGTTTATTTGACGTTGTTGTTGTTGTTGTTGTTAACATAGTTGTTGTTGTTGTTTACTTGACGTTTTTGTTGTTGTTGATGTTGTTGTTGTTTACTTGACGTTTTTGTTGTTGTTGATGTTGTTGTTGTTTTCGTTATTGTTTATTTGACGTAGTTGTAGCTGTTTAATTGACAATGTTGTTGTTGTTGTTGTTGTTTATTTGACGTTGTTGTTGTTGTTGTTTATTTGACGTTGTTGTTGTTGTTCTTTATTTGACGTTGTTGTTGTTGTTTATTTGACGTTGTTGTTGTTGTTCTTTATTTGACGTTGTTGTTGTTGTTTATTTGACGTTGTTGTTGTTGTTGACGTTGTTGTTGTTGTTGTTGTTGTTTATTTGACATTGTTGTTGTTATTGTTATTGTTTATTTGACGTAGTTGTTGTTGTTGTTCATTTCGCGTTGTTGTTGTTGTTGACGTTGTTGTTGTTGTTTATTTGACGTTGTTGTTGTTGACGTTGCTTTTGTTGTTGTTTATTTGACGTTGTTGTTGTTGTTCATTTGACGTTGTTGTTGTTGTTTATTTAACGTTGTTGTTGTTCTTTATTTGACATTGTTGTTGTTGTTTATTTGACATTGTTGTTGTTGACGTTGTTGTTGTTCTTTATTTGACGTTGTTGTTGTTGTTTATTTGACATTGTTGTTGTTGACGTTGTTGTTGTTGTTTATTTGACGTTGTTGTTGTTGTTGTTTATTTGACGTTGTTGTTGTTGTTCACATAGTTGTTGTTGTTGTTGTGTATTTGACATTGTTGTTGTTGTTGACGTTGTTGTTGTTGTTGTTTATTTGACGTTGTTGTTGTTATTGACATAGTTGTTGTTGTTGTTGTTGTTTATTTGACGTTTTTGTTGTTGTTGATGTTGTTGTTGTTTTCGTTGTTATTTATTTGACGTTGTTGTAGTTGTTTAATTGACGTTGTTGTTGTTGTTGTTGTTTATTTGACGTTGTTGTTGTTGTTGTTGTTGTTGTTGTTTATTTGACGTTGTTGTTGTTGTTCTTTATTTGACGTTGTTGTCGTTGTTGTTGTTTATTTGAAGTTGATGTTATTGTTGACGTTGTTGTTGTTGTTGTTGTTGTTTATTTGACATTGTTGTTGTTGTTATTATTTATTTGACGTTGTTGTTGTTGTTGTTTGGTGTTGTTGTTGTTGTATTTGACGTTGTTGTTGTTGTTTATTTGACGTTGTTGTTGTTGTTGACGTTGTTGTTGTTGTTGTTTATTTGACGTTGTTGTTGTTGTTATTATTTATTTGACGTTGTTGTTGTTGTTGTTTGGTGTTGTTGTTGTTGTTGTATTTGACGTTGTTGTTGTTGTTTATTTGACGTTGTTGTTGTTGTTGACGTTGTTGTTGTTGTTATTGTTTATTTGACGTTGTTGTTGTTGTTTATTTGACGTTGTTGTTCTTGTTGACGTTGTTGTTGTTGTTGTTTATTTGACGTTTTTGTTGTTGTTGATGTTGTTGACGTTGTTGTTGTTGTTGTTTATTTGACGTTGTTGTTGTTGTTGTTGTTAACATAGTTGTTGTTGTTGTTTACTTGACGTTTTTGTTGTTGTTGATGTTGTTGTTGTTTACTTGACGTTTTTGTTGTTGTTGATGTTGTTGTTGTTTCCGTTATTGTTTATTTGACGTAGTTGTAGCTGTTTAATTGACAATGTTGTTGTTGTTGTTGTTGTTTATTTGATGTTGTTGTTGTTGTTTATTTGACGTTGTTGTTGTTGTTCTTTATTTGACGTTGTTGTTGTTGTTTATTTGACGTTGTTGTTGTTGTTGACGTTGTTGTTGTTGTTGTTGTTTATTTGACATTGTTGTTGTTATTGTTATTGTTTATTTGACGTAGTTGTTGTTGTTGTTCATTTGGCGTTGTTGTTGTTGTTGACGTTGTTGTTGTTGTTGTTTATTTGACGTTGTTGTTGTTGACGTTGCTTTTGTTGTTGTTTATTTGACGTTGTTGTTGTTGTTCATTTGACGTTGTTGTTGTTGTTTATTTGACGTTGTTGTTGTTCTTTATTTGACGTTGTTGTTGTTGTTTATTTGACATTGTTGTTGTTGACGTTGTTGTTGTTCTTTATTTGACGTTGTTGTTGTTGTTTATTTGACATTGTTGTTGTTGACGTTGTTGTTGTTGTTTATTTGACGTTGTTGTTGTTGTTGTTTATTTGACGTTGTTGTTGTTGTTCACATAGTTGTTGTTGTTGTTGTTTATTTGACATTGTTGTTGTTGTTGACGTTGTTGTTGTTGTTGTTTATTTGACGTTGTTGTTGTTGTTGACATAGTTGTTGTTGTTGTTGTTTATTTGACGTTGTTGTTGTTGTTGACGTTGTTGTTGTTGTTGACGTTGTTGTTGTTGTTGTTGTTTATTTGATGTTGTTGTTGTTGTTGTTTATTTGACATTGTTGTTGTTGTTGACGTTGTTGTTGTTGTTTATTTGACATTGTTGTTGTTGTTGTTGACGTTGTTGTTATTGTTGTTTATTTGACTTTGTTATTGTTGTTGTTTATTTGACGTTGTTGTTGTTGTTGTTGTTGTTGTTTATTTGACGTTGTTGTTGTTGACGTTGTTGTTGTTGTTGTTGTTGTTTGGCGTTGTTGTTGGTGTATTTGACGTTGTTGTTGTTGTTTATTTGACGTTGTTGTTATTGTGGACGTTGTTTTTGTTGTTATTTATTTGACGTGGTTGTTGTTGTTGTTTATTTGACGTTGTTGTTGTTGACGTTGTTGTTGTTGTTGTTTATTTGACGTTGTTGTCGTTGTTGACATAGTTGTTGTTGTTTATTTGACGTTGTTGTTGTTGTTGACGTTGTTGTTGTTTATTTGACGTTGTTGTTGTTGTTGAAATAGTTGTTGTTGTTGTTGTTTATTTGACGTTGTTGTTATTGACGTTGTTGTTGTTGTTGTTTATTTGACGTTGTTGTTGTTGACGTTGTTGTTGTTGTTGTTTATTTGACGTTGTTGTTGTTGTTGTTGTTGTTTATTTGACATTGTTGTTGTTGTTGACGTTGTTGTTGTTGTTGTTTATTTAACATTGTTGTTGTTGTTGTTGACGTTGTTGTTGTTGTTTATTTGACTTTGTTGTTGTTGTTGTTTATTTGACGTTGTTGTTGTTGTTGTTGACTTAGTTGTTGTTGTTGTTTATTTGACGTTGTTGTTGTTGTTGACGTTGTTGTTGTTGTTGACGTTGTTGTTGTTGTTTATTTGACGTTGTTGTTGTTGTTGACGTTGCTGTTGTTGTTTATTTGACGTTGTTGTTGTTGTTGTTGTTGTTTATTTGACGTTTTTGTTGTTGTTGATGTTGTTGTTATTGTTGTTGTATATTTGACGTTGTTGTTGTTTATTTGACATTATTGTTGTTGTTGTTGTTTATTTGACGTTGTTGTTGTTGTTTATTTGACATTGTTGTTATTGTTGTTGTTTATTTGACGTTGTTGTTGACGGTGTTGTTGTTGTTGTTGTTTTTTTTTTTGACGGTGTGTTGTTGTTGTTGTTGTTGTTGTTTATTTGACGTTGTTGTTTATTTGACGTTGTTGTTGTTGACGTTGTTGTTGTTGTTGTTTATTTGACGTTGTTGTTGTTGTTGACATTGTTGTTGTTGTTGACATTGTTGTTGTTGTTGTTGTTGTTTATTTGACGTTTTTGTTGTTGTTGATGTTGTTGTTGTTTTTGTTGTTGTTTATTTGACGTTGTTGTAGTTGTTTAATTGACGTTGTTATTGTTGTTGTTTATTTGACGTTGTTGTTGTTGTTATTGTTGTTGTTGTTGTTTATTTGACGTTGTTGTTGTTGTTGTTGTTGTTTATTTGACGCTGTTGTTATTGTTGTTGTTTATTTAACGTTGTTGTTGTTATTTATTTGACGTTGTTGTGGTTGACCTTGTTGTTGTTGTTGTTTATTTGACGTTGTTGTTGTTGTTTATTTGACGTAGTTGTTGTTGTTGACGTTGTTGTTGTTGTTGTTTATTTGACGTTTTTGTTGTTGTTGATGTTGTTGTTGTTGTTGTTTATTTGACGTTGTTGTTGTTGTTGTTGATGTTGTTGTTTTTGTTGTTGTTGACGTTGTTGTTGTTGTTGTTGTTTATTTGACGTTGTTTTAGTATTGTTGTTTATTTGACATTGTTGTTGTTATTTATTTGACGTTATTGTGGGTGACATTGTTGTTGTTGTTTATTTGACGTTGTTGTTGTTGTTGATGTTGTTGACGTTGTTGTTTATTTGACGTTGTTGTTGTTGTTGTTCTTTATTTGACGTTGTTGTTGTTTATTTGACGTTGTTGTTTTTGTTTATTTAACGTTGTTGTTGTTGTTGTTGTTTTTTTGACGTTTTTGTTGTTGTTGATGTTGTTGATGTTGTTGTTGTTTATTTGACGTTGTTGTTGTTGTTATTTATTTGACGTTGTTGTTGTTGACGGTGTTGTTGTTGTTATTTATTTGACGTTGTTGTTGTTGTTTATTTGATGTTGTTGTTGTTGACGTTGTTGTTGTTGTTGTTGTTTATTTGATGTTGTTGTTGTTGTTATTGACATAGTTGTTGTTGTTGTTGTTTATTTGACGTTTTTGTTGTTGTTGATGTTGTTGTTGTTTTCGTTGTTATTTATTTGACGTTGTTGTAGTTGTTTAATTGACGTTGTTGTTGTTGTTGTTGTTGTTTATTTGACGTTGTTGTTGTTGTTGTTGTTGTTGTTGGTTATTTGACGTTGTTGTTGTTGTTCTTTATTTGACGTTGTTGTCGTTGTTGTTGTTTATTTGACGTTGATGTTGTTGTTGACGTTGTTGTTGTTGTTGTTTATTTGACATTGTTGTTGTTGTTATTGTTTATTTGACGTTGTTGTTGTTGTTGTTTGGCGTTGTTGTTGTTGTATTTGACGTTGTTGTTGTTGTTTATTTGACGTTGTTGTTGTGGTTGACGTTGTTTTTGTTGTTGTTTATTTGACGTGTTTGTTGTTGTTGTTGTTGTTAACGTTGTTGTTGTTGTTGTTGTTTATTTGACGTTGTTGTTGTTGTTGTTTATTTAACGTTGTTGTTGTTGACGTTGTTGTTGTTGTTATGGTTTATTTGACGTTGTTGTTGTTGTTGTTCTCGTTGACGTTGTTGTTGTTGTTGTTTATTTGACGTTTTTGTTGTTGTTGATGTTGTTGTTGTTGTTGTTTATTTGACGTTGTTGTTGTTGTTTATTTGACGTTTTTGTTGTTGACGGTGTTGTCGTTGTTATTTATTTGTTGTTGTTGTTTATTTGACGTTGTTGTTGTTGACGTTGTTGTTGTTGTTGTTTATTTGACGTTGTTGTTGTTGTTGACATAGTTGTTGTTGTTGTTTACTTGACATTTTTGTTGTTGTTGATGTTGTTGTTGTTTTCGTTGTTGTTTATTTGACGTTGTTGTAGTTGTTTAATTGACAATGTTGTTGTTGTTGTTTATTTGACGTTGTTGTTGTTGTTCTTTATTTGACGCTGTTGTTGTTGTTTATTTGACGTTGTTGTTGTTGTTGACGTTGTTGTTGTTGTTGTTGTTTATTTGACATTGTTGTTGTTATTGTTATTGTTTATTTGACGTAGTTGTTGTTGTTGTTCATTTGACGTTGTTGTTGTTGTTTATTTGACGGTGTTGTTGTTGACGTTGCTTTTGTTGTTGTTTATTTGACGTTGTTGTTGTTGTTCATTTGACGTTGTTGTTGTTGTTTATTTGACGTTGTTGTTGTTCTTTATTTGACGTTGTTGTTGTTCTTTATTTGACATTGTTGTTGTTGACGGTGTTGTTGTTGTTAATTTGACGTTGTTGTTGTTGTTGTTTATTTGACGTTGTTGTTGTTGTTCACATAGTTGTTGTTGTTGTTGTTTATTTGACATTGTTGTTGTCGTTGACGTTGTTGTTGTTGTTGTTTATTTGACGTTGTTGTTGTTGTTGTTGACATAGTTGTTGTTGTTGTTGTTTATTTGACGTTGTTTTTGTTGTTGACGTTGTTGTTGTTGTTGTTGTTGTTGTTTATTTGACGTTGTTGTTGTTGTTTATTTGACATTATTGTTGTTGTTGTTGTTTTTTTGACGTTTTTGTTGTTGTTGATGTTGTTGATGTTGTTGTTGTTTATTTGACGTTGTTGTTGTTATTTATTTGATGTTGTTGTTGTTGTTGACGGTGTTGTTGTTGTTATTTATTTGACGTTGTTGTTGTTGTTTATTTGATGTTGTTGTTGTTGACGTTGTTGTTGTTGTTGTTGTTTATTTGATGTTGTTGTTGTTGTTATTGACATAGTTGTTGTTGTTGTTGTTTATTTGACGTTTTTGTTGTTGTTGATGTTGTTGTTGTTTTCGTTGTTATTTATTTGACGTTGTTGTAGTTGTTTAATTGACGTTGTTGTTGTTGTTGTTGTTTATTTGACGTTGTTGTTGTTGTTGTTGTTGTTGGTTATTTGACGTTGTTGTTGTTGTTCTTTATTTGACGTTGTTGTCGTTGTTGTTGTTTATTTGACGTTGATGTTGTTGTTGACGTTGTTGTTGTTGTTGTTTATTTGACATTTTTGTTGTTGTTATTGTTTATTTGACGTTGTTGTTGTTGTTGTTTGGCGTTGTTGTTGTTGTATTTGACGTTGTTGTTGTTTATTTGACGTTGTTGTTGTGGTTGACGTTGTTTTTGTTGTTGTTTATTTGACGTGTTTGTTGTTGTTGTTGTTGTTAACGTTGTTGTTGTTGTTATTTATTTGACGTTGTTGTTGTTGTTGTTTATTTAACGTTGTTGTTGTTGACGTTGTTGTTGTTGTTATGGTTTATTTGACGTTGTTGTTGTTGTTTATTTGACGTTGTTGTTCTCGTTGACGTTGTTGTTGTTGTTGTTGTTTATTTGACGTTTTTGTTGTTGTTGATGTTGTTGTTGTTGTTGTTTATTTGACGTTGTTGTTGTTGTTTATTTGACGTTGTTGTTGTTGACGGTGTTGTCGTTGTTATTTATTTGTTGTTGTTGTTTATTTGACGTTGTTGTTGTTGACGTTGTTGTTGTTGTTGTTTATTTGACGTTGTTGTTGTTGTTGACATAGTTGTTGTTGTTGTTTACTTGACATTTTTGTTGTTGTTGATGTTGTTGTTGTTTTCGTTGTTGTTTATTTGACGTTGTTGTAGTTGTTTAATTGACAATGTTGTTGTTGTTGTTTATTTGACGTTGTTGTTGTTGTTTATTTGACGTTGTTGTTGTTGTTCTTTATTTGACGTTGTTGTTGTTGTTTATTTGACGTTGTTGTTGTTGTTGACGTTGTTGTTGTTGTTGTTTATTTGACATTGTTGTTGTTATTGTTATTGTTTATTTGACGTAGTTGTTGTTGTTGTTCATTTGACGTTGTTGTTGTTGTTTATTTGACGGTGTTGTTGTTGACGTTGCTTTTGTTGTTGTTTATTTGACGTTGTTGTTGTTGTTCATTTGACGTTGTTGTTGTTGTTTATTTGACGTTGTTGTTGTTCTTTATTTGACGTTGTTGTTGTTGTTTATTTGACATTGTTGTTGTTGACGGTGTTGTTGTTGTTAATTTGACGTTGTTGTTGTTGTTGTTTATTTGACGTTGTTGTTGTTGTTCACATAGTTGTTGTTGTTGTTGTTTATTTGACATTGTTGTTGTCGTTGACGTTGTTGTTGTTGTTGTTTATTTGACGTTGTTGTTGTTGTTGTTGACATAGTTGTTGTTGTTGTTGTTTATTTGACGTTGTTTTTGTTGTTGACGTTGTTGTTATTGTTGTTGTTGTTGTTTATTTGACGTTGTTGTTGTTGTTTATTTGACATTATTGTTGTTGTTGACGTTGTTGTTGTTGTTGTTTATTTGACGTTGTTGTTGTTGTTCATTTGACGTTGTTGTTGTTGTTTATTTGACGTTGTTGTTTATTTGACGTTGTTGTTGACGGTGTTGTTGTTGTTGTTGTTTGTTGGACGGTGTGTTATTATTGTTGTTGTTTATTTGACGTTGTTGTTGTTGTTGACGTTGTTGTTGTTATTGTTGTTTATTTGATGTTGTTGTTGTTGTTGTTTATTTGACATTGTTGTTGTTGTTGACGTTGTTGTTGTTGTTGTTTATTTGACATTGTTGTTGTTGTTGTTGACGTTGTTGTTGTTGTTGTTGTTTATTTGACATTGTTATTGTTATTGTTTATTTGACGTGTTTGTTGTTGTTGTTGTTGTTAACGTTGTTGTTGTTGTTGTTGTTTATTTGACGTTGTTGTTGTTGTTGTTGTTTATTTAACGTTGTTGTTGTTGACGTTGTTGTTGTTCTTATGGTTTATTTGACGTTGTTGTTGTTGTTTATTTGACGTTGTTGTTCTCGTTGACGTTGTTGTTGTTGTTTTTTATTTGACGTTTTTGTTGTTGTTGATGTTGTTGTTGTTGTTGTTTATTTGACGTTGTTGTTGTTTATTTGACGTTGTTGTTGTTGACGGTGTTGTCGTTGTTATTTATTTGTTGTTGTTGTTGTTGTTGTTTATTTGACGTTGTTGTTGTTGACGTTGTTGTTGTTGTTGTTTATTTGACGTTGTTGTTGTTGTTGACATAGTTGTTGTTGTTGTTTACTTGACATTTTTGTTGTTGTTGATGTTGTTGTTGTTTTCGTTGTTGTTTATTTGACGTTGTTGTAGTTGTTTAATTGACAATGTTGTTGTTGTTGTTTATTTGACGTTGTTGTTGTTGTTTATTTGACGTTGTTGTTGTTGTTCTTTATTTGACGCTGTTGTTGTTGTTTATTTGACGTTGTTGTTGTTGTTGTTGACGTTGTTGTTGTTGTTGTTGTTTATTTGACATTGTTGTTGTTATTGTTATTGTTTATTTGACGTAGTTGTTGTTGTTGTTCATTTGACGTTGTTGTTGTTGTTTATTTGACGGTGTTGTTGTTGACGTTGCTTTTGTTGTTGTTTATTTGACGTTGTTGTTGTTGTTCATTTGACGTTGTTGTTGTTGTTTATTTGACGTTGTTGTTGTTCTTTATTTGACGTTGTTGTTGTTGTTTATTTGACATTGTTGTTGTTGACGGTGTTGTTGTTGTTAATTTGACGTTGTTGTTGTTGTTGTTGTTTATTTGACGTTGTTGTTGTTGTTCACATAGTTGTTGTTGTTGTTGTTTATTTGACATTGTTGTTGTCGTTGACGTTGTTGTTGTTGTTGTTTATTTGACGTTGTTGTTGTTGTTGTTGACATAGTTGTTGTTGTTGTTGTTTATTTGACGTTGTTGTTGTTGTTGACGTTGTTGTTGTTGTTGTTGTTGTTGTTTATTTGACGTTGTTGTTGTTGTTTATTTGACATTATTGTTGTTGTTGACGTTGTTGTTGTTGTTGTTTATTTGACGTTGTTGTTGTTGTTCATTTGACGTTGTTGTTGATTTTTATTTGACGTTGTTGTTTATTTGACGTTGTTGTTGACGGTGTTGTTGTTGTTGTTGTTGTTTGTTGGACGGTGTGTTGTTGTTGTTGTTGTTTATTTGACGTTGTTGTTGTTGTTGACGTTGTTGTTGTTGTTGTTTATTTGATGTTGTTGTTGTTGTTGTTGTTTATTTGACATTGTTGTTGTTGTTGACGTTGTTGTTGTTGTTGTTTATTTGACATTGTTGTTGTTGTTGTTGTTGTTTATTTGACTTTGTTATTGTTGTTGTTTATTTGACGTTGTTGTTGTTGTTGTTGTTGTTGTTGTTGTTTATTTGACGTTGTTGTTGTTGACGTTGTTGTTGTTGTTGTTGTTGTTTGGCGTTGTTGTTGGTGTATTTGACGTTGTTGTTGTTGTTTATTTGACGTTGTTGTTATTGTGGACGTTGTTTTTGTTGTTATTTATTTGACGTGGTTGTTGTTGTTGTTTATTTGACGTTGTTGTTGTTGACATTGTTGTTGTTGTTGTTTATTTGACGTTGTTGTTGTTGTTGACATAGTTGTTGTTGTTTATTTGACGTTGTTGTTGTTGTTGACGTTGTTGTTGTTTATTTGACGTTGTTGTTGTTGTTGAAATAGTTGTTGTTGTTGTTGTTTATTTGACGTTGTTGTTGTTGACGTTGTTGTTGTTGTTGTTTATTTGACGTTGTTGTTGTTGATGTTGTTGTTGTTGTTGTTTATTTGACATTGTTGTTGTTGTTGACGTTGTTGTTGTTGTTGTTTATTTAACATTGTTGTTGTTGTTGTTGACGTTGTTGTTTTTGTTTATTTGACATTGTTGTTGTTGTTGTTGTTTATTTGACGTTGTTGTTGTTGTTGTTGACTTAGTTGTTGTTGTTGTTTATTTGACGTTGTTGTTGTTGTTGATGTTGTTGTTGTTGTTGACGTTGTTGTTGTTGTTTATTTGACGTTGTTGTTGTTGTTGACGTTGTTGTTGTTGTTTATTTGACGTTGTTGTTGTTGTTGTTATTGTTTATTTGACGTTGTTGTTGTTTATTTGACGTAGTTGTTGTTGTTAACGTTGTTGTTGTTGTTTATTTGACGTTTTTGTTGTTGTTGATGTTGTTGTTATTGTTGTTGTATATTTGACGTTGTTGTTGTTTATTTGACATTGTTGTTGTTGTTGTTTATTTGACGTTGTTGTTGTTGTTTATTTGACATTGTTGTTATTGTTGTTGTTTATTTGACGTTGTTGTTTATTTGACGTTGTTGTTGTTGTTGTTATTGTTTTTTTGACGGTGTGTTGTTGTTGTTGTTGTTGTTTATTTGACGTTGTTGTTGTTGACGTTGTTGTTGTTGTTGTTTATTTGACGTTGTTGTTGTTGTTGTTGACATTGTTGTTGTTATTGTTGTTGTTTATTTGACGTTTTTGTTGTTGTTGATGTTGTTGTTGTTTTCGTTGTTGTTTATTTGACGTTGTTGTAGTTGTTTAATTGACGTTGTTGTTGTTGTTGTTTATTTGACGTTGTTGTTGTTGTTATTGTTGTTGTTGTTGTTTATTTGACGTTGTTGTTGTTGTTGTTGTTTAGTTGACGCTGTTGTTATTGTTGTTGTTTATTTAACGTTGTTGTTGTTATTTATTTGACGTTGTTGTGGTTGACATTGTTGTTGTTGTTGTTTATTTGACGTTGTTGTTGTTGTTTATTTGACGTAGTTGTTGTTGTTGACGTTGTTGTTGTTGTTGTTGTTGTTGTTTATTTGACGTTTTTGTTGTTGTTGATGTTGTTGTTGTTGTTGTTTATTTGACGTTGTTGTTGTTGTTGTTGATGTTGTTGTTTTTGTTGTTGTTGACGTTGTTGTTGTTGTTGTTGTTTATTTGACGTTGTTTTAGTATTGTTGTTTATTTGACATTGTTGTTGTTATTTATTTGACGTTATTGTGGGTGACATTGTTGTTGTTGTTTATTTGACGTTGTTGTTGTTGTTGATGTTGTTGACGTTGTTGTTTATTTGACGTTGTTGTTGTTGTTGTTGTTCTTTATTTGACGTTGTTGTTGTTTATTTGACGTTGTTGTTGTTGTTTATTTAACGTTGTTGTTGTTGTTGTTGTTTTTTTGACGTTTTTGTTGTTGTTGATGTTGTTGTTGTTGTTGTTTATTTGACGTTGTTGTTGTTGTTATTTATTTGACGTTGTTGTTGTTGACGGTGTTGTTGTTGTTATTTATTTGACGTTGTTGTTGTTGTTTATTTGACGTTGTTGTTGTTGACGTTGTTGTTGTTGTTGTTTATTTGATGTTGTTGTTGTTGTTATTGACATAGTTGTTGTTGTTGTTGTTGTTTATTTGACGTTTTTGTTGTTGTTGATGTTGTTGTTGTTTTCGTTGTTATTTATTTGACGTTGTTGTAGTTGTTTAATTGACGTTGTTGTTGTTGTTGTTGTTTATTTGACGTTGTTGTTGTTGTTGTTGTTGTTGGTTATTTGACGTTGTTGTTGTTGTTCTTTATTTGACGTTGTTGTCGTTGTTGTTGTTTATTTGACGTTGATGTTGTTGTTGACATTGTTGTTGTTGTTGTTGTTTATTTGACATTGTTGTTGTTGTTATTGTTTATTTGACGTTGTTATTGTTGTTGTTGTTTGGCGTTGTTGTTGTTGTATTTGACGTTGTTGTTGTTGTTTATTTGACGTTGTTGCTGTGGTTGACGTTGTTTTTGTTGTTGTTTATTTGACGTGTTTGTTGTTGTTGTTGTTGTTAACGTTGTTGTTGTTGTTGTTGTTGTTTATTTGACGTTGTTGTTGTTGTTGTTTATTTAATGTTGTTGTTGTTGACGTTGTTGTTGTTGTTATGGTTTATTTGACGTTGTTGTTGTTGTTTATTTGACGTTGTTGTTCTCGTTGACGTTGTTGTTGTTGTTGTTGTTGTTTATTTGACGTTTTTGTTGTTGTTGATGTTGTTGTTGTTGTTGTTTATTTGACGTTGTTGTTGTTGTTTATTTGACGTTGTTGTTGTTGACGGTGTTGTCGTTGTTATTTATTTGTTGTTGTTGTTGTTTTTGTTTATTTGACGTTGTTGTTGTTGACGTTGTTGTTGTTGTTGTTTATTTGACGTTGTTGTTGTTGTTGACATAGTTGTTGTTGTTGTTTACTTGACATTTTTGTTGTTGTTGATGTTGTTGTTGTTTTCGTTGTTGTTTATTTGACGTTGTTGTAGTTGTTTAATTGACAATGTTGTTGTTGTTGTTTATTTGACGTTGTTGTTGTTGTTTATTTGACGTTGTTGTTGTTGTTCTTTATTTGACGCTGTTGTTGTTGTTTATTTGACGTTGTTGTTGTTGTTGACGTTGTTGTTGTTGTTGTTGTTGTTGTTTATTTGACATTGTTGTTGTTATTGTTATTGTTTATTTGACGTAGTTGTTGTTGTTGTTGTTCATTTGACGTTGTTGTTGTTGTTTATTTGACGGTGTTGTTGTTGACGTTGCTTTTGTTGTTGTTTATTTGACGTTGTTGTTGTTGTTCATTTGACGTTGTTGTTGTTGTTTATTTGACGTTGTTGTTGTTCTTTATTTGACGTTGTTGTTGTTGTTTATTTGACATTGTTGTTGTTGACGGTGTTGTTGTTGTTAATTTGACGTTGTTGTTGTTGTTGTTTATTTGACGTTGTTGTTGTTGTTCACATAGTTGTTGTTGTTGTTGTTTATTTGACATTGTTGTTGTCGTTGACGTTGTTGTTGTTGTTGTTTATTTGACGTTGTTGTTGTTGTTGTTGACATAGTTGTTGTTGTTGTTTATTTGACGTTGTTGTTGTTGTTGACGTTGTTGTTGTTGTTGTTGTTGTTTATTTGACGTTGTTGTTGTTGTTTATTTGACATTATTGTTGTTGTTGACGTTGTTGTTGTTGTTGTTTATTTGACGTTGTTGTTGTTGTTCATTTGACGTTGTTTTGTTGTTTATTTGACGTTGTTGTTTATTTGACGTTGTTGTTGACGGTGTTGTTGTTGTTGTTGTTGTTTGTTGGACGGTGTGTTGTTGTTGTTGTTGTTTATTTGACGTTGTTGTTTATATGACTTTGTTGTTGTTGACGTTGTTGTTGTTGTTGTTTATTTGACGTTGTTGTTGTTGTTGACATTGTTGTTGTTGTTGTTGTTGTTTATTTGACGTTTTTGTTGTTGTTGATGTTGTTGTTGTTTTCGTTGTTGTTTATTTGACGTTGTTGTAGTTGTTTAATTGACGTTGTTGTTGTTGTTGTTCATTTGACGTTGTTGTTGTTGTTATTGTTGTTGTTGTTGTTTATTTGACGTTGTTGTTGTTGTTTATTTGACGTTGTTGTTATTGTTGTTGTTTATTTAACGTTGTTGTTGTTATTTATTTGACGTTGTTGTGGGTGACATTGTTGTTGTTGTTGTTTATTTGACGTTGTTGTTGTTGTTTATTTGACGTAGTTGTTGTTGTTGACGTTGTTGTTGTTGTTGTTGTTGTTTATTTGACGTTTTTGTTGTTGTTGATGTTGTTGTTGTTGTTGTTTATTTGACGTTGTTGTTGTTGTTGTTGATGTTGTTGTTTTTGTTGTTGTTGACGTTGTTGTTGTTGTTGTTGTTTATTTGACGTTGATTTAGTATTGTTGTTTATTTGACATTGTTGTTGTTATTTATTTGACGTTATTGTGGGTGACATTGTTGTTGTTGTTTATTTGACGTTGTTGTTGTTGTTGATGTTGTTGACGTTGTTGTTTATTTGACGTTGTTGTTGTTGTTGTTCTTTATTTGACGTTGTTGTTGTTTATTTGACGTTGTTGTTGTTGTTTATTTAACGTTGTTGTTGTTGTTGTTGTTTATTTGACGTTTTTGTTGTTGTTGATGTTGTTGTTGTTGTTGTTGTTTATTTGACGTTGTTGTTGTTGTTATTTATTTGACGTTGTTGTTGTTGACGGTGTTGTTGTTGTTATTTATTTGACGTTGTTGTTGTTGTTTATTTGACGTTGTTGTTGTTGACGTTGTTGTTGTTGTTGTTGTTTATTTGATGTTGTTGTTGTTGTTATTGACATAGTTGTTGTTGTTGTTGTTTATTTGACGTTTTTGTTGTTGTTTTCGTTGTTATTTATTTGACGTTGTTGTAGTTGTTTAATTGACGTTGTTGTTGTTGTTGTTGTTGTTTATTTGACGTTGTTGTTGTTGTTGTTGTTGTTGTTTATTTGACGTTGTTGTTGTTGTTCTTTATTTGACGTTGTTGTCGTTGTTGTTGTTTATTTGACGTTGATGTTGTTGTTGACGTTGTTGTTGTTGTTGTTGTTGTTTAATTGACATTGTTGTTGTTGTTATTGTTTATTTGACGTTGTTGTTGTTGTTGTTTGGCGTTGTTGTTGTTGTATTTGACGTTGTTGTTGTTGTTTATTTGACGTTGTTGTTGTGGTTGACGTTGTTTTTGTTGTTGTTTATTTGACGTGTTTGTTGTTGTTGTTGTTGTTAACGTTGTTGTTGTTGTTGTTGTTTATTTGACGTTGTTGTTGTTGTTGTTTATTTAACGTTGTTGTTGTTGACGTTGTTGTTGTTGTTATGGTTTATTTGACGTTGTTGTTGTTGTTTATTTGACGTTGTTGTTCTTGTTGACGTTGTTGTTGTTGTTGTTGTTGTTTATTTGACGTTTTTGTTGTTGTTGATGTTGTTGTTGTTGTTGTTTATTTGACGTTGTTGTTGTTGTTTATTTAACGTTGTTGTTGTTGACGGTGTTGTCGTTGTTATTTATTTGTTGTTGTTGTTGATGTTGTTGTTTATTTGACGTTGTTGTTGTTGACGTTGTTGTTGTTGTTGTTTATTTGACGTTGTTGTTGTTGTTGACATAGTTATTGTTGTTGTTTACTTGACATTTTTGTTGTTGTTGATGTTGTTGTTGTTTTCGTTGTTGTTTATTTGACGTTGTTGTAGTTGTTTAATTGACAATGTTGTTGTTGTTGTTGTTGTTGTTGTTTATTTGACGTTGTTGTTGTTGTTTATTTGACGTTGTTGTTGTTGTTCTTTATTTGACGCTGTTGTTGTTGTTTATTTGACGTTGTTGTTGTTGTTGACGTTGTTGTTGTTGTTGTTGTTTATTTGACATTGTTGTTGTTATTGTTATTGTTTATTTGACGTAGTTGTTGTTGACATAGTTGTTGTTGTTGTTTATTTGACGTTGTTGTTGTTGTTGACGTTGTTGTTGTTGTTGTTGTTTATTTGACGTTGTTTTTGTTATTTATTTGACGTTATTGTGGGTGACATTGTTGTTGTTGTTTATTTGACGTTGTTGTTGTTGTTTATTTGACGTAGTTGTTGTTGTTGACGTTGTTGTTGTTGTTTATTTGACGTTTTTGTTGTTGTTGATGTTGTTGACGTTGTTGTTTATTTGACGTTGTTGTTGTTGTTTATTTGACGTTGTTGTTGTTGTTTATTTGACGTTGTTGTTCTTGTTGACGTTGTTGTTGTTGTTGTTGTTTATTTGACGTTTTTGTTGTTGTTGATGTTGTTGTTGTTGTTGTTTATTTGACGTTGTTGTTGTTGTTTATTTGACGTTGTTGTTGTTGACGGTGTTGTCGTTGTTATTTATTTGTTGTTGTTCTTGTTTATTTGACGTTGTTGTTGTTGACGTTGTTGTTGTTGTTGTTTATTTGACGTTGTTGTTGTTGTTGTTGACATAGTTGTTGTTGTTGTTTACTTGACATTTTTGTTGTTGTTGATGGTGTATTTGACGTTGTTGTTGGTGTATTTGACGTTGTTGTTGTTGTTTATTTGACGTTGTTGTTATTGTGGACGTTGTTTTTGTTGTTATTTATTTGACGTGGTTGTTGTTGTTGTTTATTTGACGTTGTTGTTGTTGACGTTGTTGTTGTTGTTGTTTATTTGACGTTGTTGTTGTTGTTGACATAGTTGTTGTTGTTTATTTGACGTTGTTGTTGTTGTTGACGTTGTTGTTGTTTATTTCACGTTGTTGTTGTTGTTGAAATAGTTGTTGTTGTTGTTGTTTATTTGACGTTGTTGTTGTTGACGTTGTTGTTGTTGTTGTTGTTTATTTGACGTTGTTGTTGTTGACGTTGTTGTTGTTGTTGTTTATTTGACGTTGTTGTTGTTGTTGTTTATTTGACATTGTTGTTTTTGTTGACGTTGTTGTTGTTGTTGTTTATTTAACATTGTTGTTGTTGTTGTTGACGTTGTTGTTGTTGTTTATTTGACTTTGTTGTTGTTGTTGTTGTTTATTTGACGTTGTTGTTGTTGTTGTTGACTTAGTTGTTGTTGTTGTTTATTTGACGTTGTTGTTGTTGTTGACGTTGTTGTTGTTGTTGTTGACGTTGTTGTTGTTGTTTATTTGACGTTGTTGTTGTTGTTGACGTTGTTGTTGTTGTTTATTTGACGTTGTTGTTGTTGTTGTTATTGTTTATTTGACGTTGTTGTTGTTTATTTGACGTAGTTGTTGTTGTTAACGTTGTTGTTGTTGTTGTTTATTTGACGTTTTTGTTGTTGTTGATGTTGTTGTTATTGTTGTTGTATATTTGACGTTGTTGTTGTTTATTTGACATTGTTGTTGTTGTTGTTTATTTGACGTTGTTGTTGTTGTTTATTTGACATTGTTGTTATTGTTGTTGTTTATTTGACGTTGTTGTTTATTTGACGTTGTTGTTGACGGTGTTGTTGTTGTTGTTATTGTTTTTTTGACGGTGTGTTGTTGTTGTTGTTGTTGTTTATTTGACGTTGTTGTTTATTTGACGTTGTTGTTGTTGACGTTGTTGTTGTTGTTGTTTATTTGACGTTGTTGTTGTTGTTGACATTGTTGTTGTTGTTGTTGTTTATTTGACGTTTTTGTTGTTGTTGATGTTGTTGTTGTTTTCGTTGTTGTTTATTTGACGTTGTTGTAGTTGTTTAATTGACGTTGTTGTTGTTGTTGTTTATTTGACGTTGTTGTTGTTGTTATTGTTGTTGTTGTTGTTTATTTGACGTTGTTGTTGTTGTTGTTGTTGTTTATTTGACGCTGTTGTTATTGTTGTTGTTTATTTAACGTTGTTGTTGTTATTTATTTGACGTTGTTGTGGTTGACATTGTTATTGTTGTTGTTTATTTGACGTTGTTGTTGTTGTTTATTTGACGTAGTTGTTGTTGTTGACGTTGTTGTTGTTGTTGTTGTTGTTGTTTATTTGACGTTTTTGTTGTTGTTGATGTTGTTGTTGTTGTTGTTTATTTGACGTTGTTGTTGTTGTTGTTGATGTTGTTGTTTTTGTTGTTGTTGACGTTGTTGTTGTTGTTGTTGTTTATTTGACGTTGTTTTAGTATTGTTGTTTATTTGACATTGTTGTTGTTATTTATTTGACGTTATTGTGGGTGACATTGTTGTTGTTGTTTATTTGACATTGTTGTTGTTGTTGATGTTGTTGACGTTGTTGTTTATTTGACGTTGTTGTTGTTGTTGTTCTTTATTTGACGTTGTTGTTGTTTATTTGACGTTGTTGTTGTTGTTTATTTAACGTTGTTGTTGTTGTTGTTGTTTTTTTGACGTTTTTGTTGTTGTTGATGTTGTTGTTGTTGTTGTTGTTTATTTGACGTTGTTGTTGTTGTTATTTATTTGACGTTGTTGTTGTTGACGGTGTTGTTGTTGTTATTTATTTGACGTTGTTGTTGTTGTTTATTTGACGTTGTTGTTGTTGACGTTGTTGTTGTTGTTGTTTATTTGATGTTGTTGTTGTTGTTATTGACATAGTTGTTGTTGTTGTTGTTGTTTATTTGACGTTTTTGTTGTTGTTGATGTTGTTGTTGTTTTCGTTGTTATTTATTTGACGTTGTTGTAGTTGTTTAATTGACGTTGTTGTTGTTGTTGTTGTTGTTTATTTGACGTTGTTGTTGTTGTTGTTGTTTATTTGACGTTGATGTTGTTGGTTATTTGACGTTGTTGTTGTTGTTCTTTATTTGACGTTGTTGTCGTTGTTGTTGTTTATTTGACGTTGATGTTGTTGTTGACATTGTTGTTGTTGTTGTTGTTTATTTGACATTGTTGTTGTTGTTGTTTATTTGACGTTTTTGTTGTTGTTGATGATGTTGTTGTTGTTGTTATTTATTTGACGTTGTTGTTGTTGTTTATTTGACGTTGTTGTTGTTGACGTTGTTGTTGTTGTTTATTTGATGTTGTTGTTGTTGTTGTTGACATAGTTGTTGTTGTTGTTGTTTATTTGACATTTTTGTTGTTGTTGATGTTGTTGTTGTTTTCGTTGTTATTTATTTGACGTTGTTGTAGTTGTTTAATTGACGTTGTTGTTGTTGTTGTTGTTCTTTATTTAACGTTGTTGTCGTTGTTGTTGTTTATTTGACGTTGATGTTGTTGTTGACGTTGTTGTTGTTGTTGTTGTTTATTTGACATTGTTGTTGTTGTTATTGTTTATTTGACATTGTTGTTGTTGTTGTTTGGCGTTGTTGTTGTTGTATTTGACGTTGTTGTTGTTGTTTATTTGACGTTGTTGTTGTGGTTGACGTTGTTTTTGTTGTTGTTTATTTGACGTGGTTGTTGTTGTTGTTGTTGACGTTGTTGTTGTTGTTGTTTATTTGACGTTGTTGTTGTTGTTGTTGTTTATTTAACGTTGTTGTTGTTGACGTTGTTGTTGTTGTTATTGTTTATTTGACGTTGTTGTTGTTGTTTATTTGACGTTGTTGTTCTTGTTGACGTTGTTGTTGTTGTTGTTTATTTGACGTTTTTGTTGTTGTTGATGTTGTTGTTGTTGTTTATTTGACGTTGTTGTTGTTGTTTATTTGACGTTGTTGTTGTTGACGGTGTTGTCGTTGTTATTTATTTGTTGTTGTTGTTGTTTATTTGACGTTGTTGTTGTTGACGTTGTTGTTGTTGTTGTTGTTTATTTGACGTTGTTGTTGTTGTTGACATAGTTGTTGTTGTTGTTTACTTGACATTTTTGTTGTTGTTGATGTTGTTGTTGTTTTCGTTGTTGTTTATTTGACGTTGTTGTAGTTGTTTGATTGACAATGTTGTTGTTGTTGTTTATTTGACGTTGTTGTTGTTGTTTATTTGACGTTGTTGTTGTTGACGGTGTTGTCGTTGTTATTTATTTGTTGTTGTTGTTGTTGTTTATTTGACGTTGTTGTTGTTGACGTTGTTGTTGTTGTTTATTTGACGTTGTTGTTGTTGTTGACATAGTTGTTGTTGTTGTTTACTTGACATTTTTGTTGTTGTTGATGTTGTTGTTGTTTTCATTGTTGTTTATTTGACGTTGTTGTAGTTGTTTAATTGACAATGTTGTTGTTGTTGTTGTTGTTTATTTGACGTTGTTGTTGTTGTTTATTTGACGTTGTTGTTGTTGTTCTTAATTTGACGCTGTTGTTGTTGTTTATTTGACGTTGTTGTTGTTGTTGACGTTGTTGTTGTTGTTGTTGTTGTTTATTTGACATTGTTGTTGTTATTGTTATTGTTTATTTGACGTAGTTGTTGTTGTTGTTCATTTGACGTTGTTGTTGTTGTTTATTTGACGTTGTTGTTGTTGACGTTGCTTTTGTTGTTGTTTATTTGACGTTGTTGTTGTTGTTCATTTGACGTTGTTGTTGTTGTTTATTTGACGTTGTTGTTGTTCTTTATTTGACGTTGTTGTTGTTGTTTATTTGACATTGTTGTTGTTGACGGTGTTGTTGTTGTTAATTTGACGTTGTTGTTGTTGTTGTTTATTTGACGTTGTTGTTGTTGTTCACATAGTTGTTGTTGTTGTTGTTTATTTGACATTGTTGTTGTCGTTGACGTTGTTGTTGTTGTTGTTTATTTGACGTTGTTGTTGTTGTTGTTGACATAGTTGTTGTTGTTGTTGTTGTTTATTTGACGTTGTTGTTGTTGACGTTGTTGTTGTTGTTGTTGTTTATTTGACGTTGTTGTTGTTGTTGTTGTTTATTTGACATTATTGTTGTTGTTGACGTTGTTGTTGTTGTTGTTGTTTATTTGACATTGTTGTTGTTGTTGTTGACGTTGTTGTTGTTGTTGTTTATTTGACTTTGTTGTTGTTGTTGTTTATTTGACGTTGTTGTTGTTGTTGTTGTTTATTTGACGTTGTTGTTGTTGTTGACGTTGTTATTTTTTTGACGTTGTTGTTGTTGTTGTTGTTTGGCGTTGTTGTTGTTGTATTTGACATTGTTGTTGTTGTTTATTTTACGTTGTTGTTGTTGTTGACGTTGTTTATGTTGTTGTTTATTTGACGTGGATGTTGTTATTGTTTATTTGACGTAGTTGTTGTTGTTGTTCATTTGGCATTGTTGTTGTTGTTGACGTTGTTGTTGTTGTTTATTTGACGTTGTTGTTGTTGTTCATTTGACGTTGTTGTTGTTGTTTATTTGACGTTGTTGTTGTTCTTTATTTGACGTTGTTGTTGTTGTTGTTTATTTGACATTGTTGTTGTTGACGGTGTTGTTGTTGTTTATTTGACGTTGTTGTTGTTGTTGTTGTTTATTTGACGTTGTTGTTGTTGTTCACATAGTTGTTGTTGTTGTTGTTTACTTGACATTGTTGTTATTGTTGTTGTTTATTTGACGTTGTTGTTGACATAGTTGTTGTTGTTGTTTATTTGACATTGTTGTTGTTGTTGACGTTGTTGTTGTTGTTGTTGTTTATTTGACGTTGTTGTTGTTATTTATTTGACGTTATTGTGGGTGACATTGTTGTTGTTGTTTATTTGACGTTGTTGTTGTTGTTTATTTGACGTAGTTGTTGTTGTTGACGTTGTTGTTGTTGTTTATTTGACGTTTTTGTTGTTGTTGATGTTGTTGACGTTGTTGTTTATTTGACGTTGTTGTTGTTGTTGTTGTTGTTCTTTATTTGACGTTGTTGTTGTTTATTTGACGTTGTTGTTGTTGTTTATTTAACGTTGTTGTTGTTGTTGTTGTTGTTGTTTATTTGACGTTTTTGTTGTTGTTGATGTTGTTGTTGCTGTTGTTGTTTATTTGACGTTGTTGTTGTTATTTATTTGACGTTGTTGTTGCTGACAGTGTTGTTGTTGTTATTTATTTGACGTTGTTGTAGTTGTGTATTTGACGTTGTTGTTGTTGACGTTGTTGTTGTTGTTGTTTATTTGACGTTGTTGTTGTTGTTGACATAGTTGTTGTTGTTGTTGTTTATTTGACGTTTTTGTTGTTGTTGTTGTTTATTTAACGTTGTTGTTGTTGTTGTTTATTTGACGTTTTTGTTGTTGTTGATGATGTTGTTATTGTTGTTGTTTATTTGACGTTGTTGTTGTTGTTATTTATTTGACGTTGTTGTTGTTGACGGTGTTGTTGTTGTTATTTATTTGACGTTGTTGTTGTTGTTTATTTGACGTTGTTGTTGTTGACGTTGTTGTTGTTGTTGTTTATTTGACGTTGTTGTTGTTGTTGTTGACATAGTTGTTGTTGTTGTTGTTTATTTGACGTTTTTGTTGTTGTTGATGTTGTTGTTGTTTTCGTTGTTATTTATTTGACGTTGTTGTAGTTGTTTAATTGACGTTGTTGTTGTTGTTGTTGTTGTTTATTTGACGTTGTTGTTGTTGTTTATTTGACGTTGTTGTTGTTGTTCTTTATTTGACGTTGTTGTCGTTTTTGTTGTTTATTTGACGTTGATGTTGTTGTTGACGTTGTTTTTGTTGTTGTTTATTTGACGTGGTTGTTGTTGTTGTTGTTGACGTTGTTGTTGTTGTTGTTTATTTGACGTTGTTGTTGTTGTTGTTTATTTAACGTTGTTGTTGTTGACGTTGTTGTTGTTGTTATTGTTTATTTGACGTTGTTGTTGTTGTTTATTTGACGTTGTTGTTCTTGTTGACGTTGTTGTTGTTGTTGTTTATTTGACGTTTTTGTTGTTGTTGATGTTGTTGTTGTTGTTGTTTATTTGACGTTGTTGTTGTTGTTTATTTGACGTTGTTGTTGTTGACGGTGTTGTCGTTGTTATTTATTTGTTGTTGTTGTTGTTGTTTATTTGACGTTGTTGTTGTTGACGTTGTTGTTGTTGTTGTTTATTTGACGTTGTTGTTGTTGTTGACATAGTTGTTGTTGTTGTTTACTTGACATTTTTGTTGTTGTTGATGTTGTTGTTGTTTTCGTTGTTGTTTATTTGACGTTGTTGTAGTTGTTTAATTGACAATGTTGTTGTTGTTGTTGTTGTTTATTTGACGTTGTTGTTGTTGTTGTTTATTTAACGTTGTTGTTGTTGACGTTGTTGTTGTTATTATTGTTTATTTGACGTTGTTGTTGTTGTTTATTTGACGTTGTTGTTCTTGTTGACGTTGTTGTTGTTGTTGTTTATTTGACGTTTTTGTTGTTGTTGATGTTGTTGTTGTTGTTGTTTATTTGACGTTGTTGTTGTTGTTTATTTGACGTTGTTGTTGTTGACGGTGTTGTCGTTGTTATTTATTTGTTGTTGTTGTTGTTGTTTATTTGACGTTGTTGTTGTTGACGTTGTTGTTGTTGTTGTTTATTTGACGTTGTTGTTGTTGTTGACATAGTTGTTGTTGTTGTTTACTTGACATTTTTGTTGTTGTTGATGTTGTTGTTGTTTTCATTGTTGTTTATTTGACGTTGTTGTAGTTGTTTAATTGACAATGTTGTTGTTGTTGTTGTTGTTTATTTGACGTTGTTGTTGTTGTTTATTTGACGTTGTTGTTGTTGTTCTTAATTTGACGCTGTTGTTGTTGTTTATTTGACGTTGTTGTTGTTATTGACGTTGTTGTTGTTGTTGTTGTTTATTTGACATTGTTGTTGTTATTGTTATTGTTTATTTGACGTAGTTGTTGTTGTTGTTCATTTGACGTTGTTGTTGTTGTTTATTTGACGTTGTTGTTGTTGACGTTGCTTTTGTTGTTGTTTATTTGACGTTGTTGTTGTTGTTCATTTGACGTTGTTGTTGTTGTTTATTTGACGTTGTTGTTGTTCTTTATTTGACGTTGTTGTTGTTGTTTATTTGACATTGTTGTTGTTGACGGTGTTGTTGTTGTTAATTTGACGTTGTTGTTGTTGTTGTTTATTTGACGTTGTTGTTGTTGTTCACATAGTTGTTGTTGTTGTTGTTTATTTGACATTGTTGTTGTCGTTGACGTTGTTGTTGTTGTTGTTTATTTGACGTTGTTGTTGTTGTTATTGACATAGTTGTTGTTGTTGTTGTTTATTTGACGTTGTTGTTGTTGACGTTGTTGTTGTTGTTGTTGTTTATTTGACGTTGTTGTTGTTGTTGTTGTTGTTTATTTGACATTATTGTTGTTGTTGACGTTGTTGTTGTTGTTGTTGTTTATTTGACATTGTTGTTGTTGTTGTTGACGTTGTTGTTGTTGTTGTTTATTTGACTTTGTTGTTGTTGTTGTTTATTTGACGTTGTTGTTGTTGTTGTTGTTTATTTGACGTTGTTGTTGTTGTTGACGTTGTTATTTATTTGACGTTGTTGTTGTTGTTGTTTGGCGTTGTTGTTGTTGTATTTGACATTGTTGTTGTTGTTTATTTTACGTTGTTGTTGTTGTTGACGTTGTTTATGTTGTTGTTTATTTGACGTGGATGTTGTTATTGTTTATTTGACGTAGTTGTTGTTGTTGTTCATTTGGCATTGTTGTTGTTGTTGACGTTGTTGTTGTTGTTTATTTGACGTTGTTGTTGTTGTTCATTTGACGTTGTTGTTGTTGTTTATTTGACGTTGTTGTTGTTCTTTATTTGACGTTGTTGTTGTTGTTTATTTGACATTGTTGTTGTTGACGGTGTTGTTGTTGTTTATTTGACGTTGTTGTTGTTGATGTTGTTTATTTGACGTTGTTGTTGTTGTTCACATAGTTGTTGTTGTTGTTGTTTACTTGACATTGTTGTTATTGTTGTTGTTTATTTGACGTTGTTGTTGACATAGTTGTTGTTGTTGTTTATTTGACGTTGTTGTTGTTGTTGACGTTGTTGTTGTTGTTGTTGTTTATTTGACGTTGTTGTTGTTATTTATTTGACGTTATTGTGGGTGACATTGTTGTTGTTGTTTATTTGACGTTGTTGTTGTTGTTTATTTGACGTAGTTGTTGTTGTTGACGTTGTTGTTGTTGTTTATTTGACGTTTTTGTTGTTGTTGATGTTGTTGACGTTGTTGTTTATTTGACGTTGTTGTTGTTGTTGTTGTTGTTCTTTATTTGACGTTGTTGTTGTTTATTTGACGTTGTTGTTGTTGTTTATTTAACGTTGTTGTTGTTGTTGTTGTTTATTTGACGTTTTTGTTGTTGTTGATGTTGTTGTTGCTGTTGTTGTTTATTTGACGTTGTTGTTGTTATTTATTTGACGTTGTTGTTGCTGACAGTGTTATTGTTGTTATTTATTTGACGTTGTTGTAGTTGTTTATTTGACGTTGTTGTTGTTGACGTTGTTGTTGTTGTTGTTTATTTGACGTTGTTGACATAGTTGTTGTTGTTGTTGTTTATTTGACGTTTTTGTTGTTGTTGTTGTTTATTTAACGTTGTTGTTGTTGTTGTTTATTTGACGTTTTTGTTGTTGTTGATGATGTTGTTGTTGTTGTTGTTTATTTGACGTTGTTGTTGTTGTTATTTATTTGACGTTGTTGTTGTTGACGGTGTTGTTGTTGTTATTTATTTGACGTTGTTGTTGTTGTTTATTTGACGTTGTTGTTGTTGACGTTGTTGTTGTTGTTGTTGTTTATTTGACGTTGTTGTTGTTGTTGTTGACATAGTTGTTGTTGTTGTTGTTTATTTGACGTTTTTGTTGTTGTTGATGTTGTTGTTGTTTTCGTTGTTATTTGTTTGACGTTGTTGTAGTTGTTTAATTGACGTTGTTGTTGTTGTTGTTGTTGTTTATTTGACGTTGTTGTTGTTGTTTATTTGACGTTGTTGTTGTTGTTCTTTATTTGACGTTGTTGTCGTTTTTGTTGTTTATTTGACGTTGATGTTGTTGTTGACGTTGTTTTTGTTGTTGTTTATTTGACGTGGTTGTTGTTGTTGTTGTTGACGTTGTTGTTGTTGTTGTTGTTTATTTGACGTTGTTGTTGTTGTTGTTTATTTAACGTTGTTGTTGTTGACGTTGTTGTTGTTGTTATTGTTTATTTGACGTTGTTGTTGTTGTTTATTTGACGTTGTTGTTCTTGTTGACGTTGTTGTTGTTGTTGTTTATTTGACGTTTTTGTTGTTGTTGATGTTGTTGTTGTTGTTGTTTATTTGACATTGTTGTTGTTGTTTATTTGACGTTGTTGTTGTTGACGGTGTTGTCGTTGTTATTTATTTGTTGTTGTTGTTGTTGTTTATTTGACGTTGTTGTTGTTGACGTTGTTGTTGTTGTTGTTTATTTGACGTTGTTGTTGTTGTTGACATAGTTGTTGTTGTTGTTTACTTGACATTTTTGTTGTTGTTGATGTTGTTGTTGTTTTCGTTGTTGTTTATTTGACGTTGTTGTAGTTGTTTAATTGACAATGTTGTTGTTGTTGTTGTTGTTTATTTGACGTTGTTGTTGTTGTTTATTTGACGTTGTTGTTGTTGTTCTTTATTTGACGCTGTTGTTGTTGTTTATTTGACGTTGTTGTTGTTGTTGACGTTGTTGTTGTTGTTGTTGTTGTTTATTTGACATTGTTGTTGTTATTGTTATTGTTTATTTGACGTAGTTGTTGTTGTTGTTCATTTGACGTTGTTGTTGTTGTTTATTTGACGTTGTTGTTGTTGACGTTGCTTTTGTTGTTGTTTATTTGACGTTGTTGTTGTTGTTTATTTGACGTTGTTGTTGTTGTTTATTTGACGTTGTTGTTGTTCTTTATTTGACGTTGTTGTTGTTGTTTATTTGACATTGTTGTTGTTGACGGTGTTGTTGTTGTTAATTTGACGTTGTTGTTGTTGTTGTTTATTTGACGTTGTTGTTGTTGTTCACATAGTTGTTGTTGTTGTTGTTTATTTGACGTTGTTGTCGTTGACGTTGTTGTTGTTGTTGTTTATTTGACGTTGTTGTTGTTGTTGTTGACATAGTTGTTGTTGTTGTTGTTTATTTGACGTTGTTGTTGTTGACGTTGTTGTTGTTGTTGTTGTTTATTTGACGTTGTTGTTGTTGTTGTTTATTTGACATTATTGTTGTTGTTGACGTTGTGGTTGTTGTTGTTTATTTGACATTGTTGTTGTTATTGTTGACGTTGTTGTTGTTGTTGTTTATTTGACTTTGTTGTTGTTGTTGTTTATTTGACGTTGTTGTTGTTGTTGTTGTTTATTTGACGTTGTTGTTGTTGTTGACGTTGTTATTTATTTGACGTTGTTGTTGTTGTTGTTGTTTGGCGTTGTTGTTGTTGTATTTGACATTGTTGTTGTTGTTTATTTTACGTTGTTGTTGTTGTTGACGTTGTTTATGTTGTTGTTTATTTGACGTGGATGTTGTTATTGTTTATTTGACGTAGTTGTTGTTGTTGTTCATTTGGCATTGTTGTTGTTGTTTATTTGACGTTGTTGTTGTTGTTCATTTGACGTTGTTGTTGTTGTTTATTTGACGTTGTTGTTGTTCTTTATTTGACGTTGTTGTTGTTGTTTATTTGACATTGTTGTTGTTGACGGTGTTGTTGTTGTTTATTTGACGTTGTTGTTGTTGTTGTTGTTTATTTGACGTTGTTGTTGTTGTTCACATAGTTGTTGTTGTTGTTGTTTATTTGACATTGTTGTTATTGTTGTTGTTTATTTGACGTTGTTGTTGACATAGTTGTTGTTGTTGTTTATTTGACGTTGTTGTTGTTGTTGACGTTGTTGTTGTTGTTGTTGTTGTTGTTGTTGTTTATTTGACGTTGTTGTTGTTATTTATTTGACGTTATTGTGGGTGACATTGTTGTTGTTGTTTATTTGACGTTGTTGTTGTTGTTTATTTGACGTAGTTGTTGTTGTTGACGTTGTTGTTGTTGTTTATTTGACGTTTTTGTTATTGTTGATGTTGTTGACGTTGTTGTTTATTTGACGTTGTTGTTGTTGTTGTTCTTTATTTGACGTTGTTGTTGTTTATTTGACGTTGTTGTTGTTGTTTATTTAACGTTGTTGTTGTTGTTGTTGTTGTTTATTTGACGTTTTTGTTGTTGTTGATGTTGTTGTTGTTGTTGTTGTTTATTTGACGTTGTTGTTGTTATTTATTTGACGTTGTTGTTGCTGACAGTGTTGTTGTTGTTATTTATTTGACGTTGTTGTAGTTGTTTATTTGACGTTGTTGTTGTTGACGTTGTTGTTGTTGTTGTTTATTTGACGTTGTTGTTGTTGTTGACATAGTTGTTGTTGTTGTTGTTTATTTGACGTTTTTGTTGTTGTTGTTTATTTAACGTTGTTGTTGTTGTTGTTGTTTATTTGACGTTTTTGTTGTTGTTGATGATGTTGTTGTTGTTGTTTATTTGACGTTATTGTTGTTGTTATTTATTTGACGTTGTTGATGTTGACGGTGTTGTTGTTGTTATTTATTTGACGTTGTTGTTGTTGTTTATTTGACGTTGTTGTTGTTGACGTTGTTGTTGTTGTTGTTTATTTGACGTTGTTGTTGTTGTTGACATAGTTGTTGTTGTTGTTGTTTATTTGACGTTTTTGTTGTTGTTGATGTTGTTGTTGTTTTCGTTGTTATTTATTTGACGTAGTTGTAGTTGTTTAATTGACGTTGTTGTTGTCGTTGTTGTTGTTGTTGTTTATTTGACGTTGTTGTTGTTGTTGTTTATTTGACGTTGTTGTTGTTGTTCTTTATTTGACGTTGTTGTCGTTTTTGTTGTTTATTTGACGTTGATGTTGTTGTTGACGTTATTGTTGTTGTTGTAGTTTATTTGACATTGTTGTTGTTGTTATTGTTTATATGACGTTGTTGTTGTTGTTGTTTGGCGTTGTTGTTGTTGTATTTGATGTTGTTGTTGTTGTTTATTTGACGTTGTTGTTGTGGTTGACGTTGTTTTTGTTGTTGTTTATTTGACGTGGTTGTTGTTGTTGTTGTTGTTGACGTTGTTGTTGTTGTTGTTTATTTGACGTTATTATTGTTGTTGTTTATTTAACGTTGTTGTTGTTGACGTTGTTGTTGTTGTTATTGTTTATTTGACGTTGTTGTTGTTGTTTATTTGACGTTGTTGTTCTTGTTGACGTTGTTGTTCTTGTTGTTTATTTGACGTTTTTGTTGTTGTTGATTGTATTGTTGTTGTTGTTTATTTGATGTTGTTGTTGTTGACGGTGTTGTCGTTGTTATTTATTTGTTGTTGTTGTTGTTGTTGTTGTTGTTTATTTGACGTTGTTGTTGTTGACGTTGTTGTTGTTGTTGTTGACATAGTTGTTGTTGTTGTTTACTTGACATTTTTGTTGTTGTTGATGTTGTTGTTGTTTTCGTTGTTGTTTATTTGACGTTGTTGTAGTTGTTTAATTGACAATGTTGTTGTTGTTGTTGTTGTTTATTTGACGTTGTTGTTGTTGTTTATTTGAAGTTGTTGTTGTTGTTCTTTATTTGACGCTGTTGTTGTTGTTGTTTATTTGACGTTGTTGTTGTTGTTGACGTTGTTGTTGTTGTTGTTGTTGTTTATTTGACATTGTTGTTGTTATTGTTATTGTTTATTTGACGTAGTTGTTGTTGTTGTTCATTTGTCGTTGTTGTTGTTGTTGACGTTGTTGTTGTTTATTTGACGTTGTTGTTGTTGACGTTGCTTTTGTTGTTGTTCATTTGACGTTGTTGTTGTTGTTCATTTGACGTTGTTGTTGTTGTTTATTTGACGTTGTTGTTGTTCTTTATTTGACGTTGTTGTTGTTGTTTATTTGACATTGTTGTTGTTGACGGTGTTGTTGTTGTTGTTGTTGTTGTTGTTTATTTGACGTTGTTGTTATTGTTCACATAGTTGTTGTTGTTGTTGTTTATTTGACATTGTTGTTGTTGTTGACGTTGTTGTTGTTGTTGTTGTTTATTTGACGTTGTTGTTGTTGTTGTTGACATAGTTGTTGTTGTTGTTGTTTATTTGATGTTGTTGTTGTTGTTGACGTTGTTGTTGTTGTTGTTTATTTGACGTTGTTGTTGTTGTTGTTGTTTATTTGACATTATTGTTGTTGTTGACGTTGTTGTTGTTGTTGTTTATTTGACATTGTTGTTGTTGTTGACGTTTTTGTTGTTGTTGTTTATTTGACTTTGTTGTTGTTGTTGTTAATTAAACGTTGTTGTTGTTGTTGTTGTTGTTGTTGTTGTTTATTTGACGTTGTTGTTGTTGTTGACGTTGTTGTTTATTTGACGTTGTTGTTGTTGTTGTTTGGCGTTGTTGTTGTTGTATTTGACGTTGTTGTTGTTGTTTATTTGACGTTGTTGTTGTTGTTGTTGTTGTTGTTTATTTGACATTGTTGTTGTTGTTCTTTATTTGACGTTGTTGTCGTTGTTGTTGTTTATTTGACGTTGATGTTGTTGTTGACGTTGTTGTTGTTGTTGTTGTTTATTTGACATTGTTGTTGTTGTTATTGTTTATTTGACGTTGTTGTTGTTGTTGTTTGGCGTTGTTGTTGTTGTTTATTTGACGTTGTTGTTGTTGTTGACGTTGTTTTTGTTGTTGTTTATTTGACGTGGTTGTTGTTGTTGTTGTTGTTGACGTTGTTGTTGTTGTTGTTTATTTGACGTTGTTGTTGTTGTTGTTTATTTAACGTTGTTGTTGTTGACGTTGTTGTTGTTGTTATTGTTTATTTGACGTTGTTGTTGTTGTTTATTTGACGTTGTTGTTCTTGTTGACGTTGTTGTTGTTGTTGTTTATTTGACGTTTTTGTTGTTGTTGATGTTGTTGTTGTTGTTGTTTATTTGACGTTGTTGTTGTTGACGGTGTTGTTTTTGTTATTTAATTGTTGTTGTTGTTGTTGTTGTTTATTTGACGTTGTTGTTGTTGACGTTGTTGTTGTTGTTTTTTATTTAACGTTGTTGTTGTTGTTTATTTGACATTTTTGTTGTTGTTGATGTTGTTGTTGTTTTCGTTGTTGTTTATTTGACGTTGTTGTAGTTGTTTAATTGACAATGTTGTAGTTGTTGTTTAATTGACGTTGTTGTTGTTGTTTATTTGATGTTGTTGTTGTTGTTCTTTATTTGACGCTGTTGTTTTTGTTTATTTGACGTTGTTGTTGTTGACGTTGTTGTTTTTGTTGTTGTTTATTTGACATTGTTGTTGTTATTGTTATTGTTTATTTGACGTAGTTGTTGTTGTTGTTCATTTGGCGTTGTTGTTGTTGTTGACGTTGTTGTTGTTGTTTATTTGACGTTGTTTTCGTTGTTGTTTATTTGACGTTGTTGTAGTTGTTTAATTGACAATGTTGTTGTTGTTGTTGTTGTTTATTTGACGTTGTTGTTGTTGTTTATTTGACATTGTTGTTGTTGTTCTTTATTTGACGCTGTTGTTGTTGTTGTTGTTTATTTGACGTTGTTGTTGTTGTTGACGTTGTTGTTGTTGTTGTTGTTGTTTATTTGACATTGTTGTTGTTATTGTTATTGTTTATTTGACGTAGTTGTTGTTGTTGTTCATTTGGCGTTGTTGTTGTTGTTGACGTTGTTGTTGTTTATTTGACGTTGTTGTTGTTGACGTTGCTTTTGTTGTTGTTCATTTGACGTTGTTGTTGTTGTTCATTTGACGTTGTTGTTGTTGTTTATTTGACGTTGTTGTTTTTCTTTATTTGACGTTGTTGTTGTTGTTTATTTGACATTGTTGTTGTTGACGGTGTTGTTGTTGTTGTTGTTGTTGTTTATTTGACGTTGTTGTTATTGTTCACATAGTTGTTGTTGTTGTTGTTTATTTGACATTGTTGTTGTTGTTGACGTTGTTGTTGTTGTTGTTGTTTATTTGACGTTGTTGTTGTTGTTGTTGACATAGTTGTTGTTGTTGTTGTTTATTTGATGTTGTTGTTGTTGTTGACGTTGTTGTTGTTGTTGTTGTTTATTTGACGTTGTTGTTGTTGTTGTTGTTGTTGTTGTTGTTGTTTATTTGACATTATTGTTGTTGTTGACGTTGTTGTTGTTGTTGTTTATTTGACATTGTTGTTGTTGTTGACGTTTTTGTTGTTGTTGTTTATTTGACTTTGTTGTTGTTGTTGTTTATTTGACGTTGTTGTTGTTGTTTATTTGACGTTGTTGTTGTTGTTGACGTTGTTGTTTATTTGACGTTGTTGTTGTTGTTGTTGTTGTTGTTGTTTGGCGTTGTTGTTGTTGTATTTGACGTTGTTGTTGTTGTTTATTTGACGTTGTTGTTGTTGTTGTTGTTGTTGTTTATTTGACGTTGTTGTTGTTGTTCTTTATTTGACGTTGTTGTCGTTGTTGTTGTTTATTTGACGTTGATGTTGTTGTTGACGTTGTTGTTGTTGTTGTTGTTTATTTGACATTGTTGTTGTTGTTATTGTTTATTTGACGTTGTTGTTGTTGTTGTTTGGCATTGTTGTGTTTGTATTTGACGTTGTTGTTGTTGTTTATTTGACGTTGTTGTTGTTGTTGACGTTGTTTTTGTTGTTGTTTATTTGACGTGGTTGTTGTTGTTGTTGTTGTTGACGTTGTTGTTGTTGTTGTTTATTTGACGTTGTTGTTGTTGTTGTTTATTTAACGTTGTTGTTGTTGACGTTGTTGTTGTTGTTATTGTTTATTTGACGTTGTTGTTGTTGTTGTTTATTTGACGTTGTTGTTCTTGTTGACGTTGTTGTTGTTGTTGTTTATTTGACGTTTTTGTTGTTGTTGATGTTGTTGTTGTTGTTGTTTATTTGACGTTGTTGTTGTTGACGGTGTTGTTGTTGTTATTTAATTGTTGTTGTTGTTGTTGTTTATTTGACGTTGTTGTTGTTGACGTTGTTGTTGTTGTTGTTTATTTAACGTTGTTGTTGTTGTTTATTTGACATTTTTGTTGTTGTTGATGTTGTTGTTGTTTTCGTTGTTGTTTATTTGACGTTGTTGTAGTTGTTTAATTGACAATGTTGTTGTTGTTGTTTAATTGACGTTGTTGTTGTTGTTTATTTGATGTTGTTGTTGTTGTTCTTTATTTGACGCTGTTGTTTTTGTTTATTTGACGTTGTTGTTGTTGACGTTGTTGTTTTTGTTGTTGTTTATTTGACATTGTTGTTGTTATTGTTATTGTTTATTTGACGTAGTTGTTGTTGTTTTTCATTTGGCGTTGTTGTTGTTGTTGACGTTGTTGTTGTTGTTTATTTGACGTTGTTGTTGTTGACGTTGCTTTTGTTGTTGTTTATTTGACGTTGTTGTTATTCATTTGACGTTGTTGTTGTTTATTTGACGTTGTTGTTGTTCTTTATTTGACGTTGTTGTTGTTGTTTATTTGACATTTTGTTGTTGTTGACGTTGTTGTTGTTGTTTATTTGACGTTTTTGTTGTTGTTGATGTTGTTGACGTTGTTGTTTATTTGACGTTGTTATTGTTGTTGTTCTTTATTTGACGTTGTTGTTGTTTATTTGACGTTGTTGTTGTTGTTTATTTAACGTTGTTGTTGTTGTTGTTGTTTATTTGACGTTTTTGTTGTTGTTGATGTTGTTGTTGTTGTTGTTGTTTATTTGACGTTGTTGTTGTTGTTATTTATTTGACGTTGTTGTTGCTGACAGTGTTGTTGTTGTTATTTATTTGACGTTGTTGTTGTTGTTTATTTGACGTTGTTGTTGTTGACGTTGTTGTTGTTGTTGTTTATTTGACGTTGTTGTTGTTGTTGACATAGTTGTTGTTGTTGTTGTTTATTTGACGTTTTTGTTGTTGTTGATGTTGTTGTTGTTTTCATTGTTATTTATTTGACGTTGTTGTAGTTGTTTAATTGACGTTGTTGTTGTTGTTGTTGTTGTTTATTTGACGTTGTTGTTGTTGTTTATTTGACGTTGTTGTTGTTGTTCTTTATTTGACGTTGTTGTCGTTTTTGTTGTTTATTTGACGTTGATGTTGTTGTTGACGTTGTGGTTGTTGTTGTTGTTTATTTGACATTGTTGTTGTTGTTATTGTTTATTTGACGTTGTTGTTGTTGTTGTTTGGCGTTGTTGTTGTTGTATTTGATGTTGTTGTTGTTGTTTATTTGACGTTGTTGTTGTGGTTGACGTTGTTTTTATTGTTGTTTATTTGACGTGGTTGTTATTCTTGTTGTTGTTGACGTTGTTGTTGTTGTTTATTTGACGTTGTTGTTCTTGTTGTTTATTTAACATTGTTGTTGTCGACGTTGTTGTTGTTGACGTTGTTGTTGTTGTTATTGTTTATTTGACGTTGTTGTTGTTTATTTGACGTTGTTGTTCTTGTTGACGTTGTTGTTGTTGTTGTTTATTTGACGTTTTTGTTCTTGTTGATGTTGTTGTTGTTGTTGTTTATTTGACGTTGTTGTTTTTGACGGTGTTGTCGTTGTTATTTATTTGTTGTTGTTGTTGTAGTTGTTGTTTATTTGACGTTGTTGTTGTTGACGTTGTTGTTGTTGTTGTTGTTTATTTGACGTTGTTCTTGTTGTTGACATAGTTGTTGTTGTTGTTGTTTACTTGACGTTTTTGTTGTTGTTGTTGTTTTCGTTGTTGTTTATTTGATGTTGTTGTAGTTGTTTAATTGACAATGTTGTTGTTGTTGTTGTTGTTGTTTATTTGACGTTGTTGTTGTTGTTGTTTATTTGATGTTGTTGTTGTTGTTCTTTATTTGACGTTGTTGTTGTTGTTTATTTGACGTTGTTGTTGTTGTTGACGTTGTTGTTGTTGTTGTTGTTTATTTGACATTGTTGTTGTTATTGTTATTGTTTATTTGACGTAGTTGTTGTTGTTGTGGCGTTGTTGTTGTTGTTGACGTTGTTGTTATTGTTTATTTGACGTTGTTGTTGTTGACGTTGCTTTTGTTGTTGTTTATTTGACGTTGTTGTTGTTGTTCATTCGACGTTGTTGTTGTTGTTTATTTGACGTTGTTGTTGTTCTTTATTTGACGTTGTTGTTGTTGTTTATTTGACATTTATGTTGTTGACGGTGTTGTTGTTGTTTATTTGACGTTGTTGTTGTTGTTGTTTATTTGACGTTGTTGTTGTTGTTCACATAGTTGTTGTTGTTGTTGTTTATTTGACATTGTTGTTGTTGTTGACGTTGTTGTTGTTGTTGTTTATTTGACGTTGTTGTTGTTGTTGTTGACATAGTTGTTGTTGTTGTTGTTTATTTGATGTTGTTGTTGTTGTTGTTGTTTATTTGACGTTGTTGTTGTTGTTGTTTATTTGACATTATTGTTGTTGTTGACGTTGTTGTTGTTGTTGTTGTTGTTTATTTGACATTGTTGTTGTTGTTGACGTTGTTGTTGTTGTTGTTTATTTGACTTTGTTGTTGTTGTTGTTTATTTGACGTTGTTGTTGTTGTTGTTGTTTATTTGACGTTGTTGTTGTTGTTGACGTTGTTGTTTATTTGACGTTGTTGTTGTTGTTGTTGTTTGGCGTTGTTGTTGTTGTATTTGACGTTGTTGTTGTTGTTTATTTGACGTTGTTGTTGTTGTTGTTGTTTATTTGACGTTGTTGTTGTTTATTTGACGTAATTGTTGTTGTTAACGTTGTTGTTGTTGTTGTTTAATTGACGTTTTTGTTGTTATTGATGTTGTTGTTATTGTTGTTGTATATTTGACGTTTTTGTTGTTTATTTGACATTGTTGTTGTTGTTGTTTATTTGACATTGTTGTTATTGTTGTTGTTTATTTGACGTTGTTGTTGTTGTTTATTTGACGTTGTTGTTGACGGTGTTGTTGTTGTTGTTGTTGTTTGTTTGACATTGTTGTCGTTGTTGTTGTTGTTTATTTGATGATGTTGTTGTTGTTGTTCTTTATTTGGCGTTGTTATTGTTTATTTGACGTTGTTGTTGTTTATTTGACGTTGTTGTTGTAGTTGTTGTTTATTTGACGTTGTTGTTGTTGACGATGTTGTTGTTGTTATTTATTTGACGTTGTTGTTGTTGTTGTTTATTTGACGTTGTTGTTGTTGACGTTGTTGTTGTTGTTGTTTATTTGACGTTGTTGTTGTTGACATAGTTGTTGTTATTGTTGTTGTTTATTTGACGTTGTTGTTGTTGTTGACGTTGTTGTTTATTTGACGTTGTTGTTGTTGTTTATTTGACGTTGTTGTTGTTGTTTATTTGACGTTGTTGTTATTTATTTGACGTTGTTGTGGGTGACATTGTTGTTGTTGTTTATTTGACGTTGTTGTTGTTGTTTATTTGACGTAGTTGTTATTGTTGACATTGGTGTTGTTGTTTATTTGACGTTTTTGTTGTTGTTGATGTTGTTGTTGTTGTTATTTATTTGACGTTGTTGTTGTAGTTGTTGTTTATTTGACGTTGTTGTTGTTGACGGTGTAGTTGTTGTTATTTATTTGACGTTGTTGTTGTTGTTGTTTATTTGATGTTGCTGTTGTTGACGTTGTTGTTGTTGTTGACATTATTGTTGTTGTTGTTGTTTATTTGAAGTTTTTGTTGTTGTTGATGTTGTTGTTGTTTTCGTTGTTGTCTATTTGACGTTGTTGTAGTTGTTTAATTGACGTTGTTGTTGTTGTTGTTTATTTGGCGTTGTTGTTGTTGTTATTGTTGTTGTTGTTGTTTATTTGACGTTGTTGTTGTTGTTTATTTGACGTTGTTGTTATTGTTGTTGTTTATTTGACGTTGTTGTTGTTATTTATTTGACGTTGTTGTGGGTGACATTGTTGTTGTTGTTGTTGTTTATTTGACGTTGTTGTTGTTGTTTATTTGACGTAGTTGTTGTTGTTGACGTTGTTGTTGTTGTTGTTGTTGTTGTTTATTTGACGTTTTTGTTGTTGTTGATGTTGTTGTTGTTGTTGTTGTTGTTGTTGTTGTTTATTTGACGTTGTTGTTGTTGTTGATGTTGTTGTTTTTGTTGTTGTTTTTGCTGTTGTTGTTGTTGTTGTTGTTTATTTGACGTTGTTTTAGTATTGTTGTTTATTTGACATTGTTGTTGTTATTTATTTGACGTTATTGTGGGTGACATTGTTGTTGTTGTTTATTTGACGTTGTTGTTGTTGTTGTTTATTTGACGTAGTTGTTGTTGTTGACGTTGTTGTTGTTATTTATTTGACGTTTTTGTTGTTGTTGATGTTGTTGATGTTGTTGTTTATTTGACGTTGTTGTTGTTGTTGTTCTTTATTTGACGTTGTTGTTATTTATTTGACGTTGTTGTTGTTGTTTATTTAACGTTGTTGTTGTTTATTTGACGTTTTTGTTGTTGTTGATGTTGTTGTTGTTGTTGTTGTTTATTTGACGTTGTTGTTGTTGTTGTTTATTTGACGTTGTTGTTGACGGTGTTGTTGTTGTTATTTATTTGACGTTGTTGTTGTTGTTTATTTGACGTTGTTGTTGTTGACGTTGTTGTTGTTGTTGTTTATTTGACGTTGTTGTTGTTATTGACATAGTTGTTGTTGTTGTTGTTTATTTGACGTTTTTGTTGTTGTTGATGTTGTTGTTGTTTTCGTTGTTATTTATTTGACGTTGTTGTAGTTGTTTAATTGACGTTGTTGTTGTTGTTGTTGTTTATTTGACGTTGTTGTTGTTGTTGTTGTTGTTTATTTGACGTTGTTGTTGTTGTTTATTTGACGTTGTTGTTGTAGTTGTTGTTTATTTGACGTTGTTGTTGTTGACGATGTTGTTGTTGTTATTTATTTGACGTTGTTGTTGTTGTTGTTTATTTGACGTTGTTGTTGTTGACGTTGTTGTTGTTGTTGTTTATTTGACGTTGTTATTGTTGACATAGTTGTTGTTATTGTTGTTGTTTATTTGACGTTGTTGTTGTTGTTGACGTTGTTGTTTATTTGACGTTGTTGTTTTTTGTTTATTTGACGTTGTTGTTGTTGTTTATTTGACGTTGTTGTTATTTATTTGACGTTGTTGTGGGTGACATTGTTGTTGTTGTTTATTTGACGTTGTTGTTGTTGTTTATTTGACGTAGTTGTTGTTGTTGACATTGGTGTTGTTGTTTATTTGACGTTTTTGTTGTTGTTGATGTTGTTCATTCGACGTTGTTGTTGACGTTGTTGTTGTTGTTTATTTGACGTTGTTGTTGTTGACGTTGCTTTTGTTGTTGTTTATTTGACGTTGTTGTTGTTGTTCATTCGACGTTGTTGTTGTTGTTTATTTGACGTTGTTGTTGTTCTTTATTTGACGTTGTTGTTGTTGTTTATTTGACATTTATGTTGTTGACGGTGTTGTTGTTGTTTATTTGACGTTGTTGTTGTTGTTGTTTATTTGACGTTGTTGTTGTTGTTCACATAGTTGTTGTTGTTGTTGTTTATTTGACATTGTTGTTGTTGTTGACGTTGTTGTTGTTGTTGTTTATTTGACGTTGTTGTTGTTGTTGTTGACATAGTTGTTGTTGTTGTTGTTTATTTGATGTTGTTGTTGTTGTTGTTGTTTATTTGACGTTGTTGTTGTTGTTGTTTATTTGACATTATTGTTGTTGTTGACGTTGTTGTTGTTGTTGTTGTTTATTTGACATTGTTGTTGTTGTTGACGTTGTTGTTGTTGTTGTTTATTTGACTTTGTTGTTGTTGTTGTTTATTTGACGTTGTTGTTGTTGTTGTTGTTTATTTGACGTTGTTGTTGTTGTTGACGTTGTTGTTTATTTGACGTTGTTGTTGTTGTTGTTGTTTGGCGTTGTTGTTGTTGTATTTGACGTTGTTGTTGTTGTTTATTTGACGTTGTTGTTGTTGTTGTTGTTGTTTATTTGACGTTGTTGTTGTTTATTTGACGTAATTGTTGTTGTTAACGTTGTTGTTGTTGTTGTTTAATTGACGTTTTTGTTGTTATTGATGTTGTTGTTATTGTTGTTGTATATTTGACGTTTTTGTTGTTTATTTGACATTGTTGTTGTTGTTGTTTATTTGACATTGTTGTTATTGTTGTTGTTTATTTGACGTTGTTGTTGTTGTTTATTTGACGTTGTTGTTGACGGTGTTGTTGTTGTTGTTGTTTGTTTGACATTGTTGTCGTTGTTGTTGTTGTTTATTTGATGATGTTGTTGTTGTTGTTCTTTATTTGGCGTTGTTATTGTTTATTTGACGTTGTTGTTGTTTATTTGACGTTGTTGTTGTAGTTGTTGTTTATTTGACGTTGTTGTTGTTGACGATGTTGTTGTTGTTATTTATTTGACGTTGTTGTTGTTGTTGTTTATTTGACGTTGTTGTTGTTGACGTTGTTGTTGTTGTTGTTTATTTGACGTTGTTGTTGTTGACATAGTTGTTGTTATTGTTGTTGTTTATTTGACGTTGTTGTTGTTGTTGACGTTGTTGTTTATTTGACGTTGTTGTTGTTGTTTATTTGACGTTGTTGTTGTTGTTTATTTGACGTTGTTGTTATTTATTTGACGTTGTTGTGGGTGACATTGTTGTTGTTGTTTATTTGACGTTGTTGTTGTTGTTTATTTGACGTAGTTGTTATTGTTGACATTGGTGTTGTTGTTTATTTGACGTTTTTGTTGTTGTTGATGTTGTTGTTGTTGTTGTTTATTTGACGTTGTTGTTGTAGTTGTTGTTTATTTGACGTTGTTGTTGTTGACGGTGTAGTTGTTGTTATTTATTTGACGTTGTTGTTGTTGTTGTTTATTTGATGTTGTTGTTGTTGACGTTGTTGTTGTTGTTGACATTATTGTTGTTGTTGTTGTTTATTTGAAGTTTTTGTTGTTGTTGATGTTGTTGTTGTTTTCGTTGTTGTCTATTTGACGTTGTTGTAGTTGTTTAATTGACGTTGTTGTTGTTGTTGTTTATTTGGCGTTGTTGTTGTTGTTATTGTTGTTGTTGTTGTTTATTTGACGTTGTTGTTGTTGTTTATTTGACGTTGTTGTTATTGTTGTTGTTTATTTGACGTTGTTGTTGTTATTTATTTGACGTTGTTGTGGGTGACATTGTTGTTGTTGTTGTTGTTTATTTGACGTTGTTGTTGTTGTTTATTTGACGTAGTTGTTGTTGTTGACGTTGTTGTTGTTGTTGTTGTTGTTGTTTATTTGACGTTTTTGTTGTTGTTGATGTTGTTGTTGTTGTTGTTGTTGTTGTTTATTTGACGTTGTTGTTGTTGTTGATGTTGTTGTTTTTGTTGTTGTTTTTGCTGTTGTTGTTGTTGTTGTTTATTTGACGTTGTTTTAGTATTGTTGTTTATTTGACATTGTTGTTGTTATTTATTTGACGTTATTGTGGGTGACATTGTTGTTGTTGTTTATTTGACGTTGTTGTTGTTGTTGTTTATTTGACGTAGTTGTTGTTGTTGACGTTGTTGTTGTTATTTATTTGACGTTTTTGTTGTTGTTGATGTTGTTGATGTTGTTGTTTATTTGACGTTGTTGTTGTTGTTGTTCTTTATTTGACGTTGTTGTTATTTATTTGACGTTGTTGTTGTTGTTTATTTAACGTTGTTGTTGTTTATTTGACGTTTTTGTTGTTGTTGATGTTGTTGTTGTTGTTGTTTATTTGACGTTGTTGTTGTTGTTGTTTATTTGACGTTGTTGTTGACGGTGTTGTTGTTGTTATTTATTTGACGTTGTTGTTGTTGTTTATTTGACGTTGTTGTTGTTGACGTTGTTGTTGTTGTTGTTTATTTGACGTTGTTGTTGTTATTGACATAGTTGTTGTTGTTGTTGTTTATTTGACGTTTTTGTTGTTGTTGATGTTGTTGTTGTTTTCGTTGTTATTTATTTGACGTTGTTGTAGTTGTTTAATTGACGTTGTTGTTGTTGTTGTTGTTTATTTGACGTTGTTGTTGTTGTTGTTGTTGTTTATTTGACGTTGTTGTTGTTGTTGACGTTGTTGTTGTTGTTGTTGTTTATTTGACATTGTTGTTGTTGTTGACGTTGTTGTTGTTGTTGTTTATTTGACTTTGTTGTTGTTGTTGTTTATTTGACGTTGTTGTTGTTGTTGTTGTTTATTTGACGTTGTTGTTGTTGTTGACGTTGTTGTTTATTTGACGTTGTTGTTGTTGTTGTTGTTTGGCGTTGTTGTTGTTGTATTTGACGTTGTTGTTGTTGTTTATTTGACGTTGTTGTTGTTGTTGTTGTTTATTTGACGTTGTTGTTGTTTATTTGACGTAATTGTTGTTGTTAACGTTGTTGTTGTTGTTGTTTAATTGACGTTTTTGTTGTTATTGATGTTGTTGTTATTGTTGTTGTATATTTGACGTTTTTGTTGTTTATTTGACATTGTTGTTGTTGTTGTTTATTTGACATTGTTGTTATTGTTGTTGTTTATTTGACGTTGTTGTTGTTGTTTATTTGACGTTGTTGTTGACGGTGTTGTTGTTGTTGTTGTTTGTTTGACATTGTTGTCGTTGTTGTTGTTGTTTATTTGATGATGTTGTTGTTGTTGTTCTTTATTTGGCGTTGTTATTGTTTATTTGACGTTGTTGTTGTTTATTTGACGTTGTTGTTGTAGTTGTTGTTTATTTGACGTTGTTGTTGTTGACGATGTTGTTGTTGTTATTTATTTGACGTTGTTGTTGTTGTTGTTTATTTGACGTTGTTGTTGTTGACGTTGTTGTTGTTGTTGTTTATTTGACGTTGTTGTTGTTGACATAGTTGTTGTTATTGTTGTTGTTTATTTGACGTTGTTGTTGTTGTTGACGTTGTTGTTTATTTGACGTTGTTGTTGTTGTTTATTTGACGTTGTTGTTGTTGTTTATTTGACGTTGTTGTTATTTATTTGACGTTGTTGTGGGTGACATTGTTGTTGTTGTTTATTTGACGTTGTTGTTGTTGTTTATTTGACGTAGTTGTTATTGTTGACATTGGTGTTGTTGTTTATTTGACGTTTTTGTTGTTGTTGATGTTGTTGTTGTTGTTGTTTATTTGACGTTGTTGTTGTAGTTGTTGTTTATTTGACGTTGTTGTTGTTGACGGTGTAGTTGTTGTTATTTATTTGACGTTGTTGTTGTTGTTGTTTATTTGATGTTGTTGTTGTTGACGTTGTTGTTGTTGTTGACATTATTGTTGTTGTTGTTGTTTATTTGAAGTTTTTGTTGTTGTTGATGTTGTTGTTGTTTTCGTTGTTGTCTATTTGACGTTGTTGTAGTTGTTTAATTGACGTTGTTGTTGTTGTTGTTTATTTGGCGTTGTTGTTGTTGTTATTGTTGTTGTTGTTGTTTATTTGACGTTGTTGTTGTTGTTTATTTGACGTTGTTGTTATTGTTGTTGTTTATTTGACGTTGTTGTTGTTATTTATTTGACGTTGTTGTGGGTGACATTGTTGTTGTTGTTGTTGTTTATTTGACGTTGTTGTTGTTGTTTATTTGACGTAGTTGTTGTTGTTGACGTTGTTGTTGTTGTTGTTGTTGTTGTTTATTTGACGTTTTTGTTGTTGTTGATGTTGTTGTTGTTGTTGTTGTTGTTGTTTATTTGACGTTGTTGTTGTTGTTGATGTTGTTGTTTTTGTTGTTGTTTTTGCTGTTGTTGTTGTTGTTGTTTATTTGACGTTGTTTTAGTATTGTTGTTTATTTGACATTGTTGTTGTTATTTATTTGACGTTATTGTGGGTGACATTGTTGTTGTTGTTTATTTGACGTTGTTGTTGTTGTTGTTTATTTGACGTAGTTGTTGTTGTTGACGTTGTTGTTGTTATTTATTTGACGTTTTTGTTGTTGTTGATGTTGTTGATGTTGTTGTTTATTTGACGTTGTTGTTGTTGTTGTTCTTTATTTGACGTTGTTGTTATTTATTTGACGTTGTTGTTGTTGTTTATTTAACGTTGTTGTTGTTTATTTGACGTTTTTGTTGTTGTTGATGTTGTTGTTGTTGTTGTTTATTTGACGTTGTTGTTGTTGTTGTTTATTTGACGTTGTTGTTGACGGTGTTGTTGTTGTTATTTATTTGACGTTGTTGTTGTTGTTTATTTGACGTTGTTGTTGTTGACGTTGTTGTTGTTGTTGTTTATTTGACGTTGTTGTTGTTATTGACATAGTTGTTGTTGTTGTTGTTTATTTGACGTTTTTGTTGTTGTTGATGTTGTTGTTGTTTTCGTTGTTATTTATTTGACGTTGTTGTAGTTGTTTAATTGACGTTGTTGTTGTTGTTGTTGTTTATTTGACGTTGTTGTTGTTGTTGTTGTTGTTTATTTGACGTTGTTGTTGTTGTTTATTTGACGTTGTTGTTGTAGTTGTTGTTTATTTGACGTTGTTGTTGTTGACGATGTTGTTGTTGTTATTTATTTGACGTTGTTGTTGTTGTTGTTTATTTGACGTTGTTGTTGTTGACGTTGTTGTTGTTGTTGTTTATTTGACGTTGTTATTGTTGACATAGTTGTTGTTATTGTTGTTGTTTATTTGACGTTGTTGTTGTTGTTGACGTTGTTGTTTATTTGACGTTGTTGTTTTTTGTTTATTTGACGTTGTTGTTGTTGTTTATTTGACGTTGTTGTTATTTATTTGACGTTGTTGTGGGTGACATTGTTGTTGTTGTTTATTTGACGTTGTTGTTGTTGTTTATTTGACGTAGTTGTTGTTGTTGACATTGGTGTTGTTGTTTATTTGACGTTTTTGTTGTTGTTGATGTTGTTCATTCGACGTTGTTGTTGACGTTGTTGTTGTTGTTTATTTGACGTTGTTGTTGTTGACGTTGCTTTTGTTGTTGTTTATTTGACGTTGTTGTTGTTGTTCATTCGACGTTGTTGTTGTTGTTTATTTGACGTTGTTGTTGTTCTTTATTTGACGTTGTTGTTGTTGTTTATTTGACATTTATGTTGTTGACGGTGTTGTTGTTGTTTATTTGACGTTGTTGTTGTTGTTGTTTATTTGACGTTGTTGTTTTTGACGGTGTTGTCGTTGTTATTTATTTGTTGTTGTTGTTGTAGTTGTTGTTTATTTGACGTTGTTGTTGTTGACGTTGTTGTTGTTGTTGTTGTTTATTTGACGTTGTTCTTGTTGTTGACATAGTTGTTGTTGTTGTTGTTTACTTGACGTTTTTGTTGTTGTTGTTGTTTTCGTTGTTGTTTATTTGATGTTGTTGTAGTTGTTTAATTGACAATGTTGTTGTTGTTGTTGTTTATTTGACGTTGTTGTTGTTGTTGTTTATTTGATGTTGTTGTTGTTGTTCTTTATTTGACGTTGTTGTTGTTGTTTATTTGACGTTGTTGTTGTTGTTGACGTTGTTGTTGTTGTTGTTGTTTATTTGACATTGTTGTTGTTATTGTTATTGTTTATTTGACGTAGTTGTTGTTGTTGTGGCGTTGTTGTTGTTGTTGACGTTGTTGTTGTTGTTTATTTGACGTTGTTGTTGTTGACGTTGCTTTTGTTGTTGTTTATTTGACGTTGTTGTTGTTGTTCATTCGACGTTGTTGTTGTTGTTTATTTGACGTTGTTGTTGTTCTTTATTTGACGTTGTTGTTGTTTATTTGACATTTATGTTGTTGACGGTGTTGTTGTTGTTTATTTGACGTTGTTGTTGTTGTTGTTTATTTGACGTTGTTGTTGTTGTTCACATAGTTGTTGTTGTTGTTGTTTATTTGACATTGTTGTTGTTGTTGACGTTGTTGTTGTTGTTGTTTATTTGACGTTGTTGTTGTTGTTGTTGACATAGTTGTTGTTGTTGTTGTTTATTTGATGTTGTTGTTGTTGTTGTTGTTTATTTGACGTTGTTGTTGTTGTTGTTTATTTGACATTATTGTTGTTGTTGACGTTGTTGTTGTTGTTGTTGTTGTTTATTTGACATTGTTGTTGTTGTTGACGTTGTTGTTGTTGTTGTTTATTTGACTTTGTTGTTGTTGTTGTTTATTTGACGTTGTTGTTGTTGTTGTTGTTTATTTGACGTTGTTGTTGTTGTTGACGTTGTTGTTTATTTGACGTTGTTGTTGTTGTTGTTGTTTGGCGTTGTTGTTGTTGTATTTGACGTTGTTGTTGTTGTTTATTTGACGTTGTTGTTGTTGTTGTTGTTTATTTGACGTTGTTGTTGTTTATTTGACGTAATTGTTGTTGTTAACGTTGTTGTTGTTGTTGTTTAATTGACGTTTTTGTTGTTATTGATGTTGTTGTTATTGTTGTTGTATATTTGACGTTTTTGTTGTTTATTTGACATTGTTGTTGTTGTTGTTTATTTGACATTGTTGTTATTGTTGTTGTTTATTTGACGTTGTTGTTGTTGTTTATTTGACGTTGTTGTTGACGGTGTTGTTGTTGTTGTTGTTGTTTGTTTGACATTGTTGTCGTTGTTGTTGTTGTTTATTTGATGATGTTGTTGTTGTTGTTCTTTATTTGGCGTTGTTATTGTTTATTTGACGTTGTTGTTGTTTATTTGACGTTGTTGTTGTAGTTGTTGTTTATTTGACGTTGTTGTTGTTGACGATGTTGTTGTTGTTATTTATTTGACGTTGTTGTTGTTGTTGTTTATTTGACGTTGTTGTTGTTGACGTTGTTGTTGTTGTTGTTTATTTGACGTTGTTGTTGTTGACATAGTTGTTGTTATTGTTGTTGTTTATTTGACGTTGTTGTTGTTGTTGACGTTGTTGTTTATTTGACGTTGTTGTTGTTGTTTATTTGACGTTGTTGTTGTTGTTTATTTGACGTTGTTGTTATTTATTTGACGTTGTTGTGGGTGACATTGTTGTTGTTGTTTATTTGACGTTGTTGTTGTTGTTTATTTGACGTAGTTGTTATTGTTGACATTGGTGTTGTTGTTTATTTGACGTTTTTGTTGTTGTTGATGTTGTTGTTGTTGTTATTTATTTGACGTTGTTGTTGTAGTTGTTGTTTATTTGACGTTGTTGTTGTTGACGGTGTAGTTGTTGTTATTTATTTGACGTTGTTGTTGTTGTTGTTTATTTGATGTTGCTGTTGTTGACGTTGTTGTTGTTGTTGACATTATTGTTGTTGTTGTTGTTTATTTGAAGTTTTTGTTGTTGTTGATGTTGTTGTTGTTTTCGTTGTTGTCTATTTGACGTTGTTGTAGTTGTTTAATTGACGTTGTTGTTGTTGTTGTTTATTTGGCGTTGTTGTTGTTGTTATTGTTGTTGTTGTTGTTTATTTGACGTTGTTGTTGTTGTTTATTTGACGTTGTTGTTATTGTTGTTGTTTATTTGACGTTGTTGTTGTTATTTATTTGACGTTGTTGTGGGTGACATTGTTGTTGTTGTTGTTGTTTATTTGACGTTGTTGTTGTTGTTTATTTGACGTAGTTGTTGTTGTTGACGTTGTTGTTGTTGTTGTTGTTGTTGTTTATTTGACGTTTTTGTTGTTGTTGATGTTGTTGTTGTTGTTGTTGTTGTTGTTGTTTATTTGACGTTGTTGTTGTTGTTGATGTTGTTGTTTTTGTTGTTGTTTTTGCTGTTGTTGTTGTTGTTGTTGTTTATTTGACGTTGTTTTAGTATTGTTGTTTATTTGACATTGTTGTTGTTATTTATTTGACGTTATTGTGGGTGACATTGTTGTTGTTGTTTATTTGACGTTGTTGTTGTTGTTGTTTATTTGACGTAGTTGTTGTTGTTGACGTTGTTGTTGTTATTTATTTGACGTTTTTGTTGTTGTTGATGTTGTTGATGTTGTTGTTTATTTGACGTTGTTGTTGTTGTTGTTCTTTATTTGACGTTGTTGTTATTTATTTGACGTTGTTGTTGTTGTTTATTTAACGTTGTTGTTGTTTATTTGACGTTTTTGTTGTTGTTGATGTTGTTGTTGTTGTTGTTTATTTGACGTTGTTGTTGTTGTTGTTTATTTGACGTTGTTGTTGACGGTGTTGTTGTTGTTATTTATTTGACGTTGTTGTTGTTGTTTATTTGACGTTGTTGTTGTTGACGTTGTTGTTGTTGTTGTTTATTTGACGTTGTTGTTGTTATTGACATAGTTGTTGTTGTTGTTGTTTATTTGACGTTTTTGTTGTTGTTGATGTTGTTGTTGTTTTCGTTGTTATTTATTTGACGTTGTTGTAGTTGTTTAATTGACGTTGTTGTTGTTGTTGTTGTTTATTTGACGTTGTTGTTGTTGTTGTTGTTGTTTATTTGACGTTGTTGTTGTGGTTTATTTGACGTTGTTGTTGTAGTTGTTGTTTATTTGACGTTGTTGTTGTTGACGATGTTGTTGTTGTTATTTATTTGACGTTGTTGTTGTTGTTGTTTATTTGACGTTGTTGTTGTTGACGTTGTTGTTGTTGTTGTTTATTTGACGTTGTTATTGTTGACATAGTTGTTGTTATTGTTGTTGTTTATTTGACGTTGTTGTTGTTGTTGACGTTGTTGTTTATTTGACGTTGTTGTTTTTTGTTTATTTGACGTTGTTGTTGTTGTTTATTTGACGTTGTTGTTATTTATTTGACGTTGTTGTGGGTGACATTGTTGTTGTTGTTTATTTGACGTTGTTGTTGTTGTTTATTTGACGTAGTTGTTGTTGTTGACATTGGTGTTGTTGTTTATTTGACGTTTTTGTTGTTGTTGATGTTGTTCATTCGACGTTGTTGTTGACGTTGTTGTTGTTGTTTATTTGACGTTGTTGTTGTTGACGTTGCTTTTGTTGTTGTTTATTTGACGTTGTTGTTGTTGTTCATTCGACGTTGTTGTTGTTGTTTATTTGACGTTGTTGTTGTTCTTTATTTGACGTTGTTGTTGTTGTTTATTTGACATTTATGTTGTTGACGGTGTTGTTGTTGTTTATTTGACGTTGTTGTTGTTGTTGTTTATTTGACGTTGTTGTTGTTGTTCACATAGTTGTTGTTGTTGTTGTTTATTTGACATTGTTGTTGTTGTTGACGTTGTTGTTGTTGTTGTTTATTTGACGTTGTTGTTGTTGTTGTTGACATAGTTGTTGTTGTTGTTGTTTATTTGATGTTGTTGTTGTTGTTGTTGTTTATTTGACGTTGTTGTTGTTGTTGTTTATTTGACATTATTGTTGTTGTTGACGTTGTTGTTGTTGTTGTTGTTTATTTGACATTGTTGTTGTTGTTGACGTTGTTGTTGTTGTTGTTTATTTGACTTTGTTGTTGTTGTTGTTTATTTGACGTTGTTGTTGTTGTTGTTGTTTATTTGACGTTGTTGTTGTTGTTGACGTTGTTGTTTATTTGACGTTGTTGTTGTTGTTGTTGTTTGGCGTTGTTGTTGTTGTATTTGACGTTGTTGTTGTTGTTTATTTGACGTTGTTGTTGTTGTTGTTGTTTATTTGACGTTGTTGTTGTTTATTTGACGTAATTGTTGTTGTTAACGTTGTTGTTGTTGTTGTTTAATTGACGTTTTTGTTGTTATTGATGTTGTTGTTATTGTTGTTGTATATTTGACGTTTTTGTTGTTTATTTGACATTGTTGTTGTTGTTGTTTATTTGACATTGTTGTTATTGTTGTTGTTTATTTGACGTTGTTGTTGTTGTTTATTTGACGTTGTTGTTGACGGTGTTGTTGTTGTTGTTGTTTGTTTGACATTGTTGTCGTTGTTGTTGTTGTTTATTTGATGATGTTGTTGTTGTTGTTCTTTATTTGGCGTTGTTATTGTTTATTTGACGTTGTTGTTGTTTATTTGACGTTGTTGTTGTAGTTGTTGTTTATTTGACGTTGTTGTTGTTGACGATGTTGTTGTTGTTATTTATTTGACGTTGTTGTTGTTGTTGTTTATTTGACGTTGTTGTTGTTGACGTTGTTGTTGTTGTTGTTTATTTGACGTTGTTGTTGTTGACATAGTTGTTGTTATTGTTGTTGTTTATTTGACGTTGTTGTTGTTGTTGACGTTGTTGTTTATTTGACGTTGTTGTTGTTGTTTATTTGACGTTGTTGTTATTTATTTGACGTTGTTGTGGGTGACATTGTTGTTGTTGTTTATTTGACGTTGTTGTTGTTGTTTATTTGACGTAGTTGTTATTGTTGACATTGGTGTTGTTGTTTATTTGACGTTTTTGTTGTTGTTGATGTTGTTGTTGTTGTTGTTTATTTGACGTTGTTGTTGTAGTTGTTGTTTATTTGACGTTGTTGTTGTTGACGGTGTAGTTGTTGTTATTTATTTGACGTTGTTGTTGTTGTTGTTTATTTGATGTTGTTGTTGTTGACGTTGTTGTTGTTGTTGACATTATTGTTGTTGTTGTTGTTTATTTGAAGTTTTTGTTGTTGTTGATGTTGTTGTTGTTTTCGTTGTTGTCTATTTGACGTTGTTGTAGTTGTTTAATTGACGTTGTTGTTGTTGTTGTTTATTTGGCGTTGTTGTTGTTGTTATTGTTGTTGTTGTTGTTTATTTGACGTTGTTGTTGTTGTTTATTTGACGTTGTTGTTATTGTTGTTGTTTATTTGACGTTGTTGTTGTTATTTATTTGACGTTGTTGTGGGTGACATTGTTGTTGTTGTTGTTGTTTATTTGACGTTGTTGTTGTTGTTTATTTGACGTAGTTGTTGTTGTTGACGTTGTTGTTGTTGTTGTTGTTGTTGTTTATTTGACGTTTTTGTTGTTGTTGATGTTGTTGTTGTTGTTGTTGTTGTTGTTTATTTGACGTTGTTGTTGTTGTTGATGTTGTTGTTTTTGTTGTTGTTTTTGCTGTTGTTGTTGTTGTTGTTGTTTATTTGACGTTGTTTTAGTATTGTTGTTTATTTGACATTGTTGTTGTTATTTATTTGACGTTATTGTGGGTGACATTGTTGTTGTTGTTTATTTGACGTTGTTGTTGTTGTTGTTTATTTGACGTAGTTGTTGTTGTTGACGTTGTTGTTGTTATTTATTTGACGTTTTTGTTGTTGTTGATGTTGTTGATGTTGTTGTTTATTTGACGTTGTTGTTGTTGTTGTTCTTTATTTGACGTTGTTGTTATTTATTTGACGTTGTTGTTGTTTATTTGACGTTTTTGTTGTTGTTGATGTTGTTGTTGTTGTTGTTTATTTGACGTTGTTGTTGTTGTTGTTTATTTGACGTTGTTGTTGACGGTGTTGTTGTTGTTATTTATTTGACGTTGTTGTTGTTGTTTATTTGACGTTGTTGTTGTTGACGTTGTTGTTGTTGTTGTTTATTTGACGTTGTTGTTGTTATTGACATAGTTGTTGTTGTTGTTGTTTATTTGACGTTTTTGTTGTTGTTGATGTTGTTGTTGTTTTCGTTGTTATTTATTTGACGTTGTTGTAGTTGTTTAATTGACGTTGTTGTTGTTGTTGTTGTTTATTTGACGTTGTTGTTGTTGTTGTTGTTGTTTATTTGACGTTGTTGTTGTTGTTTATTTGACGTTGTTGTTGTAGTTGTTGTTTATTTGACGTTGTTGTTGTTGACGATGTTGTTGTTGTTATTTATTTGACGTTGTTGTTGTTGTTGTTTATTTGACGTTGTTGTTGTTGACGTTGTTGTTGTTGTTGTTTATTTGACGTTGTTATTGTTGACATAGTTGTTGTTATTGTTGTTGTTTATTTGACGTTGTTGTTGTTGTTGACGTTGTTGTTTATTTGACGTTGTTGTTTTTTGTTTATTTGACGTTGTTGTTGTTGTTTATTTGACGTTGTTGTTATTTATTTGACGTTGTTGTGGGTGACATTGTTGTTGTTGTTTATTTGACGTTGTTGTTGTTGTTTATTTGACGTAGTTGTTGTTGTTGACATTGGTGTTGTTGTTTATTTGACGTTTTTGTTGTTGTTGATGTTGTTCATTCGACGTTGTTGTTGACGTTGTTGTTGTTGTTTATTTGACGTTGTTGTTGTTGACGTTGCTTTTGTTGTTGTTTATTTGACGTTGTTGTTGTTGTTCATTCGACGTTGTTGTTGTTGTTTATTTGACGTTGTTGTTGTTCTTTATTTGACGTTGTTGTTGTTGTTTATTTGACATTTATGTTGTTGACGGTGTTGTTGTTGTTTATTTGACGTTGTTGTTGTTGTTGTTTATTTGACGTTGTTGTTGTTGTTCACATAGTTGTTGTTGTTGTTGTTTATTTGACATTGTTGTTGTTGTTGACGTTGTTGTTGTTGTTGTTTATTTGACGTTGTTGTTGTTGTTGTTGACATAGTTGTTGTTGTTGTTGTTTATTTGATGTTGTTGTTGTTGTTGTTGTTGTTTATTTGACGTTGTTGTTGTTGTTGTTTATTTGACATTATTGTTGTTGTTGACGTTGTTGTTGTTGTTGTTGTTTATTTGACATTGTTGTTGTTGTTGACGTTGTTGTTGTTGTTGTTTATTTGACTTTGTTGTTGTTGTTGTTTATTTGACGTTGTTGTTGTTGTTGTTGTTTATTTGACGTTGTTGTTGTTGTTGACGTTGTTGTTTATTTGACGTTGTTGTTGTTGTTGTTGTTTGGCGTTGTTGTTGTTGTATTTGACGTTGTTGTTGTTGTTTATTTGACGTTGTTGTTGTTGTTGTTGTTTATTTGACGTTGTTGTTGTTTATTTGACGTAATTGTTGTTGTTAACGTTGTTGTTGTTGTTGTTTAATTGACGTTTTTGTTGTTATTGATGTTGTTGTTATTGTTGTTGTATATTTGACGTTTTTGTTGTTTATTTGACATTGTTGTTGTTGTTGTTTATTTGACATTGTTGGTATTGTTGTTGTTTATTTGACGTTGTTGTTGTTGTTTATTTGACGTTGTTGTTGACGGTGTTGTTGTTGTTGTTGTTTGTTTGACATTGTTGTCGTTGTTGTTGTTGTTTATTTGATGATGTTGTTGTTGTTGTTCTTTATTTGGCGTTGTTATTGTTTATTTGACGTTGTTGTTGTTTATTTGACGTTGTTGTTGTAGTTGTTGTTTATTTGACGTTGTTGTTGTTGACGATGTTGTTGTTGTTATTTATTTGACGTTGTTGTTGTTGTTGTTTATTTGACGTTGTTGTTGTTGACGTTGTTGTTGTTGTTGTTTATTTGACGTTGTTGTTGTTGACATAGTTGTTGTTATTGTTGTTGTTTATTTGACGTTGTTGTTGTTGTTGACGTTGTTGTTTATTTGACGTTGTTGTTGTTGTTTATTTGACGTTGTTGTTGTTGTTTATTTGACGTTGTTGTTATTTATTTGACGTTGTTGTGGGTGACATTGTTGTTGTTGTTTATTTGACGTTGTTGTTGTTGTTTATTTGACGTAGTTGTTATTGTTGACATTGGTGTTGTTGTTTATTTGACGTTTTTGTTGTTGTTGATGTGGTTGTTGTTGTTGTTTATTTGACGTTGTTGTTGTAGTTGTTGTTTATTTGACGTTGTTGTTGTTGACGGTGTAGTTGTTGTTATTTATTTGACGTTGTTGTTGTTGTTGTTTATTTGATGTTGCTGTTGTTGACGTTGTTGTTGTTGTTGACATTATTGTTGTTGTTGTTGTTTATTTGAAGTTTTTGTTGTTGTTGATGTTGTTGTTGTTTTCGTTGTTGTCTATTTGACGTTGTTGTAGTTGTTTAATTGACGTTGTTGTTGTTGTTGTTTATTTGGCGTTGTTGTTGTTGTTATTGTTGTTGTTGTTGTTTATTTGACGTTGTTGTTGTTGTTTATTTGACGTTGTTGTTATTGTTGTTGTTTATTTGACGTTGTTGTTGTTATTTATTTGACGTTGTTGTGGGTGACATTGTTGTTGTTGTTGTTGTTTATTTGACGTTGTTGTTGTTGTTTATTTGACGTAGTTGTTGTTGTTGACGTTGTTGTTGTTGTTGTTGTTGTTTATTTGACGTTTTTGTTGTTGTTGATGTTGTTGTTGTTGTTGTTGTTGTTGTTTATTTGACGTTGTTGTTGTTGTTGATGTTGTTGTTTTTGTTGTTGTTTTTGCTGTTGTTGTTGTTGTTGTTGTTTATTTGACGTTGTTTTAGTATTGTTGTTTATTTGACATTGTTGTTGTTATTTATTTGACGTTATTGTGGGTGACATTGTTGTTGTTGTTTATTTGACGTTGTTGTTGTTGTTGTTTATTTGACGTAGTTGTTGTTGTTGACGTTGTTGTTGTTATTTATTTGACGTTTTTGTTGTTGTTGATGTTGTTGATGTTGTTGTTTATTTGACGTTGTTGTTGTTGTTGTTCTTTATTTGACGTTGTTGTTATTTATTTGACGTTGTTGTTGTTGTTTATTTAACGTTGTTGTTGTTTATTTGACGTTTTTGTTGTTGTTGATGTTGTTGTTGTTGTTGTTGTTGTTTATTTGACGTTGTTGTTGTTGTTGTTTATTTGACGTTGTTGTTGACGGTGTTGTTGTTGTTATTTATTTGACGTTGTTGTTGTTGTTTATTTGACGTTGTTGTTGTTGACGTTGTTGTTGTTGTTGTTTATTTGACGTTGTTGTTGTTATTGACATAGTTGTTGTTGTTGTTGTTTATTTGACGTTTTTGTTGTTGTTGATGTTGTTGTTGTTTTCGTTGTTATTTATTTGACGTTGTTGTAGTTGTTTAATTGACGTTGTTGTTGTTGTTGTTGTTTATTTGACGTTGTTGTTGTTGTTGTTGTTGTTTATTTGACGTTGTTGTTGTTGTTTATTTGACGTTGTTGTTGTAGTTGTTGTTTATTTGACGTTGTTGTTGTTGACGATGTTGTTGTTGTTATTTATTTGACGTTGTTGTTGTTGTTGTTTATTTGACGTTGTTGTTGTTGACGTTGTTGTTGTTGTTGTTTATTTGACGTTGTTATTGTTGACATAGTTGTTGTTATTGTTGTTGTTTATTTGACGTTGTTGTTGTTGTTGACGTTGTTGTTTATTTGACGTTGTTGTTGTTGTTTATTTGACGTTGTTGTTGTTGTTTATTTGACGTTGTTGTTATTTATTTGACGTTGTTGTGGGTGACATTGTTGTTGTTGTTTATTTGACGTTGTTGTTGTTGTTTATTTGACGTAGTTGTTGTTGTTGACATTGGTGTTGTTGTTTATTTGACGTTTTTGTTGTTGTTGATGTTGTTGTTGTTGTTGTTTATTTGACGTTGTTGTTGTAGTTGTTGTTTATTTGACGTTATTGTTGTTGACGGTGTAGTTGTTGTTATTTATTTGACGTTGTTGTTGTTGTTGTTTATTTGATGTTGCTGTTGTTGACGTTGTTGTTGTTGTTGACATTGTTGTTGTTGTTGTTGTTTATTTGAAGTTTTTGTTGTTGTTGATGTTGTTGTTGTTTTCGTTGTTGTCTATTTGACGTTGTTGTAGTTGTTTAATTGACGTTGTTGTTGTTGTTGTTTATTTGGCGTTGTTGTTGTTGAATTGTTGTTGTTGTTGTTTATTTGACGTTGTTGTTGTTGTTTATTTGACGTTGTTGTTATTGTTGTTGTTTATTTGACGTTGTTGTTGTTATTTATTTGACGTTGTTGTGGGTGACATTGTTGTTGTTGTTGTTGTTTATTTGACGTTGTTGTTGTTGTTTATTTGACGTAGTTGTTGTTGTTGACGTTGTTGTTATTGTTGTTGTTGTTGTTTATTTGACGTTTTTGTTGTTGTTGATGTTGTTGTTGTTGTTGTTGTTTATTTGACGTTGTTGTTGTTGTTGATGTTGTTGTTTTTGTTGTTGTTTTTGCTGTTGTTGTTGTTGTTGTTGTTGTTGTTTATTTGACGTTGTTTTAGTATTGTTGTTTATTTGACATTGTTGTTGTTATTTATTTGACGTTATTGTGGGTGACATTTTTGTTGTTGTTTATTTGACGTTGTTGTTGTTGTTGTTGTTTATTTGACGTAGTTGTTGTTGTTGACGTTGTTGTTGTTGTTTATTTGACGTTTTTGTTGTTGTTGATGTTGTTGATGTTGTTGTTTATTTGACGTTGTTGTTGTTGTTGTTCTTTATTTGACGTTGTTGTTGTTTATTTGACGTTGTTGTTGTTGTTTATTTAACGTTATTGTTGTTTATTTGACGTTTTTGTTGTTGTTGATGTTGTTGTTGTTGTTGTTGTTGTTTATTTGACGTTGTTGTTGTTGTTGTTTATTAGACGTTGTTGTTGACGGTGTTGTTGTTGTTATTTATTTGACGTTGTTGTTGTTGTTTATTTGACGTTGTTGTTGTTGACGTTGTTGTTGTTGTTGTTTATTTGACGTTGTTGTTGTTATTGACATAGTTGTTGTTGTTGTTGTTGTTTATTTGACGTTTTTGTTGTTGTTTATGTTTTTGTTGTTTTCGTTGTTATTTATTTGACGTTGTTGTAGTTGTTTAATTGACGTTGTTGTTGTTGTTGTTGTTTATTTGACGTTGTTGTTGTTGTTGTTGTTTATTTGACGTTGTTGTTGTTGTTTATTTGACGTTGTTGTTGTTGTTCTTTATTTGACGTTGTTGTCGTTGTTGTTGTTTATTTGAAGTTGATGTTATTGTTGACGTTGTTGTTGTTGTTGTTGTTTATTTGACATTGTTGTTGTTGTTATTATTTATTTGACGTTGTTGTTGTTGTTGTTGTTTGGTGTTGTTGTTGTTGTATTTGACGTTGTTGTTGTTGTTTATTTGACGTTGTTGTTGTTGTTGACGTTGTTGTTGTTGTTGTTTATTTGACATTGTTGTTGTTGTTATTATTTATTTGACGTTGTTGTTGTTGTTGTTGTTTGGTGTTGTTGTTGTTGTATTTGACGTTGTTGTTGTTGTTTATTTGACGTTGTTGTTGTTGTTGTTGACGTTGTTGTTGTTGTTATTGTTTATTTGACGTTGTTGTTGTTGTTTATTTGACGTTGTTATTCTTGTTGACGTTGTTGTTGTTGTTGTTGTTGTTTATTTGACGTTTTTGTTGTTGTTGATGTTGTTGACGTTGTTGTTGTTGTTGTTTATTTGACGTTGTTGTTGTTGTTGTTGTTGTTAACATAGTTGTTGTTGTTGTTTACTTGACGTTTTTGTTGTTGTTGATGTTGTTGTTGTTTACTTGACGTTTTTGTTGTTGTTGATGTTGTTGTTGTTTTCGTTGTTGTTTATTTGACGTAGTTGTAGTTGTTTAATTGACAATGTTGTTGTTGTTGTTGTTTATTTGACGTTGTTGTTGTTGTTTATTTGACGTTGTTGTTGTTGTTCTTTATTTGACGTTGTTGTTGTTGTTTATTTGACGTTGTTGTTGTTGTTGACGTTGTTGTTGTTGTTGTTTATTTGACATTTTTGTTGTTATTGTTATTGTTTATTTGACGTAGTTGTTGTTGTTGTTCATTTGGCGTTGTTGTTGTTGTTGACGTTGTTGTTGTTGTTTATTTGACGTTGTTGTTGTTGACGTTGCTTTTGTTGTTGTTTATTTGACGTTGGTTTTGTTGTTCATTTGACGTTGTTGTTGTTGTTTATTTGACGTTATTGTTGTTCTTTATTTGACGTTGTTGTTGTTGTTTATTTGACATTGTTGTTGTTGACGTTGTTGTTGTTCTTTATTTGACGTTGTTGTTGTTGTTTATTTGACATTGTTGTTGTTGACGTTGTTGTTGTTGTTGTTTATTTGACGTTGTTGTTGTTGTTGTTTATTTGACGTTGTTGTTGTTGTTCACATAGTTGTTGTTGTTGTTGTTTATTTGACATTGTTGTTGTTGTTGACGTTGTTGTTGTTGTTTATTTGACGTTGTTGTTGTTGTTGACATAGTTGTTGTTGTTGTTGTTTATTTGACGTTGTTGTTGTTGTTGACGTTGTTGTTGTTGTTGTTTATTTGATGTTGTTGTTGTTGTTGTTTATTTGACATTGTTGTTGTTGTTGACGTTGTTGTTAATGTTGTTTATTTGACATTGTTGTTGTTGTTGTTGTTGACGTTGTTGTTGTTGTTGTTTATTTGACTTTGTTATTGTTGTTGTTTATTTGACGTTGTTGTTGTTGTTGTTGTTGTTGTTGTTTATTTGACGTTGTTGTTGTTGACGTTGTTGTTGTTGTTGTTGTTGTTTGGCGTTGTTGTTGGTGTATTTGACGTTGTTGTTGTTGTTTATTTGACGTTGTTGTTGTTGTGGACGTGACGTTGTTGTTGTTGACGTTGTTGTTGTTGTTGTTTATTTGACGTTGTTGTTGTTGTTGACATAGTTGTTGTTGTTTATTTGACGTTGTTGTTGTTGTTGACGTTGTTGTTGTTTATTTGACGTTGTTGTTGTTGTTGAAATAGTTGTTGTTGTTGTTGTTTATTTGACGTTGTTGTTGTTGACGTTGTTGTTGTTGTTGTTTATTTGACGTTGTTGTTGTTGACGTTGTTGTTGTTGTTGTTTATTTGACGTTGTTGTTGTTGTTGTTTATTTGACATTGTTGTTGTTGTTGACGTTGTTGTTGTTGTTGTTTATTTAACATTGTTGTTGTTGTTGTTGACGTTGTTGTTGTTGTTTATTTGACTTTGTTGTTGTTGTTGTTGTTGTTTATTTGACGTTGTTGTTGTTGTTGTTGACTTAGTTGTTGTTGTTGTTTATTTGACGTTGTTGTTGTTGTTGTTGACGTTGTTGTTGTTATTGACGTTGTTGTTGTTGTTTATTTGACGTTGTTGTTGTTGTTGACGTTGTTGTTGTTGTTTATTTGACGTTGTTGTTGTTGTTGTTATTGTTTATTTGACGTTGTTGTTGTTTATTTGACGTAGTTGTTGTTGTTAACGTTGTTGTTGTTGTTGTTTATTTGACGTTTTTGTTGTTGTTGATGTTGTTGTTATTGTTGTTATATATTTGACGTTGTTGTTGTTTATTTGACATTGTTGTTGTTGTTGTTTATTTGACGTTGTTGTTGTTGTTTATTTGACATTGTTGTTATTGTTGTTGTTTATTTGACGTTGTTGTTTATTTGATGTTGTTGTTGACGGTGTTGTTGTTGTTGTTGTTGTTGTTTTTTTGACGGTGTGTTGTTGTTGTTGTTGTTGTTGTTTATTTGACGTTGTTGTTTATTTGACGTTGTTGTTGTTGACGTTGTTGTTGTTGTTGTTTATTTGACGTTGTTGTTGTTGTTGACATTGTTGTTGTTGTTGTTGTTGTTTATTTGACGTTTTTGTTGTTGTTGATGTTGTTGTTGTTTTCGTTGTTGTTTATTTGACGTTGTTGTAGTTGTTTAATTGACGTTGTTGTTGTTGTTGTTTATTTGACGTTGTTGTTGTTGTTATTGTTGTTGTTGTTGTTTACTTGACGTTTTTGTTGTTGTTGATGTTGTTTATTTGACGCTGTTGTTATTGTTGTTGTTTATTTAACGTTGTTGTTGTTATTTATTTGATGTTGTTCTGGTTGACATTGTTGTTGTTGTTGTTTATTTGACGTTGTTGTTGTTGTTTATTTGACGTAGTTGTTGTTGTTGACGTTGTTGTTGTTGTTGTTGTTGTTGTTTATTTGACGTTTTTGTTGTTGTTGTTGATGTTGTTGTTGTTGTTGTTGTTTATTTGACGTTGTTGTTGTTGTTGATGTTGTTGTTTTTGTTGTTGTTGACGTTATTGTTGTTGTTGTTGTTGTTTATTTGACATTGTTTTAGTATTGTTGTTTATTTGACATTGTTGTTGTTATTTATTTGACGTTATTGTGGGTGACATTGTTGTTGTTGTTTATTTGACGTTGTTATTGTTGTTGATGTTGTTGACGTTGTTGTTTATTTGACGTTGTTGTTGTTGTTGTTCTTTATTTGACGTTGTTGTTGTTTATTTGACGTTGTTGTTGTTGTTTATTTAACGTTGTTGTTGTTGTTGTTGTTTATTTGACTTTTTTGTTGTTGTTGATGTTGTTGTTGTTGTTGTTGTTTATTTGACGTTTTTGTTGTTGTTGATGTTGTTGTTGTTTTCGTTGTTATTTATTTGACGTTGTTGTAGTTGTTTAATTGACGTTGTTGTTGTTGTTGTTTATTTGACGTTGTTGTTGTTGTTGTTGTTGTTGTTGTTGTTTATTTGACGTTGTTGTTGTTGTTCTTTATTTGACGTTGTTGTCGTTGTTGTTGTTTATTTGACGTTGATGTTGTTGTTGACGTTGTTGTTGTTGTTGTTGTTTATTTGACATTGTTGTTGTTGTTATTGTTTATTTGACGTTGTTGTTGTTGTTTTTTGGCGTTGTTGTTGTTGTATTTGACGTTGTTGTTGTTGTTTATTTGACGTTGTTGTTGTGGTTGACGTTGTTTTTGTTGTTGTTTATTTGACGTGTTTGTTGTTGTTGTTGTTGTTAACGTTGTTGTTGTTGTTGTTGTTGTTGTTGTTGTTGTTTATTTGACGTTGTTGTTGTTGTTGTTTATTTAACGTTGTTGTTGTTGACGTTGTTGTTGTTGTTATGGTTTATTTGACGTTGTTGTTGTTGTTGTTTATTTGACGTTGTTGTTCTCGTTGACGTTGTTGTTGTTGTTGTTGTTGTTTATTTGACGTTTTTGTTGTTGTTGATGTTGTTGTTGTTGTTTATTTGACATTGTTGTTGTTGTTTATTTGACGTTGTTGTTGTTGACGGTGTTGTCGTTCTTATTTATTTGTTGTTGTTGTTGTTGATGTTTATTTGACGTTGTTGTTGTTGACGTTGTTGTTGTTGTTGTTTATTTGACGTTGTTGTTGTTGTTGACATAGTTGTTGTTGTTGTTGTTTACTTGACATTTTTGTTGTTATTGATGTTGTTGTTGTTTTCGTTGTTGTTTATTTGACGTTGTTGTAGTTGTTTAATTGACAATGTTGTTGTTGTTGTTGTTTATTTGACGTTGTTGTTGTTGTTTATTTGACGTTGTTGTTGTTGTTCTTTATTTGACGCTGTTGTTGTTGTTTATTTGACGTTGTTGTTGTTGTTGACGTTGTTGTTGTTGTTGTTTATTTGACATTGTTGTTGTTATTGTTATTGTTTATTTGACGTAGTTGTTGTTGTTGTTCATTTGACGTTGTTGTTGTTGTTTATTTGACGGTGTTGTTGTTGACGTTGCTTTTGTTGTTGTTTCTTTGACGTTGTTGTTGTTGTTGTTCATTTGACGTTGTTGTTGTTGTTTATTTGACGTTGTTGTTGTTCTTTATTTGACGTTGTTGTTGTTGTTTATTTGACATTGTTGTTGTTGACGGTGTTGTTGTTGTTAATTTGACGTTGTTGTTGTTGTTGTTTATTTGACGTTGTTGTTGTTGTTCACATAGTTGTTGTTGTTGTTGTTTATTTGACATTGTTGTTGTCGTTGACGTTGTTGTTGTTGTTGTTTATTTGACGTTGTTGTTGTTGTTGTTGACATAGTTGTTGTTGTTGTTGTTTATTTGACGTTGTTGTTGTTGTTGACGTTGTTGTTGTTGTTGTTGTTTATTTGACGTTGTTGTTGTTGTTGTTTATTTGACATTATTTTTGTTGTTGACGTTGTTGTTGTTGTTGTTTATTTGACGTTGTTGTTGTTGTTCATTTGACGTTGTTGTTGTTGTTGTTTATTTGACGTTGTTGTTGACGGTGTTGTTGTTGTTGTTGTTGTTTGTTGGACGGTGTGTTGTTGTTGTTGTTGTTTATTTGACGTTGTTGTTTATTTGACGTTGTTGTTGTTGACGTTGTTGTTGTTGTTGTTTATTTGACGTTGTTGTTGTTGTTGACATTGTTGTTGTTGTTGTTGTTGTTTATCTGACGTTTTTGTTGTTGTTGATGTTGTTGTTGTTTTCGTTGTTGTCTATTTGACGTTGTTGTAGTTGTTTAATTGACGTTGTTGTTGTTGTTGTTCATTTGACGTTGTTGTTGTTGTTATTGTTGTTTGTTGTTGTTTATTTGACGTTGTTGTTGTTGTTGTTTATTTGACGTTGTTGTTATTGTTGTTGTTTATTTAACATTGTTGTTGTTATTTATTTGACGTTGTTGTGGGTGACATTGTTGTTGTTGTTGTTTATTTGACGTTGTTGTTGTTGTTTATTTGACGTAGTTGTTGTTGACGTTGTTGTTGTTGTTGTTGTTGTTTATTTGACGTTTTTGTTGTTGTTGATGTTGTTGTTGTTGTTGTTTATTTGACGTTGTTGTTGTTGTTGTTGATGTTGTTGTTTTTGTTGTTGTTGACGTTGTTGTTGTTGTTGTTGTTGTTTATTTGACGTTGTTTTAGTATTGTTGTTTATTTGACATTGTTGTTGTTATTTATTTGACATTATTGTGGGTGACATTGTTGTTGTTGTTTATTTGACGTTGTTGTTGTTGTTGATGTTGTTGACGTTGTTGTTTATTTGACGTTGTTGTTGTTGTTGTTCTTTATTTGACGTTGTTGTTGTTTATTTGACGTTGCTTTTGTTGTTGTTTATTTGACGTTGTTGTTGTTGTTGTTCATTCGACGTTGTTGTTGTTGTTTATTTGACGTTGTTGTTGTTCTTTATTTGACGTTGTTGTTGTTGTTTATTTGACATTTATGTTGTTGACGGTGTTGTTGTTGTTTATTTGACGTTGTTGTTGTTGTTGTTTATTTGACGTTGTTGTTGTTGTTCACATAGTTGTTGTTGTTGTTGTTTATTTGACATTGTTGTTGTTGTTGACGTTGTTGTTGTTGTTGTTTATTTGACGTTGTTGTTGTTGTTGTTGACATAGTTGTTGTTGTTGTTGTTTATTTGATGTTGTTGTTGTTGTTGTTGTTTATTTGACGTTGTTGTTGTTGTTGTTTATTTGACATTATTGTTGTTGTTGACGTTGTTGTTGTTGTTGTTTATTTGACATTGTTGTTGTTGTTGACGTTGTTGTTGTTGTTGTTTATTTGACTTTGTTGTTGTTGTTGTTTATTTGACGTTGTTGTTGTTGTTGTTGTTTATTTGACGTTGTTGTTGTTGTTGACGTTGTTGTTTATTTGACGTTGTTGTTGTTGTTGTTGTTGTTTGGCGTTGTTGTTGTTGTATTTGACGTTGTTGTTGTTGTTTATTTGACGTTGTTGTTGTTGTTGTTGTTGTTTATTTGACGTTGTTGTTGTTTATTTGACGTAATTGTTGTTGTTAACGTTGTTGTTGTTGTTTAATTGACGTTTTTGTTGTTATTGATGTTGTTGTTATTGTTGTTGTATATTTGACGTTTTTGTTGTTTATTTGACATTGTTGTTGTTGTTTATTTGACATTGTTGTTATTGTTGTTGTTTATTTGACGTTGTTGTTGACGGTGTTGTTGTTGTTGTTGTTGTTTGTTTGACATTGTTGTCGTTGTTGTTGTTGTTTATTTGATGATGTTGTTGTTGTTGTTCTTTATTTGGCGTTGTTATTGTTTATTTGACGTTGTTGTTGTTTATTTGACGTTGTTGTTGTAGTTGTTGTTTATTTGACGTTGTTGTTGTTGACGATGTTGTTGTTGTTATTTATTTGACGTTGTTGTTGTTGTTGTTTATTTGACGTTGTTGTTGTTGACGTTGTTGTTGTTGTTGTTTATTTGACGTTGTTGTTGTTGACATAGTTGTTGTTATTGTTGTTGTTTATTTGACGTTGTTGTTGTTGTTGACGTTGTTGTTTATTTGACGTTGTTGTTGTTGTTTATTTGACGTTGTTGTTGTTGTTTATTTGACGTTGTTGTTATTTATTTGACGTTGTTGTGGGTGACATTGTTGTTGTTGTTTATTTGACGTTGTTGTTGTTGTTGTTTATTTGACGTAGTTGTTATTGTTGACATTGGTGTTGTTGTTTATTTGACGTTTTTGTTGTTGTTGATGTTGTTGTTGTTGTTGTTTATTTGACGTTGTTGTTGTAGTTGTTGTTTATTTGACGTTGTTGTTGTTGACGGTGTAGTTGTTGTTGTTGACGTTGTTGTTGTTGTTGTTGTTGTTGTTGTTGTTTATTTGACGTTTTTGTTGTTGTTGATGTTGTTGTTGTTGTTGTTGTTTATTTGACGTTGTTGTTGTTGTTGATGTTGTTGTTTTTGTTGTTGTTTTTTCCTGTTGTTGTTGTTGTTGTTGTTTATTTGACGTTGTTTTAGTATTGTTGTTTATTTGACATTGTTGTTGTTATTTATTTGACGTTATTGTGGGTGACATTTTTGTTGTTGTTTATTTGACGTTGTTGTTGTTGTTGTTTATTTGACGTAGTTGTTGTTGTTGACGTTGTTGTTGTTGTTTATTTGACGTTTTTGTTGTTGTTGATGTTGTTGATGTTGTTGTTTATTTGACGTTGTTGTTGTTGTTGTTCTTTATTTGACGTTGTTGTTGTTTATTTGACGTTGTTGTTGTTGTTTATTTAACGTTATTGTTGTTTATTTGACGTTTTTGTTGTTGTTGATGTTGTTGTTGTTGTTGTTGTTGTTTATTTGACGTTGTTGTTGTTGTTGTTTATTTGACGTTGTTGTTGACGGTGTTGTTGTTGTTATTTATTTGACGTTGTTGTTGTTGTTTATTTGACGTTGTTGTTGTTGACGTTGTTGTTGTTGTTGTTTATTTGACGTTGTTGTTGTTATTGACATAGTTGTTGTTGTTGTTGTTTATTTGACGTTTTTGTTGTTGTTTATGTTGTTGTTGTTTTCGTTGTTATTTATTTGACGTTGTTGTAGTTGTTTAATTGACGTTGTTGTTGTTGTTGTTGTTTATTTGACGTTGTTGTTGTTGTTGTTGTTGTTTATTTGACGTTGTTGTTGTTGTTTATTTGACGTTGTTGTTGTTGTTCTTTATTTGACGTTGTTGTCGTTGTTGTTGTTTATTTGAAGTTGATGTTATTGTTGACGTTGTTGTTGTTGTTGTTGTTGTTTATTTGACATTGTTGTTGTTGTTATTATTTATTTGACGTTGTTGTTGTTGTTGTTGTTTGGTGTTGTTGTTGTTGTATTTGACGTTGTTGTTGTTGTTTATTTGACGTTGTTGTTGTTGTTGACGTTGTTGTTGTTGTTGTTTATTTGACATTGTTGTTGTTGTTATTATTTATTTGACGTTGTTGTTGTTGTTGTTGTTGTTTGGTGTTGTTGTTGTTGTATTTGACGTTGTTGTTGTTGTTTATTTGACGTTGTTGTTGTTGTTGACGTTGTTGTTGTTGTTATTGTTTATTTGACGTTGTTGTTGTTGTTTATTTGACGTTGTTGTTCTTGTTGACGTTGTTGTTGTTGTTGTTGTTTATTTGACGTTTTTGTTGTTGTTGATGTTGTTGACGTTGTTGTTGTTGTTGTTTATTTGACGTTGTTGTTGTTGTTGTTGTTGTTAACATAGTTGTTGTTGTTGTTTACTTGACGTTTTTGTTGTTGTTGATGTTGTTGTTGTTTACTTGACGTTTTTGTTGTTGTTGATGTTGTTGTTGTTTTCGTTGTTGTTTATTTGACGTAGTTGTAGTTGTTTAATTGACAATGTTGTTGTTGTTGTTGTTTATTTGACGTTGTTGTTGTTGTTTATTTGACGTTGTTGTTGTTGTTCTTTATTTGACGTTGTTGTTGTTGTTGTTTATTTGACGTTGTTGTTGTTGTTGACGTTGTTGTTGTTGTTGTTTATTTGACATTTTTGTTGTTATTGTTATTGTTTATTTGACGTAGTTGTTGTTGTTGTTCATTTGGCGTTGTTGTTGTTGTTGACGTTGTTGTTGTTGTTTATTTGACGTTGTTGTTGTTGACGTTGCTTTTGTTGTTGTTTATTTGACGTTGTTGTTGTTGTTCATTTGACGTTGTTGTTGTTGTTTATTTGACGTTATTGTTGTTCTTTATTTGACGTTGTTGTTGTTGTTTATTTGACATTGTTGTTGTTGACGTTGTTGTTGTTCTTTATTTGACGTTGTTGTTGTTGTTTATTTGACATTGTTGTTGTTGACGTTGTTGTTGTTGTTTATTTGACGTTGTTGTTGTTGTTTATTTGACGTTGTTGTTGTTGTTCACATAGTTGTTGTTGTTGTTGTTTATTTGACATTGTTGTTGTTGTTGTTTATTTGACGTTGTTGTTGTTGTTGACATAGTTGTTGTTGTTGTTTATTTGACGTTGTTGTTGTTGTTGACGTTGTTGTTGTTGTTGTTTATTTGATGTTGTTGTTGTTGTTGTTTATTTGACATTGTTGTTGTTGTTGACGTTGTTGTTAATGTTGTTTATTTGACATTGTTGTTGTTGTTGTTGTTGACGTTGTTGTTGTTGTTGTTTATTTGACTTTGTTATTGTTGTTGTTTATTTGACGTTGTTGTTGTTGTTGTTGTTGTTGTTGTTGTTGTTTATTTGACGTTGTTGTTGTTGACGTTGTTGTTGTTGTTGTTGTTGTTGTTGTTGTTTGATTGGCGTTGTTGTTGGTGTATTTGACGTTGTTGTTGTTGTTTATTTGACGTTGTTGTTGTTGTGGACGTGACGTTGTTGTTGTTGACGTTGTTGTTGTTGTTGTTTATTTGACGTTGTTGTTGTTGTTGACATAGTTGTTGTTGTTTATTTGACGTTGTTGTTGTTGTTGACGTTGTTGTTGTTTATTTGACGTTGTTGTTGTTGTTGAAATAGTTGTTGTTGTTGTTGTTTATTTGACGTTGTTGTTGTTGACGTTGTTGTTGTTGTTGTTTATTTGACGTTGTTGTTGTTGACATAGTTGTTGTTGTTGTTGTTTATTTGACGTTGTTGTTGTTGTTGACGTTGTTGTTGTTGTTGTTGTTTATTTGACGTTGTTGTTGTTGTTGTTTATTTGACATTATTTTTGTTGTTGACGTTGTTGTTGTTGTTGTTTATTTGACGTTGTTGTTGTTGTTCATTTGACGTTGTTGTTGTTGTTGTTTATTTGACGTTGTTGTTTATTTGACGTTGTTGTTGACGGTGTTGTTGTTGTTGTTTGTTGGACGGTGTGTTGTTGTTGTTGTTGTTTATTTGACGTTGTTGTTTATTTGACGTTGTTGTTGTTGACGTTGTTGTTGTTGTTGTTTATTTGACGTTGTTGTTGTTGTTGACATTGTTGTTGTTGTTGTTGTTGTTTATCTGACGTTTTTGTTGTTGTTGATGTTGTTGTTGTTTTCGTTGTTGTTTATTTGACGTTGTTGTAGTTGTTTAATTGACGTTGTTGTTGTTGTTGTTCATTTGACGTTGTTGTTGTTGTTATTGTTGTTGTTGTTGTTTATTTGACGTTGTTGTTGTTGTTGTTTATTTGACGTTGTTGTTATTGTTGTTGTTTATTTAACATTGTTGTTGTTATTTATTTGACGTTGTTGTGGGTGACATTGTTGTTGTTGTTGTTTATTTGACGTTGTTGTTGTTGTTTATTTGACGTAGTTGTTGTTGTTGACGTTGTTGTTGTTGTTGTTGTTGTTTATTTGACGTTTTTGTTGTTGTTGATGTTGTTGTTGTTGTTGTTTATTTGACGTTGTTGTTGTTGTTGTTGATGTTGTTGTTTTTGTTGTTGTTGACGTTGTTGTTGTTGTTGTTGTTGTTTATTTGACGTTGTTTTAGTATTGTTGTTTATTTGACATTGTTGTTGTTATTTATTTGACATTATTGTGGGTGACATTGTTGTTGTTGTTTATTTGACGTTGTTGTTGTTGTTGATGTTGTTGACGTTGTTGTTTATTTGACGTTGTTGTTGTTGTTGTTCTTTATTTGACGTTGTTGTTGTTTATTTGACGTTGCTTTTGTTGTTGTTTATTTGACGTTGTTGTTGTTGTTGTTCATTCGACGTTGTTGTTGTTGTTTATTTGACGTTGTTGTTGTTCTTTATTTGACGTTGTTGTTGTTGTTTATTTGACATTTATGTTGTTGACGGTGTTGTTGTTGTTTATTTGACGTTGTTGTTTTTGTTGTTTATTTGACGTTGTTGTTGTTGTTCACATAGTTGTTGTTGTTGTTGTTTATTTGACATTGTTGTTGTTGTTGACGTTGTTGTTGTTGTTGTTTATTTGACGTTGTTGTTGTTGTTGTTGACATAGTTGTTGTTGTTGTTGTTTATTTGATGTTGTTGTTGTTATTGTTGTTTATTTGACGTTGTTGTTGTTGTTGTTTATTTGACATTATTGTTGTTGTTGACGTTGTTGTTGTTGTTGTTGTTTATTTGACATTGTTGTTGTTGTTGACGTTGTTGTTGTTGTTGTTTATTTGACTTTGTTGTTGTTGTTGTTTATTTGACGTTGTTGTTGTTGTTGTTGTTTATTTGACGTTGTTGTTGTTGTTGACGTTGTTGTTTATTTGACGTTGTTGTTGTTGTTGTTGTTGTTTGGCGTTGTTGTTGTTGTATTTGACGTTGTTGTTGTTGTTTATTTGACGTTGTTGTTGTTGTTGTTGTTGTTTATTTGACGTTGTTATTGTTTATTTGACGTAATTGTTGTTGTTAACGTTGTTGTTGTTGTTGTTTAATTGACGTTTTTGTTGTTATTGATGTTGTTGTTATTGTTGTTGTATATTTGACGTTTTTGTTGTTTATTTGACATTGTTGTTGTTGTTGTTTATTTGACATTGTTGTTATTGTTGTTGTTTATTTGACGTTGTTGTTGACGGTGTTGTTGTTGTTGTTGTTGTTTGTTTGACATTGTTGTCGTTGTTGTTGTTGTTTATTTGATGATGTTGTTGTTGTTGTTCTTTATTTGGCGTTGTTATTGTTTATTTGACGTTGTTGTTGTTTATTTGACGTTGTTGTTGTAGTTGTTGTTTATTTGACGTTGTTGTTGTTGACGATGTTGTTGTTGTTATTTATTTGACGTTGTTGTTGTTGTTGTTTATTTGACGTTGTTGTTGTTGACGTTGTTGTTGTTGTTGTTTATTTGACGTTGTTGTTGTTGACATAGTTGTTGTTATTGTTGTTGTTTATTTGACGTTGTTGTTGTTGTTGACGTTGTTGTTGTTGTTTATTTGACGTTGTTGTTGTTGTTTATTTGACGTTGTTGTTATTTATTTGACGTTGTTGTGGGTGACATTGTTGTTGTTGTTTATTTGACGTTGTTGTTGTTGTTTATTTGACGTAGTTGTTATTGTTGACATTGGTGTTGTTGTTTATTTGACGTTTTTGTTGTTGTTGATGTTGTTGTTGTTGTTGTTGTTTATTTGACGTTGTTGTTGTAGTTGTTGTTTATTTGACGTTGTTGTTGTTGACGGTGTAGTTGTTGTTATTTATTTGACGTTGTTGTTGTTGTTTATTTGATGTTGTTGTTGTTGACGTTGTTGTTGTTGTTGACATTGTTGTTGTTGTTGTTGTTGTTGTTTATTTGACGTTTTTGTTGTTGTTGATGTTGTTGTTGTTTTCGTTGTTGTCTATTTGACGTTGTTGTAGTTGTTTAATTGACGTTGTTGTTGTTGTTGTTTATTTGGCGTTGTTGTTGTTGTTATTGTTGTTGTTGTTGTTGTTTATTTGACGTTGTTGTTGTTGTTTATTTGACGTTGTTGTTATTGTTGTTGTTTATTTGACGTTGTTGTTGTTATTTATTTGACGTTGTTGTGGGTGACATTGTTGTTGTTGTTGTTTATTTGACGTTGTTGTTGTTGTTTATTTGACGTAGTTGTTGTTGTTGACGTTGTTGTTGTTGTTGTTGTTGTTGTTTATTTGACGTTTTTGTTGTTGTTGATGTTGTTGTTGTTGTTGTTGTTGTTTATTTGACGTTGTTGTTGTTGTTGATGTTGTTGTTTTTGTTGTTGTTTTTGCTGTTGTTGTTGTTGTTGTTGTTTATTTGACGTTGTTTTAGTATTGTTGTTTATTTGACATTGTTGTTGTTATTTATTTGACGTTATTGTGGGTGACATTGTTGTTGTTGTTTATTTGACGTTGTTGTTGTTGTTGTTTATTTGACGTAGTTGTTGTTGTTGACGTTGTTGTTGTTGTTTATTTGACGTTTTTGTTGTTGTTGATGTTGTTGATGTTGTTGTTTATTTGACGTTGTTGTTGTTGTTGTTCTTTATTTGACGTTGTTGTTATTTATTTGACGTTGTTGTTGTTGTTTATTTAACGTTGTTGTTGTTTATTTGACGTTTTTGTTGTTGTTGATGTTGTTGTTGTTGTTGTTGTTTATTTGACGTTGTTGTTGTTGTTGTTTATTTGACGTTGTTGTTGACGGTGTTGTTGTTGTTATTTATTTGACGTTGTTGTTGTTGTTTATTTGACGTTGTTGTTGTTGACGTTGTTGTTGTTGTTGTTTATTTGACGTTGTTGTTGTTATTGACATAGTTGTTGTTGTTGTTGTTTATTTGACGTTTTTGTTGTTGTTGATGTTGTTGTTGTTTTCGTTGTTATTTATTTGACGTTGTTGTAGTTGTTTAATTGACGTTGTTGTTGTTGTTGTTGTTTATTTGACGTTGTTGTTGTTGTTGTTGTTGTTGTTTATTTGACGTTGTTGTTGTTGTTTATTTGACGTTGTTGTAGTTGTTGTTTATTTGACGTTGTTGTTGTTGACGATGTTGTTGTTGTTATTTATTTGACGTTGTTGTTGTTGTTGTTTATTTGACGTTGTTGTTGTTGACGTTGTTGTTGTTGTTGTTTATTTGACGTTGTTGTTGTTGACATAGTTGTTGTTATTGTTGTTGTTTATTTGACGTTGTTGTTGTTGTTGACGTTGTTGTTTATTTGACGTTGTTGTTGTTGTTTATTTGACGTTGTTGTTGTTGTTTATTTGACGTTGTTGTTATTTATTTGACGTTGTTGTGGGTGACATTGTTGTTGTTGTTTATTTGACGTTGTTGTTGTTGTTTATTTGACGTAGTTGTTGTTGTTGACATTGGTGTTGTTGTTTATTTGACGTTTTTGTTGTTGTTGATGTTGTTGTTGTTGTTGTTTATTTGACGCTGTTGTTGTAGTTGTTGTTTATTTGACGTTATTGTTGTTGACGGTGTAGTTGTTGTTATTTATTTGACGTTGTTGTTGTTGTTGTTTATTTGATGTTGCTGTTGTTGACGTTGTTGTTGTTGTTGACATTGTGGTTGTTGTTGTTGTTGTTTATTTGAAGTTTTTGTTGTTGTTGATGTTGTTGTTGTTTTCGTTGTTGTCTATTTGACGTTGTTGTAGTTGTTTAATTGACGTTGTTGTTGTTGTTTATTTGGCGTTGTTGTTGTTGAATTGTTGTTGTTGTTGTTTATTTGACGTTGTTGTTGTTGTTTATTTGACGTTGTTATTATTGTTGTTGTTTATTTGACGTTGTTGTTGTTATTTATTTGACGTTGTTGTGGGTGACATTGTTGTTGTTGTTGTTGTTTATTTGACGTTGTTGTTGTTGTTTATTTGACGTAGTTGTTGTTGTTGACGTTGTTGTTGTTGTTGTTGTTGTTGTTTATTTGACGTTTTTGTTGTTGTTGATGTTGTTGTTGTTGTTGTTGTTTATTTGACGTTGTTGTTGTTGTTGATGTTGTTGTTTTTGTTGTTGTTTTTTCCTGTTGTTGTTGTTGTTGTTGTTTATTTGACGTTGTTTTAGTATTGTTGTTTATTTGACATTGTTGTTGTTGTTTATTTGACGTTGTTGTTGTTGTTGTTGTTTATTTGACGTAGTTGTTGTTGTTGACGTTGTTGTTGTTGTTTATTTGACGTTTTTGTTGTTGTTGATGTTGTTGATGTTGTTGTTTATTTGACGTTGTTGTTGTTGTTCTTTATTTGACGTTGTTGTTGTTTATTTGACGTTGTTGTTGTTGTTTATTTAACGTTATTGTTGTTTATTTGACGTTTTTGTTGTTGTTGATGTTGTTGTTGTTGTTGTTGTTTATTTGACGTTGTTGTTGTTGTTGTTTATTTGACGTTGTTGTTGACGGTGTTGTTGTTGTTATTTATTTGACGTTGTTGTTGTTGTTTATTTGACGTTGTTGTTGTTGACGTTGTTGTTGTTGTTGTTTATTTGACGTTGTTGTTGTTATTGACATAGTTGTTGTTGTTGTTGTTTATTTGACGTTTTTGTTGTTGTTTATGTTGTTGTTGTTTTCGTTGTTATTTATTTGACGTTGTTGTAGTTGTTTAATTGACGTTGTTGTTGTTGTTGTTTATTTGACGTTGTTGTTGTTGTTGTTGTTGTTTATTTGACGTTGTTGTTGTTGTTTATTTGACGTTGTTGTTGTTGTTCTTTATTTGACGTTGTTGTCGTTGTTGTTGTTTATTTGAAGTTGATGTTATTGTTGACGTTGTTGTTGTTGTTGTTGTTTATTTGACATTGTTGTTGTTGTTATTATTTATTTGACGTTGTTGTTGTTGTTGTTTGGTGTTGTTGTTGTTGTATTTGACGTTGTTGTTGTTGTTTATTTGACGTTGTTGTTGTTGTTGACGTTGTTGTTGTTGTTGTTTATTTGACATTGTTGTTGTTGTTATTATTTATTTGACGTTGTTGTTGTTGTTGTTGTTGTTTGGTGTTGTTGTTGTTGTATTTGACGTTGTTGTTGTTGTTTATTTGACGTTGTTGTTGTTGTTGACGTTGTTGTTGTTGTTATTGTTTATTTGACGTTGTTGTTGTTGTTTATTTGACGTTGTTGTTCTTGTTGACGTTGTTGTTGTTGTTGTTGTTTATTTGACGTTTTTGTTGTTGTTGATGTTGTTGACGTTGTTGTTGTTGTTGTTTATTTGACGTTGTTGTTGTTGTTGTTGTTGTTAACATAGTTGTTGTTGTTGTTTACTTGACGTTTTTGTTGTTGTTGATGTTGTTGTTGTTTACTTGACGTTTTTGTTGTTGTTGATGTTGTTGTTGTTTTCGTTGTTGTTTATTTGACGTAGTTGTAGTTGTTTAATTGACAATGTTGTTGTTGTTGTTGTTTATTTGACGTTGTTGTTGTTGTTTATTTGACGTTGTTGTTGTTGTTCTTTATTTGACGTTGTTGTTGTTGTTTATTTGACGTTGTTGTTGTTGTTGACGTTGTTGTTGTTGTTGTTTATTTGACATTTTTGTTGTTATTGTTATTGTTTATTTGACGTAGTTGTTGTTGTTGTTCATTTGGCGTTGTTGTTGTTGTTGACGTTGTTGTTGTTGTTTATTTGACGTTGTTGTTGTTGACGTTGCTTTTGTTGTTGTTTATTTGACGTTGTTGTTGTTGTTCATTTGACGTTGTTGTTGTTGTTTATTTGACGTTATTGTTGTTCTTTATTTGACGTTGTTGTTGTTGTTTATTTGACATTGTTGTTGTTGACGTTGTTGTTGTTCTTTATTTGACGTTGTTGTTGTTGTTTATTTGACATTGTTGTTGTTGACGTTGTTGTTGTTGTTTATTTGACGTTGTTGTTGTTGTTGTTTATTTGACGTTGTTGTTGTTGTTCACATAGTTGTTGTTGTTGTTGTTTATTTGACATTGTTGTTGTTGTTGACGTTGTTGTTGTTGTTTATTTGACGTTGTTGTTGTTGTTGACATAGTTGTTGTTGTTGTTTATTTGACGTTGTTGTTGTTGTTGACGTTGTTGTTGTTGTTGTTTATTTGATGTTGTTGTTGTTGTTGTTTATTTGACATTGTTGTTGTTGTTGACGTTGTTGTTAATGTTGTTTATTTGACATTGTTGTTGTTGTTGTTGTTGACGTTGTTGTTGTTGTTGTTTATTTGACTTTGTTATTGTTGTTGTTTATTTGACGTTGTTGTTGTTGTTGTTGTTGTTGTTGTTGTTGTTTATTTGACGTTGTTGTTGTTGACGTTGTTGTTGTTGTTGTTGTTGTTTGGCGTTGTTGTTGGTGTATTTGACGTTGTTGTTGTTGTTTATTTGACGTTGTTGTTGTTGTGGACGTGACGTTGTTGTTGTTGACGTTGTTGTTGTTGTTGTTTATTTGACGTTGTTGTTGTTGTTGACATAGTTGTTATTGTTTATTTGACGTTGTTGTTGTTGTTGACGTTGTTGTTGTTTATTTGACGTTGTTGTTGTTGTTGAAATAGTTGTTGTTGTTGTTGTTTATTTGACGTTGTTGTTGTTGACGTTGTTGTTGTTGTTGTTTATTTGACGTTGTTGTTGTTGACATAGTTGTTGTTGTTGTTGTTTATTTGACGTTGTTGTTGTTGTTGACGTTGTTGTTGTTGTTGTTGTTTATTTGACGTTGTTGTTGTTGTTGTTTATTTGACATTATTTTTGTTGTTGACGTTGTTGTTGTTGTTGTTTATTTGACGTTGTTGTTGTTGTTCATTTGACGTTGTTGTTGTTGTTGTTTATTTGACGTTGTTGTTTATTTGACGTTGTTGTTGACGGTGTTGTTGTTGTTGTTGTTGTTTGTTGGACGGTGTGTTGTTGTTGTTGTTGTTTATTTGACGTTGTTGTTTATTTGACGTTGTTGTTGTTGACGTTGTTGTTGTTGTTGTTTATTTGACGTTGTTGTTGTTGTTGACATTGTTGTTGTTGTTGTTGTTGTTTATCTGACGTTTTTGTTGTTGTTGATGTTGTTGTTGTTTTCGTTGTTGTTTAGTTGACGTTGTTGTAGTTGTTTAATTGACGTTGTTGTTGTTGTTGTTCATTTGACGTTGTTGTTGTTATTATTGTTGTTGTTGTTGTTTATTTGACGTTGTTGTTGTTGTTGTTTATTTGACGTTGTTGTTATTGTTGTTGTTTATTTAACATTGTTGTTGTTATTTATTTGACGTTGTTGTGGGTGACATTGTTGTTGTTGTTGTTTATTTGACGTTGTTGTTGTTGTTTATTTGACGTAGTTGTTGTTGTTGACGTTGTTGTTGTTGTTGTTGTTGTTGTTGTTTATTTGACGTTTTTGTTGTTGTTGATGTTGTTGTTGTTGTTGTTTATTTGACGTTGTTGTTGTTGTTGTTGATGTTGTTGTTTTTGTTGTTGTTGACGTTGTTGTTGTTGTTGTTGTTGTTTATTTGACGTTGTTTTAGTATTGTTGTTTATTTGACATTGTTGTTGTTATTTATTTGACATTATTGTGGGTGACATTGTTGTTGTTGTTTATTTGACGTTGTTGTTGTTGTTGATGTTGTTGACGTTGTTGTTTATTTGACGTTGTTGTTGTTGTTGTTCTTTATTTGACGTTGTTGTTGTTTATTTGACGTTGCTTTTGTTGTTGTTTATTTGACGTTGTTGTTGTTGTTGTTCATTCGACGTTGTTGTTGTTGTTTATTTGACGTTGTTGTTGTTCTTTATTTGACGTTGTTGTTGTTGTTTATTTGACATTTATGTTGTTGACGGTGTTGTTGTTGTTTATTTGACGTTGTTGTTGTTGTTGTTTATTTGACGTTGTTGTTGTTGTTCACATAGTTGTTGTTGTTGTTGTTTATTTGACATTGTTGTTGTTGTTGACGTTGTTGTTGTTGTTGTTTATTTGACGTTGTTGTTGTTGTTGTTGACATAGTTGTTGTTGTTGTTGTTTATTTGATGTTGTTGTTGTTGTTGTTGTTTATTTGACGTTGTTGTTGTTGTTGTTGTTTATTTGACATTATTGTTGTTGTTGACGTTGTTGTTGTTGTTGTTGTTTATTTGACATTGTTGTTGTTGTTGACGTTGTTGTTGTTGTTGTTTATTTGACTTTGTTGTTGTTGTTGTTTATTTGACGTTGTTGTTGTTGTTGTTGTTTATTTGACGTTGTTGTTGTTGTTGACGTTGTTGTTTATTTGACGTTGTTGTTGTTGTTGTTGTTGTTTGGCGTTGTTGTTGTTGTATTTGACGTTGTTGTTGTTGTTTATTTGACGTTGTTGTTGTTGTTGTTGTTGTTTATTTGACGTTGTTGTTGTTTATTTGACGTAATTGTTGTTGTTAACGTTGTTGTTGTTGTTGTTTAATTGACGTTTTTGTTGTTATTGATGTTGTTGTTATTGTTGTTGTATATTTGACGTTTTTGTTGTTTATTTGACATTGTTGTTGTTGTTGTTTATTTGACATTGTTGTTATTGTTGTTGTTTATTTGACGTTGTTGTTGACGGTGTTGTTGTTGTTGTTGTTGTTTGTTTGACATTGTTGTCGTTGTTGTTGTTGTTTATTTGATGATGTTGTTGTTGTTGTTCTTTATTTGGCGTTGTTATTGTTTATTTGACGTTGTTGTTGTAGTTGTTGTTTATTTGACGTTGTTGTTGTTGACGATGTTGTTGTTGTTATTTATTTGACGTTGTTGTTGTTGTTGTTTATTTGACGTTGTTGTTGTTGACGTTGTTGTTGTTGTTGTTTATTTGACGTTGTTGTTGTTGACATAGTTGTTGTTGTTTATTTGACGTTGTTGTTGTTGTTGACGTTGTCGTTTATTTGACGTTGTTGTTGTTGTTTATTTGACGTTGTTGTTGTTGTTTATTTGACGTTGTTGTTATTTATTTGACGTTGTTGTGGGTGACATTGTTGTTGTTGTTTATTTGACGTTGTTGTTGTTGTTTATTTGACGTAGTTGTTATTGTTGACATTGGTGTTGTTGTTTATTTGACGTTTTTGTTGTTGTTGATGTTGTTGTTGTTGTTGTTTATTTGACGTTGTTGTTGTAGTTGTTGTTTATTTGACGTTGTTGTTGTTGACGGTGTAGTTGTTGTTATTTATTTGACGTTGTTGTTGTTGTTGTTTATTTGATGTTGTTGTTGTTGACGTTGTTGTTGTTGTTGACATTGTTGTTGTTGTTGTTGTTGTTTATTTGACGTTTTTGTTGTTGTTGATGTTGTTGTTGTTTTCGTTGTTGTCTATTTGACGTTGTTATAGTTGTTTAATTGACGTTGTTGTTGTTGTTGTTTATTTGGCATTGTTGTTGTTGTTATTGTTGTTGTTGTTGTTTATTTGACGTTGTTGTTGTTGTTTATTTGACGTTGTTGTTATTGTTGTTGTTTATTTGACGTTGTTGGTTTTGACGGTGTTGTTGTTGTTTATTTGACGTAGTTGTTGTTGTTGACGTTGTTGTTGTTGTTGTTGTTGTTGTTTATTTGACGTTTTTGTTGTTGTTGATGTTGTTGTTGTTGTTGTTGTTTATTTGACGTTGTTGTTGTTGTTGATGTTGTTGTTTTTGTTGTTGTTTTTTCCTGTTGTTGTTGTTGTTGTTGTTTATTTGACGTTGTTTTAGTATTGTTGTTTATTTGACATTGTTGTTGTTATTTATTTGACGTTATTGTGGGTGACATTTTTGTTGTTGTTTATTTGACGTTGTTGTTGTTGTTGTTGTTTATTTGACGTAGTTGTTGTTGTTGACGTTGTTGTTGTTGTTTATTTGACGTTTTTGTTGTTGTTGATGTTGTTGATGTTGTTGTTTATTTGACGTTGTTGTTGTTGTTCTTTATTTGACGTTGTTGTTGTTTATTTGACGTTGTTGTTGTTGTTTATTTAACGTTATTGTTGTTTATTTGACGTTTTTGTTGTTGTTGATGTTGTTGTTGTTGTTGTTGTTTATTTGACGTTGTTGTTGTTGTTGTTTATTTGACGTTGTTGTTGACGGTGTTGTTGTTGTTATTTATTTGACGTTGTTGTTGTTGTTTATTTGACGTTGTTGTTGTTGTTGTTGTTTATTTGACGTTGTTGTTGTTATTGACATAGTTGTTGTTGTTGTTGTTTATTTGACGTTTTTGTTGTTGTTTATGTTGTTGTTGTTTTTGTTGTTATTTATTTGACGTTGTTGTAGTTGTTTAATTGACGTTGTTGTTGTTGTTGTTGTTTATTTGACGTTGTTGTTGTTGTTGTTGTTGTTTATTTGACGTTGTTGTTGTTGTTTATTTGACGTTGTTGTTGTTGTTCTTTATTTGACGTTGTTGTCGTTGTTGTTGTTTATTTGAAGTTGATGTTATTGTTGACGTTGTTGTTGTTGTTGTTGTTTATTTGACATTGTTGTTGTTGTTATTATTTATTTGACGTTGTTGTTGTTGTTGTTGTTTGGTGTTGTTGTTGTTGTATTTGACGTTGTTGTTGTTGTTTATTTGACGTTGTTGTTGTTGTTGACGTTGTTGTTGTTGTTGTTTATTTGACATTGTTGTTGTTGTTATTATTTATTTGACGTTGTTGTTGTTGTTGTTGTTGTTTGGTGTTGTTGTTGTTGTATTTGACGTTGTTGTTGTTGTTTATTTGACGTTGTTGTTGTTGTTGACGTTGTTGTTGTTGTTATTGTTTATTTGACGTTGTTGTTGTTGTTTATTTGACGTTGTTGTTCTTGTTGACGTTGTTGTTGTTGTTGTTGTTTATTTGACGTTTTTGTTGTTGTTGATGTTGTTGACGTTGTTGTTGTTGTTGTTTATTTGACGTTGTTGTTGTTGTTGTTGTTGTTGTTAACATAGTTGTTGTTGTTGTTTACTTGACGTTTTTGTTGTTGTTGATGTTGTTGTTGTTTACTTGACGTTTTTGTTGTTGTTGATGTTGTTGTTGTTTTCGTTGTTGTTTATTTGACGTAGTTGTAGTTGTTTAATTGACAATGTTGTTGTTGTTGTTGTTTATTTGACGTTGTTGTTGTTGTTTATTTGACGTTGTTGTTGTTGTTCTTTATTTGACGTTGTTGTTGTTGTTTATTTGACGTTGTTGTTGTTGTTGACGTTGTTGTTGTTGTTGTTTATTTGACATTTTTGTTGTTATTGTTATTGTTTATTTGACGTAGTTGTTGTTGTTGTTCATTTGGCGTTGTTGTTGTTGTTGACGTTGTTGTTGTTGTTTATTTGACGTTGTTGTTGTTGACGTTGCTTTTGTTGTTGTTTATTTGACGTTGTTGTTGTTGTTCATTTGACGTTGTTGTTGTTGTTTATTTGACGTTATTGTTGTTCTTTATTTGACGTTGTTGTTGTTGTTTATTTGACATTGTTGTTGTTGACGTTGTTGTTGTTCTTTATTTGACGTTGTTGTTGTTGTTTATTTGACATTGTTGTTGTTGACGTTGTTGTTGTTGTTTATTTGACGTTGTTGTTGTTGTTGTTTATTTGATGTTGTTGTTGTTGTTCACATAGTTGTTGTTGTTGTTGTTTATTTGACATTGTTGTTGTTGTTGACGTTGTTGTTGTTGTTTATTTGACGTTGTTGTTGTTGTTGACATAGTTGTTGTTGTTGTTTATTTGACGTTGTTGTTGTTGTTGACGTTGTTGTTGTTGTTGTTTATTTGATGTTGTTGTTGTTGTTGTTTATTTGACATTGTTGTTGTTGTTGACGTTGTTGTTAATGTTGTTTATTTGACATTGTTGTTGTTGTTGTTGTTGACGTTGTTGTTGTTGTTGTTTATTTGACTTTGTTATTGTTGTTGTTTATTTGACGTTGTTGTTGTTGTTGTTGTTGTTGTTGTTTATTTGACGTTGTTGTTGTTGACGTTGTTGTTGTTGTTGTTGTTGTTGTTGTTTGGCGTTGTTGTTGGTGTATTTGACGTTGTTGTTGTTGTTTATTTGACGTTGTTGTTGTTGTGGACGTGACGTTGTTGTTGTTGACGTTGTTGTTGTTGTTGTTTATTTGACGTTGTTGTTGTTGTTGACATAGTTGTTGTTGTTTATTTGACGTTGTTGTTGTTGTTGACGTTGTTGTTGTTTATTTGACGTTGTTGTTGTTGTTGAAATAGTTGTTGTTGTTGTTGTTTATTTGACGTTGTTGTTGTTGTTGTTTATTTGACGTTGTTGTTGTTGACATAGTTGTTGTTGTTGTTGTTTATTTGACGTTGTTGTTGTTGTTGACGTTGTTGTTGTTGTTGTTGTTTATTTGACGTTGTTGTTGTTGTTGTTTATTTGACATTATTTTTGTTGTTGACGTTGTTGTTGTTGTTGTTTATTTGACGTTGTTGTTGTTGTTCATTTGACGTTGTTGTTGTTGTTGTTTATTTGACGTTGTTGTTTATTTGACGTTGTTGTTGACGGTGTTGTTGTTGTTGTTGTTGTTTGTTGGACGGTGTGTTGTTGTTGTTGTTGTTTATTTGACGTTGTTGTTTATTTGACGTTGTTGTTGTTGACGTTGTTGTTGTTGTTGTTTATTTGACGTTGTTGTTGTTGTTGACATTGTTGTTGTTGTTGTTGTTGTTTATCTGACGTTTTTGTTGTTGTTGATGTTGTTGTTGTTTTCGTTGTTGTTTATTTGACGTTGTTGTAGTTGTTTAATTGACGTTGTTGTTGTTGTTGTTCATTTGACGTTGTTGTTGTTGTTATTGTTGTTGTTGTTGTTTATTTGACGTTGTTGTTGATGTTGTTTATTTGACGTTGTTGTTATTGTTGTTGTTTATTTAACATTGTTGTTGTTATTTATTTGACGTTGTTGTGGGTGACATTGTTGTTGTTGTTGTTTATTTGACGTTGTTGTTGTTGTTTATTTGACGTAGTTGTTGTTGTTGACGTTGTTGTTGTTGTTGTTGTTGTTTATTTGACGTTTTTGTTGTTGTTGATGTTGTTGTTGTTGTTGTTTATTTGACGTTGTTGTTGTTGTTGTTGATGTTGTTGTTTTTGTTGTTGTTGACGTTGTTGTTGTTGTTGTTGTTGTTTATTTGACGTTGTTTTAGTATTGTTGTTTATTTGACATTGTTGTTGTTATTTATTTGACATTATTGTGGGTGACATTGTTGTTGTTGTTTATTTGACGTTGTTGTTGTTGTTGATGTTGTTGACGTTGTTGTTTATTTGACGTTGTTGTTGTTGTTGTTCTTTATTTGACGTTGTTGTTGTTTATTTGACGTTGCTTTTGTTGTTGTTTATTTGACGTTGTTGTTGTTGTTGTTCATTCGACGTTGTTGTTGTTGTTTATTTGACGTTGTTGTTGTTCTTTATTTGACGTTGTTGTTGTTGTTTATTTGACATTTATGTTGTTGACGGTGTTGTTGTTGTTTATTTGACGTTGTTGTTGTTGTTGTTTATTTGACGTTGTTGTTGTTGTTCACATAGTTGTTGTTGTTGTTGTTTATTTGACATTGTTGTTGTTGTTCACGTTGTTGTTGTTGTTGTTTATTTGACGTTGTTGTTGTTGTTGTTGACATAGTTGTTGTTGTTGTTGTTTATTTGATGTTGTTGTTGTTGTTGTTGTTTATTTGACGTTGTTGTTGTTGTTGTTTATTTGACATTATTGTTGTTGTTGACGTTGTTGTTGTTGTTGTTGTTTATTTGACATTGTTGTTGTTGTTGACGTTGTTGTTGTTGTTGTTTATTTGACTTTGTTGTTGTTGTTGTTTATTTGACGTTGTTGTTGTTGTTGTTGTTTATTTGACGTTGTTGTTGTTGTTGACGTTGTTGTTTATTTGACGTTGTTGTTGTTGTTGTTGTTGTTTGGCGTTGTTGTTGTTGTATTTGACGTTGTTGTTGTTGTTTATTTGACGTTGTTGTTGTTGTTGTTGTTGTTTATTTGACGTTGTTGTTGTTTATTTGACGTAATTGTTGTTGTTAACGTTGTTGTTGTTGTTGTTTAATTGACGTTTTTGTTGTTATTGATGTTGTTGTTATTGTTGTTGTATATTTGACGTTTTTGTTGTTTATTTGACATTGTTGTTGTTGTTGTTTATTTGACATTGTTGTTATTGTTGTTGTTTATTTGACGTTGTTGTTGACGGTGTTGTTGTTGTTGTTGTTGTTTGTTTGACATTGTTGTCGTTGTTGTTGTTGTTTATTTGATGATGTTGTTGTTGTTGTTCTTTATTTGGCGTTGTTATTGTTTATTTGACGTTGTTGTTGTTTATTTGACGTTGTTGTTGTAGTTGTTGTTTATTTGACATTGTTGTTGTTGACGATGTTGTTGTTGTTATTTATTTGACGTTGTTGTTGTTGTTGTTTATTTGACGTTGTTGTTGTTGACGTTGTTGTTGTTGTTGTTTATTTGACGTTGTTGTTGTTGACATAGTTGTTGTTATTGTTGTTGTTTATTTGACGTTGTTGTTGTTGTTGACGTTGTTGTTTATTTGACGTTGTTGTTGTTGTTTATTTGACGTTGTTGTTGTTGTTTATTTGACGTTGTTGTTATTTATTTGACGTTGTTGTGGGTGACATTGTTGTTGTTGTTTATTTGACGTTGTTGTTGTTGTTTATTTGACGTAGTTGTTATTGTTGACATTGGTGTTGTTGTTTATTTGACGTTTTTGTTGTTGTTGATGTTGTTGTTGTTGTTGTTTATTTGACGTTGTTGTTGTAGTTGTTGTTTATTTGACGTTGTTGTTGTTGACGGTGTAGTTGTTGTTATTTATTTGACGTTGTTGTTGTTGTTGTTTATTTGATGTTGTTGTTGTTGACGTTGTTGTTGTTGTTGACATTGTTGTTGTTGTTGTTGTTGTTTATTTGACGTTTTTGTTGTTGTTGATGTTGTTGTTGTTTTCGTTGTTGTCTATTTGACGTTGTTATAGTTGTTTAATTGACGTTGTTGTTGTTGTTGTTTATTTGGCGTTGTTGTTGTTGTTATTGTTGTTGTTGTTGTTTATTTGACGTTGTTGTTGTTGTTTATTTGACGTTGTTGTTATTGTTGTTGTTTATTTGACGTTGTTGTTGTTATTTATTTGACGTTGTTGTGGGTGACATTGTTGTTGTTGTTGTTTATTTGACGTTGTTGTTGTTGTTTATTTGACGTAGTTGTTGTTGTTGACGTTGTTGTTGTTGTTGTTGTTGTTGTTTATTTGACGTTTTTGTTGTTGTTGATGTTGTTGTTGTTGTTGTTGTTGTTTATTTGACGTTGTTGTTGTTGTTGATGTTGTTGTTTTTGTTGTTGTTTTTGCTGTTGTTGTTGTTGTTGTTGTTTATTTGACGTTGTTTTAGTATTGTTGTTTATTTGACATTGTTGTTGTTATTTATTTGACGTTATTGTGGGTGACATTGTTGTTGTTGTTTATTTGACGTTGTTGTTGTTGTTGTTTCTTTGACGTAGTTGTTGTTGTTGACGTTGTTGTTGTTGTTTATTTGACGTTTTTGTTGTTGTTGATGTTGTTGATGTTGTTGTTTATTTGACGTTGTTGTTGTTGTTGTTCTTTATTTGACGTTGTTGTTATTTATTTGACGTTGTTGTTGTTGTTTATTTAACGTTGTTGTTGTTTATTTGACGTTTTTGTTGTTGTTGATGTTGTTGTTGTTGTTGTTGTTTATTTGACGTTGTTGTTGTTGTTGTTTATTTGACGTTGTTGTTGACGGTGTTGTTGTTGTTATTTATTTGACGTTGTTGTTGTTGTTTATTTGACGTTGTTGTTGTTGACGTTGTTGTTGTTGTTGTTTATTTGACGTTGTTGTTGTTATTGACATAGTTGTTGTTGTTGTTGTTTATTTGACGTTTTTGTTGTTGTTGATGTTGTTGTTGTTTTCGTTGTTATTTATTTGACGTTGTTGTAGTTGTTTAATTGACGTTGTTGTTGTTGTTGTTGTTTATTTGACGTTGTTGTTGTTGTTTATTTGACGTTGTTGTTGTTGTTTATTTGACGTTGTTGTAGTTGTTGTTTATTTGACGTTGTTGTTGTTGACGATGTTGTTGTTGTTATTTATTTGACGTTGTTGTTGTTGTTGTTTATTTGACGTTGTTGTTGTTGACGTTGTTGTTGTTGTTGTTTATTTGACGTTGTTGTTGTTGACATAGTTGTTGTTATTGTTGTTGTTTATTTGACGTTGTTGTTGTTGTTGACGTTGTTGTTTATTTGACGTTGTTGTTGTTGTTTATTTGACGTTGTTGTTGTTGTTTATTTGACGTTGTTGTTATTTATTTGACGTTGTTGTGGGTGACATTGTTGTTGTTGTTTATTTGACGTTGTTGTTGTTGTTTATTTGACGTAGTTGTTGTTGTTGACATTGGTGTTGTTGTTTATTTGACGTTTTTGTTGTTGTTGATGTTGTTGTTGTTGTTGTTTATTTGACGTTGTTGTTGTAGTTGTTGTTTATTTGACGTTATTGTTGTTGACGGTGTAGTTGTTGTTATTTATTTGACGTTGTTGTTGTTGTTGTTTATTTGATGTTGCTGTTGTTGACGTTGTTGTTGTTGTTGACATTGTTGTTGTTGTTGTTGTTGTTTATTTGAAGTTTTTGTTGTTGTTGATGTTGTTGTTGTTTTCGTTGTTGTCTATTTGACGTTGTTGTAGTTGTTTAATTGACGTTGTTGTTGTTGTTTATTTGGCGTTGTTGTTGTTGAATTGTTGTTGTTGTTGTTTATTTGACGTTGTTGTTGTTGTTTATTTGACGTTGTTGTTATTGTTGTTGTTTATTTGACGTTGTTGTTGTTATTTATTTGACGTTGTTGTGGGTGACATTGTTGTTGTTGTTGTTGTTTATTTGACGTTGTTGTTGTTGTTTATTTGACGTAGTTGTTGTTGTTGACGTTGTTGTTGTTGTTGTTGTTGTTGTTGTTTATTTGACGTTTTTGTTGTTGTTGATGTTGTTGTTGTTGTTGTTGTTTATTTGACGTTGTTGTTGTTGTTGATGTTGTTGTTTTTGTTGTTGTTTTTTCCTGTTGTTGTTGTTGTTGTTGTTTATTTGACGTTGTTTTAGTATTGTTGTTTATTTGACATTGTTGTTGTTATTTATTTGACGTTATTGTGGGTGACATTTTTGTTGTTGTTTATTTGACGTTGTTGTTGTTGTTGTTGTTTATTTGACGTAGTTGTTGTTGTTGACGTTGTTGTTGTTGTTTATTTGACGTTTTTGTTGTTGTTGATGTTGTTGATGTTGTTGTTTATTTGACGTTGTTGTTGTTGTTGTTCTTTATTTGACGTTGTTGTTGTTTATTTGACGTTATTGTTGTTGTTTATTTAACGTTATTGTTGTTTATTTGACGTTTTTGTTGTTGTTGATGTTGTTGTTGTTGTTGTTGTTTATTTGACGTTGTTGTTGTTGTTGTTTATTTGACGTTGTTGTTGACGGTGTTGTTGTTGTTATTTATTTGACGTTGTTGTTGTTGTTTATTTGACGTTGTTGTTGTTGACGTTGTTGTTGTTGTTGTTTATTTGACGTTGTTGTTGTTATTGACATAGTTGTTGTTGTTGTTGTTTATTTGACGTTTTTGTTGTTGTTTATGTTGTTGTTGTTTTCGTTGTTATTTATTTGACGTTGTTGTAGTTGTTTAATTGACGTTGTTGTTGTTGTTGTTGTTTATTTGACGTTGTTGTTGTTGTTGTTGTTTATTTGACGTTGTTGTTGTTGTTTATTTGACGTTGTTGTTGTTGTTCTTTATTTGACGTTGTTGTCGTTGTTGTTGTTTATTTGAAGTTGATGTTATTGTTGACGTTGTTGTTGTTGTTGTTGTTTATTTGACATTGTTGTTATTGTTATTATTTATTTGACGTTGTTGTTGTTGTTGTTGTTTGGTGTTGTTGTTGTTGTATTTGACGTTGTTGTTGTTGTTTATTTGACGTTGTTGTTGTTGTTGACGTTGTTGTTGTTGTTGTTTATTTGACATTGTTGTTGTTGTTATTATTTATTTGACGTTGTTGTTGTTGTTGTTGTTGTTGTTTGGTGTTTTTGTTGTTGTATTTGACGTTGTTGTTGTTGTTTATTTGACGTTGTTGTTGTTGTTGACGTTGTTGTTGTTGTTATTGTTTATTTGACGTTGTTGTTGTTGTTTATTTGACGTTGTTGTTCTTGTTGACGTTGTTGTTGTTGTTGTTGTTTATTTGACGTTTTTGTTGTTGTTGATGTTGTTGACGTTGTTGTTGTTGTTGTTTATTTGACGTTGTTGTTGTTGTTGTTGTTGTTGTTAACATAGTTGTTGTTGTTGTTTACTTGACGTTTTTGTTGTTGTTGATGTTGTTGTTGTTTACTTGACGTTTTTGTTGTTGTTGATGTTGTTGTTGTTTTCGTTGTTGTTTATTTGACGTAGTTGTAGTTGTTTAATTGACAATGTTGTTGTTGTTGTTGTTTAATTGACGTTGTTGTTGTTGTTTATTTGACGTTGTTGTTGTTGTTCTTTATTTGACGTTGTTGTTGTTGTTTATTTGACGTTGTTGTTGTTGTTGACGTTGTTGTTGTTGTTGTTTATTTGACATTTTTGTTGTTATTGTTATTGTTTATTTGACGTAGTTGTTGTTGTTGTTCATTTGGCGTTGTTGTTGTTGTTGACGTTGTTGTTGTTGTTTATTTGACGTTGTTGTTGTTGACGTTGCTTTTGTTGTTGTTTATTTGACGTTGTTGTTGTTGTTCATTTGACGTTGTTGTTGTTGTTTATTTGACGTTATTGTTGTTCTTTATTTGACGTTGTTGTTGTTGTTTATTTGACATTGTTGTTGTTGACGTTGTTGTTGTTCTTTATTTGACGTTGTTGTTGTTGTTTATTTGACATTGTTGTTGTTGACGTTGTTGTTGTTGTTTATTTGACGTTGTTGTTGTTGTTGTTTATTTGACGTTGTTGTTGTTGTTCACATAGTTGTTGTTGTTGTTGTTTATTTGACATTGTTGTTGTTGTTGACGTTGTTGTTGTTGTTTATTTGACGTTGTTGTTGTTGTTGACATAGTTGTTGTTGTTGTTTATTTGACGTTGTTGTTGTTGTTGACGTTGTTGTTGTTGTTTATTTGATGTTGTTGTTGTTGTTTATTTGACATTGTTGTTGTTGTTGACGTTGTTGTTAATGTTGTTTATTTGACATTGTTGTTGTTGTTGTTGTTGACGTTGTTGTTGTTGTTGTTTATTTGACTTTGTTATTGTTGTTGTTTATTTGACGTTGTTGTTGTTGTTGTTGTTGTTGTTGTTGTTTATTTGACGTTGTTGTTGTTGACGTTGTTGTTGTTGTTGTTGTTGTTGTTTGGCGTTGTTGTTGGTGTATTTGACGTTGTTGTTGTTGTTTATTTGACGTTGTTGTTGTTGTGGACGTGACGTTGTTGTTGTTGACGTTGTTGTTGTTGTTGTTTATTTGACGTTGTTGTTGTTGTTGACATAGTTGTTGTTGTTTATTTGACGTTGTTGTTGTTGTTGACGTTGTTGTTGTTTATTTGACGTTGTTGTTGTTGTTGAAATAGTTGTTGTTGTTGTTGTTTATTTGACGTTGTTGTTGTTGACGTTGTTGTTGTTGTTGTTTATTTGACGTTGTTGTTGTTGACGTTGTTGTTGTTGTTGTTTATTTGACGTTGTTGTTGTTGTTGTTTATTTGACATTGTTGTTGTTGTTGACGTTGTTGTTGTTGTTGTTTATTTAACATTGTTGTTGTTGTTGACGTTGTTGTTGTTGTTTATTTGACTTTGTTGTTGTTGTTGTTGTTTATTTGACGTTGTTGTTGTTGTTGTTGACTTAGTTGTTGTTGTTGTTTATTTGACGTTGTTGTTGTTGTTGACGTTGTTGTTGTTATTGACGTTGTTGTTGTTGTTTATTTGACGTTGTTGTTGTTGTTGACGTTGTTGTTGTTGTTTATTTGACGTTGTTGTTGTTGTTGTTATTGTTTATTTGACGTTGTTGTTGTTTATTTGACGTAGTTGTTGTTGTTAACGTTGTTGTTGTTGTTTATTTGACGTTTTTGTTGTTGTTGATGTTGTTGTTATTGTTGTTGTATATTTGACGTTGTTGTTGTTTATTTGACATTGTTGTTGTTGTTGTTTATTTGACGTTGTTGTTGTTGTTTATTTGACATTGTTGTTATTGTTGTTGTTTATTTGACGTTGTTGTTTATTTGATGTTGTTGTTGACGGTGTTGTTGTTGTTGTTGTTGTTGTTTTTTTGACGGTGTGTTGTTGTTGTTGTTGTTGTTTATTTGACGTTGTTGTTTATTTGACGTTGTTGTTGTTGACGTTGTTGTTGTTGTTGTTTATTTGACGTTGTTGTTGTTGTTGACATTGTTGTTGTTGTTGTTGTTGTTTATTTGACGTTTTTGTTGTTGTTGATGTTGTTGTTGTTTTCGTTGTTGTTTATTTGACGTTGTTGTAGTTGTTTAATTGACGTTGTTGTTGTTGTTGTTTATTTGACGTTGTTGTTGTTGTTATTGTTGTTGTTGTTGTTTACTTGACGTTTTTGTTGTTGTTGATGTTGTTTATTTGACGCTGTTGTTATTGTTGTTGTTTATTTAACGTTGTTGTTGTTATTTATTTGATGTTGTTGTGGTTGACATTGTTGTTGTTGTTGTTTATTTGACGTTGTTGTTGTTGTTTATTTGACGTAGTTGTTGTTGTTGACGTTGTTGTTGTTGTTGTTGTTGTTTATTTGACGTTTTTGTTGTTGTTGATGTTGTTGTTGTTGTTGTTGTTTATTTGACGTTGTTGTTGTTGTTGTTGATGTTGTTGTTTTTGTTGTTGTTGACGTTATTGTTGTTGTTGTTGTTGTTTATTTGACATTGTTTTAGTATTGTTGTTTATTTGACATTGTTGTTGTTATTTATTTGACGTTATTGTGGGTGACATTGTTGTTGTTGTTTATTTGACGTTGTTATTGTTGTTGATGTTGTTGACGTTGTTGTTTATTTGACGTTGTTGTTGTTGTTGTTCTTTATTTGACGTTGTTGTTGTTTATTTGACGTTGTTGTTGTTGTTTATTTAACGTTGTTGTTGTTGTTGTTGTTTATTTGACTTTTTTGTTGTTGTTGATGTTGTTGTTGTTGTTGTTGTTTATTTGACGTTTTTGTTGTTGTTGATGTTGTTGTTGTTTTCGTTGTTATTTATTTGACGTTGTTGTAGTTGTTTAATTGACGTTGTTGTTGTTGTTGTTTATTTGACGTTGTTGTTGTTGTTGTTGTTGTTGTTGTTGTTGTTTATTTGACCTTGTTGTTGTTGTTCTTTATTTGACGTTGTTGTCGTTGTTGTTGTTTATTTGACGTTGATGTTGTTGTTGACGTTGTTGTTGTTGTTGTTGTTTATTTGACATTGTTGTTGTTGTTATTGTTTATTTGACGTTGTTGTTGTTGTTTTTTGGCGTTGTTGTTGTTGTATTTGACGTTGTTGTTGTTGTTTATTTGACGTTGTTGTTGTGGTTGACGTTGTTTTTGTTGTTGTTTATTTGACGTGTTTGTTGTTGTTGTTGTTGTTAACGTTGTTGTTGTTGTTGTTGTTGTTTATTTGACGTTGTTGTTGTTGTTGTTTATTTAACGTTGTTGTTGTTGACGTTGTTGTTGTTGTTATGGTTTATTTGACGTTGTTGTTGTTGTTTATTTGACGTTGTTGTTCTCGTTGACGTTGTTGTTGTTGTTGTTGTTGTTTATTTGACGTTTTTGTTGTTGTTGATGTTGTTGTTGTTGTTGTTTATTTGACATTGTTGTTGTTGTTTATTTGACGTTGTTGTTGTTGACGGTGTTGTCGTTGTTATTTATTTGTTGTTGTTGTTGTTGATGTTTATTTGACGTTGTTGTTGTTGACGTTGTTGTTGTTGTTGTTTATTTGACGTTGTTGTTGTTGTTGACATAGTTGTTGTTGTTGTTTACTTGACATTTTTGTTGTTGTTGATGTTGTTGTTGTTTTCGTTGTTGTTTATTTGACGTTGTTGTAGTTGTTTAATTGACAATGTTGTTGTTGTTGTTGTTTATTTGACGTTGTTGTTGTTGTTTATTTGACGTTGTTGTTGTTGTTCTTTATTTGACGCTGTTGTTGTTGTTTATTTGACGTTGTTGTTGTTGTTGACGTTGTTGTTGTTGTTGTTTATTTGACATTGTTGTTGTTATTGTTATTGTTTATTTGACGTAGTTGTTGTTGTTGTTCATTTGACGTTGTTGTTGTTGTTTATTTGACGGTGTTGTTGTTGACGTTGCTTTTGTTGTTGTTTCTTTGACGTTGTTGTTGTTGTTCATTTGACGTTGTTGTTGTTGTTTATTTGACGTTGTTGTTGTTCTTTATTTGACGTTGTTGTTGTTGTTTATTTGACATTGTTGTTGTTGACGGTGTTGTTGTTAATTTGACGTTGTTGTTGTTGTTGTTTATTTGACGTTGTTGTTGTTGTTCACATAGTTGTTGTTGTTGTTGTTGTTTATTTGACATTGTTGTTGTCGTTGACGTTGTTGTTGTTGTTGTTTATTTGACGTTGTTGTTGTTGTTGTTGACATAGTTGTTGTTGTTGTTGTTTATTTGACGTTGTTGTTGTTGTTGACGTTGTTGTTGTTGTTGTTGTTGTTGTTTATTTGACGTTGTTGTTGTTGTTGTTTATTTGACATTATTTTTGTTGTTGACGTTGTTGTTGTTGTTGTTTATTTGACGTTGTTGTTGTTGTTCATTTGACGTTGTTGTTGTTGTTTATTTGACGTTGTTGTTTATTTGACGTTGTTGTTGACGGTGTTGTTGTTGTTGTTGTTGTTTGTTGGACGGTGTGTTGTTGTTGTTGTTGTTTATTTGACGTTGTTGTTTATTTGACGTTGTTGTTGTTGACGTTGTTGTTGTTGTTGTTTATTTGACGTTGTTGTTGTTGTTGACATTGTTGTTGTTGTTGTTGTTGTTTATCTGACGTTTTTGTTGTTGTTGATGTTGTTGTTGTTTTCGTTGTTGTTTATTTGACGTTGTTGTAGTTGTTTAATTGACGTTGTTGTTGTTGTTGTTCATTTGACGTTGTTGTAGTTGTTATTGTTGTTGTTGTTGTTTATTTGACGTTGTTGTTGTTGTTGTTTATTTGACGTTGTTGTTATTGTTGTTGTTTATTTAACGTTGTTGTTGTTATTTATTTGACGTTGTTGTGGGTGACATTGTTGTTGTTGTTGTTTATTTGACGTTGTTGTTGTTGTTTATTTGACGTAGTTGTTGTTGTTGACGTTGTTGTTGTTGTTGTTGTTTATTTGACGTTTTTGTTGTTGTTGATGTTGTTGTTGTTGTTGTTTATTTGACGTTGTTGTTGTTGTTGTTGTTGATGTTGTTGTTTTTGTTGTTGTTTTTGTTGTTGTTGACGTTGTTGTTGTTGTTGTTGTTGTTGTTTATTTGACGTTGTTTTAGTATTGTTGTTTATTTGACATTGTTGTTGTTATTTATTTGACGTTATTGTGGGTGACATTGTTGTTGTTGTTTATTTGACGTTGTTGTTATTGTTGATGTTGTTGACGTTGTTGTTTATTTGACGTTGTTGTTGTTGTTGTTCTTTATTTGACGTTGTTGTTGTTTATTTGACGTTGTTGTTGTTGTTTATTTAACGTTGTTGTTGTTGTTGTTGTTTATTTGACGTTTTTGTTGTTGTTGATGTTGTTGTTGTTGTTGTTTATTTGACGTTGTTGTTGTTGTTATTTATTTGACGTTGTTGTTGTTGACGGTGTTGTTGTTGTTATTTATTTGACGTTGTTGTTGTTGTTTATTTGACGTTGTTGTTGTTAACGTTGTTGTTGTTGTTGTTTATTTGATGTTGTTGTTGTTGTTATTGACATAGTTGTTGTTGTTGTTGTTTATTTGACGTTTTTGTTGTTGCTGATGTTGTTGTTGTTTTCGTTGTTATTTATTTGACGTTGTTGTAGTTGTTTAATTGACGTTGTTGTTGTTGTTGTTGTTGTTGTTGTTTATTTGACGTTGTTGTTGTTGTTCTTTATTTGACGTTGTTGTCGTTGTTGTTTTTTTATTTGACGTTGATGTTGTTGTTGACGTTGTTGTTGTTGTTGTTGTTGTTTAATTGACATTGTTGTTGTTGTTATTGTTTATTTGACGTTGTTGTTGTTGTTGTTTGGCATTGTTGTTGTTGTATTTGACGTTGTTGTTGTTGTTTATTTGACGTTGTTGTTGTGGTTGACGTTGTTTTTGTTGTTGTTTATTTGACGTGTTTGTTGTTGTTGTTGTTAACGTTGTTGTTGTTGTTGTTGTTGTTTATTTGACGTTGTTGTTGTTGTTGTTTATTTAAGGTTGTTGTTGTTGACGTTGTTGATGTTGTTATGGTTTATTTGACGTTGTTGTTGTTGTTTATTTGACGTTGTTGTTCTTGTTGACGTTGTTGTTGTTGTTGTTGTTTATTTGACGTTTTTGTTGTTGTTGATGTTGTTGTTGTTGTTGTTTATTTGACGTTGTTGTTGTTGTTTATTTGACGTTGTTGTTGTTGACGGTGTTGTCGTTGTTATTTATTTGTTGTTGTTGTTGTTGTTGTTGTTGTTTATTTGACGTTGTTGTTGTTGACGTTGTTGTTGTTGTTGTTGTTTATTTGACGTTGTTGTTGTTGTTGACATAGTTATTGTTGTTGTTTACTTGACATTTTTGTTGTTGTTGATGTTGTTGTTGTTTTCGTTGTTGTTTATTTGACGTTGTTGTAGTTGTTTAATTAACAATGTTGTTGTTGTTGTTGTTGTTGTTTATTTGACGTTGTTGTTGTTGTTTATTTGACGTTGTTGTTGTTGTTCTTTATTTGACGTTGTTGTTGTTGTTTATTTGACGTTGTTGTTGTTGTTGACGTTGTTGTTGTTGTTGTTGTTTATTTGACATTGTTGTTGTTATTGTTATTGTTTATTTGACGTAGTTGTTGTTGTTGTTCATTTGACGTTGTTGTTGTTGTTGTTTATTTGACGTTGTTGTTGTTGACGTTGCTTTTGTTATTGTTTATTTGACGTTGTTGTTGTTGTTCATTTGACGTTGTTGTTGTTGTTTATTTGACGTTGTTGTTGTTCTTTATTTGACGTTGTTGTTGTTGTTTATTTGACATTGTTGTTGTTGACGGTGTTGTTATTGTTAATTTGACGTTGTTGTTGTTGTTTATTTGACGTTGTTGTTGTTGTTCACATAGTTGTTGTTGTTGTTGTTTATTTGACATTGTTGTTGTCGTTGACGTTGTTGTTGTTGTTGTTTATTTGACGTTGTTGTTGTTGTTGTTGACATAGTTGTTGTTGTTGTTGTTTATTTGACGTTGTTGTTGTTGTTGACGTTGTTGTTGTTGTTGTTGTTGTTTATTTGACGTTGTTGTTGTTGTTTATTTGACATTATTGTTGTTGTTGACGTTGTTGTTGTTGTTGTTGTTGTTTATTTGACATTGTTGTTGTTGTTGTTGACGTTGTTGTTGTTGTTGTTTATTTGACTTTGTTGTTGTTGTTGTTTATTTGACGTTTTTGTTGTTGTTGTTGTTTATTTGACGTTGTTGTTGTTGTTGACGTTGTTGTTTATTTGACGTTGTTGTTGTTGTTGTTTGGCGTTGTTGTTGTTGTATTTGACGTTGTTGTTGTTGTTTATTTGACGTTGTTGTTGTTGTTGACGTTGTTTATGTTGTTGTTTATTTGACGTGGATGTTGTTATTGTTTATTTGACGTAGTTGTTGTTGTTGTTCATTTGGTGTTGTTGTTGTTGTTGACGTTGTTGTTGTTGTTGTTTATTTGACGTTGTTGTTGTTGTTCATTTGACGTTGTTGTTGTTGTTTATTTGACGTTGTTGGTGTTCTTTATTTGACGTTGTTGTTGTTATTTATTTGACATTGTTGTTGTTGACGGTGTTGTTGTTGTTTATTTGACGTTGTTGTTGTTGTTGTTTATTTGACGTTGTTGTTGTTGTTCACATAGTTGTTGTTGTTGTTGTTTATTTGACATTGTTGTTATTGTTGTTGTTTATTTGACGTTGTTGTTGACATAGTTGTTGTTGTTGTTTATTTGACGTTGTTGTTGTTGTTGACGTTGTTGTTGTTGTTGTTGTTTATTTGACGTTGTTGTTGTTATTTATTTGACGTTATTGTGGGTGACATTGTTATTGTTGTTTATTTGACGTTGTTGTTGTTGTTGTTTATTTGACGTAGTTGTTGTTGTTGTTGTTTATTTGACGTTTTTGTTGTTGTTGATGTTGTTGACGTTGTTGTTTATTTGACGTTGTTGTTGTTGTTGTTGTTGTTCTTTATTTGACGTTGTTGTTGTTTATTTGACGTTGTTGTTGTCGTTGTTTATTTAACGTTGTTGTTGTTGTTGTTTATTTGACGTTTTTGTTGTTGTTGATGATGTTGTTGTTGTTGTTGTTTATTTGACGTTGTTGTTGTTGTTATTTATTTGACGTTGTTGTTGTTGACGGTGTTGTTGTTGTTATTTATTTGACGTTGTTGTTGTTGTTTATTTGACGTTGTTGTTGTTGACGTTGTTGTTGTTGTTGTTTATTTGACGTTGTTGTTGTTGTTGTTGACATAGTTGTTGTTGTTGTTGTTTATTTGACGTTTTTGTTGTTGTTGATGTTGTTGTTGTTTTCGTTGTTATTTATTTGACGTTGTTGTAGTTGTTTAATTGACGTTGTTGTTGTTGTTGTTTATTTGACGTTGTTGTTGTTGTTGTTGTTGTTTATTTGACGTTGTTGTTGTTGTTCTTTATTTAACGTTGTTGTCGTTGTTGTTGTTTATTTGACGTTGATGTTGTTGTTGACGTTGTTGTTGTTGTTGTTTATTTGACATTGTTGTTGTTGTTATTGTTTATTTGACGTTGTTGTTGTTGTTGTTTGGCGTTGTTGTTGTTGTATTTGACGTTGTTGTTGTTGTTTATTTGACGTTGTTGTTGTGGTTGACGTTGTTTTTGTTGTTGTTTATTTGACGTGGTTGTTGTTGTTGTTGTTGACGTTGTTGTTGTTGTTGTTTATTTGACGTTGTTGTTGTTGTTTATTTAACGTTGTTGTTGTTGACGTTGTTGTTGTTGTTATTATTTATTTGACGTTGTTGTTGTTGTTGTTTATTTGACGTTGTTGTTCTTGTTGACGTTGTTGTTGTTGTTGTTTATTTGACGTTTTTGTTGTTGTTGATGTTGTTGTTGTTGTTGTTTATTTGACATTGTTGTTGTTGTTTATTTGACGTTGTTGTTGTTGACGGTGTTGTCGTTGTTATTTATTTGTTGTTGTTGTTGTTTATTTGACGTTGTTGTTGTTGACGTTGTTGTTGTTGTTGTTTATTTGACGTTGTTGTTGTTGTTGACATAGTTGTTGCTGTTGTTTACTTGACATTTTTGTTGTTGTTGATGTTGTTGTTGTTTTCGTTGTTGTTTATTTGACGTTGTTGTAGTTGTTTGATTGACAATGTTGTTGTTGTTGTTGTTGTTTATTTGACGTTGTTGTTGTTGTTGTTTATTTGACGATGTTGTTGTTGTTCTTTATTTGACGCTGTTGTTGTTGTTTATTTGACGTTGTTGTTGTTGTTGACGTTGTTGTTGGTTTTGTTGTTGTTGTTTATTTGACATTGTTGTTGTTATTGTTATTGTTTATTTGACGTAGTTGTTGTTGTTGTTCATTTGACGTTGTTGTTGTTGTTTATTTGACGTTGTTGTTGTTGACGTTGCTTTTGTTGTTGTTTATTTGACGTTGTTGTTGTTGTTCATTTGACGTTGTTGTTGTTGTTTATTTGACATTGTTGTTGTTCTTTATTTGACGTTGTTGTTGTTGTTTATTTGACATTGTTGTTGTTGACGGTGTTGTTATTGTTAATTTGACGTTGTTGTTGTTGTTTATTTGACGTTGTTGTTGTTGTTCACATAGTTGTTGTTGTTGTTGTTGTTTATTTGACATTGTTGTTGTCGTTGACGTTGTTGTTGTTGTTTATTTGACGTTGTTGTTGTTGTTGACATAGTTGTTGTTGTTGTTGTTTATTTGACGTTGTTGTTGTTGACGTTGTTGTTGTTGTTGTTGTTGTTTATTTGACGTTGTTGTTGTTGTTGTTTATTTGACATTATTGTTGTTGTTGACGTTGTTGTTGTTGTTGTTGTTGTTTATTTGACATTGTTGTTGTTGTTGTTGACGTTGTTGTTGTTGTTTATTTGACTTTGTTGTTGTTGTTGTTTATTTGACGTTGTTGTTGTTGTTGTTGTTTATTTGACATTGTTGTTGTTGTTGTTGACGTTGTTGTTGTTGTTGTTTATTTGACTTTGTTGTTGTTGTTGTTTATTTGACGTTGTTGTTGTTGTTGTTGTTGTTTATTTGACGTTGTTGTTGTTGTTGACGTTGTTATTTATTTGACGTTGTTGTTGTTGTTGTTGTTGTTTGGCATTGTTGTTGTATTTGACATTGTTGTTGTTTTTTATTTGACGTTGTTGTTGTTGTTGACGTTGTTTATGTTGTTGTTTATTTGACGTGGATGTTGTTATTGTTTATTTGACGTAGTTGTTGTTGTTGTTCATTTGGCATTGTTGTTGTTGTTGACGTTGTTGTTGTTGTTTATTTGACGTTGTTGTTGTTCATTTGACGTTGTTGTTGTTGTTTATTTGACGTTGTTGTTGTTCTTTATTTGACGTTGTTGTTGTTGTTTATTTGACATTGTTGTTGTTGACGGTGTTGTTGTTGTTTATTTGACGTTGTTGTTGTTGTTGTTTATTTGACGTTGTTGTTGTTGTTCACATAGTTGTTGTTGTTGTTGTTTATTTGACATTGTTGTTATTGTTGTTGTTTATTTGACGTTGTTGTTGACATAGTTGTTGTTGTTGTTTATTTGACGTTGTTGTTGTTGTTGACGTTGTTGTTGTTGTTGTTGTTTATTTGACGTTGTTGTTGTTATTTATTTGACGTTATTGTGGGTGACATTGTTGTTGTTGTTTATTTTACGTTGTTGTTGTTGTTTATTTGACGTAGTTGTTGTTGTTGACGTTGTTGTTGTTGTTTATTTGACGTTTTTGTTGTTGTTGATGTTGTTGACGTTGTTGTTTATTTGACGTTGTTGTTGTTGTTGTTGTTCTTTATTTGACGTTGTTGTTGTTTATTTGACGTTGTTGTTGTTGTTGTTTATTTAATGTTGTTGTTGTTGTTGTTTATTTGACGTTTTTGTTGTTGTTGATGATGTTGTTGTTGTTGTTGTTTATTTGACGTTGTTGTTATTGTTATTCATTTGACGTTGTTGTTGTTGACGGTGTTGTTGTTGTTATTTATTTGACGTTGTTGTTGTTCTTTATTTGACGTTGTTGTTGTTGACGTTGTTGTTGTTGTTGTTGACATAGTTGTTGTTGTTGTTGTTTATTTGACGTTTTTGTTGTTGTTGATGTTGTTGTTGTTTTTGTTGTTATTTATTTGACGTTGTTGTAGTTGTTTAATTGACGTTGTTGTTGTTGTTGTTGTTGTTGTTTATTTGACGTTGTTGTTGTTGTTGTTGTTGTTGTTTATTTGACGTTGTTGTTGTTGTTCTTTATTTAACGTTGTTGTCGTTGTTGTTGTTTATTTGACGTTGATGTTGTTGTTGACGTTGTTGTTGTTGTTGTTTATTTGACATTGTTGTTGTTGTTATTGTTTATTTGACGTTGTTGTTGTTGTTGTTTGGCGTTGTTGTTGTTGTATTTGACGTTGTTGTTGTTGTTTATTTGACGTCGTTGTTGTGGTTTATTTGACATTGTTGTTGTTGACGTTGTTGTTGTTGTTTATTTGACGTTGTTTTTGTTGTTGTTTATTTGACGTTTTTGTTGTTGTTGATGTTGTTGTTGTTGTTGTTTATTTGACATTGTTGTTGTTGTTTATTTGACGTTGTTGTTGTTGACGGTGTTGTCGTTGTTATTTATTTGTTGTTGTTGTTGTTTATTTGACGTTGTTGTTGTTGACGTTGTTGTTGTTGTTGTTTATTTGACGTTGTTGTTGTTGTTGACATAGTTGTTGTTGTTTACTTGACATTTTTGTTGTTGTTGTTTTCGTTGTTGTTTATTTGACGTTGTTGTAGTTGTTTGATTGACAATGTTGTTGTTGTTGTTGTTGTTTATTTGACGTTGTTGTTGTTGTTTATTTGACGTTGTTGTTGTTGTTCTTTATTTGACGCTGTTGTTGTTGTTTATTTGACGTTGTTGTTGTTGTTGTTGACGTTGTTGTTGTTGTTGTTGTTGTTTATTTGACATTGTTGTTGTTATTGTTATTGTTTATTTGACGTAGTTGTTGTTGTTGTTCATTTGACGTTGTTGTTGTTGTTGTTTATTTGACGTTGTTGTTGTTGACGTTGCTTTTGTTGTTGTTTATTTGACGTTGTTGTTGTTGTTCATTTGACGTTGTTGTTGTTGTTTATTTGACGTTGTTGTTGTTCTTTATTTGACGTTGTTGTTGTTGTTTATTTGACATTGTTGTTGTTGACGGTGTTGTTATTGTTAATTTGACGTTGTTGTTGTTGTTTATTTGACGTTGTTGTTGTTGTTCACATAGTTGTTGTTGTTGTTGTTTATTTGACATTGTTGTTGTCGTTGACGTTGTTGTTGTTGTTGTTTATTTGACATTGTTGTTGTTGTTGTTGACATAGTTGTTGTTGTTGTTTATTTGACGTTGTTGTTGTTGACGTTGTTGTTGTTGTTGTTGTTTATTTGACGTTGTTGTTGTTGTTGTTGTTGTTTATTTGACATTATTGTTGTTGTTGACGTTGTTGTTGTTGTTGTTGTTGTTTATTTGACATTGTTGTTGTTGTTGTTGACGCTGTTGTTGTTGTTGTTTATTTGACTTTGTTGTTGTTGTTGTTTATTTGACGTTGTTGTTGTTGTTGTTGTTGTTTATTTGACATTGTTGTTGTTGTTGTTGACGTTGTTGTTGTTGTTGTTTATTTGACTTTGTTGTTGTTGTTATTTATTTGAAGTTGTTGTTGTTGTTGTTTATTTGACGTTGTTGTTGTTGTTGACGTTGTTATTTATTTGACGTTGTTGTTGTTGTGGTTGTTTGGCGTTGTTGTTGTTGTATTTGACATTGTTGTTGTTGTTTATTTGACGTTGTTGTTGTTGTTGACGTTGTTTATGTTGTTGTTTATTTGACGTGGATGTTGTTATTGTTTATTTGACGTAGTTGTTGTTGTTGTTCATTTGGCATTGTTGTTGTTGTTGACGTTGTTGTTGTTGTTTATTTGACATTGTTGTTGTTGTTCATTTGACGTTGTTGTTGTTGTTTATTTGACGTTGTTGTTGTTCTTTATTTGACGTTGTTGTTGTTGTTTATTTGACATTGTTGTTGTTGACGGTGTTGTTGTTGTTTATTTGACGTTGTTGTTGTTGTTGTTTATTTGACGTTGTTGTTGTTATTGTTGTTGTTTATTTGACGTTGTTGTTGACATAGTTGTTGTTGTTGTTTATTTGACGTTGTTGTTGTTGTTGACGTTGTTGTTGTTGTTGTTTATTTGACGTTGTTGTTGTTATTTATTTGACGTTATTGTGGGTGACATTGTTGTTGTTGTTTATTTGACGTTGTTGTTGTTGTTTATTTGACGTAATTGTTGTTGTTGACGTTGTTGTTGTTGTTTATTTGACGTTTTTGTTGTTGTTGATGTTGTTGACGTTGTTGTTTATTTGACGTTGTTGTTGTTGTTGTTGTTCTTTATTTGACGTTGTTGTTGTTTATTTGACGTTGTTGTTGTTGTTGTTTATTTAACGTTGTTGTTATTGTTGTTTATTTGACGTTTTTGTTGTTGTTGATGATGTTGTTGTTGTTGTTGTTTATTTGACGTTGTTGTTATTGTTATTTATTTGACGTTGTTGTTGTTGACGGTGTTGTTGTTGTTATTTATTTGACGTTGTTGTTGTTCTTTATTTGACGTTGTTGTTGTTGACGTTGTTGTTGTTGTTGTTGTTGACATAGTTGTTGTTGTTGTTGTTTATTTGACGTTTTTGTTGTTGTTGATGTTGTTGTTGTTTTCGTTGTTATTTATTTGACGTTGTTGTAGTTGTTTAATTGACGTTGTTGTTGTTGTTGTTGTTGTTGTTGTTTATTTGACGTTGTTGTTGTTGTTGTTGTTGTTGTTTATTTGACGTTGTTGTTGTTGTTCTTTATTTAACGTTGTTGTCGTCGTTGTTGTTTATTTGACGTTGATGTTGTTGTTGACGTTGTTGTTGTTGTTGTTTATTTGACATTGTTGTTGTTGTTATTGTTTATTTGACGTTGTTGTTGTTGTTGTTTGGCGTTGTTGTTGTTGTATTTGACGTTGTTGTTGTTGTTTATTTGACATTGTTGTTGTGGTTGACGTTGTTTTTGTTGTTGTTTATTTGACGTGGTTGTTGTTGTTGTTGTTGACGTTGTTGTTGTTGTTGTTGTTTATTTGACGTTGTTGTTGTTGTTGTTGTTTATTTAACGATGTTGTTCTTGACGTTGTTGTTGTTGTTTATTTAACGATGTTGTTCTTGACGTTGTTGTTGTTGTTATTGTTTATCTGACGTTGTTGTTGTTGTTTATTTGACGTTGTTGTTCTTGTTGACGTTGTTGTTGTTGTTGTTTATTTGACGTTTTTGTTGTTGTTGTTGTTGTTGTTGTTGTTGTTTATTTGACGTTGTTGTTGTTGTTTATTTGACGTTGTTGTTGTTGACGGTGTTGTTGTTGTTGTTTATTTGACGTTGTTGTTGTTGTTGACATTGTTGTTGTTGACATAGTTGTTGTTGTTGTTTACTTGACATTTTTGTTGTTGTTGATGTTGTTGTTGTTTTCGTTGTTGTTTATTTGACGTTGTTGTAGTTGTTTAATTGACAATGTTGTTGTTGTTGTTGTTGTTTATTTGACGTTGTTGTTGTTGTTTATTTGACGTTGTTGTTCTTTATTTGACGCTGTTGTTGTTGTTTATTTGACGTTGTTGTTGTTGTTGACGTTGTTGTTGTTGTTGTTGTTTATTTGACATTGTTGTTGTTATTGTTATTGTCTATTTGACGTAGTTGTTGTTGTTGTTCATTTGACGTTGTTGTTGTTGTTTATTTGACGTTGTTGTTGTTGACGTTGCTTTTGTTGTTGTTTATTTGACGTTGTTGTTGTTGTTCATTTGACGTTGTTGTTGTTGTTTATTTGACGTTGTTGTTGTTCTTTATTTGACGTTGTTGTTGTTGTTTATTTGACATTGTTGGTTTTGACGGTGTTGTTGTTGTTAATTTGACGTTGTTGTTGTTGTTGTTTATTTGACGTTGTTGTTGTTGTTCACATAGTTGTTGTTGTTGTTGTTTATTTGACATTGTTGTTGTCGTTGACGTTGTTGTTGTTGTTGTCTATTTGACGTTGTTGTTGTTGTTGTTGACATAGTTGTTGTTGTTGTTGTTGTTGTTTATTTGACGTTGTTGTTGTTGACGTTGTTGTTGTTGTTGTTGTTTATTTGACGTTGTTGTTGTTGTTGTTGTTTATTTGACATTATTGTTGTTGTTGACGTTGTTGTTGTTGTTGTTGTTGTTGTTTATTTGACATTGTTGTTGTTGTTGTTGACGTTGCTGTTGTTGTTGTTTATTTGACTTTGTTGTTGTTGTTGTTTATTTGACGTTGTTGTTGTTGTTGTTGTTGTTTATTTGACGTTGTTGTTGTTGTTGACGTTGTTATTTATTTGACGTTGTTGTTGTTGTTGTTTGGCGTTGTTGTTGTTGTATTTGACATTGTTGTTGTTGTTTATTTGACGTTGTTGTTGTTGTTGACGTTGTTTATGTTGTTGTTTATTTGACGTGGATGTTGTTATTGTTTATTTGACGTAGTTGTTGTTGTTGTTCATTTGGCATTGTTGTTGTTGTTGACGTTGTTGTTATTGTTTATTTGACGTTGTTGTTGTTGTTCATTTGACGTTGTTGTTGTTGTTTATTTGACGTTGTTGTTGTTCTTTATTTGATGTTGTTGTTGTTGTTTATTTGACATTGTTGTTGTTGACGGTGTTGTTGTTGTTTATTTGACGTTGTTGTTGTTGTTGTTTATTTGACGTTGTTGTTGTTGTTCACATAGTTGTTGTTGTTCACATAGTTGTTGTTGTTGTTGTTTATTTGACATTGTTGTTATTGTTGTTATTTATTTGACGTTGTTGTTGACATAGTTGTTGTTGTTGTTTATTTGACATTGTTGTTGTTGTTGACGTTGTTGTTGATGTTGTTTATTTGACGTTGTTGTTGTTATTTATTTGACGTTATTGTGGGTGACATTGTTGTTGTTGTTTATTTGACGTTGTTGTTGTTTATTTGACGTAGTTGTTGTTGTTGACGTTGTTGTTTTTGTTTATTTGACGTTTTTGTTGTTGTTGATGTTGTTGACGTTGTTGTTTATTTGACGTTGTTGTTGTTGTTGTTCTTTATTTGACGTTGTTGATGTTTATTTGACGTTGTTGTTGTTGTTTATTTAACGTTGTTGTTGTTGTTGTTGTTGTTGTTTTTTATTTGACGTTTTTGTTGTTGTTGATGTTGTTGTTGTTGTTGTTGTTTATTTGACGTTGTTGTTGTTATTTATTTGACGTTGTTGTTGCTGACAGTGTTGTTGTTGTTATTTATTTGACGTTGTTGTAGTTGTTTATTTGACGTTGTTGTTGTTGACGTTGTTGTTGTTGTTGTTTATTTGACGTTGTTGTTGTTGTTGACATAGTTGTTGTTGTTGTTGTTTATTTGACGTTTTTGTTGTTGTTGTTTATTTAACGTTGTTGTTGTTGTTGTTTATTTGACGTTTTTGTTGTTGTTGATGATGTTGTTGTTGTTGTTGTTTATTTGACGTTGTTGTTGTTGTTGTTGTTATTTATTTGACGTTGTTGTTGTTGACGGTGTTGTTGTTGTTATTTATTTGACGTTGTTGTTGTTGTTTATTTGACGTTGTTGTTGTTGTTGTTTATTTGACGTTGTTGTTGTGGTTGTTGACATAGTTGTTGTTGTTGTTGTTTATTTGACGTTTTTGTTGTTGTTGATGTTGTTGTTGTTTTCGTTGTTATTTATTTGACGTTGTTGTAGTTGTTTAATTGACGTTGTTGTTGTTGTTGTTTATTTGACGTTGTTGTTGTTGTTGTTTATTTGACGTTGTTGTTGTTCTTTATTTGACGTTGTTGTCGTTTTTGTTGTTTATTTGACGTTGATGTTGTTGTTGACGTTGTTGTTGTTGTTGTTGTTTATTTGACATTGTTGTTGTTGTTATTGTTTATTTGACGTTGTTGTTGTTGTTGTTTGGCGTTGTTGTTGTTGTATTTGATGTTGTTGTTGTTGTTTATTTGACGTTGTTGTTGTGGTTGACGTTGTTTTTGTTGTTCTTTATTTGACGTGGTTGTTGTTGTTGTTGTTGTTGACGTTGTTGTTGTTGTTGTTTATTTGACGTTATTATTGTTGTTGTTTATTTAACGTTGTTGTTGTTGACGTTGTTGTTGTTGTTATTGTTTATTTGACGTTGTTGTTGTTGTTGTTTATTTGACGTTGTTGTTCTTGTTGACGTTGTTGTTTTTGTTGTTTATTTGACGTTTTTGTTGTTGTTGATTGTATTGTTGTTGTTGTTTATTTGATGTTGTTGTTGTTGACGGTGTTGTCGTTGTTATTTATTTGTTGTTGTTGTTGTTGTTGTTGTTTATTTGACGTTGTTGTTGTTGACGTTGTTGTTGTTGTTGTTGACATAATTGTTGTTGTTGTTTACTTGACGTTTTTGTTGTTGTTGATGTTGTTGTTGTTTTCGTTGTTGTTTATTTGACGTTGTTGTGGTTGTTTAATTGACAATGTTGTTGTTGTTGTTGTTGTTTATTTGACGTTGTTGTTGTTGTTTATTTGACGTTGTTGTTGTTGTTCTTTATTTGACGCTGTTGTTGTTGTTGTTTATTTGACGTTGTTGTTGTTGTTGACGTTGTTGTTGTTGTTGTTGTTGTTTATTTGACATTGTTGTTGTTATTGTTATTGTTTATTTGACGTAGTTGTTGTTGTTGTTCATTTGGCGTTGTTGTTGTTGTTGACGTTGTTGTTGTTTATTTGACATTGTTGTTGTTGACGGTGTTGTTGTTGTTGTTGTTGTTGTTTATTTGACGTTGTTGTTATTGTTCACATAGTTGTTGTTGTTGTTGTTTATTTGACATTGTTGTTGTTGTTGACGTTGTTGTTGTTGTTGTTGTTTATTTGACGTTGTTGTTGTTGTTGTTGACATAGTTATTGTTGTTGTTGTTTATTTGATGTTGTTGTTGTTGTTGATGTTGTTGTTGTTGTTGTTTATTTGACGTTGTTGTTGTTGTTGTTGTTGTTTATTTGACATTATTATTGTTGTTGACGTTGTTGTTGTTGTTGTTGTTTATTTGACATTGTTGTTGTTGTTGACGTTTTTGTTGTTGTTGTTTATTTGACTTTGTTGTTGTTGTTGTTTATTTGACGTTGTTGTTGTTGTTGTTTATTTGACGTTGTTGTTGTTGTTGACGTTGTTGTTTATTTGACGTTGTTGTTGTTGTTGTTGTTGTTTGGCGTTGTTGTTGTTGTATTTGACGTTGTTGTTGTTGTTTATTTGACGTTGTTGTTGTTGTTGTTGTTGTTGTTTATTTGACGTTGTTGTTGTTGTTCTTTATTTGACGTTGTTGTCGTTGTTGTTGTTTATTTGACGTTGATGTTGTTGTTGACGTTGTTGTTGTTGTTGTTGTTTATTTGACATTGTTGTTGTTGTTATTGTTTATTTGACGTTGTTGTTGTTGTTGTTTGGCGTTGTTGTGTTTGTATTTGACGTTGTTGTTGTTGTTTATTTGACGTTGTTGTTGTTGTTGACGTTGTTTTTGTTGTTGTTTATTTGACGTGGTTGTTGTTGTTGTTGTTGTTGACGTTGTTGTTGTTGTTGTTTATTTGACGTTGTTGTTGTTGTTGTTGTTTATTTAACGTTGTTGTTGTTGACGTTGTTGTTGTTGTTATTGTTTATTTGACGTTGTTGTTGTTTATTTGACGTTGTTGTTCTTGTTGACGTTGTTGTTGTTGTTGTTGTTTATTTGACGTTTTTGTTGTTGTTGATGTTGTTGTTGTTGTTGTTTATTTGACGTTGTTGTTGTTGACGGTGTTGTTGTTGTTATTTAATTGTTGTTGTTGTTGTTGTTGTTTATTTGACGTTGTTGTTGTTGACATTGTTGTTGTTGTTGTTTATTTAACGTTGTTGTTGTTGTTTATTTGACATTTTTGTTGTTGTTGATGTTGTTGTTGTTTTCGTTGTTGTTTATTTGACGTTGTTGTAGTTGTTTAATTGACAATGTTGTTGTTGTTGTTTAATTGACGTTGTTGTTGTTGTTTATTTGATGTTGTTGTTGTTGTTCTTTATTTGACGCTGTTGTTTTTGTTTATTTGACGTTGTTGTTGTTGACGTTGTTGTTTTTGTTGTTGTTTATTTGACATTGTTGTTGTTATTGTTATTGTTTATTTGACGTAGTTGTTGTTGTTGTTCATTTGGCGTTGTTGTTGTTGTTGACGTTGTTGTTGTTGTTTATTTGACGTTGTTGTTGTTGACGTTGCTTTTGTTGTTGTTTATTTGACGTTGTTGTTATTCATTTGACATTGTTGTTGTTTATTTGACGTTGTTGTTGTTCTTTATTTGACGTTGTTGTTGTTGTTTATTTGACATTGTTGTTGTTGTTGACGTTGTTGTTGTTGTTTATTTGACGTTTTTGTTGTTGTTGATGTTGTTGACGTTGTTGTTTATTTGACGTTGTTGTTGTTGTTGTTCTTTATTTGACGTTGTTGTTGTTTATTTGACGTTGTTGTTGTTGTTTATTTAACGTTGTTGTTGTTGTTGTTGTTTATTTGACGTTTTTGTTGTTGTTGATGTTGTTGTTGTTGTTGTTGTTGTTTATTTGACGTTGTTGTTATTGTTATTTATTTGACGTTGTTGTTGCTGACAGTGTTGTTGTTGTTATTTATTTGACGTTGTTGTTGTTGTTTATTTGACGTTGTTGTTGTTGACGTTGTTGTTGTTGTTGTTTATTTGACGTTGTTGTTGTTGTTGACATAGTTGTTGTTGTTGTTGTTTATTTGACGTTTTTGTTGTTGTTGATGTTGTTGTTGTTTTCGTTGTTATTTATTTGACGTTGTTGTAGTTGTTTAATTGACGTTGTTGTTGTTGTTGTTTATTTGACGTTGTTGTTGTTGTTGTTTATTTGACGTTGTTGTTGTTGTTCTTTATTTGACGTTGTTGTCGTTTTTGTTGTTTATTTGACGTTGATGTTGTTGTTGACGTTGTTGTTGTTGTTGTTGTTTATTTGACATTGTTGTTGTTGTTATTGTTTATTTGACGTTGTTGTTGTTGTTGTTTGGCGTTGTTGTTGTATTTGATGTTGTTGTTGTTGTTTATTTGACGTTGTTGTTGTGGTTGACGTTGTTTTTGTTGTTGTTTATTTGACGTGGTTGTTATTCTTGTTGTTGTTGACGTTGTTGTTGTTGTTTATTTGACGTTGTTGTTGTTGTTGTTTATTTAACATTGTTGTTGTTGACGTTGTTGTTGTTGACGTTGTTGTTGTTGTTATTGTTTATTTGACGTTGTTGTTGTTGTTTATTTGACGTTGTTGTTCTTGTTGACGTTGTTGTTGTTGTTGTTTATTTGACGTTTTTGTTGTTGTTGATGTTGTTGTTGTTGTTGTTTATTTGACGTTGTTGTTTTTGACGGTGTTGTCGTTGTTATTTATTTGTTGTTGTTGTTGTTGTTGTTTATTTGACGTTGTTGTTGTTGACGTTGTTGTTGTTGTTTATTTGACGTTGTTGTTGTTGTTGACATAGTTGTTGTTGTTGTTTACTTGACGTTTTTGTTGTTGTTGTTGTTTTCGTGGTTGTTTTTTTGATGTTGTTGTAGTTGTTTAATTGACAATGTTGTTGTTGTTGTTGTTTATTTGACGTTGTTGTTGTTGTTTATTTGACGTTGTTGTTGTTGTTCTTTATTTGACGTTGTTGTTGTTGTTTATTTGACGTTGTTGTTGTTGTTGTTGTTGTTGTTTATTTGACATTGTTGTTGTTATTGTTATTGTTTATTTGACGTAGTTGTTGTTGTTGTTGTTCAATTGGCGTTGTTGTTGTTGTTGACGTTGTTGTTGTTTATTTGACATTGTTGTTGTTGACGTTGCTTTTGTTGTTGTTTATTTGACGTTGTTGTTGTTGTTCATTCGACGTTGTTGTTGTTGTTTATTTGACGTTGTTGTTGTTCTTTATTTGACGTTGTTGTTGTTGTTTATTTGACATTTATGTTGTTGACGGTGTTGTTGTTGTTTATTTGACGTTGTTGTTGTTGTTCACATAGTTGTTGTTGTTGTTGTTTATTTGACATTGTTGTTGATGTTGACGTTGTTGTTGTTGTTGTTTATTTGACGTTGTTGTTGTTGTTGTTGACATAGTTGTTGTTGTTGTTGTTTATTTGATGTTGTTGTTGTTGATGTTGTTGTTGTTGTTGTTTATTTGACGTTGTTGTTGTTGTTGTTGTTTATTTGACATTATTGTTGTTGTTGACGTTGTTGTTGTTGTTGTTGTTTATTTGACATTGTTGTTGTTGTTGACATTGTTGTTGTTGTTGTTTATTTGACTTTGTTATTGTTGTTGTTTATTTGACGTTGTTGTTGTTGTTGTTGTTTATTTGACGTTGTTGTTGTTGTTGACGTTGTTGTTTATTTGACGTTGTTGTTGTTGTTGTTGTTGTTTGGCGTTGTTGTTGTTGTATTTGACGTTGTTGTTGTTGTTTATTTGACGTTGTTGTTGTTTATTTGACGTAATTGTTGTTGTTAACGTTGTTGTTGTTGTTGTTTAATTGACGTTTTTGTTGTTATTGATGTTGTTGTTATTGTTGTTGTATATTTGACGTTTTTGTTGTTTATTTGACATTGTTGTTGTTGTTGTTTATTTGACATTGTTGTTATTGTTGTTGTTTATTTGACGTTGTTGTTGTTGTTTATTTGACGTTGTTGTTTATTTGACGTTGTTGTTGACGTTTTTGTTGTTGTTGTTGTTGTTGTTTGTTTGACATTGTTGTCGTTGTTGTTGTTGTTTATTTGACGTTGTTGTTGTTGTTGATCTTTATTTGACGTTGTTATTGTATATTTGATGTTGTTGTTGTTTATTTGACGTTGTTGTTGTAGTTGTTGTTTATTTGACGTTGTTGTTGACGATGTTGTTGTTGTTATTTATTTGACGTTGTTGTTGTTGTTGTTTATTTGACGTTGTTGTTGTTGACGTTGTTGTTGTTGTTGTTTATTTGACGTTGTTGTTGTTGACATAGTTGTTGTTGTTGTTGTTTATTTGACGTTGTTGTTGTTGTTGTTGACATAGTTGTTGTTTATTTGACGTTGTTGTTGTTGTTTATTTGACGTTGTTGTTGTTGTTTAGTTGACGTTGTTGTTATTTATTTGACGTTGTTGTGGGTGACATTGTTGTTGTTGTTTATTTGACGTTGTTGTTGTTGTTTATTTGACGTAGTTGTTGTTGTTGACATTGGTGTTGTTGTTTATTTGACGTTTTTGTTGTTGTTGATGTTGTTGTTGTTGTTGTTTATTTGACGTTGTTGTTGTAGTTGTTGTTTATTTGACGTTGTTGTTGTTGACGGTGTAGTTGTTGTTATTTATTTGACGTTTTTGTTGTTGTTGTTGTTTATTTGACGTTGTTGTTGTTGACGTTGTTGTTGTTGTTGACATTGTTGTTGTTGTTGTTGTTGTTGTTTATTTGACGTTTTTATTGTTGTTGATGTTGTTGTTGTTTTCGTTGTTGTTTATTTGACGTTGTTGTAGTTGTTTAATTGACGTTGTTGTTGTTGTTGTTTATTTGGCGTTGTTGTTGTTGTTATTGTTGTTGTTGTTGTTTATTTGACGTTGTTGTTGTTGTTGTTTATTTGACGTTGTTGTTATTGTTGTTGTTTATTTGACGTTGTTGTTGTTATTTATTTGACGTTGTTGTTGACGTTGTTGTTGTTGTTGTTTATTTGACGTAGTTGTTGTTGTTGACGTTGTTGTTGTTGTTGTTGTTGTTGTTGTTTATTTGACGTTTTTGTTGTTGTTGATGTTGTTGTTGTTGTTGTTTATTTGACGTTGTTGTTGTTGTTGATGTTGTTGTTTTTGTTGTTGTTGACGTTGTTGTTGTTGTTGTTTATTTGACGTTGTTTTAGTATTGTTGTTTATTTGACATTGTTGTTGTTATTTATTTGACGTTATTGTGGGTGACATTGTTGTTGTTGTTTATTTGACGTTGTTGTTGGGGTTGTTTATTTGACGTAGTTGTTGTTGTTGACGTTGTTGTTGTTGTTTATTTGACGTTTTTGTTGTTGTTGATGTTGTTGACGTTGTTGTTTATTTGACGTTGTTGTTGTTGTTGTTCTTTATTTGACGTTGTTGTTGTTTATTTGACGTTCTTGTTGTTGTTGTTTATTTAACGTTGTTGTTGTTTATTTGACGTTTTTGTTGTTGTTGATGTTGTTGTTGTTGTTGTTTATTTGACATTGTTGTTGTTGTTGTTTATTTGACGTTGTTGTTGACGGTGTTGTTGTTGTTATTTATTTGACGTTGTTGTTGTTGTTTATTTGACGTTGTTGTTGTTGACGTTGTTGTTGTTGTTGTTTATTTGACGTTGTTGTTGTTGTTGACATACTTGTTGTTGTTGTTGTTGTTTATTTGACGTTTTTGTTGTTGTTGATGTTGTTGTTGTTTTCGTTGTTGTTTATTTGACGTTGTTGTAGTTGTTTAATTGACGTTGTTGTTGTTGTTGTTTATTTGGCGTTGTTGTTGTTGTTATTGTTGTTGTTGTTGTTTATTTGACGTTGTTGTTGTTGTTGTTTATTTGACGCTGTTGTTATTGTTGTTGTTTATTTGACGTTGTTGTTGTTATTTATTTGACGTTGTTGTGGGTGACATTGTTGTTGTTGTTGTTTATTTGACGTTATTGTTGTTGTTTATTTGACGTAGTTGTTGTTGTTGACGTTGTTGTTGTTGTTGTTGTTGTTGTTGTTGTTGTTGTTTATTTGACGTTTTTGTTGTTGTTGATGTTGTTGTTGTTGTTGTTGTTGTTGTTGTTTATTTGACGTTGTTGTTGTTGTTGATGTTTTTGTTTTTGTTGTTGTTGACGTTGTTGTTGTTGTTGTTTATTTGACGTTGTTTTAGTATTGTTGTTTATTTGACATTGTTGTTGTTATTTATTTGACGTTATTGTGGGTGACATTGTTGTTGTTGTTTATTTGACGTTGTTGTTGTTGTTGTTTATTTGACGTAGTTGTTGTTGTTGACGTTGTTGTTGTTGTTTATTTGACGTTTTTGTTGTTGTTGATGTTGTTGACGTTGTTGTTTATTTGACGTTGTTGTTGTTGTTGTTGTTCTTTATTTGACGTTGTTGTTGTTTATTTGACGTTGTTGTTGTTGTTGTTGTTTATTTAACGTTGTTGTTATTTATTTGACGTTTTTGTTGTTGTTGATGTTGTTGTTGTTGTTGTTTATTTGACGTTGTTGTTGTTGTTGTTTATTTGACGTTGTTGTTGTTGTTGTTTATTTGACGTTGTTGTTGACGGTGTTGTTGTTGTTATTTATTTGACGTTGTTGTTGTTGTTGTTGTTTATTTGACGTTGTTGTTGTTGACGTTGTTGTTGTTGTTGTTTATTTGACGTTGTTGTTGTTGTTGACATATTTGTTGTTGTTGTTTATTTGACGTTTTTGTTGATGTTGATGTTGTTGTTGTTTTCGTTGTTATTTATTTGACGTTGTTGTAGTTGTTTAATTGACGTTGTTGTTGTTGTTGTTATTTATTTGACGTTGTTGTTGTTGTTTATTTGACGTTGTTGTTGTTGTTCTTTATTTGACGTTGTTGTCGTTGTTGTTGTTTATTTGAAGTTGATGTTGTTGTTGACGTTGTTGTTGTTGTTGTTGTTTATTTGACATTGTTGTTGTTGTTATTATTTATTTGACGTTGTTGTTGTTGTAGTTTGGTGTTGTTGTTGTTGTATTTGACGTTGTTGTTGTTGTTTATTTGACATTGTTGTTGTTGTTGACGTTGTTTTTGTTGTTGTTGTTGTTGTTGACGTTGTTGTTGTTGTTGTTTATTTGACGTTGTTGTTGTTGTTTATTTAACGTTGTTGTTGTTGACGTTGTTATTGTTGTTATTGTTTATTTGACGTTGTTGTTGTTGTTTATTTGACGTTGTTGTTCTTGTTGACGTTGTTGTTGTTGTTTATTTGACGTTTTTGTTGTTGTTGATGTTGTTGACGTTGTTGTTGTTGTTGTTTACTTGACGTTTTTGTTGTTGTTGATGTTGTTGTTGTTTTCGTTGTTGTTTATTTGACGTAGTTGTAGTTGTTTAATTGACAATGTTGTTGTTGTTGTTGTTGTTTATTTGACGTTGTTGTTGTTGTTTATTTGACGTTGTTGTTGTTGTTCTTTATTTGACGCTGTTGTTGTTGTTTATTTGACGTTGTTGTTGTTGTTGACGTTGTTGTTGTTGTTGTTGTTTATTTGACATTGTTGTTGTTATTGTTATTGTTTATTTGACGTAGTTGTTGTTGTTGTTCATTTGGCGTTGTTGTTGTTGTTGACGTTGTTGTTGTTGTTTATTTGACGTTGTTGTTGTTGACGTTGCTTTTGTTGTTGTTTATTTGACGTTGTTGTTGTTGTTCATTTGACGTTGTTGTTGTTGTTTATTTGACGTTGTTGTTGTTCTTTATTTGACGTCGTTGTTGTTGTTGTTTATTTGACATTGTTGTTGTTGACGTTGTTGTTGTTGTTTATTTGACGTTGTTGTTGTTGTTGTTTATTTGACGTTGTTGTTGTTGTTCACATAGTTGTTGTTGTTGTTGTTGTTTATTTGACATTGTTGTTGTTGTTGACGTTGTTGTTGTTGTTGTTTATTTGACGTTGTTGTTGTTGTTGACATAGTTGTTGTTGTTGTTGTTTATTTGACGTAGTTGTTGTTGTTGACGTTGTTGTTGTTGTTGTTTATTTGACATTGTTGTTGTTGTTGACGTTGTTGTTGTTGTTGTTTATTTGACGTTGTTGTTGTTGTTGACGTTGTTGTTTATTTGACGTTGTTGTTGTTGTTGTTGTTGTTTGGCGTTGTTGTTGTTGTATTTGACGTTGTTGTTGTTGTTTATTTGACGTTGTTGTTGTTGTTGTTGTTGTTTATTTGACGTAATTGTTGTTGTTAACATTGTTGTTGTTGTTGTTTAATTGACGTTTTTGTTGTTATTGATGTTGTTGTTATTGTTGTTGTATATTTGACGTTTTTGTTGTTTATTTGACATTGTTGTTGTTGTTGTTTATTTGACATTGTTGTTATTGTTGTTGTTTATTTGACGTTGTTGTTGTTGTTTATTTGACGTTGTTGTTTATTTGACGTTGTTGTTGACGTTTTTGTTGTTGTTGTTGTTGTTGTTTGTTTGACATTGTTGTCGTCGTTGTTGTTGTTTATTTGACGTTGTTGTTGTTGTTGTTCTTTATTTGACGTTGTTATTGTATATTTGATGTTGTTGTTGTTTATTTGACGTTGTTGTTGTAGTTGTTGTTTATTTGACGTTGTTGTTGTTGACGATGTTGTTGTTGTTATTTATTTGACGTTGTTGTTGTTGTTGTTTATTTGACGTTGTTGTTGTTGACGTTGTTGTTGTTGTTGTTGTTTATTGGACGTTGTTGTTGTTGACATAGTTGTTGACGTTGTTGTTTATTTGACGTTGTTGTTGTTGTTTATTTGACGTTGTTGTTATTTATTTGACGTTGTTGTGGGTGACATTGTTGTTGTTGTTTATTTGACGTTGTTGTTGTTGTTTATTTGACGTAGTTGTTGTTGTTGACATTGGTGTTGTTGTTTATTTGACGTTTTTGTTGTTGTTGATGTTGTTGTTGTTGTTGTTTATTTGACGTTGTTGTTGTAGTTGTTGTTTATTTGACGTTGTTGTTGTTGACGGTGTAGTTGTTGTTATTTATTTGACGTTTTTGTTGTTGTTGTTGTTTATTTGACGTTGTTGTTGTTGACGTTGTTGTTGTTGTTGACATTGTTGTTGTTGTTGTTGTTGTTTATTTGACGTTTTTGTTGTTGTTGATGTTGTTGAAGTTTTCGTTGTTGTTTATTTGACGTTGTTGTAGTTGTTTAATTGACGTTATTATTGTTGTTGTTTATTTGGCGTTGTTGTTGTTATTGTTGTTGTTGTTGTTTATTTGACGTTGTTGTTGTTGTTGTTTATTTGACGCTGTTGTTATTGTTGTTGTTTATTTGACGTTGTTGTTGTTATTTATTTGACGTTGTTGTGGGTGACATTGTTGACGTTGTTGTTGTTGTTGTTTATTTGACGTTGTTGTTGTTGTTGTTGACATAGTTGTTGTTGTTGTTTACTTGACGTTTTTGTTGTTGTTGATGTTGTTGTTTATTTGACGTAGTTGTAGTTGTTTAATTGACAATGTTGTTGTTGTTGTTGTTGTTGTTTATTTGACGTTGTTGTTGTTGTTTATTTGACGTTGTTGTTGTTGTTCTTTATTTGACGCTGTTGTTGTTGTTTATTTGACGTTGTTGTTGTTGTTGACGTTGTTGTTGTTGTTGTTGTTTATTTGACATTGTTGTTGTTATTGTTATTGTTTATTTGACGTAGTTGTTGTTGTTGTTCATTTGGCGTTGTTGTTGTTGTTGACGTTGTTGTTGTTGTTTATTTGACGTTGTTGTTGTTGACGTTGCTTTTGTTGTTGTTTATTTGACGTTGTTGTTGTTGTTCATTTGACGTTGTTGTTGTTGTTTATTTGACGTTGTTGTTGTTCTTTATTTGACGTCGTTGTTGTTGTTTATTTGACATTGTTGTTGTTGACGTTGTTGTTGTTGTTTATTTGACGTTGTTGTTGTTTTTGTTTATTTGACGTTGTTGTTGTTGTTCACATAGTTGTTGTTGTTGTTGTTTATTTGACATTGTTGTTGTTGTTGACGTTGTTGTTGTTGTTGTTTATTTGACGTTGTTGTTGTTGTTGACATAGTTGTTGTTGTTGTTGTTTATTTGACGTAGTTGTTGTTGTTGACGTTGTTGTTGTTGTTGTTTATTTGACGTAGTTGTTGTTGTTGACATAGTTGTTGTTGTTGTTGTTTATTTGACGTTTTTGTTGTTGTTGATGTTGTTGTTGTTTTCGTTGTTATTTATTTGACGTTGTTGTAGTTGTTTAATTGACGTTGTTGTTGTTGTTGTTATTTATTTGACGTTGTTGTTGTTGTTTATTTGACGTTGTTGTTGTTGTTCTTTATTTGACGTTGTTGTCGTTGTTGTTGTTTATTTGAAGTTGATGTTGTTGTTGACGTTGTTGTTGTTGTTGTTGTTTATTTGACATTGTTGTTGTTGTTATTATTTATTTGACGTTGTTGTTGTTGTAGTTTGGTGTTGTTGTTGTTGTATTTGACGTTGTTGTTGTTGTTGACATAGTTGTTGTTGTTTATTTGACGTTGTTGTTGTTGTTGACATTGTTGTTGTTGTTTATTTGACGTTGTTGTTGTTGTTGTTCTTTATTTGACGTTGTTGTTGTTTATTTGACGTTGTTGTTGTTGTTGTTTATTTAACGTTGTTGTTATTTATTTGACGTTTTTGTTGTTGTTGATGTTGTTGTTGTTGTTGTTTATTTGACGTAGTTGTTGTTGTTGACGTTGTTGTTGTTGTTGTTGTTGTTTATTTGACGTTTTTGTTGTTGTTGATGTTGTTGTTGTTGTTGTTGTTTATTTGACGTTGTTGTTGTTGTTGATGTTGTTGTTTTTGTTGTTGTTGACGTTGTTGTTGTTGTTGTTGTTTATTTGACGTTGTTTTAGTATTGTTGTTTATTTGACATTGTTGTTGTTATTTATTTGACGTTATTGTGGGTGACATTGTTGTTATTGTTTATTTGACGTTGTTGTTGTTGTTGTTTATTTGACGTAGTTGTTGTTGTTGACGTTGTTGTTGTTGTTTATTTGACGTTTTTGTTGTTGTTGATGTTGTTGACGTTGTTGTTTATTTGACGTTGTTGTTGTTGTTGTTCTTTATTTGACGTTGTTGTTGTTTATTTGACGTTGTTGTTGTTGTTGTTTATTTAACGTTGTTGTTATTTATTTGACGTTTTTGTTGTTGTTGATGTTGTTGTTGTTGTTGTTGTTTATTTGACGTTGTTGTTGTTGTTGTTGTTTATTTGACGTTGTTGTTGACGGTGTTGTTGTTGTTATTTATTTGACGTTGTTGTTGTTGTTTATTTGACGTTGTTGTTGTTGACGTTATTGTTGTTGTTGTTTATTTGACGTTGTTGTTGTTGTTGACATAGTTGTTGTTGTTGTTGTTGTTTATTTGACGTTTTTGTTGTTGTTGATGTTGTTGTTGTTTTCGTTGTTATTTATTTGACGTTGTTGTAGTTGTTTAATTGAAGTTGTTGTTGTTGTTGTTATTTATTTGACGTTGTTGTTGTTGTTTATTTGACGTTGTTGTTGTTGTTCTTTATTTGACGTTGTTGTCGTTGTTGTTGTTTATTTGAAGTTGATGTTGTTGTTGACGTTGTTGTTGTTGTTGTTGTTTATTTGACATTGTTGTTATTGTTATTATTTATTTGACGTTGTTGTTGTTGTAGTTTGGTGTTGTTGTTGTTGTATTTGACGTTGTTGTTGTTGTTTATTTGACGTTGTTGTTGTTGTTGACGTTGTTTTTGTTGTTGTTTATTTGACGTGGTTGTTGTTGTTGTTGTTGTTGACGTTGTTGTTGTTGTTGTTGTTTATTTGACGTTGTTGTTGTTGTTTATTTAACGTTGTTGTTGTTGACGTTGTTATTGTTGTTATTGTTTATTTGACGTTGTTGTTGTTGTTTATTTGACGTTGTTGTTCTTGTTGACGTTGTTGTTGTTGTTTATTTGACGTTTTTGTTGTTGTTGATGTTGTTGACGTTGTTGTTGTTGTTGTTGTTTATTTGACGTTGTTGTTGTTGTTGTTGACATAGTTGTTGTTGTTGTTTACTTGACGTTTTTGTTGTTGTTGATGTTGTTGTTTATTTGACGTAGTTGTAGTTGTTTAATTGACAATGTTGTTGTTGTTGTTGTTGTTGTTTATTTGACGTTGTTGTTGTTGTTTATTTGACGTTGTTGTTGTTGTTCTTTATTTGACGCTGTTGTTGTTGTTTATTTGACGTTGTTGTTGTTGTTGACGTTGTTGTTGTTGTTGTTTATTTGACATTGTTGTTGTTATTGTTATTGTTTATTTGACGTTGTTGTTGTTGTTGTTCATTTGGCGTTGTTGTTGTTGTTGACGTTGTTGTTGTTGTTTATTTGACGTTGTTGTTGTTGACGTTGCTTTTGTTGTTGTTTATTTGACGTTGTTGTTGTTGTTCATTTGACGTTGTTGTTGTTGTTTATTTGACGTTGTTGTTGTTCTTTATTTGACGTTGTTGTTGTTGTTTATTTGACATTGTTGTTGTTGACGTTGTTGTTGTTGTTTATTTGACGTTGTTGTTGTTGTTATTTATTTGACGTTGTTGTTGTTGTTCACATAGTTGTTGTTGTTGTTGTTTATTTGACATTGTTGTTGTTGTTGACGTTGTTGTTGTTGTTGTTTATTTGACGTTGTTGTTGTTGTTGACATAGTTGTTGTTGTTGTTTATTTGACGTAGTTGTTGTTGTTGACGTTGTTGTTGTTGTTGTTGTTTATTTGACGTTGTTGTTGTTGTTGTTGTTTATTTGACATTGTTGTTGTTGTTGACGTTGTTGTTGTTGTTGTTGTTTATTTGACATTGTTGTTGTTGTTGTTGACGTTGTTGTTGTTGTTGTTTATTTGACTTTGTTGTTGTTGTTGTTTATTTGACGTTGTTGTTGTTGTTGTTGTTTATTTGACGTTGTTGTTGTTGACGTTGTTTTTTATTTGACGTTGTTGTTGTTGTTGTTGTTTGGCGTTGTTGTTGGTGTATTTGACGTTGTTGTTGTTGTTTATTTGACGTTGTTGTTGTTGTTGTGGACGTTGTTTTTGTTGTTATTTATTTGACGTGGTTGTTGTTGTTGTTTATTTGACGGTGTTGTTGTTGACGTTGTTGTTGTTGTTGTTTATTTGACGTTGTTGTTGTTGTTGACATAGTTGTTGTTGTTTATTTGACGTTGTTGTTGTTGTTGACATTGTTGTTGTTGTTTATTTGACGTTGTTGTTGTTGTTGAAATAGTTGTTGTTGTTGTTGTTTATTTGACGTTGTTGTTGTTGACGTTGTTGTTGTTGTTTATTTGACGTTGTTGTTGTTGTTGTTTATTTGACATTGTTGTTGTTGTTGACGTTGTTGTTGTTGTTGTTTATTTGACATTGTTGTTGTTGTTGTTGACGTTGTTGTTGTTGTTTATTTGACTTTGTTGTTGTTGTTGTTGTTTATTTGACGTTGTTGTTGTTGTTGTTGACTTAGTTGTTGTTGTTGTTTATTTGACGTTGTTGTTGTTGTTGACGTTGTTGTTGTTGTTTATTTGACATTGTTGTTGTTGTTGTTATTGTTTATTTGATGTTGTTGTTGTTTATTTGACGTACTTGTTGTTGTTAACGTTGTTGTTGTTGTTGTTTATTTGACGTTTTTGTTGTTGTTGATGTTGTTGTTATTCTTGTTGTATATTTGACGTTGTTGTTGTTTATTTGACATTGTTGTTGTTGTTTATTTGACAATGTTGTTATTGTTGTTGTTTATTTGACGTTGTTGTTGTTGTTTATTTGACGTTGTTGTTGTTGTTTATTTGACGTTGTTGTTGACGGTGTTGTTGTTGTTGTTGTTGTTGTTTGTTTGACATTGTTGTCGTTGTTGTTGTTGTTGACGTTGTTGTTGTTTATTTGACGTTGTTGTTGTTGTTGTTCTTTATTTGACGTTGTTATTGTTTATTTGACGTTGTTGTTGTTTATTTGACGTTGTTGTTGTAGTTGTTATTTATTTGACGTTGTTGTTGTTGTTGACGTTGTTGTTGTTGTTGTTGTTTATTTGACATTGTTGTTGTTGTTGTTGACGTTGTTGTTGTTGTTTATTTGACTTTGTTGTTGTTGTTGTTGTTTATTTGACGTTGTTGTTGTTGTTGTTTATTTGACGTTGTTGTTGTTGACGTTGTTGTTTATTTGACGTTGTTGTTGTTGTTGTTTATTTGACGTTGTTGTTGTTGTTTATTTGACGTTGTTGTTATTTATTTGACATTGTTGTTGTTGTTGTTGACGTTGTTCTTTATTTGACATTGTTGTTGTTGTTGTTGACGTTGTTGTTGTTGTTGTTGTTCATTTGACGTTGTTTTAGTATTGTTGTTTATTTGACATTGTTGTTGTTATTTATTTGACGTTGTTGTGGGTGACATTGTTGTTGTTGTTTATTTGACGTTGTTGTTGTTGTTTATTTGACGTAGTTGTTGTTGTTGACATTGGTGTTGTTGTTTATTTGACGTTTTTGTTGTTGTTGATGTTGTTGTTGTTGTTGTTTATTTGACGTTGTTGTTGTAGTTGTTGTTTATTTGACGTTGTTGTTGACGGTGTAGTTGTTGTTATTTATTTGACGTTGTTGTCGTTGTTGTTGTTTATTTGACGTTGTTGTTGTTGACGTTGTTGTTGTTGTTTATTTGACGTTGTTGTTGTTGACGTTGTTGTTGTTGTTGTTTATTTGACGTTGTTATTGTTGACATAGTTGTTGTTATTGTTGTTTATTTGACGTTGTTGTTATTTATTTGACGTTGTTGTTGTTGTTGTTTATTTGACGTTTTTGTTGTTGTTGATGTTGTTGTTGTTGTTGTTTATTTGACGTTGTTGTTGTAGTTGTTGTTTATTTGACGTTGTTGTTGTTGACGGTGTAGTTGTTGTTATTTATTTGACGTTGTTGTTGTTTATTTGACGTTGTTGTTGTTGACGTTGTTGTTGTTGTTGTTTATTTGACGTTGTTGTTGTTGTTGACATTGTTGTTGTTGTTGTTGTTGTTGTTTATTTGATGTTTTTGTTGTTGTTGATGTTGTTGTTGTTTTCGTTGTTGTTTATTTAACGTTGTTGTAGTTGTTTAATTGACGTTGTTGTTGTTGTTGTTTATTTGACGTTATTGTTGTTGTTGTTTATTTGACGCTGTTGTTATTGTTGTTGTTTATTTGACGTTGTTGTTATTTATTTGACGTTGTTATGGGTGACATTGTTGTTGTTGTTGTTTATTTGACGTTGTTGTTGTTGTTTATTTGACGTAGTTATTGTTGTTGACGTTGTTGTTGTTGATGTTTATTTGACGTTTTTGTTGTTGTTGATGTTGTTGTTGTTGTTGTTGTTGTTTATTTGACGTTGTTGTTGTTGTTGTTGATGTTGTTGTTTTTGTTGTTGTTGACGTTGTTGTTGTTGTTGTTGTTTATTTGACGTTGTTTTAGTATTGTTGTTTATTTGACATTGTTGTTGTTATTTATTTGACGTTATTGTGGGTGACATTGTTGTTGTTGTTTATTTGACGTTGTTGTTGTTGTTGATGTTGTTGATGTTGTTGTTTATTTGACGTTGTTGTTGTTGTTCTTCTTTATTTGACGTTGTTGTTGTTGTTTATTTGACGTTGTTGTTGTTGTTTATTTAACGTTGTTGTTGTTGTTGTTGTTTATTTGACGTTTTTGTTGTTGTTGATGTTGTTGTTGTTGTTGTTTATTTGACGTTGTTGTTGTTGTTATTTATTTGACGTTGTTGTTGTTGACGGTGTTGTTGTTGTTATTTATTTGACGTTGTTGTTGTTGTTTATTTGACGTTGTTGTTGTTGACGTTGTTGTTGTTGTTGTTGTTTATTTGACGTTGTTGTTGTTGTTGACATAGTTGTTGTTGTTGTTGTTTATTTGACGTTTTTGTTGTTGTTGATGTTGTTGTTATTTTCGTTGTTATTTATTTGATGTTGTTGTAGTTGTTTAATTGACGTTGTTGTTGTTGTTGTTTATTTGACGTTGTTGTTGTTGTTGTTGTTGTTGTTTATTTGTCGTTGTTGTTGTTGTTCTTTATTTGACGTTGTTGTCGTTGTTGTTGTTTATTTGACGTTGATGTTGTTGTTGACGTTGTTGTTGTTGTTGCTGTTTATTTGACATTGTTGTTGTTGTTATTGTTTATTTGACGTTGTTGTTGTTGTTGTTTGGCATTGTTGTTGTTGTATTTGACGTTGTTTTTGTTGTTTATTTGACGTTGTTGTTGTGGTTGACGTTGTTTTTGTTGTTGTTTATTTGACGTGGTTGTTGTTGTTGTTGTTGACGTTGTTGTTGTTGTTTATTTGACGTTGTTGTTGTTGTTGTTTATTTAACGTTGTTGTTGTTGACGTTGTTGTTGTTGTGATTGTTTATTTGACGTGGTTGTTGTTGTTTATTTGACGTTGTTGTTCTTGTTGACGTTGTTGTTGTTGTTTATTTAACGTTTTTGTTGTTGTTGATGTTGTTGTTGTTGTTGTTTATCTGACGTTGTTGTTGTTGACGGTGTTGTCGTTGTTATTTATTTGTTGTTGTTGTTGTTGTTGTTTATTTGATGTTGTTGTTGTTGACGTTGTTGTTGTTGTTGTTTATTTGACGTTGTTGTTGTTGTTGACATAGTTGTTGTTGTTGTTTACTTGACATTTTTTTTGTTGTTGATGTTGTTGTTGTTTTCGTTGTTGTTTATTTGACGTTGTTGTAGTTGTTTAATTGACAATGTTGTTGTTGTTGTTGTTTATTTGACGTTGTTGTTGTTGTTTATTTGACGTTGTTGTTGTTGTTCTTTATTTGACGCTGTTGTTGTTGTTTATTTGACGTTGTTGTTGTTGACGTTGTTGTTGTTGTTGTTGTTTATTTGACATTGTTGTTGTTATTGTTATTGTTTATTTGACGTAGTTGTTGTTGTTGTTCATTTGACGTTGTTGTTGTTGTTTATTTGACGTTGTTGTAGTTGACGTTGCTTTTGTTGTTGTTTATTTGACGTTGTTGTTGTTGTTCATTTGACGTTGTTGTTGTTCTTTATTTGACGTTGTTGTTGTTCTTTATTTGACGTTGTTGTTGTTGTTTATTTGACATTGTTGTTGTTGACGGTGTTGTTGTTGTTTATTTGACGTTGTTGTTGTTGTTGTTGTTTATTTGACATTGTTGTTGTTGTTCACATAGTTGTTGTTGTTGTTGTTTATTTGACATTGTTGTTGTCGTTGACGTTGTTGTTGTTGTTGTTGTTTATTTGACGTTGTTGTTGTTGTTGTTGTTGTTGACATAATTGTTGTTTTTGTTGTTTATTTGACGTTGTTGTTGTTATTGACGTTGTTGTTGTTGTTGTTGTTTATTTGACGTTGTTGTTGTTGTTATTGTTATTGTTGTTGTTTATTTGACGTTGTTGTTGTTGTTGTTTATTTGACGCTGTTGTTATTGTTGTTGTTTATTTGACGTTGTTGTTATTTATTTGACGTTGTTATGGGCGACATTGTTGTTGTTGTTGTTTATTTGACGTTGTTGTTGTTGTTTATTTGACGTAGTTATTGTTGTTGACGTTGTTGTTGTTGTTGTTGTTTATTTGACGTTTTTGTTGTTGTTGATGTTGTTGTTGTTGTTGTTGTTTATTTGACGTTGTTGTTGTTGTTGTTGTTGATGTTGTTGTTTTTGTTGTTGTTGACGTTGTTGTTGTTGTTGTTGTTTATTTGACGTTGTTTTAGTATTGTTGTTTATTTGACATTGTTGTTGTTATTTATTTGACGTTATTGTGGGTGACATTGTTGTTGTTGTTTATTTGACGTTGTTGTTGTTGTTGATGTTGTTGACGTTGTTGTTTATTTGACGTTGTTGTTGTTATTCTTCTTTATTTGACGTTGTTGTTGTTGTTTATTTGACGTTGTTGTTGTTGTTTATTTAACGTTGTTGTTGTTGTTGTTGTTTATTTGACGTTTTTGTTGTTGTTGATGTTGTTGTTGTTGTTGTTTATTTGACGTTGTTGTTGTTGTTATTTATTTGACGTTGTTGTTGTGGACGGTGTTGTTGTTGTTATTTATTTGACGTTGTTGTTGTTGTTTATTTAACGTTGTTGTTGTTGACGTTGTTGTTGTTGTTGTTGTTTATTTGACGTTGTTGTTGTTGTTGACATAGTTGTTGTTGTTGTTGTTTATTTGACGTTTTTGTTGTTGTTGATGTTGTTGTTATTTTCGTTGTTATTTATTTGACATTGTTGTAGTTGTTTAATTGACGTTGTTGTTGTTGTTGTTTATTTGACGTTGTTGTTGTTGTTGTTGTTGTTTATTTGACGTTGTTGTTGTTGTTCTTTATTTGGTGTTGTTGTCGTTGTTGTTGTTTATTTGACGTTGATGTTGTTGTTGACGTTGTTGTTGTTGTTGTTTATTTGACATTGTTGTTGTTGTTATTGTTTATTTGACGTTGTTGTTGTTGTTGTTTGGCGTTGTTGTTGTTGTATTTGACGTTGTTGTTGTTGTTTATTTGACGTTGTTGTTGTGGTTGACGTTGTTTTTGTTGTTGTTTATTTGACGTGGTTGTTGTTGTTGTTGTTGTTGTTGACGTTGTTGTTGTTGTTGTTGTTTATTTGACGTTGTTGTTGTTGTTGTTTATTTAACGTTGTTGTTGTTGACGTTGTTGTTGTTGTTATTGTTTATTTGACGTGGTTGTTGTTGTTTATTTGACGTTGTTGTTCTTGTTGACGTTGTTGTTGTTGTTTATTTGACGTTTTTGTTGTTGTTGATGTTGTTGTTGTTGTTGTTTATTTGACGTTGTTGTTGTTGTTTATTTGACGTTGTTGTTGTTGACGGTGTTATCGTTGTTATTTATTTGTTGTTGTTGTTGTTGTTGTTTATTTGACGTTGTTGTTGTTGACGTTGTTGTTGTTGTTGTTTATTTGACGTTGTTGTTGTTGTTGACATAGTTGTTGTTGTTGTTTACTTGACATTTTTGTTGTTGTTGATGTTGTTGTTGTTTTCGTTGTTGTTTATTTGACGTTGTTGTAGTTGTTTAATTGACAATGTTGTTGTTGTTGTTGTTGTTTATTTGACGTTGTTGTTGTTGTTTATTTGACGTTGTTGTTGTTGTTCTTTATTTGACGCTGTTGTTGTTGTTTATTTGACGTTGTTGTTGTTGACGTTGTTGTTGTTGTTGTTTATTTGACATTGTTGTTGTTATTGTTATTGTTTATTTGACGTAGTTGTTGTTGTTGTTCATTTGACGTTGTTGTTGTTGTTTATTTGACGTTGTTGTAGTTGACGTTGCTTTTGTTGTTGTTTATTTGACGTTGTTGTTGTTGTTCATTTGACGTTGTTGTTGTTCTTTATTTGACGTTGTTGTTGTTCTTTATTTGACGTTGTTGTTGTTGTTTATTTGACATTGTTGTTGTTGACGGTGTTGTTGTTGTTTATTTGACGTTGTTGTTGTTGTTGTTTATTTGACATTGTTGTTGTTGTTCACATAGTTGTTGTTGTTGTTGTTTATTTGACATTGTTGTTGTCGTTGTTGTTGTTGTTGTTGTTGTTGTTTATTTGACGTTGTTGTTGTTGTTGTTGTTGACATAATTGTTGTTTTTGTTGTTTATTTGACGTTGTTGTTGTTATTGACGTTGTTGTTGTTGTTGTTATTTATTTGACGTTGTTGTTGTTGTTATTGTTATTGTTGTTGTTTATTTGACGTTGTTGTTGTTGTTGTTTATTTGACGCTGTTGTTATTGTTATTGTTTATTTGACGTTGTTGTTATTTATTTGACGTTGTTATGGGTGACATTGTTGTTGTTGTTGTTTATTTGACGTTGTTGTTGTTGTTTATTTGACGTAGTTATTGTTGTTGACGTTGTTGTTGTTGTTGTTGTTGTTGTTTATTTGACGTTTTTGTTGTTGTTGATGTTGTTGTTGTTGTTGTTGTTTATTTGACGTTGTTGTTGTTGTTGATGTTGTTGTTTTTGTTGTTGTTGACGTTGTTGTTGTTGTTGTTGTTTATTTGACGTTGTTTTAGTATTGTTGTTTATTTGACATTGTTGTTGTTATTTATTTGACGTTATTGTGGGTGACATTGTTGTTGTTGTTTATTTGACGTTGTTGTTGTTGTTGATGTTGTTGACGTTGTTGTTTATTTGACGTTGTTGTTGTTGTTCTTCTTTATTTGACGTTGTTGTTGTTTATTTGACGTTGTTGTTGTTGTTTATTTAACGTTGTTGTTGTTGTTGTTGTTTATTTGACGTTTTTGTTGTTGTTGATGTTGTTGTTGTTGTTGTTTATTTGACGTTGTTGTTGTTGTTATTTATTTGACGTTGTTGTTGTTGACGGTGTTGTTGTTGTTATTTATTTGACGTTGTTGTTGTTGTTTATTTGACGTTGTTGTTGTTGACGTTGTTGTTGTTGTTGTTGTTTATTTGACGTTGTTGTTGTTGTTGACATAGTTGTTGTTGTTGTTGTTTATTTGACGTTTTTGTTGTGGTTGATGTTGTTGTTATTTTCGTTGTTATTTATTTGACGTTGTTGTAGTTGTTTAATTGACGTTGTTGTTGTTGTTGTTGTTTATTTGACGTTGTTGTTGTTGTTGTTGTTGTTGTTTATTTGACGTTGTTGTTGTTGTTCTTTATTTGACGTTGTTGTCGTTGTTGTTGTTTATTTGACATTGATGTTGTTGTTGACGTTGTTGTTGTTGTTGTTGTTGTTTATTTGACATTGTTGTTGTTGTTATTGTTTATTTGACGTTGTTGTTGTTGTTGTTTGGCGTTGTTGTTGTTGTATTTGACGTTGTTGTTGTTGTTTATTTGACGTTGTTGTTGTGGTTGACGTTGTTTTTGTTGTTGTTTATTTGACGTGGTTGTTGTTGTTGTTGTTGTTGACGTTGTTGTTGTTGTTGTTTATTTGACGTTGTTGTTGTTGTTGTTTATTTAACGTTGTTGTTGTTGACATTGTTGTTGTTGTTATTGTTTATTTGACGTGGTTGTTGTTGTTTATTTGACGTTGTTGTTCTTGTTGACGTTGTTGTTGTTGTTTATTTGACGTTTTTGTTGTTGTTGATGTTGTTGTTGTTGTTGTTGTTTATTTGATGTTGTTGTTGTTGTTTATTTGACGTTGTTGTTGTTGACGGTGTTGTCGTTGTTATTTATTTGTTGTTGTTGTTGTTGTTGTTTATTTGGCGTTGTTGTTGTTGACGTTGTTGTTGTTGTTGTTGTTTATTTGACGTTGTTGTTGTTGTTGACATAGTTGTTGTTGTTGTTTACTTGACATTTTTGTTGTTGTTGATGTTGTTGTTGTTTTCGTTGTTATTTATTTGACGTTGTTGTAGTTGTTTAATTGACAATGTTGTTGTTGTTGTTGTTGTTTATTTGACGTTGTTGTTGTTGTTTATTTGACGTTGTTGTTGTTGTTCTTTATTTGACGCTGTTGTTGTTGTTTATTTGACGTTGTTGTTGTTGACGTTGTTGTTGTTGTTGTTGTTTATTTGACATTGTTGTTGTTATTGTTATTGTTTATTTGACGTAGTTGTTGTTGTTGTTCATTTGACGTTGTTGTTGTTGTTTATTTGACGTTGTTGTTGTTGACGTTGCTTTTGTTGTTGTTTATTTGACGTTGTTGTTGTTGTTCATTTGACGTTGTTGTTGTTGTTTATTTGACGTTGTTGTTGTTCTTTATTTGACGTTGTTGTTGTTGTTTATTTGACATTGTTGTTGTTGACGGTGTTGTTGTTGTTTATTTGACGTTGTTGTTGTTGTTGTTTATTTGACATTGTTGTTGTTGTTCACATAGTTGTTGTTGTTGTTGTTTATTTGACATTGTTGTTGTCGTTGACGTTGTTGTTGTTGTTGTTGTTTATTTGACGTTGTTGTTGTTGTTGTTATTGACATAATTGTTGTTTTTGTTGTTTATTTGACGTTGTTGTTGTTATTGACGTTGTTGTTGTTGTTGTTGTTTATTTGACGTTGTTGTTGTTGTTATTGTTATTGTTGTTGTTTATTTGACGTTGTTGTTGTTGTTGTTTATTTGACGCTGTTGTTATTGTTGTTGTTTATTTGACGTTGTTGTTATTTATTTGACGTTGTTATGGGTGACATTGTTGTTGTTGTTGTTTATTTGACGTTGTTGTTGTTGTTTATTTGACGTAGTTATTGTTGTTGACGTTGTTGTTGTTGTTGTTGTTGTTGTTTATTTGACGTTTTTGTTGTTGTTGATGTTGTTGTTGTTGTTGTTGTTGTTTATTTGACGTTGTTGTTGTTGTTGTTGATGTTGTTGTTTTTGTTGTTGTTGACGTTGTTGTTGTTGTTGTTGTTTATTTGACGTTGTTTTAGTATTGTTGTTTATTTGACATTGTTGTTGTTATTTATTTGACGTTATTGTGGGTGACATTGTTGTTGTTGTTTATTTGACGTTGTTGTTGTTGTTGATGTTGTTGACGTTGTTGTTTATTTGACGTTGTTGTTGTTGTTCTTCTTTATTTGACGTTGTTGTTGTTGTTGTTTATTTGACGTTGTTGTTGTTGTTTATTTAACGTTGTTGTTGTTGTTGTTGTTTATTTGACGTTTTTGTTGTTGTTGATGTTGTTGTTGTTGTTGTTTATTTGACGTTGTTGTTGTTGTTATTTATTTGACGTTGTTGTTGTTGACGGTGTTGTTGTTGTTATTTATTTGACGTTGTTGTTGTTGTTTATTTGACGTTGTTGTTGTTGACGTTGTTGTTGTTGTTGTTGTTTATTTGACGTTGTTGTTGTTGTTGACATAGTTGTTGTTGTTGTTGTTTATTTGACGTTTTTGTTGTTGTTGATGTTGTTGTTATTTTCGTTGTTATTTATTTGACGTTGTTCTCGTTGTTTAATTGACGTTGTTGTTGTTGTTGTTTATTTGACGTTGTTGTTGTTGTTGTTGTTGTTGTTGTTTATTTGACGTTGTTGTTGTTGTTCTTTATTTGGTGTTGTTGTCGTTGTTGTTGTTTATTTGACGTTGATGTTGTTGTTGACGTTGTTGTTGTTGTTGTTTATTTGACATTGTTGTTGTTGTTATTGTTTATTTGACGTTGTTGTTGTTGTTGTTTGGCGTTGTTGTTGTTGTATTTGACGTTGTTGTTGTTGTTTATTTGACGTTGTTGTTGTGGTTGACGTTGTTTTTGTTGTTGTTTATTTGACGTGGTTGTTGTTGTTGTTGTTGTTGACGTTGTTGTTGTTGTTGTTGTTTATTTGACGTTGTTGTTGTTGTTGTTTATTTAACGTTGTTGTTGTTGACGTTGTTGTTGTTGTTATTGTTTATTTGACGTGGTTGTTGTTGTTTATTTGACGTTGTTGTTCTTGTTGACGTTGTTGTTGTTGTTTATTTGACGTTTTTGTTGTTGTTGATGTTGTTGTTGTTGTTGTTTATTTGACGTTGTTGTTGTTGTTTATTTGACGTTGTTGTTGTTGACGGTGTTGTCGTTGTTATTTATTTGTTGTTGTTGTTGTTGTTTATTTGACGTTGTTGTTGTTGACGTTGTTGTTGTTGTTGTTTATTTGACGTTGTTGTTGTTGTTGACATAGGTGTTGTTGTTGTTTACTTGACATTTTTGTTGTTGTTGATGTTGTTGTTGTTTTCGTTGTTGTTTATTTGACGTTGTTGTAGTTGTTTAATTGACAATGTTGTTGTTGTTGTTGTTGTTTATTTGACGTTGTTGTTGTTGTTGTTAATTTGACGTTGTTGTTGTTGTTCTTTATTTGACGCTGTTGTTGTTGTTTATTTGACGTTGTTGTTGTTGACGTTGTTGTTGTTGTTCTTGTTTATTTGACATTGTTGTTGTTATTGTTATTGTTTATTTGACGTAGTTGTTGTTGTTGTTCATTTGACGTTGTTGTTGTTGTTTATTTGACGTTGTTGTTGTTGACGTTGCTTTTGTTGTTGTTTATTTGACGTTGTTGTTGTTGTTCATTTGACGTTGTTGTTGTTGTTTATTTGACGTTGTTGTTGTTCTTTATTTGACGTTGTTGTTGTTGTTTATTTGACATTGTTGTTGTTGACGGTGTTGTTGTTGTTTATTTGACGTTGTTGTTGTTGTTGTTTATTTGACATTGTTGTTGTTGTTCACATAGTTGTTGTTGTTGTTGTTTATTTGACATTGTTGTTGTCGTTGACGTTGTTGTTGTTGTTGTTGTTTATTTGACGTTGTTGTTGTTGTTGTTATTGAAATAATTGTTGTTTTTGTTGTTTATTTGACGTTGTTGTTGTTATTGACGTTGTTGTTGTTGTTGTTATTTATTTGACGTTGTTGTTGTTGTTATTGTTATTGTTGTTGTTTATTTGACGTTGTTGTTGTTGTTTATTTGACGCTGTTGTTATTGTTGTTGTTTATTTGACGTTGTTGTTATTTATTTGACGTTGTTATGGGTGACATTGTTGTTGTTGTTGTTTATTTGACGTTGTTGTTGTTGTTTATTTGAGGTAGTTATTGTTGTTGACGTTGTTGTTGTTGTTGTTGTTGTTTATTTGACGTTTTTGTTGTTGTTGATGTTGTTGTTGTTGTTGTTGTTGTTTATTTGACGTTGTTGTTGTTGTTGTTGATGTTGTTGTTTTTGTTGTTGTTGACGTTGTTGTTGTTGTTGTTGTTGTTTATTTGACGTTGTTTTAGTATTGTTGTTTATTTGACATTGTTGTTGTTATTTATTTGACGTTATTGTGGGTGACATTGTTGTTGTTGTTTATTTGACGTTGTTGTTGTTGTTGATGTTGTTGACGTTGTTGTTTATTTGACGTTGTTGTTGTTGTTCTTCTTTATTTGACGTTGTTGTTGTTTATTTGACGTTGTTGTTGTTGTTTATTTAACGTTGTTGTTGTTGTTGTTGTTGTTTATTTGACGTTTTTGTTGTTGTTGATGTTGTTGTTGTTGTTGTTTATTTGACGTTGTTGTTGTTGTTATTTATTTGACGTTGTTGTTGTTGACGGTGTTGTTGTTGTTATTTATTTGACGTTGTTGTTGTTGTTTATTTGACGTTGTTGTTGTTGACGTTGTTGTTGTTGTTGTTGTTTATTTGACGTTGTTGTTGTTGTTGACATAGTTGTTGTTGTTGTTGTTTATTTGACGTTTTTGTTGTGGTTTATGTTGTTGTTATTTTCGTTGTTATTTATTTGACGTTGTTGTAGTTGTTTAATTGACGTTGTTGTTGTTGTTGTTTATTTGACGTTGTTGTTGTTGTTGTTGTTGTTTATTTGACGTTGTTGTTGTTGTTCTTTATTTGACGTTGTTGTCGTTGTTGTTGTTTATTTGACGTTGATGTTGTTGTTGACGTTGTTGTTGTTGTTGTTTATTTGACATTGTTGTTGTTGTTATTGTTTATTTGACGTTGTTGTTGTTGTTGTTTGGCGTTGTTGTTGTTGTATTTGACGTTGTTGTTGTTGTTTATTTGACGTTGTTGTTGTGGTTGACGTTGTTTTTGTTGTTGTTTATTTGACGTGGTTGTTGTTGTTGTTGTTGTTGACGTTGTTGTTGTTGTTGTTTATTTGACGTTGTTGTTGTTGTTGTTTATTTAACGTTGTTGTTGTTGACGTTGTTGTTGTTGTTATTGTTTATTTGACGTGGTTGTTGTTGTTTATTTGACGTTGTTGTTCTTGTTGACGTTGTTGTTGTTGTTTATTTGACGTTTTTGTTGTTGTTGATGTTGTTGTTGTTGTTGTTGTTGTTTATTTGACGTTGTTGTTGTTGTTTATTTGACGTTGTTGTTGTTGACGGTGTTGTCGTTGTTATTTATTTGTTGTTGTTGTTGTTGTTGTTTATTTGACGTTGTTGTTGTTGACGTTGTTGTTGTTGTTGTTGTTTATTTGACGTTGTTGTTGTTGTTGACATAGTTGTTGTTGTTGTTTACTTGACATTTTTGTTGTTGTTGATGTTGTTGTTGTTTTCGTTGTTGTTTATTTGACGTTGTTGTAGTTGTTTAATTGACAATGTTGTTGTTGTTGTTGTTGTTTATTTGACGTTGTTGTTGTTGTTTATTTGACGTTGTTGTTGTTGTTCTTTATTTGACGCTGTTGTTGTTGTTTATTTGACGTTGTTGTTGTTGACGTTGTTGTTGTTGTTGTTGTTTATTTGACATTGTTGTTGTTATTGTTATTGTTTATTTGACGTAGTTGTTGTTGTTGTTCATTTGACGTTGTTGTTGTTGTTTATTTGACGTTGTTGTTGTTGACATTGCTTTTGTTGTTGTTTATTTGACGTTGTTGTTGTTGTTCATTTGACGTTGTTGTTGTTGTTTATTTGACGTTGTTGTTGTTCTTTATTTGACGTTGTTGTTGTTGTTTATTTGACATTGTTGTTGTTGACGGTGTTGTTGTTGTTTATTTGACGTTGTTGTTGTTGTTGTTTATTTGACATTGTTGTTGTTGTTCACATAGTTGTTGTTGTTGTTGTTTATTTGACATTGTTGTTGTCGTTGATGTTGTTGTTGTTGTTGTTGTTTATTTGACGTTGTTGTTGTTGTTGACATAATTGTTGTTTTTGTTGTTTATTTGACGTTGTTGTTGTTATTGACGTTGTTGTTGTTGTTGTTGTTTATTTGACGTTGTTGTTGTTGTTGTTTATTTGACATTATTGTTGTTGTTGACGTTGTTGTTGTTTTTGTTTATTTGACATTGTTGTTGTTGTCGTTGACGTTGTTGTTGTTGTTGTTTATTTGACTTTGTTGTTGTTGTTGTTTATTTGACGTTGTTGTTGTTGTTGTTTATTTGAAGTTGTTGTTGTTGTTGACGTTGTTGTTTATTTGACGTTGTTGTTGTTGTTGTTGTTTGGCGTTGTTGTTGTTGTATTTGACGTTGTTGTTGTTGTTTATTTGACGTTGTTGTTGTTGTGGACGTTGTTTTTGTTGTTATTTATTTGACGTGGTTATTGTTGTTGTTTATTTGACGTTGTTGTTATTGTTGTTTATTTGACGTTGTTGTTGTTGACGTTGTTGTTGTTGTTGTTGTTGACATAGTTGTTGTTGTTGTTGACATAATTGTTGTTCTTATTGTTTATTTGACGTTGTTATTGTTGTTGACGTTGTTGTTTATTTGACGTTGTTGTTGTTGTTTATTTGACGTTGTTGTTGTTGTTTATTTGACGTTGTTGTTATTTATTTGACATTGTTGTTGTTGTTGTTGACGTTGTTGTTTATTTGACATTGTTGTTGTTGTTGTTGACGTTGTTGTTGTTGTTGTTGTTCATTTGACGTTGTTTTAGTATTGTTGTTTATTTGACATTGTTGTTGTTATTTATTTGACGTTGTTATGGGTGACATTGTTGTTGTTGTTTATTTGACGTTGTTGTTGTTGTTTATTTGACGTAGTTGTTGTTGTTGACATTGGTGTTGTTGTTTATTTGACGTTTTTGTTGTTGTTGATATTGTTGTTGTTGTTGTTTATTTGACGTTGTTGTTGTAGTTGTTGTTTATTTGACGTTGTTGTTGACGGTGTAGTTGTTGTTATTTATTTGACGTTGTTGTTGTTGTTGTTGTTTATTTGACGTTGTTGTTGTTGACGTTGTTGTTGTTGTTGTTTATTTGACGTTGTTGTTGTTGACGTTGTTGTTGTTGTTGTTTATTTGACGTTGTTGTTGTTGACATAGTTGTTGTTGTTGTTGTTTATTTGACGTTGTTGTTATTTATTTGACGTTGTTGTTGTTGTTGTTTATTTGACGTTTTTGTTGTTGTTAATGTTGTTGTTGTTGTTGTTTATTTGACGTTGTTGTTGTAGTTGTTGTTTATTTGACGTTGTTGTTGTTGACGGTGTAGTTGTTGTTATTTATTTGACGTTGTTGTTGTTTATTTGACGTTGTTGTTGTTGACGTTGTTGTTGTTGTTGTTTATTTGACGTTGTTGTTGTTGTTGACATTGTTGTTGTTGTTGTTGTTGTTTATTTGACGTTTTTGTTGTTGTTGATGTTGTTGTTGTTTTCGTTGTTGTTTATTTAACGTTGTTGTAGTTGTTTAATTGACGTTGTTGTTGTTGTTGTTGTTTATTTGACGTTGTTGTTGTTGTTATTGTTATTGTTGTTGTTTATTTGACGTTGTTGTTGTTGTTGTTGTTGTTTATTTGACGCTGTTGTTATTGTTGTTGTTTATTTGACGTTGTTGTTGTTATTTATTTGACGTTGTTATGGGTGACATTGTTGTTGTTGTTGTTTATTTGACGTTGTTGTTGTTGTTTATTTGACGTAGTTATTGTTGTTGACGTTGTTGTTGTTGTTGTTGTTGTTTATTTGACGTTTTTGTTGTTGTTGATGTTGTTGTTGTTGTTGTTGTTTATTTGACGTTGTTGTTGTTGTTGTTGATGTTGTTGTTTTTGTTGTTGTTGACGTTGTTGTTGTTGCTGTTGTTATTTATTTGACGTTGTTTTAGTATTGTTGTTTATTTGACATTGTTGTTGTTATTTATTTGACGTTATTGTGGGTGACATTGTTGTTGTTGTTTATTTGACGTTGTTGTTGTTGTTGATGTTGTTGACGTTGTTGTTTATTTGACGTTGTTGTTGTTGTTCTTCTTTATTTGACGTTGTTGTTGTTTATTTGACGTTGTTGTTGTTGTTTATTTAACGTTGTTGTTGTCGTTGTTTATTTGACGTTTTTGTTGTTGTTGATGTTTTTGTTGTTGTTGTTTATTTGACGTTGTTGTTGTTGTTATTTATTTGACGTTGTTGTTGTTGACGGTGTTGTTGTTGTTATTTATTTGACGTTGTTGTTGTTGTTTATTTGACGTTGTTGTTGTTGACGTTGTTGTTGTTGTTGTTGTTGTTTATTTGACGTTGTTGTTGTTGTTGACATAGTTGTTGTTGTTGTTGTTTATTTGACGTTTTTGTTGTTGTTGATGTTGTTGTTATTTTCGTTGTTATTTATTTGACGTTGTTGTAGTTGTTTAATTGACGTTGTTGTTGTTGTTGTTGTTTATTTGACGTTGTTGTTGTTGTTGTTGTTTATTTGACGTTGTTGTTGTTGTTCTTTATTTGACGTTGTTGTCATTTTTGTTGTTTATTTGACATTGATGTTGTTGTTGACGTTGTTGTTGTTGTTGTTGTTGTTTATTTGACATTGTTGTTGTTGTTATTGTTTATTTGACGTTGTTGTTGTTGTTGTTTGGCGTTGTTGTTGTTGTATTTGACGTTGTTGTTGTTGTTTATTTGACGTTGTTGTTGTGGTTGACGTTGTTTTTGTTGTTGTTTATTTGACGTGGTTGTTATTCTTGTTGTTGTTGACGTTGTTGTTGTTGTTGTTGTTTATTTGACGTTGTTGTTGTTGTTGTTTATTTAACGTTGTTGTTGTTGACGTTGTTGTTGTTGTTATTGTTTATTTCACGTTGTTGTTGTTTATTTGACGTTGTTGTTCTTGTTGACGTTGTTGTTGTTGTTGTTTATTTGACGTTTTTGTTGTTGTTGATGTTGTTGTTGTTGTTGTTTATTTGACGTTGTTGTTGTTGTTTATTTGACGTTGTTGTTGTTGACGGTGTTGTCGTTGTTATTTATTTGTTGGTGTTGTTGTTGTTGTTGTTTATTTGACGTTGTTGTTGTTGACGTTGTTGTTGTTGTTTATTTGACGTTGTTGTTGTTGTTGACATAGTTGTTGTTGTTGTTTACTTGACATTTTTGTTGTTGTTGATGTTGTTGTTGTTTTCGTTGTTGTTTATTTGACGTTTTTGTAGTTGTTTAATTGACAATGTTGTTGTTGTTGTTGTTGTTTATTTGACGTTGTTGTTGTTGCTCTTTATTTGACGCTGTTGTTGTTGTTTATTTGACGTTGTTGTTGTTGTTGACGTTGTTGTTGTTGTTGTTGTTTATTTGACATTGTTGTTGTTATTGTTATTGTTTATTTGACGTAGTTGTTGTTGTTGTTCATTTGACGTTGTTGTTGTTGTTTATTTGACGTTGTTGTTGTTGACGTTGCTTTTGTTGTTGTTTATTTGACGTTGTTGTTGTTGTTCATTTGACGTTGTTGTTGTTGTTTATTTGACGTTGTTGTTGTTCTTTATTTGACGTTGTTGTTGTTGTTTATTTGACATTGTTGTTGTTGACGGTGTTGTTGTTGTTTATTTGACGTTGTTGTTGTTGTTGTTTATTTGACGTTGTTGTTGTTGTTCACATAGTTGTTGTTGTTGTTTATTTGACATTGTTGTTGTCGTTGACGTTGTTGTTGTTGTTGTTGTTTATTTGACGTTGTTGTTGTTGTTGACATAATTGTTGTTGTTGTTGTTTATTTGACGTTGTTGTTGTTGTTGACGTTGTTGTTGTTGTTGTTGTTGTTTATTAGACGTTGTTGTTGTTGTTGTTTATTTGACATTATTGTTGTTGTTGACGTTGTTGTTGTTGTTGTTTATTTGACATTGTTGTTGTTGTTGTTGACGTTGTTGTTGTTGTTGTTTATTTGACTTTGTTGTTGTTGTTGTTTATTTGACGTTGTTGTTGTTGTTGTTTATTTGACGTTGTTGTTGTTGTTGACATTGTTGTTTATTTGACGTTGTTGTTGTTGTTTGGCGTTGTTGTTGTTGTATTTGACGTTGTTGTTGTTGTTTATTTGACGTTGTTGTTGTTGTTGACGTTGTTTATGTTGTTGTTTATTTGACGTGGATGTTGTTATTGTTTATTTGACGTAGTTGTTGTTGTTGTTCATTTGGCGTTGTTGTTGTGGTTGACGTTGTTGTTGTTGTTTATTTGACGTTGTTGTTGTTGACGTTGCTTTTGTTGTTGTTTATTTGACGTTGTTCTTGTTGTTCATTTTACGTTGTTGTTGTTGTTTATTTGACGTTGTTGTTGTTCTTTATTTGACGTTGTTGTTGTTGTTGTTTATTTGACGTTGTTGTTGTTGATGGTGTTGTTGTTGATTATTTGACGTTGTTGTTGTTGTTGTTTATTTGACGTTGTTGTTGTTGTTCACATAGTTGTTGTTGTTGTTGTTTATTTGACATTGTTGTTGTTGTTGACGTTGTTGTTGTTGTTGTTGTTTATTTGACGTTGTTGTTGACATAGTTGTTGTTGTTGTTGTTGTTTATTTGACGTTGTTGTTATTGTTGACGTTGTTGTTGTTGTTGTTTATTTGACGTTGTTGTTGTTATTTATTTGACGTTATTGTGGGTGACATTGTTGTTGTTGTTTATTTGACGTTGTTGTTGTTGTTTATTTGACGTAGTTGTTGTTGTTGACGTCGTTGTTGTTGTTTATTTGACGTTTTTGTTGTTGTTGATGTTGTTGACGTTGTTGTTTATTTGACGTTGTTGTTGTTGTTGTTCTTTATTTGACGTTGTTGTTGTTTATTTGACGTTGTTGTTGTTGTTTATTTAACGTTGTTGTTGTTGTTGTTTATTTGACGTTTTTGTTGTTGTTGATGTTGTTGTTTTTGTTGTTGTTTATTTGACGTTGTTGTTGTTGTTATTTATTTGACGTTGTTGTTGTTGACAGTGTTGTTATTGTTGTTGTTTATTTGCCGTTGTTGTTGTTGACGTTGTTGTTGTTGTTTTTTATTTGACGTTGTTGTTGTTGTTGACATAGTTGTTGTTGTTGTTGTTGTTGTTTATTTGACGTTTTTGTTGTTGTTGATGTTGTTGTTGTTTTCGTTGTTATTTATTTGACGTTGTTGTAGTTGTTTAATTGACGTTGTTGTTGTTGTTGTTGTTTATTTGACGTTGTTGTTGTTGTTGTTGTTATTGTTGTTTATTTGACGTTGTTGTTGTTGTTCTTTATTTGACGTTGTTGTCGTTGTTGTTGTTTATTTGACGTTGATGTTGTTGTTGACGTTGTTGTTGTTGTTGTTGTTTATTTGACATTGTTGTTGTTGTTATTGTTTATTTGACGTTGTTGTTGTTGTTGTTGTTTGGCGTTGTTTTTGTTGTTGTTTATTCGACGTGGTTGTTGTTGTTGTTGACGTTGTTGTTGTTGTTGTTTATTTGACGTTGTTGTTGTTGTTGTTTATTTAACGTTGTTATTGTTGACGTTGTTGTTGTTGTTATTGTTTATTTGACGTTGTTGTTGTTGTTTATTTGACGTTGTTGTTCTTGTTGACGTTGTTGTTGTTGTTGTTTATTTGACGTTTTTGTTGTTGTTGATGTTGTTGTTGTTGTTTATTTGACGTTGTTGTTGTTGTTTATTTGACGTTGTTGTTGTTGACGGTGTTGTCGTTGTTATTTATTTGTTGTTGTTGTTGTTGTTGTTGTTGTTTATTTGACGTTGTTGTTGTTGACGTTGTTGTTGTTGTTGTTTATTTGACGTTGTTGTTGTTGTTGACATAGTTGTTGTTGTTGTTGTTTATTTGACGTTTTTGTTGTTGTTGATGTTGTTGTTATTTTCGTTGTTATTTATTTGACGTTGTTGTAGTTGTTTAATTGACGTTGTTGTTGTTGTTGTTGTTGTTTATTTGACGTTGTTGTTGTTGTTGTTGTTTATTTGACGTTGTTGTTGTTGTTCTTTATTTGACGTTGTTGTCATTTTTGTTGTTTATTTGACATTGATGTTGTTGTTAACGTTGTTGTTGTTGTTGTTGTTGTTTATTTGACATTGTTGTTGTTGTTATTGTTTATTTGACGTTGTTGTTGTTGTTGTTTGGCGTTGTTGTTGTTGTATTTGACGTTGTTGTTGTTGTTTATTTGACGTTGTTGTTGTGGTTGACGTTGTTTTTGTTGTTGTTTATTTGACGTGGTTGTTATTCTTGTTGTTGTTGACGTTGTTGTTGTTGTTGTTGTTTATTTGACGTTGTTGTTGTTGTTGTTTATTTAACGTTGTTGTTGTTGACGTTGTTGTTGTTGTTATTGTTTATTTCACGTTGTTGTTGTTTATTTGACGTTGTTGTTCTTGTTGACGTTGTTGTTGTTGTTGTTTATTTGACGTTGTTGTTGTTGTTGATGTTGTTGTTGTTGTTGTTTATTTGACGTTGTTGTTGTTGTTTATTTGACGTTGTTGTTGTTGACGGTGTTGTCGTTGTTATTTATTTGTTGGTGTTGTTGTTGTTGTTTATTTGACGTTGTTGTTGTTGACGTTGTTGTTGTTGTTGTTTATTTGACGTTGTTGTTGTTGTTGACATAGTTGTTGTTGTTGTTTACTTGACATTTTTGTTGTTGTTGATGTTGTTGTTGTTTTCGTTGTTGTTTATTTGACGTTGTTGTAGTTGTTTAATTGACAATGTTGTTGTTGTTGTTGTTGTTGTTTATTTGACGTTGTTGTTGTTGCTCTTTATTTGACGCTGTTGTTGTTGTTTATTTGACGTTGTTGTTGTTGTTGACGTTGTTGTTGTTGTTGTTGTTGTTTATTTGACATTGTTGTTGTTATTGTTATTGTTTATTTGACGTAGTTGTTGTTGTTGTTCATTTGACGTTGTTGTTGTTGTTTATTTGACGTTGTTGTTGTTGACGTTGCTTTTGTTGTTGTTTATTTGACGTTGTTGTTGTTGTTCATTTGACGTTGTTGTTGTTGTTTATTTGACGTTGTTGTTGTTCTTTATTTGACGTTGTTGTTGTTGTTTATTTGACATTGTTGTTGTTGACGGTGTTGTTGTTGTTTATTTGACGTTGTTGTTGTTGTTGTTTATTTGACGTTGTTGTTGTTGTTCACATAGTTGTTGTTGTTGTTTATTTGACATTGTTGTTGTCGTTGACGTTGTTGTTGTTGTTGTTGTTTATTTGACGTTGTTGTTGTTGTTGACATAATTGTTGTTGTTGTTGTTTATTTGACGTTGTTGTTGTTGTTGACGTTGTTGTTGTTGTTGTTGTTTATTAGACGTTGTTGTTGTTGTTGTTTATTTGACATTATTGTTGTTGTTGACGTTGTTGTTGTTGTTGTTAATTTGACATTGTTGTTGTTGTTGTTGACGTTGTTGTTGTTGTTGTTGTTTATTTGACTTTGTTGTTGTTGTTGTTTATTTGACGTTGTTGTTGTTGTTGTTTATTTGACGTTGTTGTTGTTGTTGTTTGGCGTTGTTGTTTATTTGACATTGTTGTTGTTTGACGTTGTTGTTGTTGTTTATTTGACGTTGTTGTTTTTGTTGTTGTTGTTTATTTGACGTTGTTGTTGTTGTTATTTATTTGACGTTGTTGTTGTTGACGGTGTTGTTGTTGTTATTTATTTGACGTTGTTGTTGTTGTTTATTTGACGTTGTTGTTGTTGACGTTGTTGTTGTTGTTGTTGTTTATTTGACGTTGTTGTTGTTGTTGACATAGTTGTTGTTGTTGTTGTTTATTTGACGTTTTTGTTGTGGTTGATGTTGTTGTTATTTTCGTTGTTATTTATTTGACGTTGTTGTAGTTGTTTAATTGACGTTGTTGTTGTTGTTGTTTATTTGACGTTGTTGTTGTTGTTGTTGTTGTTGTTTATTTGACGTTGTTGTTGTTGTTCTTTATTTGACGTTGTTGTCGTTGTTGTTGTTTATTTGACATTGATGTTGTTGTTGACGTTGTTGTTGTTGTTGTTGTTGTTTATTTGACATTGTTGTTGTTGTTATTGTTTATTTGACGTTGTTGTTGTTGTTGTTTGGCGTTGTTGTTGTTGTATTTGACGTTGTTGTTGTTGTTTATTTGACGTTGTTGTTGTGGTTGACGTTGTTTTTGTTGTTGTTTATTTGACGTGGTTGTTGTTGTTGTTGTTGTTGACGTTGTTGTTGTTGTTGTTTATTTGACGTTGTTGTTGTTGTTGTTTATTTAACGTTGTTGTTGTTGACATTGTTGTTGTTGTTATTGTTTATTTGACGTGGTTGTTGTTGTTTATTTGACGTTGTTGTTCTTGTTGACGTTGTTGTTGTTGTTTATTTGACGTTTTTGTTGTTGTTGATGTTGTTGTTGTTGTTGTTGTTTATTTGACGTTGTTGTTGTTGTTTATTTGACGTTGTTGTTGTTGACGGTGTTGTCGTTGTTATTTATTTGTTGTTGTTGTTGTTGTTGTTGTTTATTTGGCGTTGTTGTTGTTGACGTTGTTGTTGTTGTTGTTGTTTATTTGACGTTGTTGTTGTTGTTGACATAGTTGTTGTTGTTGTTTACTTGACATTTTTGTTGTTGTTGATGTTGTTGTTGTTTTCGTTGTTATTTATTTGACGTTGTTGTAGTTGTTTAATTGACAATGTTGTTGTTGTTGTTGTTGTTTATTTGACGTTGTTGTTGTTGTTTATTTGACGTTGTTGTTGTTGTTCTTTATTTGACGCTGTTGTTGTTGTTTATTTGACGTTGTTGTTGTTGACGTTGTTGTTGTTGTTGTTGTTTATTTGACATTGTTGTTGTTATTGTTATTGTTTATTTGACGTAGTTGTTGTTGTTGTTCATTTGACGTTGTTGTTGTTGTTTATTTGACGTTGTTGTTGTTGACGTTGCTTTTGTTGTTGTTTATTTGACGTTGTTGTTGTTGTTCATTTGACGTTGTTGTTGTTGTTTATTTGACGTTGTTGTTGTTCTTTATTTGACGTTGTTGTTGTTGTTTATTTGACATTGTTGTTGTTGACGGTGTTGTTGTTGTTTATTTGACGTTGTTGTTGTTGTTGTTTATTTGACATTGTTGTTGTTGTTCACATAGTTGTTGTTGTTGTTGTTTATTTGACATTGTTGTTGTCGTTGACGTTGTTGTTGTTGTTGTTGTTTATTTGACGTTGTTGTTGTTGTTGTTGTTGACATAATTGTTGTTTTTGTTGTTTATTTGACGTTGTTGTTGTTATTGACGTTGTTGTTGTTGTTGTTGTTTATTTGACGTTGTTGTTGTTGTTATTGTTATTGTTGTTGTTTATTTGACGTTGTTGTTGTTGTTGTTTATTTGACGATGTTGTTATTGTTGTTGTTTATTTGACGTTGTTGTTATTTATTTGACGTTGTTATGGGTGACATTGTTGTTGTTGTTGTTTATTTGACGTTGTTGTTGTTGTTTATTTGACGTAGTTATTGTTGTTGACGTTGTTGTTGTTGTTGTTGTTGTTGTTTATTTGACGTTTTTGTTGTTGTTGATGTTGTTGTTGTTGTTGTTGTTTATTTGACGTTGTTGTTGTTGTTGTTGATGTTGTTGTTTTTGTTGTTGTTGACGTTGTTGTTGTTGTTGTTGTTTATTTGACGTTGTTTTAGTATTGTTGTTTATTTGACATTGTTGTTGTTATTTATTTGACGTTATTGTGGGTGACATTGTTGTTGTTGTTTATTTGACGTTGTTGTTGTTGTTGATGTTGTTGACGTTGTTGTTTATTTGACGTTGTTGTTGTTGTTCTTCTTTATTTGACGTTGTTGTTGTTGTTGTTTATTTGACGTTGTTGTTGTTGTTTATTTAACGTTGTTGTTGTTGTTGTTGTTTATTTGACGTTTTTGTTGTTGTTGATGTTGTTGTTGTTGTTGTTTATTTGACGTTGTTGTTGTTGTTATTTATTTGACGTTGTTGTTGTTGACGGTGTTGTTGTTGTTATTTATTTGACGTTGTTGTTGTTGTTGTTTATTTGACGTTGTTGTTGTTGATGTTGTTGTTGTTGTTGTTGTTTATTTGACGTTGTTGTTGTTGTTGACATAGTTGTTGTTGTTGTTGTTTATTTGACGTTTTTGTTGTTGTTGATGTTGTTGTTATTTTCGTTGTTATTTATTTGACGTTGTTCTCGTTGTTTAATTGACGTTGTTGTTGTTGTTGTTTATTTGACGTTGTTGTTGTTGTTGTTGTTGTTGTTTATTTGACGTTGTTGTTGTTGTTCTTTATTTGGTGTTGTTGTCGTTGTTGTTGTTTATTTGACGTTGATGTTGTTGTTGACGTTGTTGTTGTTGTTGTTTATTTGACATTGTTGTTGTTGTTATTGTTTATTTGACGTTGTTGTTGTTGTTGTTTGGCGTTGTTGTTGTTGTATTTGACGTTGTTGTTGTTGTTTATTTGACGTTGTTGTTGTGGTTGACGTTGTTTTTGTTGTTGTTTATTTGACGTGGTTGTTGTTGTTGTTGTTGTTGACGTTGTTGTTGTTGTTGTTGTTTATTTGACGTTGTTGTTGTTGTTGTTTATTTAACGTTGTTGTTGTTGACGTTGTTGTTGTTGTTATTGTTTATTTGACGTGGTTGTTGTTGTTTATTTGACGTTGTTGTTCTTGTTGACGTTGTTGTTGTTGTTTATTTGACGTTTTTGTTGTTGTTGATGTTGTTGTTGTTGTTGTTTATTTGACGTTGTTGTTGTTGTTTATTTGACGTTGTTGTTGTTGACGGTGTTGTCGTTGTTATTTATTTGTTGTTGTTGTTGTTGTTTATTTGACGTTGTTGTTGTTGACGTTGTTGTTGTTGTTGTTTATTTGACGTTGTTGTTGTTGTTGACATAGTTGTTGTTGTTGTTTACTTGACATTTTTGTTGTTGTTGATGTTGTTGTTGTTTTCGTTGTTGTTTATTTGACGTTGTTGTAGTTGTTTAATTGACAATGTTGTTGTTGTTGTTGTTGTTTATTTGACGTTGTTGTTGTTGTTGTTAATTTGACGTTGTTGTTGTTGTTCTTTATTTGACGCTGTTGTTGTTGTTTATTTGACGTTGTTGTTGTTGACGTTGTTGTTGTTGTTCTTGTTTATTTGACATTGTTGTTGTTATTGTTATTGTTTATTTGACGTAGTTGTTGTTGTTGTTCATTTGACGTTGTTGTTGTTGTTTATTTGACGTTGTTGTTGTTGACGTTGCTTTTGTTGTTGTTTATTTGACGTTGTTGTTGTTGTTCATTTGACGTTGTTGTTGTTGTTTATTTGACGTTGTTGTTGTTCTTTATTTGACGTTGTTGTTGTTGTTTATTTGACATTGTTGTTGTTGACGGTGTTGTTGTTGTTTATTTGACGTTGTTGTTGTTGTTGTTTATTTGACATTGTTGTTGTTGTTCACATAGTTGTTGTTGTTGTTGTTTATTTGACATTGTTGTTGTCGTTGACGTTGTTGTTGTTGTTGTTGTTTATTTGACGTTGTTGTTGTTGTTGTTATTGACATAATTGTTGTTTTTGTTGTTTATTTGACGTTGTTGTTGTTATTGACGTTGTTGTTGTTGTTGTTATTTATTTGACGTTGTTGTTGTTGTTATTGTTATTGTTGTTGTTTATTTGACGTTGTTGTTGTTGTTGTTTATTTGACGCTGTTGTTATTGTTGTTGTTTATTTGACGTTGTTGTTATTTATTTGACGTTGTTATGGGTGACATTGTTGTTGTTGTTGTTTATTTGACGTTGTTGTTGTTGTTTATTTGACGTAGTTATTGTTGTTGACGTTGTTGTTGTTGTTGTTGTTGTTTATTTGACGTTTTTGTTGTTGTTGATGTTGTTGTTGTTGTTGTTGTTGTTTATTTGACGTTGTTGTTGTTGTTGTTGATGTTGTTGTTTTTGTTGTTGTTGACGTTGTTGTTGTTGTTGTTGTTGTTTATTTGACGTTGTTTTAGTATTGTTGTTTATTTGACATTGTTGTTGTTATTTATTTGACGTTATTGTGGGTGACATTGTTGTTGTTGTTTATTTGACGTTGTTGTTGTTGTTGATGTTGTTGACGTTGTTGTTTATTTGACGTTGTTGTTGTTGTTCTTCTTTATTTGACGTTGTTGTTGTTTATTTGACGTTGTTGTTGTTGTTTATTTAACGTTGTTGTTGTTGTTGTTGTTTATTTGACGTTTTTGTTGTTGTTGATGTTGTTGTTGTTGTTGTTTATTTGACGTTGTTGTTGTTGTTATTTATTTGACGTTGTTGTTGTTGACGGTGTTGTTGTTGTTATTTATTTGACGTTGTTGTTGTTGTTTATTTGACGTTGTTGTTGTTGACGTTGTTGTTGTTGTTGTTGTTTATTTGACGTTGTTGTTGTTGTTGACATAGTTGTTGTTGTTGTTGTTTATTTGACGTTTTTGTTGTGGTTTATGTTGTTGTTATTTTCGTTGTTATTTATTTGACGTTGTTGTAGTTGTTTAATTGACGTTGTTGTTGTTGTTGTTTATTTGACGTTGTTGTTGTTGTTGTTGTTGTTGTTTATTTGACGTTGTTGTTGTTGTTCTTTATTTGACGTTGTTGTCGTTGTTGTTGTTTATTTGAAGTTGATGTTGTTGTTGACGTTGTTGTTGTTGTTGTTTATTTGACATTGTTGTTGTTGTTATTGTTTATTTGACGTTGTTGTTGTTGTTGTTTGGCGTTGTTGTTGTTGTATTTGACGTTGTTGTTGTTGTTTATTTGACGTTGTTGTTGTGGTTGACGTTGTTTTTGTTGTTGTTTATTTGACGTGGTTGTTGTTGTTGTTGTTGTTGACGTTGTTGTTGTTGTTGTTTATTTGACGTTGTTGTTGTTGTTGTTTATTTAACGTTGTTGTTGTTTGCGTTGTTGTTGTTGTTATTGTTTATTTGACGTGGTTGTTGTTGTTTATTTGACGTTGTTGTTCTTGTTGACGTTGTTGTTGTTGTTTATTTGACGTTTTTGTTGTTGTTGATGTTGTTGTTGTTGTTGTTGTTGTTTATTTGACGTTGTTGTTGTTGTTTATTTGACGTTGTTGTTGTTGACGGTGTTGTCGTTGTTATTTATTTGTTGTTGTTGTTGTTGTTGTTTATTTGACGTTGTTGTTGTTGACGTTGTTGTTGTTGTTGTTGTTTATTTGACGTTGTTGTTGTTGTTGACATAGTTGTTGTTGTTGTTTACTTGACATTTTTGTTGTTGTTGATGTTGTTGTTGTTTTCGTTGTTGTTTATTTGACGTTGTTGTAGTTGTTTAATTGACAATGTTGTTGTTGTTGTTGTTGTTTATTTGACGTTGTTGTTGTTGTTTATTTGACGTTGTTGTTGTTGTTCTTTATTTGACGCTGTTGTTGTTGTTTATTTGACGTTGTTGTTGTTGACGTTGTTGTTGTTGTTGTTGTTTATTTGACATTGTTGTTGTTATTGTTATTGTTTATTTGACGTAGTTGTTGTTGTTGTTCATTTGACGTTGTTGTTGTTGTTTATTTGACGTTGTTGTTGTTGACGTTGCTTTTGTTGTTGTTTATTTGACGTTGTTGTTGTTGTTCATTTGACGTTGTTGTTGTTGTTTATTTGACGTTGTTGTTGTTCTTTATTTGACGTTGTTGTTGTTGTTTATTTTACATTGTTGTTGTTGACGGTGTTGTTGTTGTTTATTTGACGTTGTTGTTGTTGTTGTTTATTTGACATTGTTGTTGTTGTTCACATAGTTGTTGTTGTTGTTGTTTATTTGACATTGTTGTTGTCGTTGATGTTGTTGTTGTTGTTGTTGTTTATTTGACGTTGTTGTTGTTGTTGACATAATTGTTGTTTTTGTTGTTTATTTGACGTTGTTGTTGTTATTGACGTTGTTGTTGTTGTTGTTGTTTATTTGACGTTGTTGTTGTTGTTGTTTATTTGACATTATTGTTGTTGTTGACGTTGTTGTTGTTTTTGTTTATTTGACATTGTTGTTGTTGTCGTTGACGTTGTTGTTGTTGTTGTTTATTTGACTTTGTTGTTGTTGTTGTTTATTTGACGTTGTTGTTGTTGTTGTTTATTTGAAGTTGTTGTTGTTGTTGACGTTGTTGTTTATTTGACGTTGTTGTTGTTGTTGTTGTTTGGCGTTGTTGTTGTTGTATTTGACGTTGTTGTTGTTGTTTATTTGACGTTGTTGTTGTTGTGGACGTTGTTTTTGTTGTTATTTATTTGACGTGGTTATTGTTGTTGTTTATTTGACGTTGTTGTTATTGTTGTTTATTTGACGTTGTTGTTGTTGACGTTGTTGTTGTTGTTGTTGTTGACATAGTTGTTGTTGTTGTTGACATAATTGTTGTTCTTATTGTTTATTTGACGTTGTTATTGTTGTTGACGTTGTTGTTTATTTGACGTTGTTGTTGTTGTTTATTTGACGTTGTTGTTGTTGTTTATTTGACGTTGTTGTTATTTATTTGACATTGTTGTTGTTGTTATTGACGTTGTTGTTTATTTGACATTGTTGTTGTTGTTGTTGACGTTGTTGTTGTTGTTGTTGTTCATTTGACGTTGTTTTAGTATTGTTGTTTATTTGACATTGTTGTTGTTATTTATTTGACGTTGTTATGGGTGACGTTGTTGTTGTTGTTTATTTGACGTTGTTGTTGTTGTTTATTTGACGTAGTTGTTGTTTATTTGACGTTGTTGTTGACGGTGTAGTTGTTGTTATTTATTTGACGTTGTTGTTGTTGTTGTTTATTTGACGTTGTTGTTGTTGACGTTGTTGTTGTTGTTGTTTATTTGACGTTGTTGTTGTTGACGTTGTTGTTGTTGTTGTTTATTTGACGTTGTTGTTGTTGACATAGTTGTTGTTGTTGTTGTTTATTTGACGTTTTTGTTGTTTATTTGACGTTGTTGTTGTTGTTGTTTATTTGACGTTTTTGTTGTTGTTAATGTTGTTGTTGTTGTTGTTTATTTGACGTTGTTGTTGTAGTTGTTGTTTATTTGACGTTGTTGTTGTTGACGGTGTAGTTGTTGTTATTTATTTGACGTTGTTGTTGTTTATTTGACGTTGTTGTTGTTGACGTTGTTGTTGTTGTTGTTTATTTGACGTTGTTGTTGTTGTTGACATTGTTGTTGTTGTTGTTGTTGTTTATTTGACGTTTTTGTTGTTGTTGATGTTGTTGTTGTTTTCGTTGTTGTTTATTTAACGTTGTTGTAGTTGTTTAATTGACGTTGTTGTTGTTGTTGTTGTTTATTTGACGTTGTTGTTGTTGTTATTGTTATTGTTGTTGTTTATTTGACGTTGTTGTTGTTGTTGTTGTTTATTTGACGCTGTTGTTATTGTTGTTGTTTATTTGACGTTGTTGTTGTTATTTATTTGACGTTGTTATGGGTGACATTGTTGTTGTTGTTGTTTATTTGACGTTGTTGTTGTTGTTTATTTGACGTAGTTATTGTTGTTGACGTTGTTGTTGTTGTTGTTGTTGTTTATTTGACGTTTTTGTTGTTGTTGATGTTGTTGTTGTTGTTGTTGTTTATTTGACGTTGTTGTTGTTGTTGTTGATGTTGTTGTTTTTGTTGTTGTTGACGTTGTTGTTGTTGCTGTTGTTGTTTATTTGACGTTGTTTTAGTATTGTTGTTTATTTGACATTGTTGTTGTTATTTATTTGACGTTATTGTGGGTGACATTGTTGTTGTTGTTTATTTGACGTTGTTGTTGTTGTTGATGTTGTTGACGTTGTTGTTTATTTGACGTTGTTGTTATTGTTCTTCTTTATTTGACGTTGTTGTTGTTTATTTGACGTTGTTGTTGTTGTTTATTTAACGTTGTTGTTGTCGTTGTTTATTTGACGTTTTTGTTGTTGTTGATGTTTTTGTTGTTGTTGTTTATTTGACGTTGTTGTTGTTGTTATTTATTTGACGTTGTTGTTGTTGACGGTGTTGTTGTTGTTATTTATTTGACGTTGTTGTTGTTGTTTATTTGACGTTGTTGTTGTTGACGTTGTTGTTGTTGTTGTTGTTTATTTGACGTTGTTGTTGTTGTTGACATAGTTGTTGTTGTTGTTGTTTATTTGACGTTTTTGTTGTTGTTGATGTTGTTGTTATTTTCGTTGTTATTTATTTGACGTTGTTGTAGTTGTTTAATTGACGTTGTTGTTGTTGTTGTTGTTTATTTGACGTTGTTGTTGTTGTTGTTGTTTATTTGACGTTGTTGTTGTTGTTCTTTATTTGACGTTGTTGTCATTTTTGTTGTTTATTTGACATTGATGTTGTTGTTGACGTTGTTGTTGTTGTTGTTGTTGTTTATTTGACATTGTTGTTGTTGTTATTGTTTATTTGACGTTGTTGTTGTTGTTGTTTGGCGTTGTTGTTGTTGTATTTGACGTTGTTGTTGTTGTTTATTTGACGTTGTTGTTGTGGTTGACGTTGTTTTTGTTGTTGTTTATTTGACGTGGTTGTTATTCTTGTTGTTGTTGACGTTGTTGTTGTTGTTGTTGTTTATTTGACGTTGTTGTTGTTTATTTAACGTTGTTGTTGTTGACGTTGTTGTTGTTGTTATTGTTTATTTCACGTTGTTGTTGTTTATTTGACGTTGTTGTTCTTGTTGACGTTGTTGTTGTTGTTGTTTATTTGACGTTTTTGTTGTTGTTGATGTTGTTGTTGTTGTTGTTTATTTGACGTTGTTGTTGTTGTTTATTTGACGTTGTTGTTGTTGACGGTGTTGTCGTTGTTATTTATTTGTTGGTGTTGTTGTTGTTGTTGTTTATTTGACGTTGTTGTTGTTGACGTTGTTGTTGTTGTTGTTGTTTATTTGACGTTGTTGTTGTTGTTGACATAGTTGTTGTTGTTGTTTACTTGACATTTTTGTTGTTGTTGATGTTGTTGTTGTTTTCGTTGTTGTTTATTTGACGTTTTTGTAGTTGTTTAATTGACAATGTTGTTGTTGTTGTTGTTGTTTATTTGACGTTGTTGTTGTTGCTCTTTATTTGACGCTGTTGTTGTTGTTTATTTGACGTTGTTGTTGTTGTTGACGTTGTTGTTGTTGTTGTTGTTGTTTATTTGACATTGTTGTTGTTATTGTTATTGTTTATTTGACGTAGTTGTTGTTGTTGTTCATTTGACGTTGTTGTTGTTGTTTATTTGACGTTGTTGTTGTTGACGTTGCTTTTGTTGTTGTTTATTTGACGTTGTTGTTGTTGTTCATTTGACGTTGTTGTTGTTGTTTATTTGACGTTGTTGTTGTTCTTTATTTGACGTTGTTGTTGTTGTTTATTTGACATTGTTGTTGTTGACGGTGTTGTTGTTGTTTATTTGACGTTGTTGTTGTTGTTGTTTATTTGACGTTGTTGTTGTTGTTCACATAGTTGTTGTTGTTGTTTATTTGACATTGTTGTTGTCGTTGACGTTGTTGTTGTTGTTGTTGTTTATTTGACGTTGTTGTTGTTGTTGACATAATTGTTGTTGTTGTTGTTTATTTGACGTTGTTGTTGTTGTTGACGTTGTTGTTGTTGTTGTTGTTTATTAGACGTTGTTGTTGTTGTTGTTTATTTGACATTATTGTTGTTGTTGACGTTGTTGTTGTTGTTGTTTATTTGACATTGTTGTTGTTGTTGTTGACGTTGTTGTTGTTGTTGTTTATTTGACTTTGTTGTTGTTGTTGTTTATTTGACGTTGTTGTTGTTGTTGTTTATTTGACGTTGTTGTTGTTGTTGACATTGTTGTTTATTTGACGTTGTTGTTGTTGTTTGGCGTTGTTGTTGTTGTATTTGACGTTGTTGTTGTTGTTTATTTGACGTTGTTGTTGTTGTTGACGTTGTTTATGTTGTTGTTTATTTGACGTGGATGTTGTTATTGTTTATTTGACGTAGTTGTTGTTGTTGTTCATTTGGCGTTGTTGTTGTGGTTGACGTTGTTGTTGTTGTTTATTTGACGTTGTTGTTGTTGACGTTGCTTTTGTTGTTGTTTATTTGACGTTGTTCTTGTTGTTCATTTTACGTTGTTGTTGTTGTTTATTTGACGTTGTTGTTGTTCTTTATTTGACGTTGTTGTTGTTGTTGTTTATTTGACGTTGTTGTTGTTGATGGTGTTGTTGTTGATTATTTGACGTTGTTGTTGTTGTTGTTTATTTGACGTTGTTGTTGTTGTTCACATAGTTGTTGTTGTTGTTGTTTATTTGACATTGTTGTTGTTGTTGACGTTGTTGTTGTTGTTGTTGTTTATTTGACGTTGTTGTTGACATAGTTGTTGTTGTTGTTGTTGTTTATTTGACGTTGTTGTTATTGTTGACGTTGTTGTTGTTGTTGTTTATTTGACGTTGTTGTTGTTATTTATTTGACGTTATTGTGGGTGACATTGTTGTTGTTGTTTATTTGACGTTGTTGTTGTTGTTTATTTGACGTAGTTGTTGTTGTTGACGTCGTTGTTGTTGTTTATTTGACGTTTTTGTTGTTGTTGATGTTGTTGACGTTGTTGTTTATTTGACGTTGTTGTTGTTGTTGTTCTTTATTTGACGTTGTTGTTGTTTATTTGACGTTGTTGTTGTTGTTTATTTAACGTTGTTGTTGTTGTTGTTTATTTGACGTTTTTGTTGTTGTTGATGTTGTTGTTTTTGTTGTTGTTTATTTGATGTTGTTGTTGTTGTTATTTATTTGACGTTGTTGTTGTTGACAGTGTTGTTATTGTTGTTGTTTATTTGCCGTTGTTGTTGTTGACGTTGTTGTTGTTGTTTTTTATTTGACGTTGTTGTTGTTGTTGACATAGTTGTTGTTGTTGTTGTTGTTGTTTATTTGACGTTTTTGTTGTTGTTGATGTTGTTGTTGTTTTCGTTGTTATTTATTTGACGTTGTTGTAGTTGTTTAATTGACGTTGTTGTTGTTGTTGTTGTTTATTTGACGTTGTTGTTGTTGTTGTTGTTATTGTTGTTTATTTGACGTTGTTGTTGTTGTTCTTTATTTGACGTTGTTGTCGTTGTTGTTGTTTATTTGACGTTGATGTTGTTGTTGACGTTGTTGTTGTTGTTGTTGTTTATTTGACATTGTTGTTGTTGTTATTGTTTATTTGACGTTGTTGTTGTTGTTGTTGTTTGGCGTTGTTTTTGTTGTTGTTTATTCGACGTGGTTGTTGTTGTTGTTGACGTTGTTGTTGTTGTTGTTTATTTGACGTTGTTGTTGTTGTTGTTTATTTAACGTTGTTATTGTTGACGTTGTTGTTGTTGTTATTGTTTATTTGACGTTGTTGTTGTTGTTTATTTGACGTTGTTGTTCTTGTTGACGTTGTTGTTGTTGTTGTTTATTTGACGTTTTTGTTGTTGTTGATGTTGTTGTTGTTGTTTATTTGACGTTGTTGTTGTTGTTTATTTGACGTTGTTGTTGTTGACGGTGTTGTCGTTGTTATTTATTTGTTGTTGTTGTTGTTGTTGTTGTTGTTTATTTGACGTTGTTGTTGTTGACGTTGTTGTTGTTGTTGTTTATTTGACGTTGTTGTTGTTGTTGACATAGTTGTTGTTGTTGTTGTTTATTTGACGTTTTTGTTGTTGTTGATGTTGTTGTTATTTTCGTTGTTATTTATTTGACGTTGTTGTAGTTGTTTAATTGACGTTGTTGTTGTTGTTGTTGTTGTTTATTTGACGTTGTTGTTGTTGTTGTTGTTTATTTGACGTTGTTGTTGTTGTTCTTTATTTGACGTTGTTGTCATTTTTGTTGTTTATTTGACATTGATGTTGTTGTTGACGTTGTTGTTGTTGTTGTTGTTGTTTATTTGACATTGTTGTTGTTGTTATTGTTTATTTGACGTTGTTGTTGTTGTTGTTTGGCGTTGTTGTTGTTGTATTTGACGTTGTTGTTGTTGTTTATTTGACGTTGTTGTTGTGGTTGACGTTGTTTTTGTTGTTGTTTATTTGACGTGGTTGTTATTCTTGTTGTTGTTGACGTTGTTGTTGTTGTTGTTGTTTATTTGACGTTGTTGTTGTTGTTGTTTATTTAACGTTGTTGTTGTTGACGTTGTTGTTGTTGTTATTGTTTATTTCACGTTGTTGTTGTTTATTTGACGTTGTTGTTCTTGTTGACGTTGTTGTTGTTGTTGTTTATTTGACGTTGTTGTTGTTGTTGATGTTGTTGTTGTTGTTGTTTATTTGACGTTGTTGTTGTTGTTTATTTGACGTTGTTGTTGTTGACGGTGTTGTCGTTGTTATTTATTTGTTGGTGTTGTTGTTGTTGTTTATTTGACGTTGTTGTTGTTGACGTTGTTGTTGTTGTTTATTTGACGTTGTTGTTGTTGTTGACATAGTTGTTGTTGTTGTTTACTTGACATTTTTGTTGTTGTTGATGTTGTTGTTGTTTTCGTTGTTGTTTATTTGACGTTGTTGTAGTTGTTTAATTGACAATGTTGTTGTTGTTGTTGTTGTTGTTTATTTGACGTTGTTGTTGTTGCTCTTTATTTGACGCTGTTGTTGTTGTTTATTTGACGTTGTTGTTGTTGTTGACGTTGTTGTTGTTGTTGTTGTTGTTTATTTGACATTGTTGTTGTTATTGTTATTGTTTATTTGACGTAGTTGTTGTTGTTGTTCATTTGACGTTGTTGTTGTTGTTTATTTGACGTTGTTGTTGTTGACGTTGCTTTTGTTGTTGTTTATTTGACGTTGTTGTTGTTGTTCATTTGACGTTGTTGTTGTTGTTTATTTGACGTTGTTGTTGTTCTTTATTTGACGTTGTTGTTGTTGTTTATTTGACATTGTTGTTGTTGACGGTGTTGTTGTTGTTTATTTGACGTTGTTGTTGTTGTTGTTTATTTGACGTTGTTGTTGTTGTTCACATAGTTGTTGTTGTTGTTTATTTGACATTGTTGTTGTCGTTGACGTTGTTGTTGTTGTTGTTGTTTATTTGACGTTGTTGTTGTTGTTGACATAATTGTTGTTGTTGTTGTTTATTTGACGTTGTTGTTGTTGTTGACGTTGTTGTTGTTGTTGTTGTTTATTAGACGTTGTTGTTGTTGTTGTTTATTTGACATTATTGTTGTTGTTGACGTTGTTGTTGTTGTTGTTTATTTGACATTGTTGTTGTTGTTGTTGACGTTGTTGTTGTTGTTGTTTATTTGACTTTGTTGTTGTTGTTGTTTATTTGACGTTGTTGTTGTTGTTGTTTATTTGACGTTGTTGTTGTTGTTGACATTGTTGTTTATTTGACGTTGTTGTTGTTGTTTGGCGTTGTTGTTGTTGTATTTGACGTTGTTGTTGTTGTTTATTTGACGTTGTTGTTGTTGTTGACGTTGTTTATGTTGTTGTTTATTTGACGTGGATGTTGTTATTGTTTATTTGACGTAGTTGTTGTTGTTGTTCATTTGGCGTTGTTGTTGTGGTTGACGTTGTTGTTGTTGTTTATTTGACGTTGTTGTTGTTGACGTTGCTTTTGTTGTTGTTTATTTGACGTTGTTGTTGTTGTTCATTTTACGTTGTTGTTGTTGTTTATTTGACGTTGTTGTTGTTCTTTATTTGACGTTGTTGTTGTTGTTGTTTATTTGACGTTGTTGTTGTTGATGGTGTTGTTGTTGATTATTTGACGTTGTTGTTGTTGTTGTTTATTTGACGTTGTTGTTGTTGTTCACATAGTTGTTGTTGTTGTTGTTTATTTGACATTGTTGATGTTGTTGACGTTGTTGTTGTTGTTGTTTATTTGACGTTGTTGTTGACATAGTTGTTGTTGTTGTTGTTGTTTATTTGACGTTGTTGTTATTGTTGACGTTGTTGTTGTTGTTGTTGTTTATTTGACGTTGTTGTTGTTATTTATTTGACGTTATTGTGGGTGACATTGTTGTTGTTGTTTATTTGACGTTGTTGTTGTTGTTTATTTGACGTAGTTGTTGTTGTTGACGTCGTTGTTGTTGTTTATTTGACGTTTTTGTTGTTGTTGATGTTGTTGACGTTGTTGTTTATTTGACGTTGTTGTTGTTGTTCTTTATTTGACGTTGTTGTTGTTTATTTGACGTTGTTGTTGTTGTTTATTTAACGTTGTTGTTGTTGTTGTTTATTTGACGTTTTTGTTGTTGTTGATGTTGTTGTTGTTGTTGTTGTTTATTTGACGTTGTTGTTGTTGTTATTTATTTGACGTTGTTGTTGTTGACAATGTTGTTATTGTTGTTGTTTATTTGCCGTTGTTGTTGTTGACGTTGTTGTTGTTGTTTTTTATTTGACGTTGTTGTTGTTGTTGACATAGTTGTTGTTGTTGTTGTTGTTGTTTATTTGACGTTTTTGTTGTTGTTGATGTTGTTGTTGTTTTCGTTGTTATTTATTTGACGTTGTTGTAGTTGTTTAATTGACGTTGTTGTTGTTGTTGTTGTTTATTTGACGTTGTTGTTGTTGTTGTTGTTGTTGTTTATTTGACGTTGTTGTTGTTGTTCTTTATTTGACGTTGTTGTCGTTGTTGTTGTTTATTTGACGTTGATGTTGTTGTTGACGTTGTTGTTGTTGTTGTTGTTTATGTGACATTGTTGTTGTTGTTATTGTTTATTTGACGTTGTTGTTGTTGTTGTTTGGCGTTGTTTTTGTTGTTGTTTATTTGACGTGGTTGTTGTTGTTGTTGACGTTGTTGTTGTTGTTGTTTATTTGACGTTGTTGTTGTTGTTGTTTATTTAACGTTGTTATTGTTGACGTTGTTGTTGTTGTTATTGTTTATTTGACGTTGTTGTTGTTGTTTATTTGACGTTGTTGTTCTTGTTGACGTTGTTGTTGTTGTTGTTTATTTGACGTTTTTGTTGTTGTTGATGTTGTTGTTGTTGTTTATTTGACGTTGTTGTTGTTGTTTATTTGACGTTGTTGTTGTTGACGGTGTTGTCGTTGTTATTTATTTGTTGTTGTTGTTGTTGTTGTTGTTTATTTGACGTTGTTGTTGTTGACGTTGTTGTTGTTGTTGTTTATTTGACGTTGTTGTTGTTGTTGACATAGTTGTTGTTGTTGTTGTTTACTTGACGTTTTTGTTGTTGTTGATGTTGTTGTTGTTGTTTTCGTTGTTGTTTATTTGACGTTGTTGTAGTTGTTTAATTGACAATGTTGTTGTTGTTGTTGTTGTTGTTTATTTGACGTTGTTGTTATTGTTTATTTGACGTTGTTGTTGTTGTTCTTTATTTGACGCTGTTGTTGTTGTTTATTTGACGTTGTTGTTGTTGTTGACGTTGTTGTTGTTGTTGTTGTTTATTTGACATTGTTGTTGTTATTGTTATTGTTTATTTGACGTAGTTGTTGTTGTTGTTCATTTGGCGTTGTTGTTGTTGTTGTTGACGTTGTTGTTGTTTATTTGACGTTGTTGTTGTTGACGTTGCTTTTGTTGTTGTTTATTTGACGTTGTTGTTGTTGTTCATTTGACGTTGTTGTTGTTGTTTATTTGACGTTGTTGTTGTTCTTTATTTGACGTTGTTGTTGTTGTTTATTTGACATTGTTGTTGTTGACGGTGTTGTTGTTGTTTATTTGACGTTGTTGTTGTTGTTGTTTATTTGACGTTGTTGTTGTTGTTGTTGTTTATTTGACGTTGTTGTTGTTGTTCACATAGTTGTTGTTGTTGTTGTTTATTTGACATTGTTGTTGTTGACGTTGTTGTTGTTGTTGTTTATTTGACGTTGTTGTTGTTGTTGTTTATTTGACATTGTTGTTGTTGTTCACATAGTTGTTGTTGTTGTTGTTTATTTGACATTGTTGTTGTTGACGTTGTTGTTGTTGTTGTTTATTTGATGTTGTTGTTGTTGTTGACGTTGTTGTTATTGTTATTTATTTGACGTTGTTGTTGTTGTTGTTTATTTGATGTTGTTGTTGTTGTTGTTTATTTGACATTGTTGTTGTTATTGTTATTGTTTATTTGACGTAGTTGTTGTTGTTGTTCATTTGGCGTTGTTGTTGTTGTTGACGTTGTTGTTGTTTATTTGACGTTGTTGTTGTTGACGTTGCTTTTGTTGTTGTTTATTTGACGTTGTTGTTGTTGTTTATTTGACGTTGTTGTTGTTGTTTATTTGACGTTGTTGTTGTTCTTTATTTGACGTTGTTGTTGTTGTTTATTTGACATTGTTGTTGTTGACGGTGTTGTTGTTGTTTATTTGACGTTGTTGTTGTTGTTGTTGTTTATTTGACGTTGTTGTTGTTGTTCACATAGTTGTTGTTGTTGTTGTTTATTTGACATTGTTGTTGTTGTTGACGTTGTTGTTGTTGTTGTTTATTTGACGTTGTTGTTGTTGTTGTTGACATAGTTGTTGTTGTTGTTGTTTATTTGACGTTGTTGTTGTCGTTGACGTTGTTGTTGTTGTTGTTTATTTGACGTTGTTGTTGTTGTTTATTTGACATTGTTGTTGTTGTTGACGTTGTTGTTGTTGTGGTTTATTTGACATTGTTGTTGTTGTTGTTGACGTTGTTGTTGTTGTTGTTTATTTGACTTTGTTGTTGTTGTTTATTTGACGTTGTTGTTGTTGTTCACGTTGTTGTTTATTTGACGTTGTTGTTGTTGTTGTTGTTTGGCGTTGTTGTTGTTGTATTTGACGTTGTTGTTGTTGTTTATTTGACATTGTTGTTGTTGTTGACGTTGTTGTTGTTTATTTGACATTGTTGTTGTTGTTGTTGACGTTGTTGTTGTTGTTGTTTATTTGACTTTGTTGTTGTTGTTGTTGTTGTTGTTTATTTGACGTTGTTGTTGTTGTTGACGTTGTTGTTTATTTGACGTTGTTGTTGTTGTTGTTGTTGTTGTTTGGCGTTGTTGTTGTTGTATTTGACGTTGTTGTTGTTGTTTATTTGACGTTGTTGTTGTTGTTGACGTTGTTTTTGTTGTTGTTTAATTGACGTGGATGTTGTTATTGTTTATTTGACGTAGTTGTTGTTGTTGGTCATTTGGCGTTGTTGTTGTTGTTGACGTTGTTGTTGTTGTTTATTTGACGTTGTTGTTGTTGACGTTGCTTTTGTTGTTGTTTATTTGACGTTGTTGTTGTTGTTCATTTGACGTTGTTGTTGTTGTTTATTTGACGTTGTTGTTGTTCTTTATTTGACATTGTTGTTGTTGACGGTGTTGTTGTTGTTTATTTGACGTTGTTGTTGTTGTTGTTTATTTGACGTTGTTGTTGTTGTTTACATAGTTGTTGTGGTTGTTGTTTATTTGACATTGTTGTTGTTGTTGACGTTGTTGTTGTTGTTGTTTATTTGACGTTGTTGTTGTTGTTGTTGACATAGTTGTTGTTGTTGTTGTTTATTTGACGTTGTTGTTGTTGACGTTGTTGTTGTTGTTGTTTATTTGACGTTGTTGTTGTTGTTGTTGTTTATTTTACATTCTTGTTGTTGTTGACGTTGTTGTTGTTGTTGTTTATTTGACATTGTTGTTGTTGTTGTTGTTGACGTTGTTGTTGTTGTTGTTTATTTGACTTTGTTGTTGTTGTTGTTTATTTGACATTGTTGTTGTTGTTGTTGTTTATTTGACGTTGTTGTTGTTGTTTATTTGACGTTGTTGTTGTTGTTCACATAGTTGTTGTTGTTGTTGTTTATTTGACATTGTTGTTGTTGACGTTGTTGTTGTTGTTGTTTATTTGACGTTGTTGTTGTTGTTGTTGACATAGTTGTTGTTGTTGTTGTTTATTTGATGTTGTTGTTGTTGTTGACGTTGTTGTTGTTGTTATTTATTTGACGTTGTTGTTGTTGTTGTTTATTTGATGTTGTTGTTGTTGTTGTTTATTTGACATTGTTGTTGTTATTGTTATTGTTTATTTGACGTAGTTGTTGTTGTTGTTCATTTGGCGTTGTTGTTGTTGTTGTTGACGTTGTTGTTGTTTATTTGACGTTGTTGTTGTTGACGTTGCTTTTGTTGTTGTTTATTTGACGTTGTTGTTGTTGTTTATTTGACGTTGTTGTTGTTGTTTATTTGACGTTGTTGTTGTTCTTTATTTGACGTTGTTGTTGTTGTTTATTTGACATTGTTGTTGTTGACGGTGTTGTTGTTGTTTATTTGACGTTGTTGTTGTTGTTGTTGTTTATTTGACGTTGTTGTTGTTGTTCACATAGTTGTTGTTGTTGTTGTTTATTTGACATTGTTGTTGTTGTTGACGTTGTTGTTGTTGTTGTTTATTTGACGTTGTTGTTGTTGTTGTTGACATAGTTGTTGTTGTTGTTGTTTATTTGACGTTGTTGTTGTCGTTGACGTTGTTGTTGTTGTTGTTTATTTGACGTTGTTGTTGTTGTTTATTTGACATTGTTATTGTTGTTGACGTTGTTGTTGTTGTGGTTTATTTGACATTGTTGTTGTTGTTGTTGACGTTGTTGTTGTTGTTGTTTATTTGACTTTGTTGTTGTTGTTTATTTGACGTTGTTGTTGTTGTTGTTTATTTGACGTTGTTGTTGTTGTTCACGTTGTTGTTTATTTGACGTTGTTGTTGTTGTTGTTGTTTGGCGTTGTTGTTGTTGTATTTGACGTTGTTGTTGTTGTTTATTTGACATTGTTGTTGTTGTTGACGTTGTTGTTGTTTATTTGACATTGTTGTTGTTGTTGTTGACGTTGTTGTTGTTGTTGTTTATTTGACTTTGTTGTTGTTGTTGTTGTTGTTGTTGTTGTTTATTTGACGTTGTTGTTGTTGTTGACGTTGTTGTTTATTTGACGTTGTTGTTGTTGTTGTTGTTGTTTGGCGTTGTTGTTGTTGTATTTGACGTTGTTGTTGTTGTTTATTTGACGTTGTTGTTGTTGTTGACGTTGTTTTTGTTGTTGTTTAATTGACGTGGATGTTGTTATTGTTTATTTGACGTAGTTGTTGTCGTTGGTCATTTGGCGTTGTTGTTGTTGTTGACGTTGTTGTTGTTGTTTATTTGACGTTGTTGTTGTTGACGTTGCTTTTGTTGTTGTTTATTTGACGTTGTTGTTGTTGTTCATTTGACGTTGTTGTTGTTGTTTATTTGACGTTGTTGTTGTTCTTTATTTGACATTGTTGTTGTTGACGGTGTTGTTGTTGTTTATTTGACGTTGTTGTTGTTGTTGTTTATTTGACGTTGTTGTTGTTGTTTACATAGTTGTTGTGGTTGTTGTTTATTTGACATTGTTGTTGTTGTTGACGTTGTTGTTGTTGTTGTTTATTTGACGTTGTTGTTGTTGTTGTTGACATAGTTGTTGTTGTTGTTGTTTATTTGACGTTGTTGTTGTTGACGTTGTTGTTGTTGTTGTTTATTTGACGTTGTTGTTGTTGTTGTTGTTTATTTGACATTCTTGTTGTTGTTGACGTTGTTGTTGTTGTTGTTTATTTGACATTGTTGTTGTTGTTGTTGACGTTGTTGTTGTTGTTGTTTATTTGACTTTGTTGTTGTTGTTGTTTATTTGACATTGTTGTTGTTGTTGTTGTTTATTTGACGTTGTTGTTGTTGACGTTGTTATTTATTTGACGTTGTTGTTGTTGTTGTTTGGCGTTGTTGTTGTTGTATTTGACGTTGTTGTTGTTGTTGTTTATTTGACATTGTTGTTGTTGTTGACGTTGTTTTTGTTGTTGTTTATTTGACGTGGTTGTTGTTGTTGTTTATTTGACGTTGTTGTTGTTGACGTTGTTGTTGTTGTTGTTTATTTGACGTTGTTGTTGTTGTTGTTGTTGACATAGTTGTTATTGTTTATTTGACGTTGTTGTGGTTGACGTTGTTGTTGTTGTTGTTTATTTGACGTTGTTGTTGTTGTTGAAATAGTTGTTGTTGTTGTTGTTTATTTGACGTTGTTGTTGTTGTTGTTGTTTATTTGACGTTGTTGTTGTTGTTTATTTGACATTGTTGTTGTTGTTATTGTTTATTTGACGTTGTTGTTGTTGTTGTTTGGCGTTGTTGTTGTTGTATTTGACGTTGTTGTTGTTGTTTATTTGACGTTGTTGTTGTGGTTGACGTTGTTTTTGTTGTTGTTTATTTGATGTGGTTGTTGTTGTTGTTGTTGTTGATGTTGTTATTGTTGTTATTGTTTATTTGACGTTGTTGTTGTTTTTTATTTGACGTTGTTGTTCTTGTTGACGTTGTTGTTGTTGTTGTTGTTGTTTATTTGACGTTTTTGTTGTTGTTGATGTTGTTGTTGTTGTTGTTTATTTGACGTTGTTGTTGTTGTTTATTTGACGTTGTTGTTGTTGACGGTGTTGTCGTTGTTATTTATTTGTTGTTGTTGTTGTTGTTGTTGTTTATTTGACGTTGTTGTTGTTGACGTTGTTGTTGTTGTTTATTTGACGTTGTTGTTGTTGACATAGTTGTTGTTGTTGTTTACTTGACGTTTTTGTTGTTGTTGATGTTGTTGTTGTTTTCGTTGTTGTTTATTTGACGTTGTTGTAGTTGTTTAATTGACAATGTTGTTGTTGTTGTTGTTGTTGTTGTTTATTTGACGTTGTTGTTGTTGTTTATTTGACGTTGTTGTTGTTGTTCTTTATTTGACGCTGTTGTTGTTGTTTATTTGACGTTGTTGTTGTTGTTGACGTTGTTGTTGTTGTTGTTGTTTATTTGACATTGTTGTTGTTATTGTTATTGTTTATTTGACGTAGTTGTTGTTGTTGTTCATTTGGCGTTGTTGTTGTTGTTGACGTTGTTGTTGTTTATTTGATGTTGTTGTTGTTGACGTTGCTTTTGTTGTTGTTTATTTGACGTTGTTGTTGTTGTTCATTTGACGTTGTTGTTGTTGTTTATTTGACGTTGTTGTTGTTCTTTATTTGACGTTGTTGTTGTTGTTTATTTGACATTGTTGTTGTTGACGGTGTTGTTGTTGTTTATTTGACGTTGTTGTTGTTGTTTATGTGACGTTGTTGTTGTTGTTCACATAGTTGTTGTTGTTGTTGTTGTTTATTTGACATTGTTGTTGTTGTTGACGTTGTTGTTGTTGTTGTTTATTTGACGTTGTTGTTGTTGTTGTTGACATAGTTGTTGTTGTTGTTGTTTATTTGACGTTGTTGTTGTTGTTGACGTTGTTGTTGTTGTTGTTTATTTGACGTTGTTGTTGTTGTTGTTGTTTATTTGACATTATTGTTGTTGTTGACGTTGTTGTTGTTGTTGTTTATTTGACATTGTTGTTGTTGTTGTTGAAGTTGTTGTTGTTGTTGTTTATTTGACTTTGTTGTTGTTGTTGTTGTTTATTTGACGTTGTTGTTGTTGTTGTTGTTGTTGTTTATTTGACGTTGTTGTTGTTGTTGACGTTGTTGTTTATTTGACGTTGTTGTTGTTGTTGTTGTTGTTGTTTGGTGTTGTTGTAGTTGTATTTGACGTTGTTGTTGTTGTTGTTTATTTGACGTTGTTGTTGTTGTTGTTGACGTTGTTTTTGTTGTTGTTTATTTGACGTTGTTGTTGTTGACGTTGCTTTTGTTGTTGTTTATTTGACGTTGTTGTTGTTGTTTATTTGACGTTGTTGTTGTTGTTTATTTGACGTTGTTGTTGTTCTTTATTTGATGTTGTTGTTGTTGTTTATTTGACATTGTTGTTGTTGACAGTGTTGTTGTTGTTTATTTGACGTTGTTGTTGTTGTTGTTTATTTGACGTTGTTGTTGTTGTTCACATAGTTGTTGTTGTTGTTGTTTATTTGACATTGTTGTTGTTGTTGACGTTGTTGTTGTTGTTGTTGTTGTTTATTTGACGTTGTTGTTGTTGTTGTTGACATAGTTGTTGTTGTTGTTGTTTATTTGACGTTGTTGTTGTTGTTGACGTTGTTGTTGTTGTTGTTTATTTGACGTTGTTGTTGTTGTTATTGTTTATTTGACATTGTTGTTGTTGTTGTTGTTTATTTGACATTGTTGTTGTTGTTGTTGACGTTGTTGTTGTTGTTTATTTGACTTTGTTGTTGTTGTTGTTGTTTATTTGACGTTGTTGTTGTTGTTTATTTGACGTTGTTGTTGTTGTTGACGTTGTTGTTTATTTGACATTGTTGTTCTTGTTGTTGTTGTTGTTTGGTGTTGTTGTTGTTGTATTTGACGTTGTTGTTGTTATTTATTTGACATTGTTGTTGTTGTTGACGTTGTTGTTGTTGTTGTTTATTTGACATTGTTGTTGTTGTTGTTGACGTTGTTGTTGTTGTTGTTTATTTGACTTTGTTGTTGTTGTTGTTTATTTGACGTTGTTGTTGTTGTTGTTGTTGTTGTTTATTTGACGTTGTTGTTGTTGTTGTTGACGTTGTTGTTTATTTGACGTTGTTGTTGTTGTTGTTGTTGTTGTTTGGCGTTGTTGTTGTTGTATTTGACGTTGTTGTTGTTGTTTATTTGACGTTGTTGTTGTTGTTGACGTTGTTTTTGTTGTTGTTTATTTGACGTGGATGAGGTTATTGTTTATTTTACGTAGTTGTTGTTGTTGTTCATTTGGCGTTGTTGTTGTTGTTGACGTTGTTGTTGTTGTTTATTTGACGTTGTTGTTGTTGACGTTGCTTTTGTTGTTGTTTATTTGACGTTGTTATTGTTGTTCGTTTGACGTTGTTGTTGTTGTTTATTTGACGTTGTTGTTGTTCTTTATTTGACATTGTTGTTGTTGACGGTGTTGTTGTTGTTTATTTGACGTTGTTGTGGTTGTTGTTTATTTGACGTTGTTGTTGTTGTTCACATAGTTGTTGTGGTTGTTGTTTATTTGACATTGTTGTTGTTGTTGTTGTTGACGTAGTTGTTATTGTTTATTTGACATTGTTGTGGTTGACGTTGTTGTTGTTGTTGTTTATTTGACGTTGTTGTTGTTGTTGAAATAGTTGTTGTTGTTGTTGTTTATTTGACGTTTTTGTTGTTGTTGTTGATGTTGTTGTTGTTGTTGTTGTTTATTTGACGTTGTTGTTGTTGTTGTTTATTTGACATTGTTGTTGTTGTTATTGTTTATTTGACGTTGTTGTTGTTGTTGTTTGGCGTTGTTGTTGTTGTATTTGACGTTGTTGTTGTTGTTTATTTGACGTTGTTGTTGTGGTTGACGTTGTTTTTGTTGTTGTTTATTTGATGTGGTTGTTGTTGTTGTTGTTGTTGACGTTGTTGTTGTTGTTGTTTATTTGACGTTGTTGTTGTTGTTTATTTAACGTTGTTGTTGTTGACGTTGTTATTGTTGTTATTGTTTATTTGACATTGTTGTTGTTTTTTATTTGACGTTGTTGTTCTTGTTGACGTTGTTGTTGTTGTTGTTGTTGTTTATTTGACGTTTTTGTTGTTGTTGATGTTGTTGTTGTTGTTGTTTATTTGACGTTGTTGTTGTTGTTTATTTGACGTTGTTGTTGTTGACGGTGTTGTCGTTGTTATTTATTTGTTGTTGTTGTTGTTGTTGTTGTTTATTTGATGTTGTTGTTGTTGACGTTGTTGTTGTTGTTTATTTGACGTTGTTGTTGTTGACATAGTTGTTGTTGTTGTTTACTTGACGTTTTTGTTGTTGTTGATGTTGTTGTTGTTTTCGTTGTTGTTTATTTGACGTTGTTGTAGTTGTTTAATTGACAATGTTGTTGTTGTTGTTGTTGTTTATTTGACGTTGTTGTTGTTGTTTATTTGACGTTGTTGTTGTTGTTTATTTGACGTTGTTGTTGTTGTTCTTTATTTGACGCTGTTGTTGTTGTTTATTTGACGTTGTTGTTGTTGTTGTTGACGTTGTTGTTGTTGTTGTTGTTGTTTATTTGACATTGTTGTTGTTATTGTTATTGTTTATTTGACGTAGTTGTTGTTGTTGTTCATTTGGCGTTGTTGTTGTTGTTGACGTTGTTGTTGTTTATTTGACGTTGTTGTTGTTGACGTTGCTTTTGTTGTTGTTTATTTGACGTTGTTGTTGTTGTTCATTTGACGTTGTTGTTGTTGTTTATTTGACGTTGTTGTTGTTCTTTATTTGACGTTGTTGTTGTTGTTTATTTGACATTGTTGTTGTTGACGGTGTTGTTGTTGTTTATTTGACGTTGTTGTTGTTGTTTATTTGACGTTGTTGTTGTTGTTCACATAGTTGTTGTTGTTGTTGTTGTTTATTTGACATTGTTGTTGTTGTTGATGTTGTTGTTGTTGTTGTTTATTTGACGTTGTTGTTGTTGTTGTTGTTGACATAGTTGTTGTTGTTGTTGTTTATTTGACGTTGTTGTTGTTGTTGACGTTGTTGTTGTTGTTGTTTATTTGACGTTGTTGTTGTTGTTGTTGTTGTTGTTGTTTATTTGACATTATTGTTGTTGTTGACGTTGTTGTTGTTGTTGTTTATTTGACATTGTTGTTGTTGTTGTTGAAGTTGTTGTTGTTGTTGTTTATTTGACGTTGTTGTTGTTGTTGACGTTGTTGTTTATTTGACGTTGTTGTTGTTGTTGTTGTTGTTGTTTGGCGTTGTTGTTGTTGTATTTGACGTTGTTGTTTATTTGACGTTGTTGTTGTTGTTGACGTTGTTTTTGTTGTTGTTTATTTGACGTGGATGAGGTTATTGTTTATTTGACGTATTTGTTGTTGTTGTTCATTTGGCGTTGTTGTTGTTGTTGACGTTGTTGTTGTTGTTGTTTATTTGACGTTGTTGTTGTTGACGTTGCTTTTGTTGTTGTTTATTTGACGTTGTTATTGTTGTTTGTTTGACGTTGTTGTTGTTGTTTATTTGACGTTGTTGTTGTTCTTTATTTGACATTGTTGTTGTTGACGGTGTTGTTGTTGTTTATTTGACGTTGTTGTGGTTGTTGTTTATTTGACGTTGTTGTTGTTGTTCACATAATTGTTGTGGTTGTTGTTTATTTGACATTGTTGTTGTTGTTGACGTTGTTGTTGTTGTTGTTGTTTATTTGACGTTGTTGTTGTTGTTGTTGACATAGTTGTTGTTGTTGTTGTTTATTTGACGTTGTTGTAGTTGACATTGTTGTTGTTGTTGTTTATTTGACGTTGTTGTTGTTGTTGTTTATTTGACATTGTTGTTGTTGTTGACGTTGTTGTTGTTGTTGTTTATTTGACATTGTTGTTGTTGTTGTTGACGTTGTTGTTGTTGTTGTTGTTTATTTGACTTTGTTGTTGTTGTTGTTTATTTGACGTTGTTGTTGTTGTTGTTTATTTGACGTTGTTGTTGTTGACGTTGTTATTTATTTGACGTTGTTGTTGTTGTTGTTGTTGTTTGGCGTTGTTGTTGTTGTATTTGACGTTGTTGTTGTTGTTGTTTATTTGGCGTTGTTGTTGTTGTTGACGTTGTTTTTGTTGTTGTTTATTTGACGTGGTTGTTGTTGTTGTTTATTTGACGTTGTTGTTGTTGACGTTGTTGTTGTTGTTGTTTATTTGACGTTGTTGTTGTTGTTGTTGACATAGTTGTTATTGTTTATTTGACGTTGTTGTTGTTGTTGACGTTGTTGTTGTTGTTTATTTGACGTTGTTGTTGTTGTTGAAATAGTTGTTGTTGTTGTTTATTTGACGTTGTTGTTGTTGTTGTTTATTTGACGTTGTTGTTGTTGTTGTTGTTGTTGTTGTTTATTTGACATTGTTGTTGTTGTTATTGTTTATTTGACGTTGTTGTTGTTGTTGTTTGGCGTTGTTGTTGTTGTATTTGACGTTGTTGTTGTTGTTGTTTATTTGACGTTGTTGTTGTGGTTGACGTTGTTTTTGTTGTTGTTTATTTGACGTGGTTGTTGTTGTTGTTGTTGTTGACGTTGTTGTTGTTGTTGTTGTTTATTTCACGTTGTTGTTGTTGTTTATTTAACGTTGTTGTTGTTGACGTTGGTATTGTTGTTTTTGTTTATTTGACGTTGTTGTTGTTTTTTATTTGACGTTGTTGTTCTTGTTGACGTTGTTGTTGTTGTTGTTTATTTGATGTTTTTGTTGTTGTTGATGTTGTTGTTGTTGTTGTTTATTTGACGTTGTTGTTGTTGTTTATTTGACGTTGTTGTTGACGGTGTTGTCGTTGTTATTTATTTGTTGTTGTTGTTGTTGTTGTTTATTTGACGTTGTTGTTGTTGACGTTGTTGTTGTTGTTTATTTGACGTTGTTGTTGTTGTTGACATAGTTGTTGTTGTTGTTTACTTGACGTTTTTGTTGTGTTTGATGTTGTTGTTGTTTTCGTTGTTGCTTATTTGACGTTGTTGTAGTTGTTTAATTGACAATGTTGTTGTTGTTGTTGTTGTTTATTTGACGTTGTTGTTGTTGTTTATTTGACGTTGTTGTTGTTGTTGTTTATTTGACGTTGTTGTTGTTGTTTATTTGACGTTGTTGTTGTTGACGGTGTTGTCGTTGTTATTTATTTGTTGTTGTTGTTGTTGTTGTTGTTTATTTGACGTTGTTGTTGTTGACGTTGTTGTTGTTGTTTATTTGACGTTGTTGTTGTTGACATAGTTGTTGTTGTTGTTTACTTGACGTTTTTGTTGTTGTTGATGTTGTTGTTGTTTTCGTTGTTGTTTATTTGACGTTGTTGTAGTTGTTTAATTGACAATGTTGTTGTTGTTGTTGTTGTTTATTTGACGTTGTTGTTGTTGTTTATTTGACGTTGTTGTTGTTGTTTATTTGACGTTGTTGTTGTTGTTCTTTATTTGACGCTGTTGTTGTTGTTTATTTGACGTTGTTGTTGTTGTTGTTGACGTTGTTGTTGTTGTTGTTGTTGTTTATTTGACATTGTTGTTGTTATTGTTATTGTTTATTTGACGTAGTTGTTGTTGTTGTTCATTTGGCGTTGTTGTTGTTGTTGACGTTGTTGTTGTTTATTTGACGTTGTTGTTGTTGACGTTGCTTTTGTTGTTGTTTATTTGACGTTGTTGTTGTTGTTCATTTGACGTTGTTGTTGTTGTTTATTTGACGTTGTTGTTGTTCTTTATTTGACGTTGTTGTTGTTGTTTATTTGACATTGTTGTTGTTGACGGTGTTGTTGTTGTTTATTTGACGTTGTTGTTGTTGTTCACATAGTTGTTGTTGTTGTTGTTGTTTATTTGACATTGTTGTTGTTGTTGATGTTGTTGTTGTTGTTGTTTATTTGACGTTGTTGTTGTTGTTGTTGTTGACATAGTTGTTGTTGTTGTTGTTTATTTGACGTTGTTGTTGTTGTTGACGTTGTTGTTGTTGTTGTTTATTTGACGTTGTTGTTGTTGTTGTTGTTGTTGTTGTTTATTTGACATTATTGTTGTTGTTGACGTTGTTGTTGTTGTTGTTTATTTGACATTGTTGTTGTTGTTGTTGAAGTTGTTGTTGTTGTTGTTTATTTGACGTTGTTGTTGTTGTTGACGTTGTTGTTTATTTGACGTTGTTGTTGTTGTTGTTGTTGTTGTTTGGCGTTGTTGTTGTTGTATTTGACGTTGTTGTTTATTTGACGTTGTTGTTGTTGTTGACGTTGTTTTTGTTGTTGTTTATTTGACGTGGATGAGGTTATTGTTTATTTGACGTAGTTGTTGTTGTTGTTCATTTGGCGTTGTTGTTGTTGTTGACGTTGTTGTTGTTGTTGTTTATTTGACGTTGTTGTTGTTGACGTTGCTTTTGTTGTTGTTTATTTGACGTTGTTATTGTTGTTTGTTTGACGTTGTTGTTGTTGTTTATTTGACGTTGTTGTTGTTCTTTATTTGACATTGTTGTTGTTGACGGTGTTGTTGTTGTTTATTTGACGTTGTTGTGGTTGTTGTTTATTTGACGTTGTTGTTGTTGTTCACATAATTGTTGTGGTTGTTGTTTATTTGACATTGTTGTTGTTGTTGACGTTGTCGTTGTTGTTGTTGTTTATTTGACGTTGTTGTTGTTGTTGTTGACATAGTTGTTGTTGTTGTTGTTTATTTGACGTTGTTGTAGTTGACATTGTTGTTGTTGTTGTTTATTTGACGTTGTTGTTGTTGTTGTTTATTTGACATTGTTGTTGTTGTTGACGTTGTTGTTGTTGTTGTTTATTTGACATTGTTGTTGTTGTTGTTGACGTTGTTGTTGTTGTTGTTGTTTATTTGACTTTGTTGTTGTTGTTGTTTATTTGACGTTGTTGTTGTTGTTGTTTATTTGACGTTGTTGTTGTTGACGTTGTTATTTATTTGACGTTGTTGTTGTTGTTGTTGTTGTTTGGCGTTGTTGTTGTTGTATTTGACGTTGTTGTTGTTGTTGTTTATTTGGCGTTGTTGTTGTTGTTGACGTTGTTTTTGTTGTTGTTTATTTGACGTGGTTGTTGTTGTTGTTTATTTGACGTTGTTGTTGTTGACGTTGTTGTTGTTGTTGTTTATTTGACGTTGTTGTTGTTGTTGTTGACATAGTTGTTATTGTTTATTTGACGTTGTTGTTGTTGTTGACGTTGTTGTTGTTGTTTATTTGACGTTGTTGTTGTTGTTGAAATAGTTGTTGTTGTTGTTTATTTGACGTTGTTGTTGTTGTTTATTTGACGTTGTTGTTGTTGTTGTTGTTGTTGTTGTTTATTTGACATTGTTGTTGTTGTTATTGTTTATTTGACGTTGTTGTTGTTGTTGTTTGGCGTTGTTGTTGTTGTATTTGACGTTGTTGTTGTTGTTGTTTATTTGACGTTGTTGTTGTGGTTGACGTTGTTTTTGTTGTTGTTTATTTGACGTGGTTGTTGTTGTTGTTGTTGTTGACGTTGTTGTTGTTGTTGTTGTTTATTTCACGTTGTTGTTGTTGTTTATTTAACGTTGTTGTTGTTGACGTTGGTATTGTTGTTTTTGTTTATTTGACGTTGTTGTTGTTTTTTATTTGACGTTGTTGTTCTTGTTGACGTTGTTGTTGTTGTTGTTTATTTGATGTTTTTGTTGTTGTTGATGTTGTTGTTGTTGTTGTTGTTTATTTGACGTTGTTGTTGTTGTTTATTTGACGTTGTTGTTGACGGTGTTGTCGTTGTTATTTATTTGTTGTTGTTGTTGTTGTTGTTTATTTGACGTTGTTGTTGTTGACGTTGTTGTTGTTGTTTATTTGACGTTGTTGTTGTTGTTGACATAGTTGTTGTTGTTGTTTACTTGACGTTTTTGTTGTGTTTGATGTTGTTGTTGTTTTCGTTGTTGTTTATTTGACGTTGTTGTAGTTGTTTAATTGACAATGTTGTTGTTGTTGTTGTTGTTTATTTGACGTTGTTGTTGTTGTTTATTTGACGTTGTTGTTGTTGTTCTTTATTTGACGCTGTTGTTGTTGTTTATTTGACGTTGTTGTTGTTGTTGACGTTGTTGTTGTTGTTGTTGTTTATTTGACATTGTTGTTGTTATTGTTATTGTTTATTTGACGTAGTTGTTGTTGTTGTTCATTTGGCGTTGTTGTTGTTGTTGACGTTGTTGTTGTTTATTTGACGTTGTTGTTGTTGACGTTGCTTTTGTTGTTGTTTATTTGACGTTGTTGTTGTTGTTCATTTGACGTTGTTGTTGTTGTTTATTTGACGTTGTTGTTGTTCTTTATTTGACGTTGTTGTTGTTGTTTATTTGACATTGTTGTTGTTGACGGTGTTGTTGTTGTTTATTTGACGTTGTTGTTGTTGTTTATTTGACGTTGTTGTTGTTGTTCACATAGTTGTTGTTGTTGTTGTTGTTGTTTATTTGACGTTGTTGTTGACATAGTTGTTGTTGTTGTTGTTGTTTATTTGACGTTGTTGTTGTTGTTGACGTTGTTGTTGTTGTTGTTTATTTGACGTTGTTGTTGTTGTTGTTTATTTGACATTATTGTTGTTGTTGACGTTGTTGTTGTTGTTGTTTATTTGGCATTGTTGTTGTTGTTGTTGAAGTTGTTGTTGTTGTTTATTTGACTTTGTTGTTGTTGTTGTTTATTTGACGTTGTTGTTGTTGTTGATTATTTGACGTTGTTGTTGTTGTTGACGTTGTTGTTTATTTGACGTTGTTGTTGTGTTGTTGTTTGGCGTTGTTGTTGTTGTATTTGACGTTGTTGTTGTTGTTTATTTGATGTTGTTGTTGTTGTTGACGTTGTTTTTGTTGTTGTTTATTTGACGTGGATGTTGTTATTGTTTATTTGACGTAGTTGTTGTTGTTGTTCATTTGGCGTTGTTGTTGTTGTTGACGTTGTTGTTGTTGTTGTTTATTTGACGTTGTTGTTGTTGACGTTGCTTTTGTTGTTGTTTATTTGACGTTGTTGTTGTTGTTCATTTGACGTTGTTGTTGTTGTTTATTTGACGTTGTTGTTGTTCTTTATTTGACGTTGGTGTTGTTGTTTATTTGACATTGTTGTTGTTGACGGTGTTGTTGTTGTTTATTTGACGTTGTTGTTGTTGTTTATTTGACGTTGTTGTTGTTGTTCACATAGTTGTTGTTGTTGTTGTTTATTTGACATTGTTGTTGTTGTTGTTGAAGTTGTTGTTGTTGTTGTTGTTGTTTATTTGACTTTGTTGTTGTTGTTGTTTATTTGACGTTGTTGTTGTTGTTGTTGTTGTTGTTTGGCGTTGTTGTTGTTGTATTTGACAATGTTGTTGTTGTTTATTTGACGTTGTTGTTATTGTTGACGTTGTTTTTGTTGTTGTTTATTTGACGTGGATGTTGTTATTGTTTATTTGACGTAGTTGTTGTTGTTGTTCATTTGGCGTTGTTGTTGTTGTTGACGTTGTTGTTGTTGTTTATTTGACGTTGTTGTCGTTGACGTTGCTTTTGTTGTTGTTTATTTGACGTTGTTGTTGTTGTTCATTTGACGTTGTTGTTGTTGTTTATTTGACGTTGTTGTTGTTCTTTATTTGACGTTGTTGTTGTTGTTTATTTGACATTGTTGTTGTTGACGGTGTTGTTGTTGTTTATTTGACGTTGTTGTTGTTGTTTATTTGACGTTGTTGTTGTTGTTCACATAGTTGTTGTTGTTGTTGTTTATTTGACATTGTTGTTGTTGTTGACGTTGTTGTTGTTGTTGTTTATTTGACGTTGTTGTTGTTGTTGTTGACATAGTTGTTGTTGTTGTTGTTTATTTGACGTTGTTGTTGTCGTTGACGTTGTTGTTGTTGTTGTTTATTTGACATTGTTGTTGTTGTTGTTGACGTTGTTGTTGTTGTTGTTTATTTGACTTTGTTGTTGTTGTTGTTGTTTATTTGACGTTGTTGTTGTTGTTGTTGTTTATTTGACGTTGTTGTTGTTGTTGACGTTGTTGTTTATTTGACGTTGTTGTTGTTGTTGTTGTTTGGCGTTGTTGTTGTTGTATTTGACGTTGTTGTTGTTGTTTATTTGACATTGTTGTTGTTGTTGACGTTGTTGTTGTTGTTGTTTATATGACATTGTTGTTGTTGTTGTTGACGTTGTTGTTGTTGTTGTTTATTTGACTTTGTTGTTGTTGTTGTTGTTGTTGTTTATTTGACGTTGTTGTTGTTGTTGACGTTGTTGTTTATTTGACGTTGTTGTTGTTGTTGTTGTTTGGCGTTGTTGTTGTTGTATTTGACGTTGTTGTTGTTTATTTGACGTTGTTGTTGTTGTTGACGTTGTTTTTGTTGTTGTTTATTTGACGTGGATGTTGTTATTGTTTATTTGACGTAGTTGTTGTTGTTGTTCATTTGGCGTTGTTGTTGTTGTTGACGTTGTTGTTGTTGTTTATTTGACGTTGTTGTTGTTGTTTATTTGACGTTGTTGTTGTTCTTTATTTGACATTGTTGTTGTTGACGGTGTTGTTGTTGTTTATTTGGCATTGTTGTTGTTGTTGTTTATTTGACGTTGTTGTTGTTGTTCACATAGTTGTTGTGGTTGTTGTTTATTTGACATTGTTGTTGTTGTTGACGTTGTTGTTGTTGTTGTTTATTTGACGTTGTTGTTGTTGTTGACATAGTTGTTGTTGTTGTTGTTTATTTGACGTTGTTGTTGTTGACGTTGTTGTTGTTGTTGTTTATTTGACGTTGTTGTTGTTGTTGTTGTTTATTTGACATTGTTGTTGTTGTTGACGTTGTTGTTGTTGTTGTTTATTTGACATTGTTGTTGTTGTTGTTGACGTTGTTGTTGTTGTTGTTGTTTATTTGACTTTGTTGTTGTTGTTGTTTATTTGACATTGTGGTTGTTGTTGTTGTTTATTTGACGTTGTTGTTGTTGACGTTGTTATTTATTTGACGTTGTTGTTGTTGTTGTTGTTGTTTGGCGTTGTTGTTGTTGTATTTGACGTTGTTGTTGTTGTTGTTTATTTGACATTGTTGTTGTTGTTGACGTTGTTTTTGTTGTTGTTTATTTGACGTGGTTGTTGTTGTTGTTTATTTGACGTTGTTGTTGTTGACGTTGTTGTTGTTGTTGTTTATTTGACGTTGTTGTTGTTGTTGTTGTTGACATAGTTGTTATTGTTTATTTGACGTTGTTGTGGTTGACGTTGTTGTTGTTGTTGTTTATTTGACGTTGTTGTTGTTGTTGAAATAGTTGTTGTTGTTGTTGTTTATTTGACGTTGTTGTTGTTGACGTTGTTGTTGTTGTTGTTTATTTGACGTTGTTGTAGTTGTTGTTTATTTGACATTGTTGTTGTTGTTATTGTTTATTTGACGTTGTTGTTGTTGTTGTTGTTTGGCGTTGTTGTTGTTGTATTTGACGTTGTTGTTGTTGTTTATTTGACGTTGTTGTTGTGGTTGACGTTGTTTTTGTTGTTGTTTATTTGACGTGGTTGTTGTTGTTGTTGTTGTTGACGTTGTTGTTGTTGTTGTTGTTTATTTGACGTTGTTGTTGTTGTTTATTTAACGTTGTTGTTGTTGACGTTGTTATTGTTGTTATTGTTTATTTGACGTTGTTGTTGTTTTTTATTTGACGTTGTTGTTCTTGTTGACGTTGTTGTTGTTGTTGATGTTTATTTGACGTTTTTGTTGTTGTTGATGTTGTTGTTGTTGTTGTTTATTTGACGTTGTTGTTGTTGTTTATTTGACGTTGTTGTTGTTGACGGTGTTGTCGTTGTTATTTATTTGTTGTTGTTGTTGTTGTTGTTGTTTATTTGACGTTGTTGTTGTTGACGTTGTTGTTGTTGTTTATTTGACGTTGTTGTTGTTGACATAGTTGTTGTTGTTGTTTACTTGACGTTTTTGTTGTTGTTGATATTGTTGTTGTTTTCGTTGTTGTTTATTTGACGTTGTTGTAGTTGTTTAATTGACAACGTTGTTGTTGTTGTTCTTTATTTGACGTTGTTGATGTTGTTTATTTGACGTTGTTGTTGTTGTTGACGTTGTTGTTGTTGTTGTTATTTATTTGACATTGTTGTTGTTATTGTTATTGTTTATTTGACGTAGTTGTTGTTGTTGTTCATTTGGGGTTGTTGTTGTTGTTGACGTTGTTGTTGTTTATTTGACGTTGTTGTTGTTGTTTATTTGACGTTGTTGTTGTTGTTCATTTGACGTTGTTGTTGTTGTTTATTTGACGTTGTTGTTGTTCTTTATTTGTCGTTGTTGTTGTTGTTTATTTGACATTGTTGTTGTTGACGTTGTTGTTGTTGTTTATTTGACGTTGTTGTTGTTGTTCACATAGTTGTTGTTGTTGTTGTTGTTTATTTGACATTGTTGTTGTTGTTGACGTTGTTGTTGTTGTTGTTTATTTGACGTTGTTGTTGTTGTTGTTGACATAGTTGTTGTTGTTGTTGTTTATTTGACGTTGTTGTTGTTGTTGACGTTGTTGTTGTTGTTGTTTATTTGACGTTGTTGTTGTTGTTGTTTATTTGACATTATTGTTGTTGTTGACGTTGTTGTTGTTGTTGTTTATTTGACATTGTTGTTGTTGTTGTTGAAGTTGTTGTTGTTGTTGTTTATTTGACTTTGTTGTTGTTGTTGTTTATTTGACGTTGTTGTTGTTGTTGTTGTTGTTAATTTGACGTTGTTGTTGTTGTTGACGTTGTTGTTTATTTGACGTTGTTGTTGTTGTTGTTGTTTGGCGTTGTTGTTGTTGTATTTGACGTTGTTGTTGTTGTTTATTTGACGTTGTTGTTGTTGTTGACGTTTTATTGTTGTTGTTTATTTGACGTGGATGTTGTTATTGTTTATTTGACGTAGTTGTTGTTGTTGTTCATTTGGCATTGTTGTTGTTGTTGACGTTGTTGTTGTTGTTGTTTATTTGACGTTGTTTTTGTTGACGTTGCTTTTGTTGTTGTTTATTTGACGTTGTTGTTGTTGTTCATTTGACGTTGTTGTTGTTGTTTATTTAACGTTGTTGATGTTCTTTATTTGATGTTGTTGTTGTTGTTTATTTGACATTGTTGTTGTTGACGGTGTTGTTGTTGTTTATTTGATGTTGTTGTTGTTGTTGTTTATTTGACGTTGTTGTTGTTGTTCACATAGTTGTTGTTGTTGTTGTTGTTTATTTGACATTGTTGTTGTTGACGTTGTTGTTGTTGTTGTTTATTTGACGTTGTTGTTGTTGTTGTTGACATAGTTGTTGTTGTTTATTTGACGTTGTTGTTGTTGTTGACGTTGTTGTTGTTGTTGTTTATTTGACGTTGTTGTTGTTGTTGTTGTTTATTTGACATTGTTGTTGTTGTTGACGTTGTTGTTGTTGTTGTTTATTTGACATTGTTGTTGTTGTTGTTGTTGACGTTGTTGTTGTTGTTTATTTGACTTTGTTGTTGTTGTTGTTGTTTATTTGACGTTGTTGTTGTTGTTTATTTGACGTTGTTGTTGTTGTTGACGTTGTTGTTTATTTGACATTGTTGTTGTTGTTGTTGTTGTTGTTTGGCGTTGTTGTTGTTGTATTTGACGTTGTTGTTGTTATTTATTTGACATTGTTGTTGTTGTTGACGTTGTTGTTGTTGTTGTTTATTTGACATTGTTGTTGTTGTTGTTGACGTTGTTGTTGTTGTTTATTTGACTTTGTTGTTGTTGTTTATTTGACGTTGTTGTTATTGTTGTTATTGTTTATTTGACGTTGTTGTTGTTGTTGACGTTGTTGTTTATTTGACGTTGTTGTTGTTGTTGTTGTTGTTGTTTGGCGTTGTTGTTGTTGTATTTGACGTTGTTGTTGTTGTTTATTTGACGTTGTTGTTATTGTTGACGTTGTTTTTGTTGTTTTTTATTTGACGTGGATGTTGTTATTGTTTATTTGACGTAGTTGTTGTTGTTGTTCATTTGGCGTTGTTGTTGTTGTTGACGTTGTTGTTGTTGTTGTTGACGTTGCTTTTGTTGTTGTTTATTTGACGTTGTTATTGTTGTTCGTTTGACGTTGTTGTTGTTGTTGTTTATTTGACGTTGTTGTTGTTCTTTATTTGACATTGTTGTTGTTGACGGTGTTGTTGTTGTTTATTTGACGTTGTTGTGGTTGTTGTTTATTTGACGTTGTTGTTGTTGTTCACATAGTTGTTGTGGTTGTGTTTATTTGACATTGTTGTTGTTGTTGACGTTGTTGTTGTTGTTGTTTATTTGACGTTGTTGTTGTTGTTGTTGACATAGTTGTTGTTGTTGTTGTTTATTTGACGTTGTTGTTGTTGACATTATTGTTGTTGTTGTTTATTTGACGTTGTTGTTGTTGTTGTTGTTTATTTGACATTGTTGTTGTTGTTGACGTTGTTGTTGTTGTTGTTTATTTGACATTGTTGTTGTTGTTGACGTTGTTGTTGTTGTTGTTTATTTGACTTTGTTGTTGTTGTTGTTTATTTGACGTTGTTGTTGTTGTTGTTTATTTGACGTTGTTGTTGTTGACGTTGTTATTTATTTGACGTTGTTGTTGTTGTTGTTGTTGTTTGGCGTTGTTGTTGTTGTTGTATTTGACGTTGTTGTTGTTGTTTATTTGGCGTTGTTGTTGTTGTTGACGTTGTTTTTGTTGTTGTTTATTTGACGTGGTTGTTGTTGTTGTTTATTTGACGTTGTTGTTGTTGACGTTGTTGTTGTTGTTGTTTATTTGACGTTGTTGTTGTTGTTGACATAGTTGTTATTGTTTATTTGACGTTGTTGTTGTTGTTGATGTTGTTGTTGTTGTTTATTTGACGTTGTTGTTGTTGTTGAAATAGTTGTTGTTGTTGTTGTTTATTTGACGTTGTTGTTGTTGTTGTTTATTTGACGTTGTTGTTGTTGTTTATTTGACATTGTTGTTGTTGTTATTGTTTATTTGACGTTGTTGTTGTTGTTGTTTGGCGTTGTTGTTGTTGTATTTGACGTTGTTGTTGTTGTTTATTTGACGTTGTTGTTGTGGTTGACGTTGTTTTTGTTGTTGTTTATTTGACGTGGTTGTTGTTGTTGTTGTTGTTGACGTTGTTGTTGTTGTTTATTTGACGTTGTTGTTGTTGTTGTTTATTTAACGTTGTTGTTGTTGACGTTGTTATTGTTGTTATTGTTTATTTGACGTTGTTGTTGTTTTTTATTTGACGTTGTTGTTCTTGTTGACGTTGTTGTTGTTGTTGTTGTTTATTTGACGTTTTTGTTGTTGTTGATGTTGTTGTTGTTTTTGTTTATTTGACGTTGTTGTTGTTGTTGTTTATTTGACGTTGTTGTTGTTGACGGTGTTGTCGTTGTTATTTATTTGTTGTTGTTGTTGTTGTTGTTTATTTGACGTTGTTGTTGTTGACGTTGTTGTTGTTGTTTATTTGACGTTGTTGTTGTTGTTGACATAGTTGTTGTTGTTGTTTACTTGACGTTTTTGTTGTGTTTGATGTTGTTGTTGTTTTCGTTGTTGTTTATTTGACGTTGTTGTAGTTGTTTAATTGACAATGTTGTTGTTGTTGTTGTTGTTGTTTATTTGACGTTGTTGTTGTTGTTTATTTGACGTTGTTGTTGTTGTTCTTTATTTGACGCTGTTGTTGTTGTTTATTTGACGTTGTTGTTGTTGACGTTGTTGTTGTTGTTGTTGTTTATTTGACATTGTTGTTGTTATTGTTATTGTTTATTTGACGTAGTTGTTGTTGTTGTTCATTTGGCGTTGTTGTTGTTGTTGACGTTGTTGTTGTTTATTTGACGTTGTTGTTGTTGGCGTTGCTTTTGTTGTTGTTTATTTGACGTTGTTGTTGTTGTTCATTTGAAGTTGTTGTTGTTGTTTATTTGACGTTGTTGTTGTTCTTTATTTGACGTTGTTGTTGTTGTTTATTTGACATTGTTGTTGTTGACGGTGTTGTTATTGTTTATTTGACGTTGTTGTTGTTGTTGTTTATTTGACGTTGTTATTGTTGTTCACATAGTTGTTGTTGTTGTTGTTTATTTGACATTGTTGTTGTTGTTGACGTTGTTGTTGTTGTTGTTTATTTGACGGTGTTATTGTTGTTGTTGACATAGTTGTTGTTGTTGTTGTTTATTTGACGTTGTTGTTGTTGTTGACGTTGTTGTTGTTGTTGTTTATTTGACGTTGTTGTTGTTGTTGTTTATTTGACATTATTATTGTTGTTGACGTTGTTGTTGTTGTTGTTTATTTGACATTGTTGTTGTTGTTGTTGAAGTTGTTGTTGTTGTTGTTTATTTCACTTTGTTGTTGTTGTTGTTTATTTGACGTTCTTGTTGTTGTTGTTGTTTATTTGACGTTGTTGTTGTTGTTGACGTTGTTGTTTATTTGACGTTGTTGTTGTTGTTGTTTGGCGTTGTTGTTGTTGTATTTGACGTTGTTGTTGTTGTTTATTTGACGTTGTTGTTGTTGTTGACGTTGTTTTTGTTGTTGTTTATTTGACGTGGATGTTGTTATTGTTTATTTGACGTAGTTGTTGTTGTTGTTCATTTGGCGTTGTTGTTGTTGTTGACGTTGTTGTTGTTGTTGTTTATTTGACGTTGTTGTTGTTGACGTTGCTTTTGTTGTTTATTTGACGTTGTTGTTGTTGTTCATTTGACGTTGTTGTTGTTGTTTATTTGACGTTGTTGTTGTTCTTTATTTGACGTTGTTGTTGTTGTTTATTTGACATTGTTGTTGTTGACGGTGTTGTTGTTGTTTATTTGACGTTGTTGTTGTTGTTTATTTGACGTTGTTGTTGTTGTTGTTCACATAGTTGTTGTTGTTGTTGTTGTTTATTTGACATTGTTGTTGTTGTTGACGTTGTTGTTGTTGTTGTTTATTTGGCGTTGTTGTTGTTGTTGACATAGTTGTTGTTGTTGTTGTTTATTTGACGTTGTTGTTGTTGTTGACGTTGTTGTTGTTGTTGTTGTTGTTGTTTATTTGACATTGTTGTTGTTGTTGTTTATTTGACATTGTTGTTGTTGTTGACGTTGTTGTTGTTGTTGTTTATTTGACATTGTTGTTGTTGTTGTTGACGTTGTTGTTGTTGTTGTTTATTTGACTTTGTTGTTGTTGTTGTTTATTTGACGTTGTTGTTGTTGTTGTTGTTTATTTGACGTTGTTGTTGTTGTTGACGTTGTTGTTAATTTGACGTTGTTGTTGTTGTTGTTGTTGTTGTTTGGCGTTGTTGTTGTTGTATTTGACAATGTTGTTGTTGTTTATTTGACGTTGTTGTTATTGTTGACGTTGTTTTTGTTGTTGTTTATTTGACGTGGATGTTGTTATTGCTTATTTGACGTAGTTGTTGTTGTTCTTCATTTGGTGTTGTTGTTGTTGTTGACGTTGTAGTTGTTGTTTATTTGACGTTGTTGTTGTTGACGTTGCTTTTGTTGTTGTTTATTTGACGTTGTTGTTCTTGTTCATTTGACGTTGTTGTTGTTTATTTGACGTTGTTGTTGTTCTTTATTTGACGTTGTTGTTATTGTTTATTTGACATTGTTGTTGTTGACGGTGTTGTTGTTGTTTATTTTACGTTGTTGTTGTTGTTGTTTATTTGACGTTGTTGTTGTTGTTCACATAGTTGTTGTTGTTGTTTATTTGACATTGTTGTTGTTGTTGACGTTGTTGTTGTTGTTGTTTATTTGACGTTGTTGATGTTGTTGACATAGTTGTTGTTGTTGTTGTTTATTTGACGTTGTTGTTGTTGTTGACGTTGTTGTTGTTGTTGTTTATTTGACGTTGTTGTTGTTGTTGTTTATTTGACATTGTTGTTGTTGTTAACGTTGTTGTTGTTGTTGTTTATTTGACATTGTTGTTGTTGTTGTTGACGTTGTTGTTGTTGTTGTTTATTTGACTTTGTTGTTGTTGTTGTTTATTTGACGTTGTTGTTGTTGTTGTTGTTGTTGTTGTTTATTTGACGTTGTTGTTGTTGTTGACGTTGTTGTTTATTTGACGTTGTTGTTGTTGTTGTTTGGCGTTGTTGTTGTTGTATTTGACGTTGTTGTTGTTGTTTATTTGACGTTGTTGACGTTGTTTTTGTTGTTGTTTATTTGACGTGGATGTTGTTATTGTTTATTTGACGTAGTTGTTGTTGTTGTTCATTTGGCGTTGTTGTTGTTGTTGACGTTGTTGTTGTTGTTTATTTGACGTTGTTGTTGTTGACGTTGCTTTTGTTGTTGTTTATTTGACGTTGTTGTTGTTGTTCATTTGACGTTGTTGTTGTTGTTTATTTGACGTTGTTGTTGTTCTTTATTTGACGTTGTTATTGTTGTTAATTTGACATTGTTGTTGTTGACGGTGTTGTTGTTGTTTATTTGACGTTGTTGTTGTTGTTGTTTATTTGACGTTGTTGTTGTTGTTCACATAGTTGTTGTTGTTGTTGTTTATTTGACATTGTTGTTGTTGTTGACGTTGTTGTTGTTGTTGTTTATTTGACGTTGTTGTTGTTGTTGTTTATTTGACGTTGTTGTTGTTGTTGACATAGTTGTTGTTGTTGTTGTTTATTTGACGTTGTTGTTGTCGTTGACGTTGTTGTTGTTGTTGTTTATTTGACATTGTTGTTGTTGTTTATTTGACATTGTTGTTGTTGTTGACGTTGTTGTTGTTGTTGTTTATTTGACATTGTTGTTGTTGTTGTTGACGTTGTTGTTGTTGTTGTTTATTTGACTTTGTTGTTGTTGTTGTTTATTTGACGTTGTTGTTGTTGTTGTTGTTGTTTATTTGACGTTGTTGTTGTTGTTGACGTTGTTGTTTATTTGACGTTGTTGTTGTTGTTGTTGTTTGGCGTTGTTGTTGTTGTATTTGACGTTGTTGTTGTTGTTTATTTGACATTGTTGTTGTTGTTGACGTTGTTGTTGTTGTTGTTTATTTGACATTGTTGTTGTTGTTGTTGACGTTGTTGTTGTTGTTGTTTATTTGACTTTGTTGTTGTTGTTGTTTATTTGACGTTGTTGTTGTTGTTGTTGTTGTTTATTTGACGTTGTTGTTGTTGTTGACGTTGTTGTTTATTTGACGTTGTTGTTGTTGTTGTTGTTGTTGTTTGGCGTTGTTGTTGTTGTATTTGACGTTGTTGTTGTTGTTTATTTGACGTTGTTGTTGTTGTTGACGTTGTTTTTGTTGTTGTTTATTTGACGTGGATGTTGTTATTGTTTATTTGACGTAGTTATTGTTGTTGTTCATTTGGCGTTGTTGTTGTTGTTGACGTTGTTGTTGTTGTTTATTTGACGTTGTTGTTGTTGACGTTGCTTTTGTTGTTGTTTATTTGACGTTGTTGTTGTTCTTTATTTGACATTGTTGTTGTTGACGGTGTTGTTGTTGTTTATTTGACGTTGTTGTTGTTGTTGTTTATTTGACGTTGTTGTTGTTGTTCACATAGTTGTTGTGGTTGTTGTTTATTTGACATTGTTGTTGTTGTTGACGTTGTTGTTGTTGTTGTTTATTTGACGTTGTTGTTGTTGTTGTTGTTGACATGGTTGTTGTTGTTGTTTATTTGACGTTGTTGTTGTTGACGTTGTTGTTGTTGTTGTTTATTTGACGTTGTTGTTGTTGTTGTTTATTTGACATTGTTGTTGTTGTTGACGTTGTTGTTGTTGTTGTTTATTTGACATTGTTGTTGTTGTTGTTGACGTTGTTGTTGTTGTTGTTTATTTGACTTTGTTGTTGTTGTTGTTTATTTGACGTTGTTGTTGTTGTTGTTTATTTGACGTTGTTGTTGTTGACGTTGTTATTTATTTGACGTTGTTGTTGTTGTTGTTGTTGTTGTTTGGCGTTGTTGTTGTTGTATTTGACGTTGTTGTTGTTGTTGTTTATTTGACATTGTTGTTGTTGTTGACGTTGTTTTTGTTGTTGTTTATTTGACGTGGTTGTTATTGTTGTTTATTTGACGTTGTTGTTGTTGACGTTGTTGTTGTTGTTGTTTATTTGACGTTGTTGTTGTTGTTGTTGTTGACATAGTTGTTATTGTTTATTTGACGTTGTTGTTGTTGTTGACGTTGTTGTTGTTGTTGTTGTTTATTTGACGTTGTTGTTGTTGTTGAAATAATTGTTGTTGTTGTTGTTTATTTGACGTTGTTGTTGTTGACGTTGTTGTTGTTGTTGTTTATTTGACGTTGTTATTGTTGTTGTTGTTGTTTATTTGACATTGTTGTTGTTGTTATTGTTTATTTGACGTTGTTGTTGTTGTTGTTGTTTGGCGTTGTTGTTGTTGTATTTGACGTTGTTGTTGTTGTTTATTTGACGTTGTTGTTGTGGTTGACGTTGTTTTTGTTGTTGTTTATTTGACATGGTTGTTGTTGTTGTTGTTGACGTTGTTGTTGTTGTTGTTTATTTGACGTTGTTGTTGTTGTTTATTTAATGTTGTTGTTGTTGACGTTGTTATTGTTGTTATTGTTTATTTGACGTTGTTGTTGTTTTTTATTTGACGTTGTTGTTCTTGTTGACGTTGTTGTTGTTGTTGTTGTTGTTTATTTGACGTTTTTGTTGTTGTTGATGTTGTTGTTGTTGTTGTTTATTTGACGTTGTTGTTGTTGTTTATTTGACGTTGTTGTTGTTGACGGTTTTGTCGTTGTTATTTATTTGTTGTTGTTGTTGTTGTTGTTGTTGTTGTTTATTTGACGTTGTTGTTGTTGACGTTGTTGTTGTTGTTTATTTGACGTTGTTGTTGTTGTTGACATAGTTGTTGTTATTGTTTACTTGACGTTTTTGTTGTTGTTGATGTTGTTGTTGTTTTCATTGTTGTTTATTTGACGTTGTTGTAGTTGTTTAATTGACAATGTTGTTGTTGTTGTTGTTGTTGTTGTTGTTGTTTATTTGACGTTGTTGTTGTTGTTTATTTGACGTTGTTGTTGTTGTTCTTTATTTGACGCTGTTGTTGTTGTTTATTTGACGTTGTTGTTGTTGTTAACGTTGTTGTTGTTGTTGTTGTTGTTTATTTGACATTGTTGTTGTTATTGTTATTGTTTATTTGACGTTGTTGTTGTTGTTCATTTGACGTTGTTGTTGTTGTTTATTTGACGTTGTTGTTGTTCTTTATTTGACGTTGTTGTTGTTGTTTATTTGACATTGTTGTTGTTGACGGTGTTGTTGTTGTTTATTTGACGTTGTTGTTGTTTATTTGACGTTGTTGTTGTTGTTCACATAGTTGTTGTTGTTGTTGTTGTTTATTTGACATTGTTGTTGTTGTTGACGTTGTTGTTGTTGTTGTTTATTTGACGTTGTTGTTGTTGTTGTTGACATAGTTGTTGTTGTTGTTGTTTATTTGACGTTGTTGTTGTTGTTGACGTTGTTGTTGTTGTTGTTTATTTGACGTTGTTGTTGTTGTTGTTTATTTGACATTGTTGTTGTTGTTGACGTTGTTGTTGTTGTTGTTTATTTGACATTGTTGTTGTTGTTGTTGTTGTTGAAGTTGTTGTTGTTGTTGTTTATTTGACTTTGTTGTTGTTGTTGTTTATTTGACGTTGTTGTTGTTGTTGTTGTTTATTTGACGTTGTTGTTGTTGTTGACGTTGTTGTTTATTTGACGTTGTTGTTGTTGTTGTTGTTTGGCGTTGTTGTTGTTGTATTTGACGTTGTTGTTGTTGTTTATTTGACGTTGTTGTTGTTGTTGACGTTTTTTTGTTGTTGTTTATTTGACGTGGATGTTGTTATTGTTTATTTGACGTAGTTGTTGTTGTTGTTCATTTGGCATTGTTGTTGTTGTTGACGTTGTTGTTGTTGTTGTTTATTTGACGTTGTTGTTGTTGACGTTGCTTTTGTTGTTGTTTATTTGACGTTGTTGTTGTTGTTCATTTGACGTTGTTGTTGTTTTTTATTTAACGTTGTTGATGTTCTTTATTTGATGTTGTTGTTGTTGTTTATTTGACATTGTTGTTGTTGACGGTATTGTTGTTGTTTATTTGACGTTGTTGTTGTTGTTGTTTATTTGACGTTGTTGTTGTTGTTCACATAGTTGTTGTTGTTGTTGTTGTTTATTTGACATTGTTGTTGTTGTTGACGTTGTTGTTGTTGTTGTTTATTTGACGTTGTTGTTGTTGTTGTTGTTGTTGACATAGTTGTTGTTGTTGTTGTTTATTTGACGTTGTTGTTGTTGTTGCGGTGTTGTTGTTGTTGTTTATTTGACGTTGTTGTTGTTGTTGTTGTTTATTTGACATTGTTGTTGTTGTTGACGTTGTTGTTGTTGTTGTTTATTTGACATTGTTGTTGTTGTTGTTGACGTTGTTGTTGTTGTTTATTTGACTTTGTTGTTGTTGTTGTTGTTTATTTGACGTTGTTGTTGTTGTTTATTTGACGTTGTTGTTGTTGTTGACGTTGTTGTTTATTTGACATTGTTGTTGTTGTTGTTGTTGTTTGGCGTTGTTGTTGTTGTATTTGACGTTGTTGTTGTTATTTATTTGGCATTGTTGTTGTTGTTGACGTTGTTGTTGTTGTTGTTTATTTGACATTGTTGTTGTTGTTGTTGACGTTGTTGTTGTTGTTTATTTGACTTTGTTGTTGTTGTTTTTTATTTGACGTTGTTGTTGTTGTTGTTATTGTTTATTTGACGTTGTTGTTGTTGTTGACGTTGTTGTTTATTTGACGTTGTTGTTGTTGTTGTTGTTGTTGTTTGGCGTTGTTGTTGTTGTATTTGACGTTGTTGTTGTTGTTTATTTGACGTTGTTGTTGTTGACGTTGTTTTTGTTGTTGTTTATTTGACGTGGATGTTGTTATTGTTTATTTGACGTAGTTGTTGTTGACGTTGTTGTTGTTGTTGTTTATTTGACGTTGTTGTTGTTGTTGTTTATTTGACATTGTTGTTGTTGTTGACGTTGTTGTTGTTGTTGTTTATTTGACATTGTTGTTGTTGTTGTTGACGTTGTTGTTGTTGTTGTTTATTTGACTTTGTTGTTGTTGTTGTTTATTTGACGTTGTTGTTGTTGTTGTTGTTTATTTGACGTTGTTGTTGTTGACGTTCATATTTATTTGACGTTGTTGTTGTTGTTTGGCGTTGTTGTTGTTGTATTTGACGTTGTTGTTGTTGTTTATTTGGCGTTGTTGTTGTTGTTGACGTTGTTTTTGTTGTTGTTTATTTGACGTGGTTGTTGTTGTTGTTTATTTGATGTTGTTGTTGTTGACGTTGTTGTTGTTGTTGTTTATTTGACGTTGTTGTTGTTGTTGTTGTTGACATAGTTGTTATTGTTTATTTGACGTTGTTGTTGTTGATGTTGTTGTTGTTGTTTATTTGACGTTGTTGTTGTTGTTGAAATAGTTGTTGTTGTTGTTGTTTATTTGACGTTGTTGTTGTTGTTGTTTATTTGACGTTGTTGTTGTTGTTGTTTATTTGACATTGTTGTTGTTGTTGTTATTGTTTATTTGACGTTGTTGTTGTTGTTGTTTGGCGTTGTTGTTGTTGTATTTGACGTTGTTGTTGTTGTTTATTTGACGTTGTTGTTGTGGTTGACGTTGTTTTTGTTGTTGTTTATTTGACGTGGTTGTTGTTGTTGTTGACGTTGTTGTTGTTGTTGTTTATTTGACGTTGTTGTTGTTGTTGTTTATTTAACGTTGTTGTTGTTGACGTTGTTATTGTTGTTATTGTTTATCTGACGTTGTTGTTGTTTTTTATTTGACGTTGTTGTTCTTGTTGACGTTGTTGTTGTTGTTGTTTATTTGACGTTTTTGTTGTTGTTGATGTTGTTCTTGTTCTTGTTTATTTGACGTTGTTGTTGTTGTTTATTTGACGTTGTTGTTGTTGACGGTGTTGTCGTTGTTATTTATTTGTTGTTGTTGTTGTTGTTGTTGTTGTTTATTTGACGTTGTTGTTGTTGACGTTGTTGTTGTTGTTTATTTGACGTTGTTGTTGTTGTTGACATAGTTGTTGTTGTTGTTTACTTGACGTTTTTGTTGTGTTTGATGTTGTTGTTGTTTTCGTTGTTGTTTATTTGACGTTGTTGTAGTTGTTTAATTGACAATGTTGTTGTTGTTGTTGTTGTTGTTTATTTGACGTTGTTGTTGTTGTTTATTTGACGTTGTTGTTGTTGTTCTTTATTTGACGCTGTTGTTGTTGTTTATTTGACGTTGTTGTTGTTGTTGGCGTTGTTGTTGTTTATTTGACATTGTTGTTGTTATTGTTATTGTTTATTTGACGTAGTTGTTGTTGTTGTTCATTTGGCGTTGTTGTTGTTGTTGACGTTGTTGTTGTTTATTTGACGTTGTTGTTGTTGACGTTGCTTTTGTTGTTGTTTATTTGACGTTGTTGTTGTTGTTCATTTGACGTTGTTGTTGTTGTTTATTTGACGTTGTTGTTGTTCTTTATTTGACGTTGTTGTTGTTGTTTATTTGACATTGTTGTTGTTGACGGTGTTGTTGTTGTTTATTTGACGTTGTTGTTGTTGTTTATTTGACGTTGTTGTTGTTGTTCACATAGTTGTTGTTGTTGTTGTTGTTGTTTATTTGACATTGTTGTTGTTGTTGACGTTGTTGTTGTTGTTTATTTGACGTTGTTGTTGTTGTTGACATAGTTGTTGTTGTTGTTTATTTGACGTTGTTGTTGTTGTTGACGTTGTTGTTGTTGTTGTTTATTTGACGTTGTTGTTGTTGTTGTTTATTTGACATTATTGTTGTTGTTGACGTTGTTGTTGTTGTTGTTTATTTGACATTGTTGTTGTTGTTGTTGAAGTTGTTGTTGTTGTTGTTGTTGTTTATTTGACTTTGTTGTTGTTGTTGTTTATTTGACGTTGTTGTTGTTGTTGTTGTTTATTTGACGTTGTTGTTGTTGACGTTGTTGTTTATTTGACGTTGTTGTTGTTGTTGTTATTTGGCGTTGTTGTTGTTGTATTTGACGTTGTTGTTGTTGTTTATTTGACATTGTTGTTGTTGTTGACGTTGTTGTTGTTGTTGTTTATTTGACGTTGTTGTTGTTGTTGTTGACATAGTTGTTGTTGTTGTTGTTTATTTGACGTGGTTGTTGTTGTTGACGTTGTTGTTGTTGTTGTTTATTTGACGTTGTTGTTGTTGTTGTTGTTTATTTGACATTGTTGTTGTTGTTGACGTTGTTGTTGTTGTTGTTTATTTGACATTGTTGTTGTTGTTGTTGACGTTGTTGTTGTTGTTTATTTGACTTTGTTGTTGTTGTTGTTGTTTATTTGACGTTGTTGTTGTTGTTTATTTGACGTTGTTGTTGTTGTTGACGTTGTTGTTTATTTGACATTGTTGTTGTTGTTGTTGTTTGGCGTTGTTGTTGTTGTATTTGACGTTGTTGTTGTTATTTATTTGGCATTGTTGTTGTTGTTGACGTTGTTGTTGTTGTTGTTTATTTGACATTGTTGTTGTTGTTGTTGACGTTGTTGTTGTTGTTTATTTGACTTTGTTGTTGTTGTTGTTTATTTGACGTTGTTGTTGTTGTTATTGTTTATTTGACGTTGTTGTTGTTGTTGACGTTGTTGTTTATTTGACGTTGTTGTTGTTGTTGTTGTTGTTGTTTGGCGTTGTTGTTGTTGTATTTGACGTTGTTGTTGTTGTTTATTTGACGTTGTTGTTGTTGACGTTGTTTTTGTTGTTGTTTATTTGACGTGGATGTTGTTATTGTTTATTTGACGTAGTTGTTGTTGTTGTTCATTTGGCGTTGTTGTTGTTGTTGACGTTGTTGTTGTTGTTTATTTGACGTTGTTGTTGTTGACGTTGCTTTTGTTGTTGTTTATTTGACGTTGTTGTTGTTCTTTATTTGACATTGTTGTTGTTGACGGTGTTGTTGTTGTTTATTTGACGTTGTTGTGGTTGTTGTTTATTTGACGTTGTTGTTGTTGTTCACATAGTTGTTGTGGTTGTTGTTTATTTGACATTGTTGTTGTTGTTGTTGACATAGTTGTTGTTGTTGTTGTTTATTTGACGTTGTTGTTGTTGACGTTGTTGTTGTTGTTGTTTATTTGACGTTGTTGTTGTTGTTGTTTATTTGACATTGTTGTTGTTGTTGACGTTGTTGTTGTTGTTGTTTATTTGACGTTGTTGTTGTTGACGGTGTTGTCGTTGTTATTTATTTGTTGTTGTTGTTGTTGTTGTTGTTGTTTATTTGACGTTGTTGTTGTTGACGTTGTTGTTGTTGTTTATTTGACGTTGTTGTTGTTGTTGACATAGTTGTTGTTGTTGTTTACTTGACGTTTTTGTTGTGTTTGATGTTGTTGTTGTTTTCGTTGTTGTTTATTTGACGTTGTTGTAGTTGTTTAATTGACAATGTTGTTGTTGTTGTTGTTGTTGTTGTTTATTTGACGTTGTTGTTGTTGTTTATTTGACGTTGTTGTTGTTGTTCTTTATTTGACGCTGTTGTTGTTGTTTATTTGACGTTGTTGTTGTTGTTGGCGTTGTTGTTGTTTATTTGACATTGTTGTTGTTATTGTTATTGTTTATTTGACGTAGTTGTTGTTGTTGTTCATTTGGCGTTGTTGTTGTTGTTGACGTTGTTGTTGTTGACGTTGTTGTTGTTTATTTGACGTTGTTGTTGTTGACGTTGCTTTTGTTGTTGTTTATTTGACGTTGTTGTTGTTGTTCATTTGACGTTGTTGTTGTTGTTTATTTGACGTTGTTGTTGTTCTTTATTTGACGTTGTTGTTGTTGTTTATTTGACATTGTTGTTGTTGACGGTGTTGTTGTTGTTTATTTGACGTTGTTGTTGTTGTTTATTTGACGTTGTTGTTGTTGTTCACATAGTTGTTGTTGTTGTTGTTGTTTATTTGACATTGTTGTTGTTGTTGACGTTGTTGTTGTTGTTTATTTGACGTTGTTGTTGTTGTTGACATAGTTGTTGTTGTTGTTTATTTGACGTTGTTGTTGTTGTTGACGTTGTTGTTGTTGTTGTTTATTTGACGTTGTTGTTGTTGTTGTTTATTTGACATTATTGTTGTTGTTGACGTTGTTGTTGTTGTTGTTTATTTGACATTGTTGTTGTTGTTGTTGAAGTTGTTGTTGTTGTTGTTGTTGTTTATTTGACTTTGTTGTTGTTGTTTATTTGACGTTGTTGTTGTTGTTTATTTGACGTTGTTGTTGTTGACGTTGTTGTTTATTTGACGTTGTTGTTGTTGTTGTTGTTTGGCGTTGTTGTTGTTGTATTTGACGTTGTTGTTGTTGTTTATTTGACATTGTTGTTGTTGTTGACGTTGTTGTTGTTGTTGTTTATTTGACGTTGTTGTTGTTGTTGTTGACATAGTTGTTGTTGTTGTTTATTATTTGACGTTGTTGTTGTTGTTGACGTTGTTGTTGTTGTTGTTGTTTATTTGACGTTGTTGTTGTTGTTGTTGTTTATTTGACATTGTTGTTGTTGTTGACGTTGTTGTTGTTGTTGTTTATTTGACATTGTTGTTGTTGTTGTTGACGTTGTTGTTGTTGTTTATTTGACTTTGTTGTTGTTGTTGTTGTTTATTTGACGTTGTTGTTGTTGTTGACGTTGTTGTTTATTTGACATTGTTGTTGTTGTTGTTGTTGTTTGGCGTTGTTGTTGTTGTATTTGACGTTGTTGTTGTTATTTATTTGGCATTGTTGTTGTTGTTGACGTTGTTGTTGTTGTTGTTTATTTGACATTGTTGTTGTTGTTGTTGACGTTGTTGTTGTTGTTGTTTATTTGACTTTGTTGTTGTTGTTGTTTATTTGACGTTGTTGTTGTTGTTGTTATTGTTTATTTGACGTTGTTGTTGTTGTTGACGTTGTTGTTTATTTGACGTTGTTGTTGTTGTTGTTGTTGTTGTTTGGCGTTGTTGTTGTTGTATTTGACGTTGTTGTTGTTGTTTATTTGACGTTGTTGTTGTTGACGTTGTTTTTGTTGTTGTTTATTTGACGTGGATGTTGTTATTGTTTATTTGACGTAGTTGTTGTTGTTGTTCATTTGGCGTTGATGTTGTTGTTGACGTTGTTGTTGTTGTTTATTTGACGTTGTTGTTGTTGACGTTGCTTTTGTTGTTGTTTATTTGACGTTGTTATTGTTGTTCGTTTGACGTTGTTGTTGTTGTTTATTTGACGTTGTTGTTGTTCTTTATTTGACATTGTTGTTGTTGACGGTGTTGTTGTTGTTTATTTGACGTTGTTGTGGTTGTTGTTTATTTGACGTTGTTGTTGTTGTTCACATAGTTGTTGTGGTTGTTGTTTATTTGACATTGTTGTTGTTGTTGTTGACATAGTTGTTGTTGTTGTTGTTTATTTGACGTTGTTGTTGTTGACGTTGTTGTTGTTGTTGTTTATTTGACGTTGTTGTTGTTGTTGTTTATTTGACATTGTTGTTGTTGTTGACGTTGTTGTTGTTGTTGTTTATTTGACATTGTTGTTGTTGTTGTTGACGTTGTTGTTGTTGTTGTTGTTTATTTGACTTTGTTGTTGTTGTTGTTTATTTGACGTTGTTGTTGTTGTTGTTGTTTATTTGACGTTGTTGTTGTTGACGTTGTTATTTATTTGACGTTGTTGTTGTTGTTTGGCGTTGTTGTTGTTGTATTTGACGTTGTTGTTGTTGTTTATTTGGCGTTGTTGTTGTTGTTGACGTTGTTTTTGTTGTTGTTTATTTGACGTGGTTGTTGTTGTTGTTTATTTGATGTTGTTGTTGTTGACGTTGTTGTTGTTGTTGTTTATTTGACGTTGTTGTTGTTGTTGTTGACATAGTTGTTATTGTTTATTTGACGTTGTTGTTGTTGATGTTGTTGTTGTTGTTTATTTGACGTTGTTGTTGTTGTTGAAATAGTTGTTGTTGTTATTGTTTATTTGACGTTGTTGTTGTTGTTGTTTATTTGACGTTGTTGTTGTTGTTGTTGTTTATTTGACATTGTTGTTGTTGTTGTTATTGTTTATTTGACGTTGTTGTTGTTGTTGTTTGGCGTTGTTGTTGTTGTATTTGACGTTGTTGTTGTTGTTTATTTGACGTTGTTGTTGTGGTTGACGTTGTTTTTGTTGTTGTTTATTTGACGTGGTTGTTGTTGTTGTTGACGTTGTTGTTGTTGTTGTTTATTTGACGTTGTTGTTGTTGTTGTTTATTTAACGTTGTTGTTGTTGACGTTGTTATTGTTTATCTGACGTTGTTGTTGTTTTTTATTTGACGTTGTTGTTCTTGTTGACGTTGTTGTTGTTGTTGTTGTTTATTTGACGTTTTTGTTGTTGTTGATGTTGTTGTTGTTCTTGTTTATTTGACGTTGTTGTTGTTGTTTATTTGACGTTGTTGTTGTTGACGGTGTTGTCGTTGTTATTTATTTGTTGTTGTTGTTGTTGTTGTTGTTTATTTGACGTTGTTGTTGTTGACGTTGTTGTTGTTGTTTATTTGACGTTGTTGTTGTTGTTGACATAGTTGTTGTTGTTGTTTACTTGACGTTTTTGTTGTGTTTGATGTTGTTGTTGTTTTCGTTGTTGTTTATTTGACGTTGTTGTAGTTGTTTAATTGACAATGTTGTTGTTGTTGTTGTTGTTGTTGTTGTTTATTTGACGTTGTTGTTGTTGTTTATTTGACGTTGTTGTTGTTGTTCTTTATTTGACGCTGTTGTTGTTGTTTATTTGACGTTGTTGTTGTTGGCGTTGTTGTTGTTTATTTGACATTGTTGTTGTTATTGTTATTGTTTATTTGACGTAGTTGTTGTTGTTGTTCATTTGGCGTTGTTGTTGTTGTTGACGTTGTTGTTGTTTATTTGACGTTGTTGTTGTTGACGTTGCTTTTGTTGTTGTTTATTTGACGTTGTTGTTGTTGTGTTTGATGTTGTTGTTGTTTTCGTTGTTGTTTATTTGACGTTGTTGTAGTTGTTTAATTGACAATGTTGTTGTTGTTGTTGTTGTTGTTGTTGTTTATTTGACGTTGTTGTTGTTGTTTATTTGACGTTGTTGTTGTTGTTCTTTATTTGACGCTGTTGTTGTTGTTTATTTGACGTTGTTGTTGTTGTTGGCGTTGTTGTTGTTTATTTGACATTGTTGTTGTTATTGTTATTGTTTATTTGACGTAGTTGTTGTTGTTGTTCATTTGGCGTTGTTGTTGTTGTTGACGTTGTTGTTGTTTATTTGACGTTGTTGTTGTTGACGTTGCTTTTGTTGTTGTTTATTTGACGTTGTTGTTGTTGTTCATTTGACGTTGTTGTTGTTGTTTATTTGACGTTGTTGTTGTTCTTTATTTGACGTTGTTGTTGTTGTTTATTTGACATTGTTGTTGTTGACGGTGTTGTTGTTGTTTATTTGACGTTGTTGTTGTTGTTTATTTGACGTTGTTGTTGTTGTTCACATAGTTGTTGTTGTTGTTGTTGTTGTTTATTTGACATTGTTGTTGTTGTTGACGTTGTTGTTGTTGTTTATTTGACGTTGTTGTTGTTGTTGACATAGTTGTTGTTGTTGTTTATTTGACGTTGTTGTTGTTGTTGACGTTGTTGTTGTTGTTGTTTATTTGACGTTGTTGTTGTTGTTGTTTATTTGACATTATTGTTGTTGTTGACGTTGTTGTTGTTGTTGTTTATTTGACATTGTTGTTGTTGTTGTTGAAGTTGTTGTTGTTGTTGTTGTTGTTTATTTGACTTTGTTGTTGTTGTTGTTTATTTGACGTTGTTGTTGTTGTTGTTGTTTATTTGACGTTGTTGTTGTTGACGTTGTTGTTTATTTGACGTTGTTGTTGTTGTTGTTATTTGGCGTTGTTGTTGTTGTATTTGACGTTGTTGTTGTTGTTTATTTGACATTGTTGTTGTTGTTGACGTTGTTGTTGTTGTTGTTTATTTGACGTTGTTGTTGTTGTTGTTGACATAGTTGTTGTTGTTGTTGTTTATTTGACGTGGTTGTTGTTGTTGACGTTGTTGTTGTTGTTGTTTATTTGACGTTGTTGTTGTTGTTGTTGTTTATTTGACATTGTTGTTGTTGTTGACGTTGTTGTTGTTGTTGTTTATTTGACATTGTTGTTGTTGTTGTTGACGTTGTTGTTGTTGTTTATTTGACTTTGTTGTTGTTGTTGTTGTTTATTTGACGTTGTTGTTGTTGTTGTTGACGTTGTTGTTTATTTGACATTGTTGTTGTTGTTGTTGTTGTTTGGCGTTGTTGTTGTTGTATTTGACGTTGTTGTTGTTATTTATTTGGCATTGTTGTTGTTGTTGACGTTGTTGTTGTTGTTGTTTATTTGACATTGTTGTTGTTGTTGTTGACGTTGTTGTTGTTGTTGTTTATTTGACTTTGTTGTTGTTGTTGTTTATTTGACGTTGTTGTTGTTGTTGTTATTGTTTATTTGACGTTGTTGTTGTTGTTGTTGACGTTGTTGTTTATTTGACGTTGTTGTTGTTGTTGTTGTTGTTGTTTGGCGTTGTTGTTGTTGTATTTGACGTTGTTGTTGTTGTTTATTTGACGTTGTTGTTGTTGACGTTGTTTTTGTTGTTGTTTATTTGACGTGGATGTTGTTATTGTTTATTTGACGTAGTTGTTGTTGTTGTTCATTTGGCGTTGTTGTTGTTGTTGACGTTGTTGTTGTTGTTTATTTGACGTTGTTGTTGTTGACGTTGCTTTTGTTGTTGTTTATTTGACGTTGTTGTTGTTCTTTATTTGACATTGTTGTTGTTGACGGTGTTGTTGTTGTTTATTTGACGTTGTTGTGGTTGTTGTTTATTTGACGTTGTTGTTGTTGTTCACATAGTTGTTGTGGTTGTTGTTTATTTGACATTGTTGTTGTTGTTGTTGACATAGTTGTTGTTGTTGTTGTTTATTTGACGTTGTTGTTGTTGACGTTGTTGTTGTTGTTGTTTATTTGACGTTGTTGTTGTTGTTGTTTATTTGACATTGTTGTTGTTGTTGACGTTGTTGTTGTTGTTGTTTATTTGACGTTGTTGTTGTTGACGGTGTTGTCGTTGTTATTTATTTGTTGTTGTTGTTGTTGTTGTTGTTGTTTATTTGACGTTGTTGTTGTTGACGTTGTTGTTGTTGTTTATTTGACGTTGTTGTTGTTGTTGACATAGTTGTTGTTGTTGTTTACTTGACGTTTTTGTTGTGTTTGATGTTGTTGTTGTTTTCGTTGTTGTTTATTTGACGTTGTTGTAGTTGTTTAATTGACAATGTTGTTGTTGTTGTTGTTGTTGTTGTTTATTTGACGTTGTTGTTGTTGTTTATTTGACGTTGTTGTTGTTGTTCTTTATTTGACGCTGTTGTTGTTGTTTATTTGACGTTGTTGTTGTTGTTGGCGTTGTTGTTGTTTATTTGACATTGTTGTTGTTATTGTTATTGTTTATTTGACGTAGTTGTTGTTGTTGTTCATTTGGCGTTGTTGTTGTTGTTGACGTTGTTGTTGTTTATTTGACGTTGTTGTTGTTGACGTTGCTTTTGTTGTTGTTTATTTGACGTTGTTGTTGTTGTTCATTTGACGTTGTTGTTGTTGTTTATTTGACGTTGTTGTTGTTCTTTATTTGACGTTGTTGTTGTTGTTTATTTGACATTGTTGTTGTTGACGGTGTTGTTGTTGTTTATTTGACGTTGTTGTTGTTGTTTATTTGACGTTGTTGTTGTTGTTCACATAGTTGTTGTTGTTGTTGTTGTTGTTTATTTGACATTGTTGTTGTTGTTGACGTTGTTGTTGTTGTTTATTTGACGTTGTTGTTGTTGTTGACATAGTTGTTGTTGTTGTTTATTTGACGTTGTTGTTGTTGTTGACGTTGTTGTTGTTGTTGTTTATTTGACGTTGTTGTTGTTGTTTATTTGACGTTGTTGTTGTTGTTGACGTTGTTGTTGTTGTTGTTTATTTGACGTTGTTGTTGTTGTTGTTTATTTGACATTATTGTTGTTGTTGACGTTGTTGTTGTTGTTGTTTATTTGACATTGTTGTTGTTGTTGTTGAAGTTGTTGTTGTTGTTGTTGTTTATTTGACTTTGTTGTTGTTGTTGTTTATTTGACGTTGTTGTTGTTGTTTATTTGACGTTGTTGTTGTTGACGTTGTTGTTTATTTGACGTTGTTGTTGTTGTTGTTGTTTGGCGTTGTTGTTGTTGTATTTGACGTTGTTGTTGTTGTTTATTTGACATTGTTGTTGTTGTTGACGTTGTTGTTGTTGTTGTTTATTTGACGTTGTTGTTGTTGTTGTTGACATAGTTGTTGTTGTTGTTTATTATTTGACGTTGTTGTTGTTGTTGACGTTGTTGTTGTTGTTGTTGTTTATTTGACGTTGTTGTTGTTGTTGTTGTTTATTTGACATTGTTGTTGTTGTTGACGTTGTTGTTGTTGTTGTTTATTTGACATTGTTGTTGTTGTTGTTGACGTTGTTGTTGTTGTTTATTTGACTTTGTTGTTGTTGTTGTTGTTTATTTGACGTTGTTGTTGTTGTTGACGTTGTTGTTTATTTGACATTGTTGTTGTTGTTGTTGTTGTTTGGCGTTGTTGTTGTTGTATTTGACGTTGTTGTTGTTATTTATTTGGCATTGTTGTTGTTGTTGACGTTGTTGTTGTTGTTGTTTATTTGACATTGTTGTTGTTGTTGTTGACGTTGTTGTTGTTGTTGTTTATTTGACTTTGTTGTTGTTGTTGTTTATTTGACGTTGTTGTTGTTGTTGTTATTGTTTATTTGACGTTGTTGTTGTTGTTGACGTTGTTGTTTATTTGACGTTGTTGTTGTTGTTGTTGTTGTTGTTTGGCGTTGTTGTTGTTGTATTTGACGTTGTTGTTGTTGTTTATTTGACGTTGTTGTTGTTGACGTTGTTTTTGTTGTTGTTTATTTGACGTGGATGTTGTTATTGTTTATTTGACGTAGTTGTTGTTGTTGTTCATTTGGCGTTGATGTTGTTGTTGACGTTGTTGTTGTTGTTTATTTGACGTTGTTGTTGTTGACGTTGCTTTTGTTGTTGTTTATTTGACGTTGTTATTGTTGTTCGTTTGACGTTGTTGTTGTTGTTTATTTGACGTTGTTGTTGTTCTTTATTTGACATTGTTGTTGTTGACGGTGTTGTTGTTGTTTATTTGACGTTGTTGTGGTTGTTGTTTATTTGACGTTGTTGTTGTTGTTCACATAGTTGTTGTGGTTGTTGTTTATTTGACATTGTTGTTGTTGTTGTTGACATAGTTGTTGTTGTTGTTGTTTATTTGACGTTGTTGTTGTTGACGTTGTTGTTGTTGTTGTTTATTTGACGTTGTTGTTGTTGTTGTTTATTTGACATTGTTGTTGTTGTTGACGTTGTTGTTGTTGTTGTTTATTTGACATTGTTGTTGTTGTTGTTGACGTTGTTGTTGTTGTTGTTGTTTATTTGACTTTGTTGTTGTTGTTGTTTATTTGACGTTGTTGTTGTTGTTGTTGTTTATTTGACGTTGTTGTTGTTGACGTTGTTATTTATTTGACGTTGTTGTTGTTGTTTGGCGTTGTTGTTGTTGTATTTGACGTTGTTGTTGTTGTTTATTTGGCGTTGTTGTTGTTGTTGACGTTGTTTTTGTTGTTGTTTATTTGACGTGGTTGTTGTTGTTGTTTATTTGATGTTGTTGTTGTTGACGTTGTTGTTGTTGTTGTTTATTTGACGTTGTTGTTGTTGTTGTTGACATAGTTGTTATTGTTTATTTGACGTTGTTGTTGTTGATGTTGTTGTTGTTGTTTATTTGACGTTGTTGTTGTTGTTGAAATAGTTGTTGTTGTTGTTGTTTATTTGACGTTGTTGTTGTTGTTGTTTATTTGACGTTGTTGTTGTTGTTGTTGTTTATTTGACATTGTTGTTGTTGTTGTTATTGTTTATTTGACGTTGTTGTTGTTGTTGTTTGGCGTTGTTGTTGTTGTATTTGACGTTGTTGTTGTTGTTTATTTGACGTTGTTGTTGTGGTTGACGTTGTTTTTGTTGTTGTTTATTTGACGTGGTTGTTGTTGTTGTTGACGTTGTTGTTGTTGTTGTTTATTTGACGTTGTTGTTGTTGTTGTTTATTTAACGTTGTTGTTGTTGACGTTGTTATTGTTTATCTGACGTTGTTGTTGTTTTTTATTTGACGTTGTTGTTCTTGTTGACGTTGTTGTTGTTGTTGTTGTTTATTTGACGTTTTTGTTGTTGTTGATGTTGTTGTTGTTCTTGTTTATTTGACGTTGTTGTTGTTGTTTATTTGACGTTGTTGTTGTTGACGGTGTTGTCGTTGTTATTTATTTGTTGTTGTTGTTGTTGTTGTTTATTTGACGTTGTTGTTGTTGACGTTGTTGTTGTTGTTTATTTGACGTTGTTGTTGTTGTTGACATAGTTGTTGTTGTTGTTTACTTGACGTTTTTGTTGTGTTTGATGTTGTTGTTGTTTTCGTTGTTGTTTATTTGACGTTGTTGTAGTTGTTTAATTGACAATGTTGTTGTTGTTGTTGTTGTTGTTGTTGTTTATTTGACGTTGTTGTTGTTGTTTATTTGACGTTGTTGTTGTTGTTCTTTATTTGACGCTGTTGTTGTTGTTTATTTGACGTTGTTGTTGTTGGCGTTGTTGTTGTTTATTTGACATTGTTGTTGTTATTGTTATTGTTTATTTGACGTAGTTGTTGTTGTTGTTCATTTGGCGTTGTTGTTGTTGTTGACGTTGTTGTTGTTTATTTGACGTTGTTGTTGTTGACGTTGCTTTTGTTGTTGTTTATTTGACGTTGTTGTTGTTGTTCGTTTGACGTTGTTGTTGTTGTTTATTTGACGTTGTTGTTGTTCTTTATTTGACGTTGTTGTTGTTGTTTATTTGACATTGTTGTTGTTGACGGTGTTGTTGTTGTTTATTTGACGTTGTTGTTGTTGTTTATTTGACGTTGTTGTTGTTGTTCACATAGTTGTTTTTGTTGTTGTTGTTTATTTGACATTGTTGTTGTTGTTGACGTTGTTGTTGTTGTTTATTTGACGTTGTTGTTATTGTTGACATAGTTGTTGTTGTTGTTTATTTGACGTTGTTGTTGTTGTTGACGTTGTTGTTGTTGTTGTTTATTTGACGTTGTTGTTGTTGTTGTTTATTTGACATTATTGTTGTTGTTGACGTTGTTGTTGTTGTTGTTTATTTGACATTGTTGTTGTTGTTGTTGAAGTTGTTGTTGTTGTTGTTTATTTGACTTTGTTGTTGTTGTTGTTTATTTGACGTTGTTGTTGTTGTTGTTGTTGTTTATTTGACGTTGTTGTTGTTGACGTTGTTGTTTATTTGACGTTGTTGTTGTTGTTGTTGTTTGGCGTTGTTGTTGTTGTATTTGACGTTGTTGTTGTTGTTTATTTGACGTTGTTGTTGTTGTTGACGTTGTTTTTGTTGTTGTTTATTTGACGTGGATGTTGTTATTGTTTATTTGACGTTGTTGTTGTTGTTGTTGTTCATTTGGCGTTGTTGTTGTTGTTGACGTTGTTGTTGTTGTTGTTTATTTGACGTTGTTGTTGTTGACGTTGCTTTTGTTGTTGTTTATTTGACATTGTTGTTGTTGTTCATTTGACGTTGTTGTTGTAGTTTATTTGACGTTGTTGTTGTTCTTTATTTGACGTTGTTGTTGTTGTTTATTTGACATTGTTGTTGTTGACGGTGTTGTTGTTGTTTATTTGACGTTGTTGTTGTTGTTTATTTGACGTTGTTGTTGTTGTTCACATAGTTGTTGTTGTTGTTGTTGTTTATTTGACATTGTTGTTGTTGTTGACGTTGTTGTTGTTGTTGTTTATTTGGCGTTTTTGTTGTTGTTGTTGACATAGTTGTTGTTGTTGTTGTTTATTTGACGTTGTTGTTGTTGTTGACGTTGTTGTTGTTGTTGTTGTTGTTGTTTATTTGACGTTGTTGTTGTTGTTGTTTATTTGACATTGTTGTTGATGTTGACGTTGTTGTTGTTGTTGTTTATTTGACATTGTTGTTGTTGTTGTTGACGTTGTTGTTGTTGTTGTTGTTTATTTGACTTTGTTGTTGTTGTTGTTTATTTGACGTTGTTGTTGTTGTTGTTGTTTATTTGACGTTGTTGTTGTTGTTGACGTTGTTGTTAATTTGACGTTGTTGTTGTTGTTGTTGTTGTTGTTTGGCGTTGTTGTTGTTGTATTTGACAATGTTGTTGTTGTTTATTTGACGTTGTTGTTATTGTTGACGTTGTTTTTGTTGTTGTTTATTTGACGTGGATGTTGTTATTGTTTATTTGACGTAGTTGTTGTTGTTCTTCATTTGGCGTTGTTGTTGTTGTTGACGTTGTTGTTGTTGTTTATTTGACGTTGTTGTTGTTGACGTTGCTTTTGTTGTTGTTTATTTGACGTTGTTGTTCTTGTTCATTTGACGTTGTTGTTGTTGTTTATTTGACGTTGTTGTTGTTCTTTATTTGACGTTGTTGTTATTGTTTATTTGACATTGTTGTTGTTGACGGTGTTGTTGTTGTTTATTTTACGTTGTTGTTGTTGTTGTTTATTTGACGTTGTTGTTGTTGTTCACATAGTTGTTGTTGTTGTTTATTTGACATTGTTGTTGTTGTTGACGTTGTTGTTGTTGTTTATTTGACGTTGTTGTTGTTGTTGACATAGTTGTTGTTGTTGTTGTTTATTTGACGTTGTTGTTGTTGTTGACGTTGTTGTTGTTGTTGTTGTTTATTTGACGTTGTTGTTGTTGTTGTTTATTTGACATTGTTGTTGTTGTTGACGTTGTTGTTGTTGTTGTTTATTTGACATTGTTGTTGTTGTTGTTGACGTTGTTGTTGTTGTTGTTTATTTGACTTTGTTGTTGTTGTTGTTTATTTGACGTTGTTGTTGTTGTTGTTGTTGTTGTTGTTGTTTATTTGACGTTGTTGTTGTTGTTGACGTTGTTGTTTATTTGACGTTGTTGTTGTTGTTGTTGTTTGGCGTTGTTGTTGTTGTATTTGACGTTGTTGTTGTTGTTTATTTGACGTTGTTGACGTTGTTTTTGTTGTTGTTTATTTGACGTGGATGTTGTTATTGTTTATTTGACGTAGTTGTTGTTGTTGTTCATTTGGCGTTGTTGTTGTTGTTGACGTTGTTGTTGTTGTTTATTTGACGTTGTTGTTGTTGACGTTGCTTTTGTTGTTGTTTATTTGACGTTGTTGTTGTTGTTCATTTGACGTTGTTGTTGTTGTTTATTTGACGTTGTTGTTGTTCTTTATTTGACGTTGTTGTTGTTAATTTGACATTGTTGTTGTTGACGGTGTTGTTGTTGTTTATTTGACGTTGTTGTTGTTGTTGTTTATTTGACGTTGTTGTTGTTGTTCACATAGTTGTTGTTGTTGTTGTTTATTTGGCATTGTTGTGGTTGTTGACGTTGTTGTTGTTGTTGTTGTTTATTTGACGTTGTTGTTGTTGTTGTTGACGTTGTTGTTGTTGTTGTTGTTTATTTGACTTTGTTGTTGTTGTTGTTTATTTGACGTTGTTGTTGTTGTTGTTGTTGTTTATTTGACGTTGTTGTTGTTGTTGGCGTTGTTGTTTAATTGACGTTGTTGTTGTTGTTGTTGTTGTTTGGCGTTGTTGTTGTTGTATTTGACGTTGTTGTTGTTGTTTATTTGACATTGTTGTTGTTGTTGACGTTGTTGTTGTTGTTGTTTATTTGACATTGTTGTTGTTGTTGACGTTGTTGTTGTTGTTGTTTATTTGACTTTGTTGTCGTTGTTGTTTATTTGACGTTGTTGTTGTTGTTGTTGTTGTTTATTTGACGTTGTTGTTGTTGTTGACGTTGTTGTTTATTTGACGTTGTTGTTGTTGTTGTTGTTGTTTGGCGTTGTTGTTGTTGTATTTGACGTTGTTGTTTTTGTTTATTTGACGTTGTTGTTGTTGTTGACGTTGTTTTTGTTGTTGTTTATTTGACATGGATGTTGTTATTGTTTATTTGACGTAGTTGTTGTTGTTGTTCATTTGGCGTTGTTGTTGTTGTTGACGTTGTTGTTGTTGTTTATTTGACGTTGTTGTTGTTGACGTTGCTTTTGTTGTTGTTTATTTGACGTTGTTGTTGTTCTTTATTTGACATTGTTGTTGTTGACGGTGTTGTTGTTGTTTATTTGACGTTGTTGTTGTTGTTCACATAGTTGTTGTGGTTGTTGTTTATTTAACATTGTTGTTGTTGTTGACGTTGTTGTTGTTGTTGTTGTTGTTTATTTGACGTTGTTGTTGTTGTTGACATAGTTGTTGTTGTTGTTGTTTATTTGACGTTGTTGTTGTTGACGTTGTTGTTGTTGTTGTTTATTTGACGTTGTTGTTGTTGTTGTTTATTTGACATTGTTGTTGTTGTTGACGTTGTTGTTGTTGTTTATTTGACATTGTTGTTGTTGTTGTTGACGTTGTTGTTGTTGTTGTTTATTTGACTTTGTTGTTGTTGTTGTTTATTTGACGTTGTTGTTGTTGTTGTTGTTTATTTGACGTTGTTGTTGTTGACGTTGTTATTTATTTGACGTTGTTGTTGTTGTTGTTGTTGTTTGGCGTTGTTGTTGTTGTTGTATTTGACGTTGTTGTTGTGGTTGTTTATTTGACATTGTTGTTGTTGTTGACGTTGTTTTTGTTGTTGTTTATTTGACGTGGTTGTTGTTGTTGTTTATTTGACGTTGTTGTATTTGACGTTGTTGTTTTTGTTTGTTTGATGTTGTTGTTGTTTTCGTTGTTGTTTATTTGACGTTGTTGTAGTTGTTTAATTGACAATGTTGTTGTTGTTGTTGTTGTTGTTGTTGTTTATTTGACGTTGTTGTTGTTGTTTATTTGACGTTGTTGTTGTTGTTCTTTATTTGACGCTGTTGTTGTTGTTTATTTGACGTTGTTGTTGTTGGCGTTGTTGTTGTTTATTTGACATTGTTGTTGTTATTGTTATTGTTTATTTGACGTAGTTGTTGTTGTTGTTCATTTGGCGTTGTTGTTGTTGTTGACGTTGTTGTTGTTTATTTGACGTTGTTGTTGTTGACGTTGCTTTTGTTGTTGTTTATTTGACGTTGTTGTTGTTGTTTGTTTGACGTTGTTGTTGTTGTTTATTTGACGTTGTTGTTGTTCTTTATTTGACGTTGTTGTTGTTGTTTATTTGACATTGTTGTTGTTGACGGTGTTGTTGTTGTTTATTTGACGTTGTTGTTGTTGTTTATTTGACGTTGTTGTTGTTGTTCACATAGTTGTTTTTGTTGTTGTTGTTTATTTGACATTGTTGTTGTTGTTGACGTTGTTGTTGTTGTTTATTTGACGTTGTTGTTATTGTTGACATAGTTGTTGTTGTTGTTTATTTGACGTTGTTGTTGTTGTTGACGTTGTTGTTGTTGTTGTTTATTTGACGTTGTTGTTGTTGTTGTTTATTTGACATTATTGTTGTTGTTGACGTTGTTGTTGTTGTTTATTTGACATTGTTGTTGTTGTTGTTGAAGTTGTTGTTGTTGTTGTTTATTTGACTTTGTTGTTGTTGTTGTTTATTTGACGTTGTTGTTGTTGTTGTTGTTTATTTGACGTTGTTGTTGTTGACGTTGTTGTTTATTTGACGTTGTTGTTGTTGTTGTTGTTGTTTGGCGTTGTTGTTGTTGTATTTGACGTTGTTGTTGTTGTTTATTTGACGTTGTTGTTGTTGTTGACGTTGTTTTTGTTGTTGTTTATTTGACGTGGATGTTGTTATTGTTTATTTGACGTTGTTGTTGTTGTTGTTGTTCATTTGGCGTTGTTGTTGTTGTTGACGTTGTTGTTGTTGTTGTTTATTTGACGTTGTTGTTGTTGACGTTGCTTTTGTTGTTGTTTATTTGACATTGTTGTTGTTGTTCATTTGACGTTGTTGTTGTAGTTTATTTGACGTTGTTGTTGTTCTTTATTTGACGTTGTTGTTGTTGTTTATTTGACATTGTTGTTGTTGACGGTGTTGTTGTTGTTTATTTGACGTTGTTGTTGTTGTTTATTTGACGTTGTTGTTGTTGTTCACATAGTTGTTGTTGTTGTTGTTTATTTGACATTGTTGTTGTTGTTGACGTTGTTGTTGTTGTTGTTTATTTGGCGTTTTTGTTGTTGTTGTTGACATAGTTGTTGTTGTTGTTGTTTATTTGACGTTGTTGTTGTTGTTGACGTTGTTGACGTTGTTGTTGTTGTTGTTGTTGTTGTTTATTTGACGTTGTTGTTGTTGTTGTTTATTTGACATTGTTGTTGATGTTGACGTTGTTGTTGTTGTTGTTTATTTGACATTGTTGTTGTTGTTGTTGACGTTGTTGTTGTTGTTGTTGTTTATTTGACTTTGTTGTTGTTGTTGTTTATTTGACGTTGTTGTTGTTGTTGTTGTTTATTTGACGTTGTTGTTGTTGTTGACGTTGTTGTTAATTTGACGTTGTTGTTGTTGTTGTTGTTGTTGTTTGGCGTTGTTGTTGTTGTATTTGACAATGTTGTTGTTGTTTATTTGACGTTGTTGTTATTGTTGACGTTGTTTTTGTTGTTGTTTATTTGACGTGGATGTTGTTATTGTTTATTTGACGTAGTTGTTGTTGTTCTTCATTTGGCGTTGTTGTTGTTGTTGACGTTGTTGTTGTTGTTTATTTGACGTTGTTGTTGTTGACGTTGCTTTTGTTGTTGTTTATTTGACGTTGTTGTTCTTGTTCATTTGACGTTGTTGTTGTTGTTTATTTGACGTTGTTGTTGTTCTTTATTTGACGTTGTTGTTATTGTTTATTTGACATTGTTGTTGTTGACGGTGTTGTTGTTGTTTATTTTACGTTGTTGTTGTTGTTGTTTATTTGACGTTGTTGTTGTTGTTCACATAGTTGTTGTTGTTGTTTATTTGACATTGTTGTTGTTGTTGACGTTGTTGTTGTTGTTTATTTGACGTTGTTGTTGTTGTTGACATAGTTGTTGTTGTTGTTGTTTATTTGACGTTGTTGTTGTTGTTGACGTTGTTGTTGTTGTTGTTGTTTATTTGACGTTGTTGTTGTTGTTGTTTATTTGACATTGTTGTTGTTGTTGACGTTGTTGTTGTTGTTGTTTATTTGACATTGTTGTTGTTGTTGTTGACGTTGTTGTTGTTGTTGTTTATTTGACTTTGTTGTTGTTGTTGTTTATTTGACGTTGTTGTTGTTGTTGTTGTTGTTGTTGTTGTTTATTTGACGTTGTTGTTGTTGTTGACGTTGTTGTTTATTTGACGTTGTTGTTGTTGTTGTTGTTTGGCGTTGTTGTTGTTGTATTTGACGTTGTTGTTGTTGTTTATTTGACGTTGTTGACGTTGTTTTTGTTGTTGTTTATTTGACGTGGATGTTGTTATTGTTTATTTGACGTAGTTGTTGTTGTTGTTCATTTGGCGTTGTTGTTGTTGTTGACGTTGTTGTTGTTGTTTATTTGACGTTGTTGTTGTTGACGTTGCTTTTGTTGTTGTTTATTTGACGTTGTTGTTGTTGTTCATTTGACGTTGTTGTTGTTGTTTATTTGACGTTGTTGTTGTTCTTTATTTGACGTTGTTGTTGTTAATTTGACATTGTTGTTGTTGACGGTGTTGTTGTTGTTTATTTGACGTTGTTGTTGTTGTTGTTTATTTGACGTTGTTGTTGTTGTTCACATAGTTGTTGTTGTTGTTGTTTATTTGGCATTGTTGTGGTTGTTGACGTTGTTGTTGTTGTTGTTTATTTGACGTTGTTGTTGTTGTTGTTGACGTTGTTGTTGTTGTTGTTGTTTATTTGACTTTGTTGTTGTTGTTGTTTATTTGACGTTGTTGTTGTTGTTGTTGTTGTTTATTTGACGTTGTTGTTGTTGTTGGCGTTGTTGTTTAATTGACGTTGTTGTTGTTGTTGTTGTTGTTTGGCGTTGTTGTTGTTGTATTTGACGTTGTTGTTGTTGTTTATTTGACATTGTTGTTGTTGTTGACGTTGTTGTTGTTGTTGTTTATTTGACATTGTTGTTGTTGTTGACGTTGTTGTTGTTGTTGTTTATTTGACTTTGTTGTCGTTGTTGTTTATTTGACGTTGTTGTTGTTGTTGTTGTTGTTTATTTGACGTTGTTGTTGTTGTTGACGTTGTTGTTTATTTGACGTTGCTGTTGTTGTTGTTGTTGTTTGGCGTTGTTGTTGTTGTATTTGACGTTGTTGTTTTTGTTTATTTGACGTTGTTGTTGTTGTTGACGTTGTTTTTGTTGTTGTTTATTTGACATGGATGTTGTTATTGTTTATTTGACGTAGTTGTTGTTGTTGTTCATTTGGCGTTGTTGTTGTTGTTGACGTTGTTGTTGTTGTTTATTTGACGTTGTTGTTGTTGACGTTGCTTTTGTTGTTGTTTATTTGACGTTGTTGTTGTTCTTTATTTGACATTGTTGTTGTTGACGGTGTTGTTGTTGTTTATTTGACGTTGTTGTTGTTGTTCACATAGTTGTTGTGGTTGTTGTTTATTTAACATTGTTGTTGTTGTTGACGTTGTTGTTGTTGTTGTTGTTGTTTATTTGACGTTGTTGTTGTTGTTGTTGACATAGTTGTTGTTGTTGTTGTTTATTTGACGTTGTTGTTGTTGACGTTGTTGTTGTTGTTGTTTATTTGACGTTGTTGTTGTTGTTGTTTATTTGACATTGTTGTTGTTGTTGACGTTGTTGTTGTTGTTTATTTGACATTGTTGTTGTTGTTGTTGACGTTGTTGTTGTTGTTGTTTATTTGACTTTGTTGTTGTTGTTGTTTATTTGACGTTGTTGTTGTTGTTGTTGTTTATTTGACGTTGTTGTTGTTGACGTTGTTATTTATTTGACGTTGTTGTTGTTGTTGTTGTTGTTTGGCGTTGTTGTTGTTGTTGTATTTGACGTTGTTGTTGTTGTTGTTTATTTGACATTGTTGTTGTTGTTGACGTTGTTTTTGTTGTTGTTTATTTGACGTGGTTGTTGTTGTTGTTTATTTGACGTTGTTGTTGTTGACGTTGTTGTTGTTGTTGTTTATTTGACGTTGTTGTTGTTGTTGTTGTTGGCATAGTTGTTATTGTTTATTTGACGTTGTTGTTGTTGTTGACGTTGTTGTTGTTGTTGTTTATTTGACGTTGTTGTTGTTGACGTTGTTGTTGTTGTTGTTGTTTATTTGACGTTGTTATTGTTGTTGTTGTTGTTTATTTGACATTGTTGTTGTTGTTATTGTTTATTTGACGTTGTTGTTGTTGTTGTTGTTTGGCGTTGTTGTTGTTGTATTTGACGTTGTTGTTGTTGTTCATTTGACGTTGTTGTTGTGGTTGACGTTGTTTTTGTTGTTGTTTATTTGACGTGGTTGTTGTTGTTGTTGTTGTTGACGTTGTTGTTGTTGTTGTTTATTTGACGTTGTTGTTGTTTATTTAACGTTGTTGTTGTTGACGTTGTTATTGTTGTTATTGTTTATTTGACGTTGTTGTTGTTTTTTATTTGACGTTGTTGTTCTTGTTGACGTTGTTGTTGTTGTTGTTGTTTATTTGACGTTTTTGTTGTTGTTGATGTTGTTGTTGTTGTTGTTTATTTGACGTTGTTGTTGTTGTTTATTTGACGTTGTTGTTGTTGACGGTTTTGTCGTTGTTATTTATTTGTTGTTGTTGTTGTTGTTGTTGTTTATTTGACGTTGTTGTTGTTGACGTTGTTGTTGTTGTTTATTTGACGTTGTTGTTGTTGTTGACATAGTTGTTGTTGTTGTTTACTTGACGTTTTTGTTGTTGTTGATGTTTTGTTGTTTTCGTTGTTGTTTATTTGACGTTGTTGTAGTTGTTTAATTGACAATGTTGTTGTTGTTGTTGTTGTTTATTTGACGTTGTTGTTGTTGTTTATTTGACGTTGTTGTTGTTGTTCTTTATTTGACGCTGTTGTTGTTGTTTATTTGACGTTGTTGTTGTTGTTGACGTTGTTGTTGTTGTTGTTGTTGTTTATTTGACATTGTTGTTGTTATTGTTATTGTTTATTTGACGTAGTTGTTGTTGTTGTTCATTTGGCGTTGTTGTTGTCGTTGACGTTGTTGTTGTTGACGTTGTTGTTGTTGTTGTTTATTTGACGTTGTTGTTGTTATTGTTGACATAGTTGTTGTTGTTGTTGTTTATTTGACGTTGTTGTTGTTGACGTTGTTGTTGTTGTTGTTTATTTGACGTTGTTGATGTTGTTGTTTATTTGACATTGTTGTTGTTGTTGACGTTGTTGTTGTTGTTGTTTATTTGACATTGTTGTTGTTGTTGTTGACGTTGTTGTTGTTGTTGTTTATTTGACATTGTTGTTGTTGTTGTTTATTTGACGTTGTTGTTGTTGTTTTTGTTTATTTGACGTTGTTGTTGTTGACGTTGTTATTTATTTGACGTTGTTGTTGTTGTTGTTGTTGTTTGGAGTTGTTGTTGTTGTATTTGACGTTGTTGTTGTTGTTTATTTGGCGTTGTTGTTGTTGTTGACGTTGTTTTTGTTGTTGTTTATTTGACGTGGTTGTTGTTGTTGTTTATTTGATGTTGTTGTTGTTGACGTTGTTGTTGTTGTTGTTTATTTGACGTTGTTGTTGTTGTTGTTGACATAGTTGTTATTGTTTATTTGACGTTGTTGTTGTTGTTGATGTTGTTGTTGTTGTTTATTTGACGTTGTTGTTGTTGTTGAAATAGTTGTTGTTGTTGTTGTTTATTTGACGTTGTTGTTGTTGTTGTTGTTTATTTGACGTTGTTGTTGTTGTTTATTTGACATTGTTGTTGTTGTTATTGTTTATTTGACGTTGTTGTTGTTGTTGTTTGGCGTTGTTGTTGTTGTATTTGACGTTGTTGTTGTTGTTTATTTGACGTTGTTGTTGTGGTTGACGTTGTTTTTGTTGTTGTTTATTTGACGTGGTTGTTGTTGTTGTTGTTGTTGACGTTGTTGTTGTTGTTGTTTATTTGACGTTGTTGTTGTTGTTTATTTAACGTTGTTATTGTTGTTATTGTTTATTTGACGTTGTTGTTGTTTTTTATTTGACGTTGTTGTTCTTGTTGACGTTGTTGTTGTTGTTGTTGTTTATTTGACGTTTTTGTTATTGTTGATGTTGTTGTTGTTCTTGTTTATTTGACGTTGTTGTTGTTGTTTATTTGACGTTGTTGTTGTTGACGGTGTTGTCGTTGTTATTTATTTGTTGTTGTTGTTGTTGTTGTTTATTTGACGTTGTTGTTGTTGACGTTGTTGTTGTTGTTTATTTGACGTTGTTGTTGTTGTTGACATAGTTGCTGTTGTTGTTTACTTGACGTTTTTGTTGTGTTTGATGTTGTTGTTGTTTTCGTTGTTGTTTATTTGACGTTGTTGTAGTTGTTTAATTGACAATGTTGTTGTTGTTGTTGTTGTTGTTTATTTGACGTTGTTGTTGTTGTTTATTTGACGTTGTTGTTGTTGTTCTTTATTTGACGCTGTTGTTGTTGTTTATTTGACGTTGTTGTTGTTGTTGACGTTGTTGTTGTTGTTGTTGTTGTTGTTTATTTGACATTGTTGTTGTTATTGTTATTGTTTATTTGACGTAGTTGTTGTTGTTGTTCATTTGGCGTTGTTGTTGTTGTTGACGTTGTTGTTGTTTATTTGACGTTGTTGTTGTTGACCTTGCTTTTGTTGTTGTTTATTTGACGTTGTTGTTGTTGTTCATTTGACGTTGTTGTTGTTGTTTATTTGACGTTGTTGTTGTTCTTTATTTGACGTTGTTGTTGTTGTTTATTTGACATTGTTGTTGTTGACGGTGTTGTTGTAGTTTATTTGACGTTGTTGTTGTTGTTTATTTGACGTTGTTGTTGTTGTTCACATAGTTGTTGTTGTTGTTGTTGTTTATTTGACATTGTTGTTGTTGTTGACGTTGTTATTGTTGTTGTTTATTTGACGTTGTTGTTGTTGTTGTTGACATAATTGTTGTTATTGTTGTTTATTTGACGTTGTTGTTGTTGTTGACGTTGTTGTTGTTGTTGTTTATTTGACGTTGTTGTTGTTGTTGTTTATTTGACATTATTGTTGTTGTTGACGTTGTTGTTGTTGTTGTTTATTTGACATTGTTGTTGTTGTTGTTGTTGAAGTTGTTGTTGTTGTTGTTTATTTGACTTTGTTGTTGTTGTTGTTTATTTGACGTTGTTGTTGTTGTTATTTATTTGACGTTGTTGTTGTTGTTGACGTTGTTGTTTATTTGACGTTGTTGTTGTTGTTGTTGTTGTTTGGCGTTGTTGTTGTTGTATTTGACGTTGTTGTTGTTGTTTATTTGACGTTGTTGTTGTTGTTGACGTTGTTTTTGTTGTTGTTTATTTGACGTGGATGTTGTTATTGTTTATTTGACGTAGTTGTTGTTGTTGTTCATTTGGCGTTGTTGTTGTTGTTGACGTTGTTGTTGTTGTTGTTTATTTGACGCTGTTGTTGTTGACGTTGCTTTTGTTGTTGTTTATTTGACGTTGTTGTCGTTGTTCATTTGACGTTGTTGTTGTTGTTGACGTTGTTGTTGTTGTTGTTTATTTGACGTTGTTGTTGTTGTTTATTTGACATTGTTGTTGTTGTTGATGTTGTTGTTGTTGTTGTTTATTTGACATTGTTGTTGTTGTTGTTGACGTTGTTGTTGTTGTTGTTTATTTGACTTTGTTGTTGTTGTTGTTTATTTGACGTTGTTGTTGTTGTTGTTGTTGTTGTTTATTTGACGTTGTTGTTGTTGTTGACGTTGTTGTTTATTTGACGTTGTTGTTGTTGTTGTTTGGCGTTGTTGTTGTTGTATTTGACGTTGTTGTTGTTGTTTATTTGACATTGTTGTTGTTGTTGACGTTGTTGTTGTTGTTGTTGTTGTTTATTTGACATTGTTGTTGTTGTTGTTGACGTTGTTGTTGTTGTTGTTGTTTATTTGACTTTGTTGTTGTTGTTGTTTATTTGACATTGTTGTTGTTGTTGTTGTTGTTGTTTATTTGACGTTGTTGTTGTTGTTGACGTTGTTGTTTATTTGACGTTGTTGTTGTTGTTGTTGTTGTTGTTGTTTGGCGTTGTTGTTGTTGTTGTATTTGACGTTGTTGTTGTTGTTGTTTATTTGACATTGTTGTTGTTGTTGACGTTGTTTTTGTTGTTGTTTATTTGACGTGGTTGTTGTTGTTGTTTATTTGACGTTGTTGTTGTTGACGTTGTTGTTGTTGTTGTTTATTTGACGTTGTTGTTGTTGTTGTTGTTGGCATAGTTGTTATTGTTTATTTGACGTTGTTGTTGTTGTTGACGTTGTTGTTGTTGTTGTTTATTTGACGTTGTTGTTGTTGACGTTGTTGTTGTTGTTGTTGTTTATTTGACGTTGTTATTGTTGTTGTTGTTGTTGTTTATTTGACATTGTTGTTGTTGTTATTGTTTATTTGACGTTGTTGTTGTTGTTGTTGTTTGGCGTTGTTGTTGTTGTATTTGACGTTGTTGTTGTTGTTCATTTGACGTTGTTGTTGTGGTTGACGTTGTTTTTGTTGTTGTTTATTTGACGTGGTTGTTGTTGTTGTTGTTGTTGACGTTGTTGTTGTTGTTGTTTATTTGACGTTGTTGTTGTTTATTTAACGTTGTTGTTGTTGACGTTGTTATTGTTGTTATTGTTTATTTGACGTTGTTGTTGTTTTTTATTTGACGTTGTTGTTCTTGTTGACGTTGTTGTTGTTGTTGTTGTTTATTTGACGTTTTTGTTGTTGTTGATGTTGTTGTTGTTGTTGTTTATTTGACGTTGTTGTTGTTGTTTATTTGACGTTGTTGTTGTTGACGGTTTTGTCGTTGTTATTTATTTGTTGTTGTTGTTGTTGTTGTTGTTTATTTGACGTTGTTGTTGTTGACGTTGTTGTTGTTGTTTATTTGACGTTGTTGTTGTTGTTGACATAGTTGTTGTTGTTGTTTACTTGACGTTTTTGTTGTTGTTGATGTTTTGTTGTTTTCGTTGTTGTTTATTTGACGTTGTTGTAGTTGTTTAATTGACAATGTTGTTGTTGTTGTTGTTGTTTATTTGACGTTGTTGTTGTTGTTTATTTGACGTTGTTGTTGTTGTTCTTTATTTGACGCTGTTGTTGTTGTTTATTTGACGTTGTTGTTGTTGTTGACGTTGTTGTTGTTGTTGTTGTTTATTTGACATTGTTGTTGTTATTGTTATTGTTTATTTGACGTAGTTGTTGTTGTTGTTCATTTGGCGTTGTTGTTGTCGTTGACGTTGTTGTTGTTGACGTTGTTGTTGTTGTTGTTTATTTGACGTTGTTGTTGTTATTGTTGACATAGTTGTTGTTGTTGTTGTTTATTTGACGTTGTTGTTGTTGACGTTGTTGTTGTTGTTGTTTATTTGACGTTGTTGATGTTGTTGTTTATTTGACATTGTTGTTGTTGTTGACGTTGTTGTTGTTGTTGTTTATTTGACATTGTTGTTGTTGTTGTTGACGTTGTTGTTGTTGTTGTTTATTTGACATTGTTGTTGTTGTTGTTTATTTGACGTTGTTGTTGTTGTTTTTGTTTATTTGACGTTGTTGTTGTTGACGTTGTTATTTATTTGACGTTGTTGTTGTTGTTGTTGTTGTTTGGAGTTGTTGTTGTTGTATTTGACGTTGTTGTTGTTGTTTATTTGGCGTTGTTGTTGTTGTTGACGTTGTTTTTGTTGTTGTTTATTTGACGTGGTTGTTGTTGTTGTTTATTTGATGTTGTTGTTGTTGACGTTGTTGTTGTTGTTGTTTATTTGACGTTGTTGTTGTTGTTGTTGACATAGTTGTTATTGTTTATTTGACGTTGTTGTTGTTGTTGATGTTGTTGTTGTTGTTTATTTGACGTTGTTGTTGTTGTTGAAATAGTTGTTGTTGTTGTTGTTTATTTGACGTTGTTGTTGTTGTTGTTGTTTATTTGACGTTGTTGTTGTTGTTTATTTGACATTGTTGTTGTTGTTATTGTTTATTTGACGTTGTTGTTGTTGTTGTTTGGCGTTGTTGTTGTTGTATTTGACGTTGTTGTTGTTGTTTATTTGACGTTGTTGTTGTGGTTGACGTTGTTTTTGTTGTTGTTTATTTGACGTGGTTGTTGTTGTTGTTGTTGTTGACGTTGTTGTTGTTGTTGTTTATTTGACGTTGTTGTTGTTGTTTATTTAACGTTGTTATTGTTGTTATTGTTTATTTGACGTTGTTGTTGTTTTTTATTTGACGTTGTTGTTCTTGTTGACGTTGTTGTTGTTGTTGTTGTTTATTTGACGTTTTTGTTATTGTTGATGTTGTTGTTGTTCTTGTTTATTTGACGTTGTTGTTGTTGTTTATTTGACGTTGTTGTTGTTGACGGTGTTGTCGTTGTTATTTATTTGTTGTTGTTGTTGTTGTTGTTTATTTGACGTTGTTGTTGTTGACGTTGTTGTTGTTGTTTATTTGACGTTGTTGTTGTTGTTGACATAGTTGCTGTTGTTGTTTACTTGACGTTTTTGTTGTGTTTGATGTTGTTGTTGTTTTCGTTGTTGTTTATTTGACGTTGTTGTAGTTGTTTAATTGACAATGTTGTTGTTGTTGTTGTTGTTGTTTATTTGACGTTGTTGTTGTTGTTTATTTGACGTTGTTGTTGTTGTTCTTTATTTGACGCTGTTGTTGTTGTTTATTTGACGTTGTTGTTGTTGTTGACGTTGTTGTTGTTGTTGTTGTTGTTGTTTATTTGACATTGTTGTTGTTATTGTTATTGTTTATTTGACGTAGTTGTTGTTGTTGTTCATTTGGCGTTGTTGTTGTTGTTGACGTTGTTGTTGTTTATTTGACGTTGTTGTTGTTGACCTTGCTTTTGTTGTTGTTTATTTGACGTTGTTGTTGTTGTTCATTTGACGTTGTTGTTGTTGTTTATTTGACGTTGTTGTTGTTCTTTATTTGACGTTGTTGTTGTTGTTTATTTGACATTGTTGTTGTTGACGGTGTTGTTGTAGTTTATTTGACGTTGTTGTTGTTGTTTATTTGACGTTGTTGTTGTTGTTCACATAGTTGTTGTTGTTGTTGTTGTTTATTTGACATTGTTGTTGTTGTTGACGTTGTTGTTGTTGTTGTTTATTTGACGTTGTTGTTGTTGTTGTTGACATAATTGTTGTTATTGTTGTTTATTTGACGTTGTTGTTGTTGTTGACGTTGTTGTTGTTGTTGTTTATTTGACGTTGTTGTTGTTGTTGTTTATTTGACATTATTGTTGTTGTTGACGTTGTTGTTGTTGTTGTTTATTTGACATTGTTGTTGTTGTTGTTGAAGTTGTTGTTGTTGTTGTTTATTTGACTTTGTTGTTGTTGTTGTTTATTTGACGTTGTTGTTGTTGTTATTTATTTGACGTTGTTGTTGTTGTTGACGTTGTTGTTTATTTGACGTTGTTGTTGTTGTTGTTGTTGTTTGGCGTTGTTGTTGTTGTATTTGACGTTGTTGTTGTTGTTTATTTGACGTTGTTGTTGTTGTTGACGTTGTTTTTGTTGTTGTTTATTTGACGTGGATGTTGTTATTGTTTATTTGACGTAGTTGTTGTTGTTGTTCATTTGGCGTTGTTGTTGTTGTTGACGTTGTTGTTGTTGTTGTTTATTTGACGCTGTTGTTGTTGACGTTGCTTTTGTTGTTGTTTATTTGACGTTGTTGTCGTTGTTCATTTGACGTTGTTGTTGTTGTTGACGTTGTTGTTGTTTATTTGACGTTGTTGTTGTTGTTTATTTGACATTGTTGTTGTTGTTGATGTTGTTGTTGTTGTTGTTTATTTGACATTGTTGTTGTTGTTGTTGACGTTGTTGTTGTTGTTGTTTATTTGACTTTGTTGTTGTTGTTGTTTATTTGACGTTGTTGTTGTTGTTGTTGTTGTTGTTTATTTGACGTTGTTGTTGTTGTTGACGTTGTTGTTTATTTGACGTTGTTGTTGTTGTTGTTTGGCGTTGTTGTTGTTGTATTTGACGTTGTTGTTGTTGTTTATTTGACATTGTTGTTGTTGTTGACGTTGTTGTTGTTGTTGTTGTTGTTTATTTGACATTGTTGTTGTTGTTGTTGACGTTGTTGTTGTTGTTGTTGTTTATTTGACTTTGTTGTTGTTGTTGTTTATTTGACATTGTTGTTGTTGTTGTTGTTGTTGTTTATTTGACGTTGTTGTTGTTGTTGACGTTGTTGTTTATTTGACGTTGTTGTTGTTGTTGTTGTTGTTGTTGTTTGGCGTTGTTGTTGTTGTATTTGACGTTGTTGTTGTTGTTTATTTGACGTTGTTGTTGTTGTTGACGTTGTTTTCGTTGTTGTTTATTTGACGTGGATGTTGTTATTGTTTATTTGACGTAGTTGTTGTTGTTCATTTGGCGTTGTGGTTGTTGTTGACGTTGTTGTTGTTGTTTATTTGACGTTGTTGTTGTTGACGTTGCTTTTGTTGTTGTTTATTTGACGTTGTTGTTGTTCTTTATTTGACATTGTTGTTGTTGACGGTGTTGTTGTTGTTTATTTGACGTTGTTGTTGTTGTTCACATAGTTGTTGTGGTTGTTGTTTATTTGACATTGTTGTTGTTGTTGACGTTGTTGTTGTTGTTGTTTATTTGACGTTGTTGTTGTTGTTGTTGACATAGTTGTTGTTGTTGTTTATTTGACGTTGTTGTTATTGACGTTGTTGTTGTTGTTGTTTATTTGACGTTGTTGTTGTTGTTGTTTATTTGACATTGTTGTTGTTGTTGACGTTGTTGTTGTTGTTGTTTATTTGACATTGTTGTTGTTGTTGTTGACGTTGTTGTTGTTGTTGTTTATTTGACTTTGTTGTTGTTGTTGTTTATTTGACGTTGTTGTTGTTGTTGTTGTTTATTTGACGTTGTTGTTGTTGACTATGTTATTTATTTGACGTTGTTGTTGTTGTTGTTGTTGTTTGGCATTGTTGTTGTTGTATTTGACGTTGTTGTTGTTGTTGTTTATTTGACATTGTTGTTGTTGTTGACGTTGTTTTTGTTGTTGTTTATTTGACGTGGTTGTTGTTGTTGTTTATTTGACGTTGTTGTTGTTGACGTTGTTGTTGTTGTTGTTTATTTGACGTTGTTGTTGTTGTTGTTGTTGACATAGTTGTTATTGTTTATTTGACGTTGTTGTTGTTGTTGACGTTGTTGTTGTTGTTGTTTATTTGACGTTGTTGTTGTTGTTGTTGAAATAGTTGTTGTTGTTGTTGTTTATTTGACGTTGTTGTTGTTGACGTTGTTGTTGTTGTTGTTGTTTATTTGACGTTGTTATTGTTGTTGTTGTTGTTTATTTGACATTGTTGTTGTTGTTATTGTTTATTTGACGTTGTTGTTGTTGTTGTTTGGCGTTGTTGTTGTTGTATTTGACGTTGTTGTTGTTGTTTATTTGACGTTGTTGTTGTGGTTGACGTTGTTTTTGTTATTGTTTATTTGACGTGGTTGTTGTTGTTGTTGTTGTTGACGTTGTTGTTGTTGTTGTTTATTTGACGTTGTTGTTGTTGTTTATTTAACGTTGTTGTTGTTGACGTTGTTATTGTTGTTATTGTTTATTTGACGTTGTTGGTGTTTTTTATTTGACGTTGTTGTTCTTGTTGACGTTGTTGTTGTTGTTGTTGTTTATTTGACGTTTTTGTTGTTGTTGATGTTGTTGTTGTTGTTATTTATTTGACGTTGTTGTTGTTGTTTATTTGACGTTGTTGTTGTTGACGGTTTTGTCGTTGTTATTTATTTGTTGTTGTTGTTGTTATTGTTGTTTATTTGACGTTGTTGTTATTGACGTTGTTGTTGTTGTTTATTTGACGTTGTTGTTGTTGTTGACATAGTTGTTTTTGTTGTTTACTTGACGTTTTTGTTGTTGTTGATGTTGTTGTTGTTTTCGTTGTTGTTTATTTGACGTTGTTGTAGTTGTTTAATTGACAATGTTGTTGTTGTTGTTGTTGTTGTTGTTTATTTGACGTTGTTGTTGTTGTTTATTTGACATTGTTGTTGTTGTTCTTTATTTGACGCTGTTGTTGTTGTTTATTTGACGTTGTTGTTGTTGTTGACGTTGTTGTTGTTGTTGTTTATTTGACATTGTTGTTGTTATTGTTATTGTTTATTTGACGTAGTTGTTGTTGTTGTTCATTTGGCGTTGTTGTTGTCGTTGACGTTGTTGTTGTTGACGTTGTTGTTGTTGTTGTTTATTTGACGTTGTTGTTGTTGTTGTTGTTGTTGTTGTTGTTTATTTGACGTTGTTGTTGTTGACGTTGTTGTTGTTGTTGTTTATTTGACGTTGTTGTTGTTGTTGTTTATTTGACATTGTTGTTGTTGTTGACGTTGTTGTTGTTGTTGTTTATTTGACATTGTTGTTGTTGTTGTTGACGTTGTTGTTGTTGTTGTTTATTTGACTTTGTTGTTGTTGTTGTTTATTTGACGTTGTTGTTGTTGTTGTTGTTTATTTGACGTTGTTGTTATTGACGTTGTTATTTATTTGACGTTGTTGTTGTTGTTGTTGTTTGGCGTTGTTGTTGTTGTATTTGACGTTGTTGTTGTTGTTTATTTGGCGTTGTTGTTGTTGTTGACGTTGTTTTTGTTGTTGTTTATTTGACGTGGTTGTTGTTGTTGTTTATTTGATGTTGTTGTTGTTGACGTTGTTGTTGTTGTTGTTTATTTGACGTTGTTGTTGTTGTTGTTGTTGACATAGTTGTTATTGTTTATTTGACGTTGTTGTTGTTGTTGATGTTGTTGTTGTTGTTTATTTGACGTTGTTGTTGTTGTTGAAATAGTTGTTGTTGTTGTTGTTTATTTGACATTGTTGTTGTTGTTGTTTATTTGACGTTGTTGTTGTTGTTGTTTATTTGACGTTGTTGTTGTTGTTGTTCATTTGGCGTTGTTGTTGTTGTTGACGTTGTTGTTGTTGTTTATTTGACGTTGTTGTTGTTGTTTATTTGACGTTGTTGTTGTTCTTTATTTGACATTGTTGTTGTTGACGGTGTTGTTGTTGTTTATTTGACGTTGTTGTTGTTGTTGTTTATTTGACGTTGTTGTTGTTGTTCACATAGTTGTTGTGGTTGTTGTTTATTTGACATTGTTGTTGTTGTTGACGTTGTTGTTGTTGTTGTTTATTTGACGTTGTTGTTGTTGTTGACATAGTTGTTGTTGTTGTTGTTGTTGTTGTTTATTTGACGTTGTTGTTGTTGTTTATTTGACGTTGTTGTTGTTGTTCTTTATTTGACGCTGTTGTTGTTGTTTATTTGACGTTGTTGTTGTTGTTGACGTTGTTGTTGTTGTTGTTTATTTGACATTGTTGTTGTTATTGTTATTGTTTATTTGACGTAGTTGTTGTTGTTGTTCATTTGGCGTTGTTGTTGTCGTTGACGTTGTTGTTGTTGACGTTGTTGTTGTTGTTGTTTATTTGACGTTGTTGTTGTTGTTGTTGACATAGTTGTTGTTGTTGTTGTTTATTTGACGTTGTTGTTGACGTTGTTGTTGTTGTTGTTTATTTGACGTTGTTGTTGTTGTTGTTTATTTGACATTGTTGTTGTTGTTGACGTTGTTGTTGTTGTTGTTTATTTGACATTGTTGTTGTTGTTGTTGACGTTGTTGTTGTTGTTGTTTATTTGACTTTGTTGTTGTTGTTGTTTATTTGACGTTGTTGTTGTTGTTGTTGTTTATTTGACGTTGTTGTTGTTGACGTTGTTATTTATTTGACGTTGTTGTTGTTGTTGTTGTTTGGCGTTGTTGTTGTTGTATTTGACGTTGTTGTTGTTGTTTATTTGGCGTTGTTGTTGTTGTTGACGTTGTTTTTGTTGTTGTTTATTTGACGTGGTTGTTGTTGTTGTTTATTTGATGTTGTTGTTGTTGACGTTGTTGTTGTTGTTGTTTATTTGACGTTGTTGTTGTTGTTGTTGTTGACATAGTTGTTATTGTTTATTTGACGTTGTTGTTGTTGTTGATGTTGTTGTTGTTGTTTATTTGACGTTGTTGTTGTTGTTGAAATAGTTGTTGTTGTTGTTGTTTATTTGACGTTGTTGTTGTTGTTGTTTATTTGACGTTGTTGTTGTTGTTGTTCATTTGGCGTTGTTGTTGTTGTTGACGTTGTTGTTGTTGTTTATTTGACGTTGTTGTTGTTGTTTATTTGACGTTGTTGTTGTTCTTTATTTGACATTGTTGTTGTTGACGGTGTTGTTGTTGTTTATTTGACGTTGTTGTTGTTGTTGTTTATTTGACGTTGTTGTTGTTGTTCACATAGTTGTTGTGGTTGTTGTTTATTTGACATTGTTGTTGTTGTTGACGTTGTTGTTGTTGTTGTTTATTTGACGTTGTTGTTGTTGTTGACATAGTTGTTGTTGTTGTTGTTTATTTGGCGTTGTTGTTGTTGACGTTGTTGTTGTTGTTGTTTATTTGACGTTGTTGTTGTTGTTGTTTATTTGACATTGTTGTTGTTGTTGACGTTGTTGTTGTTGTTGTTTATTTGACATTGTTGTTGTTGTTGTTGACGTTGTTGTTGTTGTTGTTTATTTGACTTTGTTGTTGTTGTTGTTTATTTGACGTTGTTGTTGTTGTTGTTGTTTATTTGACGTTGTTGTTGTTGACGTTGTTATTTATTTGACGTTGTTGTTGTTGTTGTTGTTTGGCGTTGTTGTTGTTGTATTTGACAATGTTGTTGTTGTTATTTATTTGGCGTTGTTGTTGTTGTTGACGTTGTTTTTGTTGTTGTTTATTTGACGTGGTTGTTGTTGTTGTTTATTTGATGTTGTTGTTGTTGACGTTGTTGTTGTTGTTGTTTATTTGACGTTGTTGTTGTTGTTGTTGTTGACATAGTTGTTATTGTTTATTTGACGTTGTTGTTGTTGTTGATGTTGTTGTTGTTATTTATTTGACGTTGTTGTTGTTGTTGAAATAGTTGTTGTTGTTGTTGTTTATTTGACATTGTTGTTGTTGTTGTTTATTTGACGTTGTTGTTGTTGTTGTTTATTTGACATTGTTGTTGTTGTTATTGTTTATTTGACGTTGTTGTTGTTGTTGTTTGGCGTTGTTGTTGTTGTATTTGACGTTGTTGTTGTTGTTTATTTGACGTTGTTGTTGTGGTTGACGTTGTTTTTGTTGTTGTTTATTTGACGTGGTTGTTGTTGTTGTTGTTGTTGTTGACGTTGTTGTTGTTGTTGTTTATTTGACGTTGTTGTTGTTGTTTATTTAACGTTGTTGTTGTTGACGTTGTTATTGTTGTTATTGTTTATTTGACGTTGTTGTTGTTTTTTATTTGACGTTGTTGTTCTTGTTGACGTTGTTGTTGTTGTTGTTTATTTGACGTTTTTGTTGTTGTTGATGTTGTTGTTGTTCTTGTTTATTTGACGTTGTTGTTGTTGTTTATTTGACGTTGTTGTTGTTGACGGTGTTGTCGTTGTTATTTATTTGTTGTTGTTGTTGTTGTTGTTGTTTATTTGATGTTGTTGTTGTTGACGTTGTTGTTGTTGTTTATTTGACGTTGTTGTTGTTGTTGACATAGTTGTTGTTGTTGTTTACTTGACGTTTTTGTTGTGTTTGATGTTGTTGTTGTTTTCGTTGTTGTTTATTTGACGTTGTTGTAGTTGTTTAATTGACAATGTTGTTGTTGTTGTTGTTGTTTATTTGACGTTGTTGTTGTTGTTTATTTGACGTTGTTGTTGTTGTTCTTTATTTGACGCTGTTGTTGTTGTTTATTTGACGTTGTTGTTGTTGTTGACGTTGTTGTTGTTGTTGTTGTTGTTTATTTGACATTGTTGTTGTTATTGTTATTGTTTATTTGACGTAGTTGTTGTTGTTGTTCATTTGGCGTTGTTGTTGTTGTTGACGTTGTTGTTTTTTATTTGACGTTGTTGTTGTTGACGTTGCTTTTGTTGTTGTTTATTTGACGTTGTTGTTGTTGTTCATTTGACGTTGTTGTTGTTGTTTATTTGACGTTGTTGTTGTTCTTTATTTGACGTTGTTGTTGTTGTTTATTTGACATTGTTGTTGTTGACGGTGTTGTTGTTGTTTATTTGACGTTGTTGTTGTTGTTTATTTGACGTTGTTGTTGTTGTTCACATAGTTGTTGTTGTTGTTGTTGTTTATTTGACATTGTTGTTGTTGTTGACGTTGTTGTTGTTGTTGTTTATTTGACGTTGTTGTTGTTGTTGTTGACATAGTTGTTGTTGTTGTTGTTTATTTGACGTTGTTGTTGTTGTTGACGTTGTTGTTGTTGTTGTTTATTTGACGTTGTTGTTGTTGATGTTTATTTGACATTATTGTTGTTGTTGACGTTGTTGTTGTTGTTGTTTATTTGACATTGTTGTTGTTGTTGTTGAAGTTGTTGTTGTTGTTGTTTATTTGACTTTGTTGTTGTTGTTGTTTATTTGACGTTGTTGTTGTTGTTGTTGTTTATTTGACGTTGTTGTTGTTGTTGACGTTGTTGTTTATTTGACGTTGTTGTTGTTGTTGTCATTTGGCGTTGTTGTTGTTGTATTTGACGTTGTTGTTGTTGTTTATTTGACGTTGTTGTTGTTGTTGACGTTGTTTTTGTTGTTGTTTATTTGACGTGGATGTTGTTATTGTTTATTTGACGTAGTTGTTGTTGTTGTTCATTTGGCGTTGTTGTTGTTGTTTACGTTGTTGTTGTTGTTGTTTATTTGACGTTGTTGTTGTTGACGTTGCTTTTGTTGTTGTTTATTTGACGTTGTTGTTGTTGTTCATTTGACGTTGTTGTTGTTGTTTATTTGACGTTGTTGTTGTTCTTTATTTGACGTTGTTGTTGTTGTTTATTTGACATTGTTGTTGTTGACGGTGTTGTTGTTGTTTATTTGACGTTGTTGTTGTTATTTATTTGACGTTGTTGTTGTTGTTCACATAGTTGTTGTTGTTGTTGTTTATTTGACATTGTTGTTGTTGTTGACATTGTTGTTGTTGTTGTTTATTTGGCGTTGTTGTTGTTGTTGTTGACATAGTTGTTGTTGTTGTTGTTTATTTGACGTTGTTGTTGTTGTTGACGTTGTTGTTGTTGTTGTTGTTGTTTATTTGACGTTGTTGTTGTTGTTGTTGTTTATTTGACATTGTTGTTGTTGTTGTTGACGTTGTTGTTGTTGTTGTTTATTTGACATTGTTGTTGTTGTTGTTGACGTTGTTGTTGTTGTTGTTTATTTGACTTTGTTGTTGTTGTTGTTTATTTGACGTTGTTGTTGTTGTTGTTGTTGTTGTTTATTTGACGTTGTTTTGTTGTTGACGTTGTTGTTAATTTGACGTTGTTGTTGTTGTTGTTGTTGTTTGGCGTTGTTGTTGTTGTATTTGACAATGTTGTTGTTGTTTATTTGACGTTGTTGTTATTGTTGACGTTGTTTTTGTTGTTGTTTATTTGACGTGGATGTTGTTATTGTTTATTTGACGTAGTTGTTGTTGTTCTTCATTTGGCGTTGTTGTTGTTGTTGACGTTGTTGTTGTTGTTTATTTGACGTTGTTGTTGTTGACGTTGCTTTTGTTGTTGTTTATTTGACGTTGTTGTTCTTGTTCATTTGACGTTGTTGTTGTTGTTTATTTGACGTTGTTGTTGTTCTTTATTTGACGTTGTTGTTATTATTTATTTGACATTGTTGTTGTTGACGGTGTTGTTGTTGTTTATTTTACGTTGTTGTTGTTGTTTATTTGACGTTGTTGTTGTTGTTCACATAGTTGTTGTTGTTGTTGTTTATTTGACATTGTTGTTGTTGTTGACGTTGTTGTTGTTGTTGTTTATTTGACGTTGTTGTTGTTGTTGTTGACATAGTTGTTGTTGTTGTTGTTTATTTGACGTTGTTGTTGTTGACGTTGTTGTTGTTGTTGTTGTTTATTTGACGTTGTTGTTGTTGTTGTTGTTTATTTGACATTATTGTTGTTGTTGACGTTGTTGTTGTTGTTGTTTATTTGACATTGTTGTTGTTGTTGTTGAAGTTGTTGTTGTTGTTGTTTATTTGACTTTGTTGTTGTTGTTGTTTATTTGACGTTGTTGTTGTTGTTGTTTATTTGACGTTGTTGTTGTTGTTGACGTTGTTTTTGTTGTTGTTTATTTGACGTGGATGTTGTTATTGTTTATTTGACGTAGTTGTTGTTGTTGTTCATTTGACGTTGTTGTTGTTGTTGTTGTTGACGTTGTTGTTGTTGTTGTTTATTTGACGTTGTTGTTATTGACGTTGCTTTTGTTGTTGTTTATTTGACGTTGTTGTTGTTGTTCATTTGACGTTGTTGTTGTTGTTGTTTATTTGACGTTGTTGTTGTTCTTTATTTGATGTTGTTGTTGTTGTTTATTTGACATTGTCGTTGTTGACGGTGTTGTTGTTGTTTATTTGACGTTGTTGTTGTTGTTGTTGTTGTTTATTTGACGTTGTTGTTGTTGTTCACATAGTTGTTGTTGTTGTTGTTTATTTGACATTGTTGTTGTTGTTGACGTTGTTGTTGTTGTTGTTTATTTGACGTTGTTGTTGTTGTTGTTGACATAGTTGTTGTTGTTGTTGTTTATTTGACGTTGTTGTTGTTGTTGACGTTGTTGTTGTTGTTGTTTATTTGACGTTGTTGTTGTTGTTTATTTGACATTGTTGTTGTTGTTGACGTTGTTGTTGTTGTTGTTTATTTGACATTGTTGTTGTTGTTGTTGACGTTGTTGTTGTTGTTGTTTATTTGACTTTGTTGTTGTTGTTGTTTATTTGACGTTGTTGTTGTTGTTGTTGTTGTTTATTTGACGTTGTTGTTGTTGACGTTGTTATTTATTTGACGTTGTTGTTGTTGTTGTTGTTTGGCGTTGTTGTTGTTGTATTTGACGTTGTTGTTGTTGTTTATTTGGCGTTGTTGTTGTTGTTGACGTTGTTTTTGTTGTTGTTTATTTGACGTGGTTGTTGTTGTTGTTTATTTGATGTTGTTGTTGTTGACGTTGTTGTTGTTTTGTTTATTTGACGTTGTTGTTGTTGTTGTTGTTGACATAGTTGTTATTGTTTATTTGACGTTGTTGTTGTTGTTGATGTTGTTGTTGTTGTTTATTTGACGTTGTTGTTGTTGTTGAAATAGTTGTTGTTGTTGTTGTTTATTTGACATTGTTGTTGTTGTTGTTTATTTGACGTTGTTGTTGTTGTTGTTTATTTGACATTGTTGTTGTTGTTATTGTTTATTTGACGTTGTTGTTGTTGTTGTTTGGCGTTGTTGTTGTTGTATTTGACGTTGTTGTTGTTGTTTATTTGACGTTGTTGTTGTGGTTGACGTTGTTTTTGTTGTTGTTTATTTGACGTGGTTGTTGTTGTTGTTGTTGTTGTTGACGTTGTTGTTGTTGTTGTTTATTTGACGTTGTTGTTGTTGTTTATTTAACGTTGTTGTTGTTGACGTTGTTATTGTTGTTATTGTTTATTTGACGTTGTTGTTGTTTTTTATTTGACGTTGTTGTTCTTGTTGACGTTGTTGTTGTTGTTGTTGTTTATTTGACGTTTTTGTTGTTGTTGATGTTGTTGTTGTTCTTGTTTATTTGACGTTGTTGTTGTTGTTTATTTGACGTTGTTGTTGTTGACGGTGTTGTCGTTGTTATTTATTTGTTGTTGTTGTTGTTGTTGTTGTTGTTTATTTGACGTTGTTGTTGTTGACGTTGTTGTTGTTGTTTATTTGACGTTGTTGTTGTTGTTGACATAGTTGTTGTTGTTGTTTACTTGACGTTTTTGTTGTGTTTGATGTTGTTGTTGTTTTCGTTGTTGTTTATTTGACGTTGTTGTAGTTGTTTAATTGACAATGTTGTTGTTGTTGTTGTTGTTGTTTATTTGACGTTGTTGTTGTTGTTTATTTGACGTTGTTGTTGTTGTTCTTTATTTGACGCTGTTGTTGTTGTTTATTTGACGTTGTTGTTGTTGTTGACGTTGTTGTTGTTGTTGTTGTTGTTTATTTGACATTGTTGTTGTTATTGTTATTGTTTATTTGACGTAGTTGTTGTTGTTGTTCATTTGGCGTTGTTGTTGTTGTTGACGTTGTTGTTGTTTATTTGACGTTGTTGTTGTTGACGTTGCTTTTGTTGTTGTTTATTTGACGTTGTTGTTGTTGTTCATTTGACGTTGTTGTTGTTGTTGTTTATTTGACGTTGTTGTTGTTCTTTATTTGACGTTGTTGTTGTTGTTTATTTGACATTGTTGTTGTTGACGGTGTTGTTGTTGTTTATTTGACGTTGTTGTTGTTGTTTATCTGACGATGTTGTTGTTGTTCACATAGTTGTTGTTGTTGTTGTTGTTTATTTGACATTGTTGTTGTTGTTGACGTTGTTGTTGTTGTTGTTTATTTGACGTTGTTGTTGTTGTTGTTGACATAGTTGTTGTTGTTGTTGTTTATTTGACGTTGTTGTTGTTGTTGACGTTGTTGTTGTTGTTGTTTATTTGACGTTGTTGTTGTTGTTGTTTATTTGACATTATTGTTGTTGTTGACGTTGTTGTTGTTGTTGTTTATTTGACATTGTTGTTGTTGTTGTTGAAGTTGTTGTTGTTGTTGTTTATTTGACTTTGTTGTTGTTGTTGTTTATTTGACGTTGTTGTTGTTGTTGTTTATTTGACGTTGTTGTTGTTGTTGACGTTGTTGTTTATTTGACGTTGTTGTTGTTGTTGTCATTTGGCGTTGTTGTTGTTGTATTTGACGTTGTTGTTGTTGTTTATTTGACGTTGTTGTTGTTGTTGACGTTGTTTTTGTTGTTGTTTATTTGATGTGGATGTTGTTATTGTTTATTTGACGTAGTTGTTGTTGTTGTTCATTTGGCATTGTTGTTGTTGTTGACGTTGTTGTTGTTGTTGTTTATTTGACGTTGTTGTTGTTGACGTTGCTTTTGTTGTTGTTTATTTGACGTTGTTGTTGTTGTTCATTTGACATTGTTGTTGTTGACGTTGCTTTTGTTGTTGTTTATTTGACGTTGTTGTTGTTGTTCATTTGACGTTGTTGTTGTTGTTTATTTGACGTTGTTGTTGTTCTTTATTTGACGTTGTTGTTGTTGTTTATTTGACATTGTTGTTGTTGACGGTGTTGTTGTTGTTTATTTGACGTTGTTGTTGTTGTTTATTTGACGTTGTTGTTGTTGTTCACATAGTTGTTGTTGTTGTTGTTGTTTATTTGACATTGTTGTTGTTGTTGACATTGTTGTTGTTGTTGTTTATTTGGCGTTGTTGTTGTTGTTGTTGACATAGTTGTTGTTGTTGTTGTTTATTTGACGTTGTTGTTGTTGTTGACGTTGTTGTTGTTGTTGTTGTTTATTTGACGTTGTTGTTGTTGTTGTTGTTTATTTGACATTGTTGTTGTTGTTGTTGACGTTGTTGTTGTTGTTGTTTATTTGACATTGTTGTTGTTGTTGTTGACGTTGTTGTTGTTGTTGTTTATTTGACTTTGTTGTTGTTGTTGTTTATTTGACGTTGTTGTTGTTGTTGTTGTTGTTTATTTGACGTTGTTGTTGTTGTTGTTGTTGTTTATTTGACGTTGTTGTTGTTGTTGACGTTGTTGTTAATTTGACGTTGTTGTTGTTGTTGTTGTTGTTTGGCGTTGTTGTTGTTGTATTTGACAATGTTGTTGTTGTTTATTTGACGTTGTTGTTATTGTTGACGTTGTTTTTGTTGTTGTTTATTTGACGTGGATGTTGTTATTGTTTATTTGACGTAGTTGTTGTTGTTCTTCATTTGGCGTTGTTGTTGTTGTTGACGTTGTTGTTGTTGTTTATTTGACGTTGTTGTTGTTGACGTTGCTTTTGTTGTTGTTTATTTGACGTTGTTGTTCTTGTTCATTTGACGTTGTTGTTGTTGTTTATTTGACGTTGTTGTTGTTCTTTATTTGACGTTGTTGTTATTATTTATTTGACATTGTTGTTGTTGACGGTGTTGTTGTTGTTTATTTTACGTTGTTGTTGTTGTTTATTTGACGTTGTTGTTGTTGTTCACATAGTTGTTGTTGTTGTTGTTTATTTGACATTGTTGTTGTTGTTGACGTTGTTGTTGTTGTTGTTTATTTGACGTTGTTGTTGTTGTTGTTGACATAGTTGTTGTTGTTGTTGTTTATTTGACGTTGTTGTTGTTGACGTTGTTGTTGTTGTTGTTTATTTGACGTTGTTGTTGTTGTTGTTTATTTGACATTATTGTTGTTGTTGACGTTGTTGTTGTTTATTTGACATTGTTGTTGTTGTTGTTGAAGTTGTTGTTGTTGTTGTTTATTTGACGTGGATGTTGTTATTGTTTATTTGACGTAGTAGTTGTTGTTGTTCATTTGGCGTTGTTGTTGTTGTTGACGTTGTTGTTGTTGTTGTTTATTTGACGTTGTTGTTGTTGACGTTGCTTTTGTTGTTGTTTATTTGACGTTGTTGTTGTTGTTCATTTGACGTTGTTGTTGTTGTTTATTTGACGTTGTTGTTGTTCTTTATTTGACGTTGTTGTTGTTGTTTATTTGACATTGTTGTTGTTGACGGTGTTGTTGTTGTTTATTTGACGTTGTTGTTGTTGTTTATTTGACGTTGTTGTTGTTGTTCACATAGTTGTTGTTGTTGTTGTTGTTTATTTGACATTGTTGTTGTTGTTGTTTATTTGGCGTTGTTGTTGTTGTTGTTGACATAGTTGTTGTTGTTGTTGTTTATTTGACGTTGTTGTTGTTGTTGACGTTGTTGTTGTTGTTGTTGTTTATTTGACGTTGTTGTTGTTGTTGTTGTTTATTTGACATTGTTGTTGTTGTTGTTGACGTTGTTGTTGTTGTTGTTTATTTGACATTGTTGTTGTTGTTGTTGACGTTGTTGTTGTTGTTGTTTATTTGACTTTGTTGTTGTGGTTGTTTATTTGACGTTGTTGTTGTTGTTGTTGTTGTTTATTTGACGTTGTTGTTGTTGTTGACGTTGTTGTTAATTTGACGTTGTTGTTGTTGTTGTTGTTGTTGTTTGGCGTTGTTGTTGTTGTATTTGACAATGTTGTTGTTGTTTATTTGACGTTGTTGTTATTGTTGACGTTGTTTTTGTTGTTGTTTATTTGACGTGGATGTTGTTATTGTTTATTTGACGTAGTTGTTGTTGTTCTTCATTTGGCGTTGTTGTTGTTGTTGACGTTGTTGTTGTTGTTTATTTGACGTTGTTGTTGTTGACGTTGCTTTTGTTGTTGTTTATTTGACGTTGTTGTTTTTGTTCATTTGACGTTGTTGTTGTTGTTTATTTGACGTTGTTGTTGTTCTTTATTTGACGTTGTTGTTATTATTTATTTGACATTGTTGTTGTTGACGGTGTTGTTGTTGTTTATTTTACGTTGTTGTTGTTGTTTATTTGACGTTGTTGTTGTTGTTCACATAGTTGTTGTTGTTGTTGTTTATTTGACATTGTTGTTGTTGTTGACGTTGTTGTTGTTGTTGTTTATTTGACGTTGTTGTTGTTGTTGTTGACATAGTTGTTGTTGTTGTTGTTTATTTGACGTTGTTGTTGTTGACGTTGTTGTTGTTGTTGTTTATTTGACGTTGTTGTTGTTGTTGTTTATTTGACATTATTGTTGTTGTTGACGTTGTTGTTGTTGTTGTTTATTTGACATTGTTGTTGTTGTTGTTGAAGTTGTTGTTGTTGTTGTTTATTTGACTTTGTTGTTGTTGTTGTTTATTTGACGTTGTTGTTGTTGTTGTTTATTTGACGTTTTTGTTGTTGTTGACGTTGTTGTTTATTTGACGTTGTTGTTGTTGTTGTTGTTGTTGTTTGGCGTTGTTGTTGTTGTATTTGACGTTGTTGTTGTTGTTTATTTGACGTTGTTGTTGTTGTTGACGTTGTTTTTGTTGTTGTTTATTTGACGTGGATGTTGTTATTGTTTATTTGACGTAGTTGTTGTTGTTGTTCATTTGGCGTTGTTGTTGTTGTTGTTGACGTTGTTGTTGTTGTTGTTTATTTGACGTTGTTGTTATTGACGTTGCTTTTGTTGTTGTTTATTTGACGTTGTTGTTGTTGTTCATTTGACGTTGTTGTTGTTGTTTATTTGACGTTGTTGTTGTTCTTTATTTGATGTTGTTGTTGTTGTTTATTTGACATTGTCGTTGTTGACGTTGTTGTTGTTGTTTATTTGACGTTGTTGTTGTTGTTGTTGTTGTTTATTTGACGTTGTTGTTGTTGTTCACATAGTTGTTGTTGTTGTTGTTTATTTGACATTGTTGTTGTTGTTGACGTTGTTGTTGTTGTTGTTTATTTGACGTTGTTGTTGTTGTTGTTGACATAGTTGTTGTTGTTGTTGTTTATTTGACGTTGTTGTTGTTGTTGACGTTGTTGTTGTTGTTGTTTATTTGACGTTGTTGTTGTTGTTTATTTGACATTGTTGTTGTTGTTGACGTTGTTGTTGTTGTTGTTTATTTGATATTGTTGTTGTTGTTGTTGACGTTGTTGTTGTTGTTGTTTATTTGACTTTGTTGTTGTTGTTGTTGTTTATTTGACGTTGTTGTTGTTGTTTATTTGACGTTGTTGTTGTTGTTGACGTTGTTGTTTATTTGACATTGTTGTTGTTGTTGTTTGGCGTTGTTGTTGTTGTATTTGACGTTGTTGTTGTTGTTTATTTGACATTGTTGTTGTTGTTGTTTATTTGACGTTGTTGTTGTTGTTGTTGTTGTTGTTGTTTATTTGACGTTGTTGTTGTTGTTGACGTTGTTGTTTATTTGACGTTGTTGTTGTTGTTGTTGTTGTTGTTTGGCGTTGTTGTTGTTGTATTTGACGTTGTTGTTGTTGTTTATTTGACGTTGTTGTTGTTGTTGACGTTGTTTTTGTTGTTGTTTATTTGACGTGGATGTTGTTATTGTTTATTTGATGTAGTTGTTGTTGTTGTTCATTTGGCGTTGTTGTTGTTGTTGTTGTTGTTTATTTGACGTTGTTGTTGTTGATGTTGCTTTTGTTGTTGTTTATTTGACGTTGTTGTTGTTGTTCGTTTGACGTTGTTGTTGTTGTTTATTTGACGTTGTTGTTGTTCTTTATTTGACATTGTTGTTGTTGACGGTGTTGTTGTTGTTTATTTGACGTTGTTGTGGTTGTTGTTTATTTGACGTTGTTGTTGTTGTTCACATAGTTGTTGTGGTTGTTGTTTATTTGACATTGTTGTTGTTGTTGACGTTGTTGTTGTTGTTGTTTATTTGACGTTGTTGTTGTTGTTGTTGACATAGTTGTTGTTGATGTTGTTTATTTGACATTGTTGTTGTTGACCTTATTGTTGTTGTTGTTTATTTGACGTTGTTGTTTTTGTTGTTTATTTGACATTGTTGTTGTTGTTGACGTTGTTGTTGTTGTTGTTGTTTATTTGACATTGTTGTTGTTGTTGTTGTTGACGTTGTTGTTGTTGTTGTTTATTTGACTTTGTTGTTGTTGTTGTTTATTTGACGTTGTTGTTGTTGTTGTTGTTTATTTGACGTTGTTGTTGTTGACGTTGTTATTTATTTGACGTTGTTGTTGTTGTTGTTGTTTGGCGTTGTTGTTGTTGTATTTGACGTTGTTGTTGTTGTTTATTTAGCGTTGTTGTTGTTGTTGACGTTGTTTTTGTTGTTGTTTATTTGACGTGGTTGTTGTTGTTTATTTGACGTTGTTGTTGTTGACGTTGTTGTTGTTGTTGTTTATTTGACGTTGTTGTTGTTGTTGTTGACATAGTTGTTATTGTTTATTTGACGCTGTTGTTGTTGTTGACGTTGTTGTTGTTGTTGTTTATTTGACGTTGTTGTTGTTGTTGAAATAGTTGTTGTTGTTGTTGTTTATTTGACGTTGTTGTTGTTGTTGTTTATTTGACGTTGTTGTTGTTGTTGTTGTTTATTTGACATTGTTGTTGTTGTTATTGTTTATTTGACATTGTTGTTGTTGTTGTTTGGCGTTGTTGTTGTTGTATTTGACGTTGTTGTTGTTGTTTATTTGACATTGTTGTTGTTGTTTATTTGACGTTGTTGTTGTTCTTTATTTGATGTTGTTGTTGTTGTTTATTTGACATTGTTGTTGTTGACGGTGTTGTTGTTGTTTATTTGACGTTGTTGTTGTTGTTGTTTATTTGACGTTGTTGTTGTTGTTCACATAGTTGTTGTTGTTGTTGTTTATTTGACATTGTTGTTGTTGTTGACGTTGTTGTTGTTGTTGTTTATTTGACGTTGTTGTTGTTGTTGTTGTTGACATAGTTGTTGTTGTTGTTGTTGTTTATTTGACGTTGTTGTTGTTGTTGACGTTGTTGTTGTTGTTGTTTATTTGACGTTGTTGTTGTTGTTGTTTATTTGACATTGTTGTTGTTGTTGACGTTGTTGTTGTTGTTGTTTATTTGACATTGTTGTTGTTGTTGTTGTTGACGTTGTTGTTGTTGTTTATTTGACTTTGTTGTTGTTGTTGTTGTTTATTTGACGTTGTTGTTGTTGTTGACGTTGTTGTTTATTTGACATTGTTGTTGTTGTTTGGCGTTGTTGTTGTTGTATTTGACGTTGTTGTTGTTGTTTATTTGACATTGTTGTTGTTGTTGACGTTGTTGTTGTTGTTGTTTATTTGACTTTGTTGTTGTTGTTGTTTATTTGACGTTGTTGTTGTTGTTGTTGTTGTTGTTGTTTATTTGACGTTGTTGTTGTTGTTGACGTTGTTGTTTATTTGACGTTGTTGTTGTTGTTGTTGTTGTTGTTTGGCGTTGTTGTTGTTGTATTTGACGTTGTTGTTGTTGTTTATTTGACGTTGTTGTTGTTGTTGACGTTGTTTTTGTTGTTGTTTATTTGACGTGGATGTTGTTATTGTTTATTTGACGTAGTTGTTGTTGTTGTTCATTTGGCGTTGTTGTTGTTGTTGTTGACGTTGTTGTTGTTGTTTATTTGACGTTGTTGTTGTTGACGTTGCTTTTGTTGTTGTTTATTTGACGTTGTTGTTGTTCGTTTGACGTTGTTGTTGTTGTTTATTTGATGTTGTTGTTGTTCTTTATTTGACATTGTTGTTGTTGACGGTGTTGTTGTTGTTTATTTGACGTTGTTGTGGTTGTTGTTTATTTGACGTTGTTGTTGTAGTTCACATAGTTGTTGTGGTTGTTGTTTATTTGACATTGTTGTTGTTGTTGACGTTGTTGTTATTGTTGTTGTTGTTTATTTGACGTTGTTATTGTTGTTTATTTGACGTTGTTGTTGTTGTTCTTTATTTGACGCTGTTGTTGTTGTTTATTTGACGTTGTTGTTGTTGTTGACGTTGTTGTTGTTGTTGTTGTTGTTGTTGTTTATTTGACATTGTTGTTGTTATTGTTATTGTTTATTTGACGTAGTTGTTGTTGTTGTTCATTTGGCGTTGTTGTTGTTGTTGACGTTGTTGTTGTTTATTTGACGTTGTTGTTGTTGACGTTGCTTTTGTTGTTGTTTATTTGACGTTGTTGTTGTTGTTCATTTGACGTTGTTGTTGTTGTTTATTTGACGTTGTTGTTGTTCTTTATTTGACGTTGTTGTTGTTGTTTATTTGACATTGTTGTTGTTGACGGTGTTGTTGTTGTTTATTTGACGTTGTTGTTGTTGTTTATCTGACGTTGTTGTTGTTGTTCACATAGTTGTTGTTGTTGTTGTTGTTGTTTATTTGACATTGTTGTTGTTGTTGACGTTGTTGTTGTTGTTGTTTATTTGACGTTGTTGTTGTTGTTGTTGTTGACATAGTTGTTGTTTTTGTTGTTTATTTGACGTTGTTGTTGTTGTTGACGTTGTTGTTGTTGTTGTTTATTTGACGTTGTTGTTGTTGTTGTTTATTTGACATTATTGTTGTTGTTGACGTTGTTGTTGTTGTTTATTTGACATTGTTGTTGTTGTTGTTGAAGTTGTTGTTGTTGTTGTTTATTTGACTTTGTTGTTGTTGTTGTTTATTTGACGTTGTTGTTGTTGTTGTTGTTTATTTGACGTTATTGTTGTTGTTGACGTTGTTGTTTATTTGACGTTGTTGTTGTTGTTGTTTGGCGTTGTTGTTGTTGTATTTGACGTTGTTGTTGTTGTTGTTTATTTGACGTTGTTGTTGTTGTTGACGTTGTTTTTGTTGTTGTTTATTTGACGTGGATGTTGTTATTGTTTATTTGACGTAGTTGTTGTTGTTGTTCATTTGGCGTTGTTGTTGTTGTTGTTGACATAGTTGTTGTTGTTGTTGTTTATTTGACGTTGTTGTTGTTGTTGACGTTGTTGTTGTTGTTGTTGTTGTTTATTTGACGTTGTTGTTGTTGTTGTTGTTTATTTGACATTGTTGTTGTTGTTGTTGACGTTGTTGTTGTTGTTGTTTATTTGACATTGTTGTTGTTGTTGTTGACGTTGTTGTTGTTGTTGTTTATTTGACTTTGTTGTTGTTGTTGTTTATTTGACGTTGTTGTTGTTGTTGTTGTTGTTTATTTGACGTTGTTGTTGTTGTTGACGTTGTTGTTAATTTGACGTTGTTGTTGTTGTTGTTGTTTGGCGTTGTTGTTGTTGTATTTGACAATGTTGTTGTTGTTTATTTGACGTTGTTGTTATTGTTGACGTTGTTTTTGTTGTTGTTTATTTGACGTGGATGTTGTTATTGTTTATTTGACGTAGTTGTTGTTGTTCTTCATTTGGCGTTGTTGTTGTTGTTGACGTTGTTGTTGTTGTTTATTTGACGTTGTTGTTGTTGATGTTGCTTTTGTTGTTGTTTATTTGACGTTGTTGTTCTTGTTCATTTGACGTTGTTGTTGTTGTTTATTTGACGTTGTTGTTGTTCTTTATTTGACGTTGTTGTTATTATTTATTTGACATTGTTGTTGTTGACGGTGTTGTTGTTGTTTATTTTACGTTGTTGTTGTTGTTTATTTGACGTTGTTGTTGTTGTTCACATAGTTGTTGTTGTTGTTGTTTATTTGACATTGTTGTTGTTGTTGACGTTGTTGTTGTTGTTGTTGTTTATTTGACGTTGTTGTTGTTGTTGTTGACATAGTTGTTGTTGTTGTTGTTTATTTGATGTTGTTGTTGTTGACGTTGTTGTTGTTGTTGTTTATTTGACGTTGTTGTTGTTGTTGTTTATTTGACATTATTGTTGTTGTTGACGTTGTTGTTGTTTATTTGACATTGTTGTTGTTGTTGTTGAAGTTGTTGTTGTTGTTGTTTATTTGACGTGGATGTTGTTATTGTTTATTTGACGTAGTTGTTGTTGTTGTTCATTTGGCGTTGTTGTTGTTGTTGACGTTGTTGTTGTTGTTGTTTATTTGACGTTGTTGTTGTTGACGTTGCTTTTGTTGTTGTTTATTTGACGTTGTTGTTGTTGTTCATTTGACGTTGTTGTTGTTGTTTATTTGACGTTGTTGTTGTTCTTTATTTGACGTTGTTGTTGTTGTTTATTTGACATTGTTGTTGTTGACGGTGTTGTTGTTGTTTATTTGACGTTGTTGTTGTTGTTTATTTGACGTTGTTGTTGTTGTTCACATAGTTGTTGTTGTTGTTGTTGTTGTTTATTTGACATTGTTGTTGTTGTTGACATTGTTGTTGTTGTTGTTTATTTGGCGTTGTTGTTGTTGTTGTTGACATAGTTGTTGTTGTTGTTGTTTATTTGACGTTGTTGTTGTTGTTGACGTTGTTGTTGTTGTTGTTGTTTATTTGACGTTGTTGTTGTTGTTGTTGTTTATTTGACATTGTTGTTGTTGTTGTTGACGTTGTTGTTGTTGTTGTTTATTTGACATTGTTGTTGTTGTTGTTGACGTTGTTGTTGTTGTTGTTTATTTGACTTTGTTGTTGTGGTTGTTTATTTGACGTTGTTGTTGTTGTTGTTGTTGTTGTTTATTTGACGTTGTTGTTGTTGTTGACGTTGTTGTTAATTTGACGTTGTTGTTGTTGTTGTTGTTGTTTGGCGTTGTTGTTGTTGTATTTGACAATGTTGTTGTTGTTTATTTGACGTTGTTGTTATTGTTGACGTTGTTTTTGTTGTTGTTTATTTGACGTGGATGTTGTTATTGTTTATTTGACGTAGTTGTTGTTGTTCTTCATTTGGCGTTGTTGTTGTTGTTGACGTTGTTGTTGTTGTTTATTTGACGTTGTTGTTGTTGACGTTGCTTTTGTTGTTGTTTATTTGACGTTGTTGTTTTTGTTCATTTGACGTTGTTGTTGTTGTTTATTTGACGTTGTTGTTGTTCTTTATTTGACGTTGTTGTTATTATTTATTTGACATTGTTGTTGTTGACGGTGTTGTTGTTGTTTATTTTACGTTGTTGTTGTTGTTTATTTGACGTTGTTGTTGTTGTTCACATAGTTGTTGTTGTTGTTGTTTATTTGACATTGTTGTTGTTGTTGACGTTGTTGTTGTTGTTGTTGTTGACATAGTTGTTGTTGTTGTTGTTTATTTGACGTTGTTGTTGTTGACGTTGTTGTTGTTGTTGTTTATTTGACGTTGTTGTTGTTGTTGTTTATTTGACATTATTGTTGTTGTTGACGATGTTGTTGTTGTTGTTTATTTGACATTGTTGTTGTTGTTGTTGAAGTTGTTGTTGTTGTTGTTTATTTGACTTTGTTGTTGTTGTTGTTTATTTGACGTTGTTGTTGTTGTTGTTTATTTGACGTTTTTGTTGTTGTTGACGTTGTTGTTTATTTGACGTTGTTGTTGTTGTTGTTGTTGTTGTTTGGCGTTGTTGTTGTTGTATTTGACGTTGTTGTTGTTGTTTATTTGACGTTGTTGTTGTTGTTGACGTTGTTTTTGTTGTTGTTTATTTGACGTGGATGTTGTTATTGTTTATTTGACGTAGTTGTTGTTGTTGTTCATTTGGCGTTGTTGTTGTTGTTTATTTGACGTTGTTGTTATTGACGTTGCTTTTGTTGTTGTTTATTTGACGTTGTTGTTGTTGTTCATTTGACGTTGTTGTTGTTGTTTATTTGACGTTGTTGTTGTTCTTTATTTGATGTTGTTGTTGTTGTTTATTTGACATTGTCGTTGTTGACGGTGTTGTTGTTGTTTATTTGACGTTGTTGTTGTTGTTGTTGTTGTTTATTTGACGTTGTTGTTGTTGTTCACATAGTTGTTGTTGTTGTTGTTTATTTGACATTGTTGTTGTTGTTGACGTTGTTGTTGTTGTTGTTTATTTGACGTTGTTGTTGTTGTTGTTGTTGTTGTTTATTTGACGTTGTTGTTGTTGACGTTGTTGTTGTTGTTGTTTATTTGACGTTGTTGTTGTTGTTGTTTATTTGACATTATTGTTGTTGTTGACGTTGTTGTTGTTGTTGTTTATTTGACATTGTTGTTGTTGTTGTTGTTGACGTTGTTGTTGTTGTTGTTTATTTGACTTTGTTGTTGTTGTTGTTTATTTGACGTTGTTGTTGTTGTTGTTGTTTATTTGACGTTGTTGTTGTTGACGTTGTTATTTATTTGACGTTGTTGTTGTTGTTGTTGTTGTTTGGCGTTGTTGTTGTTGTATTTGACGTTGTTGTTGTTGTTTATTTAGCGTTGTTGTTGTTGTTGACGTTGTTTTTGTTGTTGTTTATTTGACGTGGTTGTTGTTGTTTATTTGACGTTGTTGTTGTTGACGTTGTTGTTGTTGTTGTTTATTTGACGTTGTTGTTGTTGTTGTTGACATAGTTGTTATTGTTTATTTGACGCTGTTGTTGTTGTTGACGTTGTTGTTGTTGTTGTTTATTTGACGTTGTTGTTGTTGTTGAAATAGTTGTTGTTGTTGTTGTTTATTTGACGTTGTTGTTGTTGTTGTTTATTTGACGTTGTTGTTGTTGTTGTTGTTTATTTGACATTGTTGTTGTTGTTATTGTTTATTTGACATTGTTGTTGTTGTTGTTTGGCGTTGTTGTTGTTGTATTTGACGTTGTTGTTGTTGTTTATTTGACATTGTTGTTGTTGTTTATTTGACGTTGTTGTTGTTCTTTATTTGATGTTGTTGTTGTTGTTTATTTGACATTGTTGTTGTTGACGGTGTTGTTGTTGTTTATTTGACGTTGTTGTTGTTGTTGTTTATTTGACGTTGTTGTTGTTGACGGTGTTGTTGTTGTTTATTTGACGTTGTTGTTGTTGTTGTTTATTTGACGTTGTTGTTGTTGTTGTTTATTTGACGTGGATGTTGTTATTGTTTATTTGACGTAGTTGTTGTTGTTGTTCATTTGGCGTTGTTGTTGTTGTTGTTGACATAGTTGTTGTTGTTGTTGTTTATTTGACGTTGTTGTTGTTGTTGACGTTGTTGTTGTTGTTGTTGTTGTTTATTTGACGTTGTTGTTGTTGTTGTTGTTTATTTGACATTGTTGTTGTTGTTGTTGACGTTGTTGTTGTTGTTGTTTATTTGACATTGTTGTTGTTGTTGTTGACGTTGTTGTTGTTGTTGTTTATTTGACTTTGTTGTTGTTGTTGTTTATTTGACGTTGTTGTTGTTGTTGTTGTTGTTTATTTGACGTTGTTGTTGTTGTTGACGTTGTTGTTAATTTGACGTTGTTGTTGTTGTTGTTGTTTGGCGTTGTTGTTGTTGTATTTGACAATGTTGTTGTTGTTTATTTGACGTTGTTGTTATTGTTGACGTTGTTTTTGTTGTTGTTTATTTGACGTGGATGTTGTTATTGTTTATTTGACGTAGTTGTTGTTGTTCTTCATTTGGCGTTGTTGTTGTTGTTGACGTTGTTGTTGTTGTTTATTTGACGTTGTTGTTGTTGATGTTGCTTTTGTTGTTGTTTATTTGACGTTGTTGTTCTTGTTCATTTGACGTTGTTGTTGTTGTTTATTTGACGTTGTTGTTGTTCTTTATTTGACGTTGTTGTTATTATTTATTTGACATTGTTGTTGTTGACGGTGTTGTTGTTGTTTATTTTACGTTGTTGTTGTTGTTTATTTGACGTTGTTGTTGTTGTTCACATAGTTGTTGTTGTTGTTGTTTATTTGACATTGTTGTTGTTGTTGACGTTGTTGTTGTTGTTGTTGTTTATTTGACGTTGTTGTTGTTGTTGTTGACATAGTTGTTGTTGTTGTTGTTTATTTGATGTTGTTGTTGTTGACGTTGTTGTTGTTGTTGTTTATTTGACGTTGTTGTTGTTGTTGTTTATTTGACATTATTGTTGTTGTTGACGTTGTTGTTGTTTATTTGACATTGTTGTTGTTGTTGTTGAAGTTGTTGTTGTTGTTGTTTATTTGACGTGGATGTTGTTATTGTTTATTTGACGTAGTTGTTGTTGTTGTTCATTTGGCGTTGTTGTTGTTGTTGACGTTGTTGTTGTTGTTGTTTATTTGACGTTGTTGTTGTTGACGTTGCTTTTGTTGTTGTTTATTTGACGTTGTTGTTGTTGTTCATTTGACGTTGTTGTTGTTGTTTATTTGACGTTGTTGTTGTTCTTTATTTGACGTTGTTGTTGTTGTTTATTTGACATTGTTGTTGTTGACGGTGTTGTTGTTGTTTATTTGACGTTGTTGTTGTTGTTTATTTGACGTTGTTGTTGTTGTTCACATAGTTGTTGTTGTTGTTGTTGTTGTTTATTTGACATTGTTGTTGTTGTTGACATTGTTGTTGTTGTTGTTTATTTGGCGTTGTTGTTGTTGTTGTTGACATAGTTGTTGTTGTTGTTGTTTATTTGACGTTGTTGTTGTTGTTGACGTTGTTGTTGTTGTTGTTGTTTATTTGACGTTGTTGTTGTTGTTGTTGTTTATTTGACATTGTTGTTGTTGTTGTTGACGTTGTTGTTGTTGTTGTTTATTTGACATTGTTGTTGTTGTTGTTGACGTTGTTGTTGTTGTTGTTTATTTGACTTTGTTGTTGTGGTTGTTTATTTGACGTTGTTGTTGTTGTTGTTGTTGTTGTTTATTTGACGTTGTTGTTGTTGTTGACGTTGTTGTTAATTTGACGTTGTTGTTGTTGTTGTTGTTGTTTGGCGTTGTTGTTGTTGTATTTGACAATGTTGTTGTTGTTTATTTGACGTTGTTGTTATTGTTGACGTTGTTTTTGTTGTTGTTTATTTGACGTGGATGTTGTTATTGTTTATTTGACGTAGTTGTTGTTGTTCTTCATTTGGCGTTGTTGTTGTTGTTGACGTTGTTGTTGTTGTTTATTTGACGTTGTTGTTGTTGACGTTGCTTTTGTTGTTGTTTATTTGACGTTGTTGTTTTTGTTCATTTGACGTTGTTGTTGTTGTTTATTTGACGTTGTTGTTGTTCTTTATTTGACGTTGTTGTTATTATTTATTTGACATTGTTGTTGTTGACGGTGTTGTTGTTGTTTATTTTACGTTGTTGTTGTTGTTTATTTGACGTTGTTGTTGTTGTTCACATAGTTGTTGTTGTTGTTGTTTATTTGACATTGTTGTTGTTGTTGACGTTGTTGTTGTTGTTGTTGTTGACATAGTTGTTGTTGTTGTTGTTTATTTGACGTTGTTGTTGTTGACGTTGTTGTTGTTGTTGTTTATTTGACGTTGTTGTTGTTGTTGTTTATTTGACATTATTGTTGTTGTTGACGATGTTGTTGTTGTTGTTTATTTGACATTGTTGTTGTTGTTGTTGAAGTTGTTGTTGTTGTTGTTTATTTGACTTTGTTGTTGTTGTTGTTTATTTGACGTTGTTGTTGTTGTTGTTTATTTGACGTTTTTGTTGTTGTTGACGTTGTTGTTTATTTGACGTTGTTGTTGTTGTTGTTGTTGTTGTTTGGCGTTGTTGTTGTTGTATTTGACGTTGTTGTTGTTGTTTATTTGACGTTGTTGTTGTTGTTGACGTTGTTTTTGTTGTTGTTTATTTGACGTGGATGTTGTTATTGTTTATTTGACGTAGTTGTTGTTGTTGTTCATTTGGCGTTGTTGTTGTTGTTTATTTGACGTTGTTGTTATTGACGTTGCTTTTGTTGTTGTTTATTTGACGTTGTTGTTGTTGTTCATTTGACGTTGTTGTTGTTGTTTATTTGACGTTGTTGTTGTTCTTTATTTGATGTTGTTGTTGTTGTTTATTTGACATTGTCGTTGTTGACGGTGTTGTTGTTGTTTATTTGACGTTGTTGTTGTTGTTGTTGTTGTTTATTTGACGTTGTTGTTGTTGTTCACATAGTTGTTGTTGTTGTTGTTTATTTGACATTGTTGTTGTTGTTGACGTTGTTGTTGTTGTTGTTTATTTGACGTTGTTGTTGTTGTTGTTGTTGTTGTTTATTTGACGTTGTTGTTGTTGACGTTGTTGTTGTTGTTGTTTATTTGACGTTGTTGTTGTTGTTGTTTATTTGACATTATTGTTGTTGTTGACGTTGTTGTTGTTGTTGTTTATTTGACATTGTTGTTGTTGTTGTTGTTGACGTTGTTGTTGTTGTTGTTTATTTGACTTTGTTGTTGTTGTTGTTTATTTGACGTTGTTGTTGTTGTTGTTGTTTATTTGACGTTGTTGTTGTTGACGTTGTTATTTATTTGACGTTGTTGTTGTTGTTGTTGTTGTTTGGCGTTGTTGTTGTTGTATTTGACGTTGTTGTTGTTGTTTATTTAGCGTTGTTGTTGTTGTTGACGTTGTTTTTGTTGTTGTTTATTTGACGTGGTTGTTGTTGTTTATTTGACGTTGTTGTTGTTGACGTTGTTGTTGTTGTTGTTTATTTGACGTTGTTGTTGTTGTTGTTGACATAGTTGTTATTGTTTATTTGACGCTGTTGTTGTTGTTGACGTTGTTGTTGTTGTTGTTTATTTGACGTTGTTGTTGTTGTTGAAATAGTTGTTGTTGTTGTTGTTTATTTGACGTTGTTGTTGTTGTTGTTTATTTGACGTTGTTGTTGTTGTTGTTGTTTATTTGACATTGTTGTTGTTGTTATTGTTTATTTGACATTGTTGTTGTTGTTGTTTGGCGTTGTTGTTGTTGTATTTGACGTTGTTGTTGTTGTTTATTTGACATTGTTGTTGTTGTTTATTTGACGTTGTTGTTGTTCTTTATTTGATGTTGTTGTTGTTGTTTATTTGACATTGTTGTTGTTGACGGTGTTGTTGTTGTTTATTTGACGTTGTTGTTGTTGTTGTTTATTTGACGTTGTTGTTGTTGTTCACATAGTTGTTGTTGTTGTTGTTTATTTGACATTGTTGTTGTTGTTGACGTTGTTGTTGTTGTTGTTTATTTGACGTTGTTGTTGTTGTTGTTGTTGACATAGTTGTTGTTGTTGTTGTTTATTTGACGTTGTTGTTGTTGTTGACGTTGTTGTTGTTGTTGTTTATTTGACGTTGTTGTTGTTGTTGTTTATTTGACATTGTTGTTGTTGTTGACGTTGTTGTTGTTGTTGTTTATTTGACATTGTTGTTGTTGTTGTTGTTGACGTTGTTGTTGTTGTTTATTTGACTTTGTTGTTGTTGTTGTTGTTTATTTGACGTTGTTGTTGTTGTTGTTGACGTTGTTGTTTATTTGACATTGTTGTTGTTGTTTGGCGTTGTTGTTGTTGTATTTGACGTTGTTGTTGTTGTTTATTTGACATTGTTGTTGTTGTTGACGTTGTTGTTGTTGTTGTTTATTTGACTTTGTTGTTGTTGTTGTTTATTTGACGTTGTTGTTGTTGTTGTTGTTGTTGTTTATTTGACGTTGTTGTTGTTGTTGACGTTGTTGTTTATTTGACGTTGTTGTTGTTGTTGTTGTTGTTTGGCGTTGTTGTTGTTGTATTTGACGTTGTTGTTGTTGTTTATTTGACGTTGTTGTTGTTGTTGACGTTGTTTTTGTTGTTGTTTATTTGACGTGGATGTTGTTATTGTTTATTTGACGTAGTTGTTGTTGTTGTTCATTTGGCGTTGTTGTTGTTGTTGTTGACGTTGTTGTTGTTGTTTATTTGACGTTGTTGTTGTTGACGTTGCTTTTGTTGTTGTTTATTTGACGTTGTTGTTGTTCGTTTGACGTTGTTGTTGTTGTTTATTTGATGTTGTTGTTGTTCTTTATTTGACATTGTTGTTGTTGACGGTGTTGTTGTTGTTTATTTGACGTTGTTGTGGTTGTTGTTTATTTGACGTTGTTGTTGTTGTTCACATAGTTGTTGTGGTTGTTGTTTATTTGACATTGTTGTTGTTGTTGACGTTGTTGTTGTTGTTGTTTATTTGACGTTGTTGTTGTTGTTTATTTGACGTTGTTGTTGTTGTTCTTTATTTGACGCTGTTGTTGTTGTTTATTTGACGTTGTTGTTGTTGTTGACGTTGTTGTTGTTGTTGTTGTTGTTGTTGTTTATTTGACATTGTTGTTGTTATTGTTATTGTTTATTTGACGTAGTTGTTGTTGTTGTTCATTTGGCGTTGTTGTTGTTGTTGACGTTGTTGTTGTTTATTTGACGTTGTTGTTGTTGACGTTGCTTTTGTTGTTGTTTATTTGACGTTGTTGTTGTTGTTCATTTGACGTTGTTTTTGTTGTTTATTTGACGTTGTTGTTGTTCTTTATTTGACGTTGTTGTTGTTGTTTATTTGACATTGTTGTTGTTGACGGTGTTGTTGTTGTTTATTTGACGTTGTTGTTGTTGTTTATCTGACGTTGTTGTTGTTGTTGTTCACATAGTTGTTGTTGTTGTTGTTGTTGTTTATTTGACATTGTTGTTGTTGTTGACGTTGTTGTTGTTGTTGTTTATTTGACGTTGTTGTTGTTGTTGTTGACATAGTTGTTGTTGTTGTTGTTTATTTGACGTTGTTGTTGTTGTTGACGTTGTTGTTGTTGTTGTTTATTTGACGTTGTTGTTGTTGTTGTTTATTTGACATTATTGTTGTTGTTGACGTTGTTGTTGTTGTTGTTTATTTGACATTGTTGTTGTTGTTGTTGAAGTTGTTGTTGTTGTTGTTTATTTGACTTTGTTGTTGTTGTTGTTTATTTGACGTTGTTGTTGTTGTTGTTGTTTATTTGACGTTATTGTTGTTGTTGACGTTGTTGTTTATTTGACGTTGTTGTTGTTGTTGTTTGGCGTTGTTGTTGTTGTATTTGACGTTGTTGTTGTTGTTGTTTATTTGACGTTGTTGTTGTTGTTGACGTTGTTTTTGTTGTTGTTTATTTGACGTGGATGTTGTTATTGTTTATTTGACGTAGTTGTTGTTGTTGTTCATTTGGCGTTGTTGTTGTTGTTGTTGACATAGTTGTTGTTGTTGTTGTTTATTTGACGTTGTTGTTGTTGTTGACGTTGTTGTTGTTGTTGTTGTTGTTTATTTGACGTTGTTGTTGTTGTTGTTGTTTATTTGACATTGTTGTTGTTGTTGTTGACGTTGTTGTTGTTGTTGTTTATTTGACATTGTTGTTGTTGTTGTTGACGTTGTTGTTGTTGTTGTTTATTTGACTTTGTTGTTGTTGTTGTTTATTTGACGTTGTTGTTGTTGTTGTTGTTGTTTATTTGACGTTGTTGTTGTTGTTGACGTTGTTGTTAATTTGACGTTGTTGTTGTTGTTGTTGTTGTTTGGCGTTGTTGTTGTTGTATTTGACAATGTTGTTGTTGTTTATTTGACGTTGTTGTTATTGTTGACGTTGTTTTTGTTGTTGTTTATTTGACGTGGATGTTGTTATTGTTTATTTGACGTAGTTGTTGTTGTTCTTCATTTGGCGTTGTTGTTGTTGTTGACGTTGTTGTTGTTGTTTATTTGACGTTGTTGTTGTTGATGTTGCTTTTGTTGTTGTTTATTTGACGTTGTTGTTCTTGTTCATTTGACGTTGTTGTTGTTGTTTATTTGACGTTGTTGTTGTTCTTTATTTGACGTTGTTGTTATTATTTATTTGACATTGTTGTTGTTGACGGTGTTGTTGTTGTTTATTTTACGTTGTTGTTGTTGTTTATTTGACGTTGTTGTTGTTGTTCACATAGTTGTTGTTGTTGTTGTTTATTTGACATTGTTGTTGTTGTTGACGTTGTTGTTGTTGTTGTTGTTTATTTGACGTTGTTGTTGTTGTTGACATAGTTGTTGTTGTTGTTGTTTATTTGACGTTGTTGTTGTTGACGTTGTTGTTGTTGTTGTTGTTTATTTGACGTTGTTGTTGTTGTTTATTTGACATTATTGTTGTTGTTGACGTTGTTGTTGTTTATTTGACATTGTTGTTGTTGTTGTTGAAGTTGTTGTTGTTGTTGTTTATTTGACGTGGATGTTGTTATTGTTTATTTGACGTAGTTGTTGTTGTTGTTCATTTGGCGTTGTTGTTGTTGTTGACGTTGTTGTTGTTGTTGTTTATTTGACGTTGTTGTTGTTGACGTTGCTTTTGTTGTTGTTTATTTGACGTTGTTGTTGTTGTTCATTTGACGTTGTTGTTGTTGTTTATTTGACGTTGTTGTTGTTCTTTATTTGACGTTGTTGTTGTTGTTTATTTGACATTGTTGTTGTTGACGGTGTTGTTGTTGTTTATTTGACGTTGTTGTTGTTGTTTATTTGACGTTGTTGTTGTTGTTCACATAGTTGTTGTTGTTGTTGTTGTTGTTTATTTGACATTGTTGTTGTTGTTGACATTGTTGTTGTTGTTGTTTATTTGGCGTTGTTGTTGTTGTTGTTGACATAGTTGTTGTTGTTGTTGTTTATTTGACGTTGTTGTTGTTGTTGACGTTGTTGTTGTTGTTGTTGTTTATTTGACGTTGTTGTTGTTGTTGTTGTTTATTTGACATTGTTGTTGTTGTTGTTGACGTTGTTGTTGTTGTTGTTTATTTGACATTGTTGTTGTTGTTGTTGACGTTGTTGTTGTTGTTGTTTATTTGACTTTGTTGTTGTGGTTGTTTATTTGACGTTGTTGTTGTTGTTGTTGTTGTTTATTTGACGTTGTTGTTGTTGTTGACGTTGTTGTTAATTTGACGTTGTTGTTGTTGTTGTTGTTGTTGTTTGGCGTTGTTGTTGTTGTATTTGACAATGTTGTTGTTGTTTATTTGACGTTGTTGTTATTGTTGACGTTGTTTTTGTTGTTGTTTATTTGACGTGGATGTTGTTATTGTTTATTTGACGTAGTTGTTGTTGTTCTTCATTTGGCGTTGTTGTTGTTGTTGACGTTGTTGTTGTTGTTTATTTGACGTTGTTGTTGTTGACGTTGCTTTTGTTGTTGTTTATTTGACGTTGTTGTTTTTGTTCATTTGACGTTGTTGTTGTTGTTTATTTGACGTTGTTGTTGTTCTTTATTTGACGTTGTTGTTATTATTTATTTGACATTGTTGTTGTTGACGGTGTTGTTGTTGTTTATTTTACGTTGTTGTTGTTGTTTATTTGACGTTGTTGTTGTTGTTCACATAGTTGTTGTTGTTGTTGTTTATTTGACATTGTTGTTGTTGTTGACGTTGTTGTTGTTGTTGTTTATTTGACGTTGTTGTTGTTGTTGTTGACATAGTTGTTGTTGTTGTTGTTTATTTGACGTTGTTGTTGTTGACGTTGTTGTTGTTGTTGTTTATTTGACGTTGTTGTTGTTGTTGTTTATTTGACATTATTGTTGTTGTTGACGTTGTTGTTGTTGTTGTTTATTTGACATTGTTGTTGTTGTTGTTGAAGTTGTTGTTGTTGTTGTTTATTTGACTTTGTTGTTGTTGTTGTTTATTTGACGTTGTTGTTGTTGTTGTTTATTTGACGTTTTTGTTGTTGTTGACGTTGTTGTTTATTTGACGTTGTTGTTGTTGTTGTTGTTGTTTGGCGTTGTTGTTGTTGTATTTGACGTTGTTGTTGTTGTTTATTTGACGTTGTTGTTGTTGTTGACGTTGTTTTTGTTGTTGTTTATTTGACGTGGATGTTGTTATTGTTTATTTGACGTAGTTGTTGTTGTTGTTCATTTGGCGTTGTTGTTGTTGTTGTTGACGTTGTTGTTGTTGTTGTTTATTTGACGTTGTTGTTATTGACGTTGCTTTTGTTGTTGTTTATTTGACGTTGTTGTTGTTGTTCATTTGACGTTGTTGTTGTTGTTTATTTGACGTTGTTGTTGTTCTTTATTTGATGTTGTTGTTGTTGTTTATTTGACATTGTCGTTGTTGACGGTGTTGTTGTTGTTTATTTGACGTTGTTGTTGTTGTTGTTGTTGTTTATTTGACGTTGTTGTTGTTGTTCACATAGTTGTTGTTGTTGTTGTTTATTTGACATTGTTGTTGTTGTTGACGTTGTTGTTGTTGTTGTTTATTTGACGTTGTTGTTGTTGTTGTTGACATAGTTGTTGTTGTTGTTGTTTATTTGACGTTGTTGTTGTTGACGTTGTTGTTGTTGTTGTTTATTTGACGTTGTTGTTGTTGTTGTTTATTTGACGTTATTGTTGTTGTTGACGTTGTTGTTGTTGTTGTTTATTTGACATTGTTGTTGTTGTTGTTGAAGTTGTTGTTGTTGTTGTTTATTTGACTTTGTTGTTGTTGTTGTTTATTTGACGTTGTTGTTGTTGTTGTTTATTTGACGTTTTTGTTGTTGTTGACGTTGTTGTTTATTTGACGTTGTTGTTGTTGTTGTTGTTGTTGTTGTTGTTTGGCGTTGTTGTTGTTGTATTTGACGTTGTTGTTGTTGTTTATTTGACGTTGTTGTTGTTGTTGACGTTGTTTTTGTTGTTGTTTATTTGACGTGGATGTTGTTATTGTTTATTTGACGTAGTTGTTGTTGTTGTTCATTTGGCGTTGTTGTTGTTGTTGTTGACGTTGTTGTTGTTGTTGTTTATTTGACGTTGTTGTTATTGACGTTGCTTTTGTTGTTGTTTATTTGACGTTGTTGTTGTTGTTCATTTGACGTTGTTGTTGTTGTTTATTTGACGTTGTTGTTGTTCTTTATTTGATGTTGTTGTTGTTGTTTATTTGACATTGTCGTTGTTGATGGTGTTGTTGTTGTTTATTTGACGTTGTTGTTGTTGTTGTTGTTGTTTATTTGACGTTGTTGTTGTTGTTCACATAGTTGTTGTTGTTGTTGTTTATTTGACATTGTTGTTGTTGTTGACGTTGTTGTTGTTGTTGTTGTTTATTTGACGTTGTTGTTGTTGTTGTTGACATAGTTGTTGTTGTTGTTTATTTGACGTTGTTGTTGTTGTTGACGTTGTTGTTGTTGTTGTTTATTTGACGTTGTTGTTGTTGTTTATTTGACATTGTTGTTGTTGTTGACGTTGTTGTTGTTGTTGTTTATTTGATATTGTTGTTGTTGTTGTTGACGTTGTTGTTGTTGTTGTTTATTTGACTTTGTTGTTGTTGTTGTTTATTTGACGTTGTTGTTGTTGTTTATTTGACGTTGTTGTTGTTGTTGACGTTGTTGTTTATTTGACATTGTTGTTGTTGTTGTTTGGCGTTGTTGTTGTTGTATTTGACGTTGTTGTTGTTGTTTATTTGACATTGTTGTTGTTGTTGTTTATTTGACGTTGTTGTTGTTGTTTATTTGACGTTGTTGTTGTTGTTGACGTTGTTGTTTATTTGACGTTGTTGTTGTTGTTGTTGTTTGGCGTTGTTGTTGTTGTATTTGACGTTGTTGTTGTTGTTTATTTGACGTTGTTGTTGTTGTTGACGTTGTTTTTGTTGTTGTTTATTTGACGTGGATGTTGTTATTGTTTATTTGACGTAGTTGTTGTTGTTGTTCATTTGGCGTTGTTGTTGTTGTTGTTGTTGTTTATTTGACGTTGTTGTTGTTGATGTTGCTTTTGTTGTTGTTTATTTGACGTTGTTGTTGTTGTTCGTTTGACGTTGTTGTTGTTGTTTATTTGACGTTGTTGTTGTTCTTTATTTGACATTGTTGTTGTTGACGGTGTTGTTGTTGTTTATTTGACGTTGTTGTGGTTGTTGTTTATTTGACGTTGTTGTTGTTGTTCACATAGTTGTTGTGGTTGTTGTTTATTTGACATTGTTGTTGTTGTTGACGTTGTTGTTGTTGTTGTTTATTTGACGTTGTTGTTGTTGTTGTTGACATAGTTGTTGTTGATGTTGTTTATTTGACGTTGTTGTTGTTGACCTTGTTGTTGTTGTTGTTTATTTGACGTTGTTGTTTTTGTTGTTTATTTGACATTGTTGTTGTTGTTGACGTTGTTGTTGTTGTTGTTGTTTATTTGACATTGTTGTTGTTGTTGTTGTTGACGTTGTTGTTGTTGTTGTTTATTTGACTTTGTTGTTGTTGTTGTTTATTTGACGTTGTTGTTGTTGTTGTTGTTTATTTGACGTTGTTGTTGTTGACGTTGTTATTTATTTGACGTTGTTGTTGTTGTTGTTGTTGTTTGGCGTTGTTGTTGTTGTATTTGACGTTGTTGTTGTTGTTTATTTAGCGTTGTTGTTGTTGTTGACGTTGTTTTTGTTGTTGTTTATTTGACGTGGTTGTTGTTGTTTATTTGACGTTGTTGTTGTTGACGTTGTTGTTGTTGTTGTTTATTTGACGTTGTTGTTGTTGTTGTTGACATAGTTGTTATTGTTTATTTGACGCTGTTGTTGTTGTTGACGTTGTTGTTGTTGTTTATTTGACGTTGTTGTTGTTGTTGAAATAGTTGTTGTTGTTGTTTATTTGACGTTGTTGTTGTTGTTGTTTATTTGACGTTGTTGTTGTTGTTGTTGTTTATTTCACATTGTTGTTGTTGTTATTGTTTATTTGACGTTGTTGTTGTTGTTGTTTGGCGTTGTTGTTGTTGTATTTGACGTTGTTGTTGTTGTTTATTTGACATTGTTGTTGTTGTTTATTTGACGTTGTTGTTGTTCTTTATTTGATGTTGTTGTTGTTGTTTATTTGACATTGTTGTTGTTGACGGTGTTGTTGTTGTTTATTTGACGTTGTTGTTGTTGTTGTTTATTTGACGTTGTTGTTGTTGTTCACATAGTTGTTGTTGTTGTTGTTTATTTGACATTGTTGTTGTTGTTGACGTTGTTGTTGTTGTTGTTTATTTGACGTTGTTGTTGTTGTTGTTGTTGACATAGTTGTTGTTGTTGTTGTTGTTTATTTGACGTTGTTGTTGTTGTTGACGTTGTTGTTGTTGTTGTTTATTTGACGTTGTTGTTGTTGTTGTTTATTTGACATTGTTGTTGTTGTTGACGTTGTTGTTGTTGTTGTTTATTTGACATTGTTGTTGTTGTTGTTGACGTTGTTGTTGTTGTTTATTTGACTTTGTTGTTGTTGTTGTTGTTTATTTGACGTTGTTGTTGTTGTTGACGTTGTTGTTTATTTGACATTGTTGTTGTTGTTGTTTGGCGTTGTTGTTGTTGTATTTGACGTTGTTGTTGTTGTTTATTTGACATTGTTGTTGTTGTTGACGTTGTTGTTGTTGTTGTTGTTTATTTGACTTTGTTGTTGTTGTTGTTTATTTGACGTTGTTGTTGTTGTTGTTGTTGTTGTTTATTTGACGTTGTTGTTGTTGTTGACGTTGTTGTTTATTTGACGTTGTTGTTGTTGTTGTTATTGTTTGGCGTTGTTGTTGTTGTATTTGACGTTGTTGTTGTTGTTTATTTGACGTTGTTGTTGTTGTTGACGTTGTTTTTGTTGTTGTTTATTTGACGTGGATGTTGTTATTGTTTATTTGACGTAGTTGTTGTTGTTGTTCATTTGGCGTTGTTGTTGTTGTTGTTGACGTTGTTGTTGTTGTTTATTTGACGTTGTTGTTGTTGACGTTGCTTTTGTTGTTGTTTATTTGACGTTGTTGTTGTTCGTTTGACGTTGTTGTTGTTGTTTATTTGATGTTGTTGTTGTTCTTTATTTGACATTGTTGTTGTTGACGGTGTTGTTGTTGTTTATTTGACGTTGTTGTGGTTGTTGTTTATTTGACGTTGTTGTTGTTGTTCACATAGTTGTTGTGGTTGTTGTTTATTTGACATTGTTGTTGTTGTTGACGTTGTTGTTGTTGTTGTTTATTTGACGTTGTTGTTGTTGTTTATTTGACGTTGTTGTTGTTGTTCTTTATTTGACGCTGTTGTTGTTGTTTATTTGACGTTGTTGTTGTTGTTGACGTTGTTGTTGTTGTTGTTGTTGTTTATTTGACATTGTTGTTGTTATTGTTATTGTTTATTTGACGTAGTTGTTGTTGTTGTTCATTTGGCGTTGTTGTTGTTGTTGACGTTGTTGTTGTTTATTTGACGTTGTTGTTGTTGACGTTGCTTTTGTTGTTGTTTATTTGACGTTGTTGTTGTTGTTCATTTGACGTTGTTGTTGTTGTTTATTTGACGTTGTTGTTGTTCTTTATTTGACGTTGTTGTTGTTGTTTATTTGACATTGTTGTTGTTGACGGTGTTGTTGTTGTTTATTTGACGTTGTTGTTGTTGTTTATCTGACGTTGTTGTTGTTGTTCACATAGTTGTTGTTGTTGTTGTTGTTGTTTATTTGACATTGTTGTTGTTGTTGACGTTGTTGTTGTTGTTGTTTATTTGACGTTGTTGTTGTTGTTGTTGACATAGTTGTTGTTGTTGTTGTTTATTTGACGTTGTTGTTGTTGTTGACGTTGTTGTTGTTGTTGTTGTTTATTTGACGTTGTTGTTGTTGTTGTTTATTTGACATTATTGTTGTTGTTGACGTTGTTGTTGTTGTTGTTTATTTGACATTGTTGTTGTTGTTGTTGAAGTTGTTGTTGTTGTTGTTTATTTGACTTTGTTGTTGTTGTTGTTTATTTGACGTTGTTGTTGTTGTTGTTGTTTATTTGACGTTATTGTTGTTGTTGACGTTGTTGTTTATTTGTCGTTGTTGTTGTTGTTGTTTGGCGTTGTTGTTGTTGTATTTGACGTTGTTGTTGTTGTTGTTTATTTGACGTTGTTGTTGTTGTTGACGTTGTTTTTGTTGTTGTTTATTTGACGTGGATGTTGTTATTGTTTATTTGACGTAGTTGTTGTTGTTGTTCATTTGGCGTTGTTGTTGTTGTTGACGTTGTTGTTGTTGTTGTTTATTTGACGTTGTTGTTGTTGACGTTGCTTTTGTTGTTGTTTATTTGACGTTGTTGTTGTTGTTCATTTGACGTTGTTGTTTTTGTTTATTTGACGTTGTTGTTGTTCTTTATTTGACGTTGTTGTTGTTGTTTATTTGACATTGTTGTTGTTGTTTATTTGACATTGTTGTTGTTGACGGTGTTGTTGTTGTTTATTTGACGTTGTTGTTGTTGTTTATTTGACGTTGTTGTTGTTGTTCACATAGTTGTTGTTGTTGTTGATGTTTATTTGACATTGTTGTTGTTGTTGACGTTGTTGTTGTTGTTGTTTATTTGGCGTTGTTGTTGTTGTTGTTGACATAGTTGTTGTTGTTGTTGTTTATTTGACGTTGTTGTTGTTGTTGACGTTGTTGTTGTTGTTGTTGTTGTTGTTTATTTGACGTTGTTGTTGTTGTTTATTTGACATTGTTGTTGTTGTTGACGTTGTTGTTGTTGTTGTTTATTTGACATTGTTGTTGTTGTTGTTGACGTTGTTGTTGTTGTTGTTGTTTATTTGACTTTGTTATTGTTGTTGTTTATTTGACGTTGTTGTTGTTGTTGTTGTTGTTGTTGTTTATTTGACGTTGTTGTTGTTGTTGACGTTGTTGTTGTTGTTGTTAATTTGACTTTGTTATTGTTGTTGTTTATTTGACGTTGTTGTTGTTGTTGTTGTTGTTTATTTGACGTTGTTGTTGTTGTTGACGTTGTTGTTTATTTGACGTTGTTGTTGTTGTTGTTGTTGTTGTTTGGTGTTGTTGTTGTTGTATTTGACGTTGTTGTTGTTGTTGTTGTTTGGCGTTGTTGTTGTTGTATTTGACGTTGTTGTTGTTGTTTATTTGACGTTGTTGTTGTTGTTGACGTTGTTTTTGTTGTTGTTTATTTGACGTGGATGTTGTTATTGTTTATTTGACGTAGTTGTTGTTGTTGTTCATTTGGCGTTGTTGTTGTTGTTGACGTTGTTGTTGTTGTTTATTTGACGTTGTTGTTGTTGACGTTGCTTTTGTTGTTGTTTATTTGACGTTGTTGTTGTTGTTCATTTGACGTTGTTGTTGTTGTTTATTTGACGTTGTTGTTGTTCTTTATTTGACGTTGTTGTTGTTGTTTATTTGACATTGTTGTTGTTGACGGTGTTGTTGTTGTTTATTTGACGTTGTTGTTGTTGTTGTTTATTTGACGTTGTTGTTGTTGTTCACATAGTTGTTGTTGTTGTTGTTTATTTGACATTGTTGTTGTTGTTGACGTTGTTGTTGTTGTTGTTTATTTGACGTTGTTGTTGTTGTTGTTGACATAGTTGTTGTTGTTGTTGTTTATTTGATGTTGTTGTTGTTGTTGACGTTGTTGTTGTTGTTTATTTGACGTTGTTGTTGTTGTTTATTTGACATTGTTGTTGTTGTTGACGTTGTTGTTGTTGTTGTTTATTTGACATTGTTGTTGTAGTTGTTGTTGACGTTGTTGTTGTTTTTTATTTGACTTTGTTGTTGTTTATTTGATGTTGTTGTTGTTGTTTATTTGACGTTGTTGTTGTTGTTGACGTTGTTGTTTATTTGACGTTGTTGTTGTTGTTGTTGTTTGGCGTTGTTGTTGTTGTATTTGACGTTGTTGTTGTTGTTGTTTATTTGACGTTGTTGTTGTTGACGTTGTTTTTATTGTTGTTTATTTGACGTGGTTGTTGTTGTTGTTTATTTGACGTTGTTGTTGTTGACGTTGTTGTTGTTGTTGTTTATTTGACGTTGTTGTTGTTGTTGACATAGTTTTTATTGTTTATTTGACGTTGTTGTTGTTGTTGACGTTGTTGTTGTTGTTGTTTATTTGACGTTGTTGTTGTTGTTGAAATAGTTGTTGTTGTTGTTGTTTATTTGACGTTGTTGTTGTTGACGTTGTTGTTGTTGTTGTTTATTTGACGTTGTTGTTGTTGTTGTTTTTGTTTATTTGACATTGTTGTTGTTGTTGACGTTGTTGTTGTTGTTGTTTATTTGACATTGTTGTTGTTGTTGTTGACGTTGTTGTTGTGGTTTATTTGACTTTGTTGTTGTTGTTGTTGTTGTTGTTTATTTGACGTTGTTGTTGTTGTTGTTGACTTAGTTGTTGTTGTTGTTGTTGACGTTGTTGTTGTTGTTTATTTGACGTTGTTGTTGTTGACGTTGTTGTTGTTGTTTATTTGACGTTGTTGTTGTTGTTATTTTTATTTGACGTTGTTGTTGTTTATTTGACGTAGTTTTTGTTGTTAACGTTGTTGTTGTTGTTGTTTATTTGACGTTTTTGTTGTTGTTGATGTTGTTGTTATTGTTGTTGTATATTTGACGTTGTTGTTGTTTATTTGACATTGTTGTTGTTGTTGTTTATTTGACATTGTTGTTATTGTTGTTATTTATTTGACGTTGTTGTTGTTGTTTATTTGACGTTGTTGTTTATTTGACGTTGTTGTTGACGGTGTTGTTGTTGTTGTTGTTTGTTTGACATTGTTGCCGTTGTTGTTGTTGTTGACGTTGTTGTTGTTTATTTGACGTTGTTGTTGTTGTTGTTCTTTATTTGACGTTGTTATTGTTTATTTGACGCTGTTGTTGTTTATTTGATGTTGTTGTTGTAGTTGTTGTTTATTTGACGCTGTTGTTGTTGTTGACGGTGTTGTTGTTGTTATTTATTTGACGTTGTTGTTGTTGGTGTTGTTTATTTAACGTTGTTGTTGTTGACGTTGTTGTTGTTGTTGTTTATTTGACGTTGTTGTTGTTGTTGACATAGTTGTTGTTGTTGTTGTTGTTTATTTGACGTTGTTGTTGTTGACGTTGTTGTTTATTTGACGTTGTTGTTGTTGTTTATTTGACGTTGTTGTTGTTGACGTTGTTGTTGATGTTTATTTGACGTTGTTTTTATTTATTTGACATTGTTGTTGTTGTTGTTGACGTTGTTGTTGTTGTTGTTGTTGTTGTTGACGTTGTTGTTGTTGTTGTTGTTGTTGTTGTTGTTTATTTGACATTGTTGTTGTTGTTGTTGACGTTGTTGTTGTTGTTGTTGTTGTTTATTTGACGTTGTTGTTGTTGTTGACGTTGTTGTTGTTGTTGTTTATTTGACGTTGTTGTTGTTGTTGTTTATTTGACATTATTGTTGTTGTTGACGTTGTTGTTGTTGTTGTTTATTTGACATTGTTGTTGTTGTTGTTGACATAGTTGTTGTTGTTGTTGTTTATTTGACGTTGTTGTTGTTGTTGACGTTGTTGTTGTTGTTGTTTATTTGACGTTGTTGTTGTTGTTGTTTATTTGACATTGTTGTTGTTGTTGACGTTGTTGTTGTTGTTGTTTATTTGACATTGTTGTTGTTGTTGTTGACGTTGTTGTTGTTGTTGTTTATTTGACGTTGTTGTTGTTGTTGTTGTTGTTTATTTGACGTTGATATTGTTGTTGTTGTTTATTTGACGTTGTTGTTGTTGTTCACATAGTTGTTGTTCTTGTTGTTTATTTGACATTGTTGTTGTTGACGTTGTTGTTGTTGTTGTTGTTGTTTATTTGACGTTGTTGTTGTTGACATAGTTGTTGTTGTTGTTGTTGTTGTTTATTTGACGTTGTTGTTGTTGTTGACGTTGTTGTTGTTGTTGTTTATTTGACGTTGTTGTTGTTGTTGTTTATTTGACATTGTTGTTGTTGTTGACGCTGTTGTTGTTGTTTATTTGACATTGTTGTTGTTGTTGTTGATGTTGTTGTTGTTGTTGTTTATTTGACTTTGTTGTTGTTGTTGTTTATTTGACGTTGTTGTTGTTGTTGTTTATTTGACGTTGTTGTCATTGACGTTGTTGTTTATTTGACGTTGTTGTTGTTGTTGTTTATTTGACATTGTTGTTGTTGTTGACGTTGTTGTTGTTGTTGTTTATTTGACATTGTTGTTGTAGTTGTTGTTGACGTTGTTGTTGTTTTTTATTTGACTTTGTTGTTGTTGTTGTTTATTTGACGTTGTTGTTGTTGTTGTTGTTGTTTATTTGACGTTGTTGTTGTTGTTGACGTTGTTGTTTATTTGACGTTGTTGTTGTTGTTGTTGTTTGGCGTTGTTGTTGTTGTATTTGACGTTGTTGTTGTTGTTTATTTGACGTTGTTGTTGTTGTTGACGTTGTTTTTGTTGTTGTTTATTTGACGTGGTTGTTGTTGTTGTTTATTTGACGTGGTTGTTGTTGTTGTTTATTTGACGTTGTTGTTGTTGTTGACATAGTTTTTATTGTTTATTTGACGTTGTTGTTGTTGTTGACGTTGTTGTTGTTGTTGTTTATTTGACGTTGTTGTTGTTGTTGAAATAGTTGTTGTTGTTGTTGTTTATTTGACGTTGTTGTTGTTGACGTTGTTGTTGTTGTTGTTTATTTGACGTTGTTGTTGTTGTTGTTTTTGTTTATTTGACATTGTTGTTGTTGTTGACGTTGTTGTTGTTGTTGTTGTTTATTTGACATTGTTGTTGTTGTTGTTGACGTTGTTGTTGTTGTTTATTTGACTTTGTTGTTGTTGTTGTTGTTTATTTGACGTTGTTGTTGTTGTTGTTGAGTTAGTTGTTATTGTTGTTGTTGACGTTGTTGTTGTTGTTTATTTGACGTTGTTGTTTATTTGACGTTGTTGTTGTTGTTGACGTTGTTGTTGTTGTTTATTTGACGTTGTTGTTGTTGTTGTTGTTGTTGTTATTTTTATTTGACGTTGTTGTTGTTTATTTGACGTAGTTTTTGTTGTTAACGTTGTTGTTGTTGTTTATTTGACGTTTTTGTTGTTGTTGATGTTGTTGTATATTTGACGTTGTTGTTGTTTATTTGACATTGTTGTTGTTGTTGTTTATTTGACATTGTTGTTATTGTTGTTATTTATTTGACGTTGTTGTTGTTGTTTATTTGACGTTGTTGTTTATTTGACGTTGTTGTTGACGGTGTTGTTGTTGTTGTTGTTTGTTTGACATTGTTGTCGTTGTTGTTGTTGTTGACGTTGTTGTTGTTTATTTGACGTTGTTGTTGTTGTTGTTCTTTATTTGACGTTGTTATTGTTTATTTGACGCTGTTGTTGTTTATTTGACGTTGTTGTTGTTGTTGTTGTTTATTTAACGTTGTTGTTGTTGACGTTGTTGTTGTTGACGTTGTTGTTGTTGTTTATTTGACGTTGTTATTGTTGTTGACATAGTTGTTGTTGTTGTTGTTTATTTGACGCTGTTGTTGTTGTTGACGTTGTTGTTTATTTGACGTTGTTGTTGTTGTTTATTTGGCGTTGTTGTTGTTGACGTTGTTGTTGATGTTTATTTGACGTTGTTTTTATTTATTTGACATTGTTGTTGTTGTTGACGTTGTTGTTGTTGTTGTTGTTGTTGTTGTTTATTTGACGTTGTTGTTGTTGTTGACGTTGTTGTTGTTGTGGTTTATTTGACGTTGTTGTTGTTGTTGTTTATTTGACATTATTGTTGTTGTTGACGTTGTTGTTGTTGTTGTTTATTTGACATTGTTGTTGTTGTTGTTGACATAGTTGTTGTTGTTGTTGTTTATTTGACGTTGTTGTTGTTGTTGACGTTGTTGTTGTTGTTGTTTATTTGACGTTGTTGTTGTTGTTGTTTATTTGACATTGTTGTTGTTGTTGACGTTGTTGTTGTTGTTGTTTATTTGACATTGTTGTTGTTGTTGTTGACGTTGTTGTTGTTGTTGTTTATTTGACGTTGTTGTTGTTGTTGTTGTTTATTTGACGTTGTTGTTGTTGTTCACATAGTTGTTGTTGTTGTTGTTTATTTGACATTGTTGTTATTGTTGACGTTGTTGTTGTTGTTGTTTATTTGACGTTGTTGTTGTTGTTGACATAGTTGTTGTTGTTGTTGTTGTTGTTTATTTGACGTTGTTGTTGTTGTTGACGTTGTTGTTGTTGTTGTTTATTTGACGTTGTTGTTGTTGTTGTTTATTTGACATTGTTGTTGTTGTTGACGTTGTTGTTGTTGTTTATTTGACATTGTTGTTGTTGTTGTTGATGTTGTTGTTGTTGTTGTTTATTTGACTTTGTTGTTGTTGTTGTTTATTTGACGTTGTTGTTGTTGTTGTTTATTTGACGTTGTTGTTGTTGACGTTGTTGTTTATTTGACGTTGTTGTTGTTGTTGTTGTTTGGTGTTGTTGTTGTTGTATTTGACGTTGTTGTTGTTGTTGACGTTGTTTTTGTTGTTGTTTATTTGACGTGGATGTTGTTATTGTTTATTTGACGTAGTTGTTGTTGTTGTTCATTTGGCGTTGTTGTTGTTGTTGTTGACGTTGTTGTTGTTGTTTATTTGACGTTGTTGTTATTGACGTTGCTTTTGTTGTTGTTTATTTGACGTTGTTGTTGTTGTTCATTTGACGTTGTTGTTGTTGTTTATTTGACGTTGTTGTTGTTCTTTATTTGACGTTGTTGTTGTTGTTGTTTATTTGACATTGTTGTTGTTGACGGTGTTGTTGTTGTTTATTTGACGTTGTTGTTGTTGTTGTTTATTTGACGTTGTTGTTGTTGTTCACATAGTTGTTATTGTTGTTGTTTATTTGACGTTGTTGTTGTTGTTGACATAGTTGTTGTTGTTGTTGTTTATTTGACGTTGTTGTTGTTGTTGACGTTGTTGTTGTTGTTATTTATTTGACGTTGTTGTTGTTGTTTATTTGACATTGTTGTTGTTGTTGACGTTGTTGTTGTTGTTTATTTGACATTGTTGTTGTTGTTGTTGACGTTGTTGTTGTTGTTGTTTATTTGACTTTGTTGTTGTTGTTGTTTATTTGACGTTGTTGTTGTTGTTGACGTTGTTGTTTATTTGACGTTGTTGTTGTTTGGCATTGTTGTTGTTGTATTTGACGTTGTTGTTGTTGTTTATTTGACGTTGTTTTTGTTGTTGACGTTGTTTTTGTTGTTGTTTATCTGACGTGGTTGTTGTTGTTGTTTATTTGACATTGTTGTTGTTGACGTTGTTGTTGTTGTTGTTTATTTGACGTTGTTGTTGTTGTTGTTGACATAGTTGTTGTTGTTTATTTGACGTTGTTGTTGTTGTTGTTGACGTTGTTGTTGTTGTTGTTTATTTGACGTTGTTGTTGTTGTTGAAATAGTTGTTGTTGTTGAAATAGTTGTTGTTGTTGTTGTTTATTTGACGTTGTTGTTGTTGACGTTGTTGTTGTTGTTGTTTATTTGACGTTGTTATTGTTGTTGTTGTTTATTTGACATTGTTGTTGTTGTTGACGTTGTTGTTGTTGTTTATTTGACATTGTTGTTGTTGTTGTTGACGTTGTTGTTGTTGTTTATTTGACTTTGTTGTTGTTGTTGTTGTTTATTTGACGTTGTTGTTGTTGTTGTTGACTTAGTTGTTGTTGTTGTTTATTTGACGTTGTTGTTGTTGTTGACGTTGTTGTTGTTGTTTTTTTGACGTTGTTGTTGTTGTTGACGTTGTTGTTGTTGTTGACGTTGTTGTTGTTGTTGACGTTGTTGTTGTTGTTTATTTGACGTTGTTGTTGTTGTTATTGTTTATTTGACGTTGTTGTTGTTTATTTGACGTAGTTGTTGTTGTTAACGTTGTTGTTGTTGTTGTTGTTTATTTGACGTTTTTGTTGTTGTTGATGTTGTTGTTATTGTTGTTGTATATTTGACGTTGTTGTTGTTTATTTGACATTGTTGTTGTTGTTGTTTATTTGACATTGTTCTTATTGTTGTTATTTATTTGACGTTGTTGTTGTTGTTTATTTGACGTTGTTGTTTATTTGACGTTGTTGTTGACGGTGTTGTTGTTGTTGTTGTTGTTGTTTGTTTGACATTGTTGTCGTTGTTGTTGTTGTTGTTTATTTGACGTTGTTGTTGTTGTTATTCTTTATTTGACGTTGTTATTGTTTATTTGACGTTGTTGTTGTTTATTTGACGTTGTTGTTGTAGTTGTTGTTTATTTGACGTTGTTGTTGTTGTTGACGGTGTTGTTGTTGTTATTTATTTGACGTTGTTGTTGTTGTTGTTTATTTGACGTTGTTGTTGTTGACGTTGTTGTTGTTGTTTATTTGACGTTGTTGTTGTTGACATAGTTGTTGTTGTTGTTGTTTATTTGACGTAGTTGTTGTTGTTGACGTTGTTGTTGTTGTTGTTTATTTGACGTTTTTGTTGATGTTGATGTTGTTCTTGTTGTTGTATATTTGACGTTGTTATAGTTGTTATTGTTGTTGTTGTTTATTTGACATTGTTGTTGTTGTTGTTTATTTGACGTTGTTGTTGTTGTTTATTTGACGTTGTTGTTGTTGTTTATTTGACGTTGTTGTTGTTGACGGTGTTGTTGTTGTTGTTGTTTATTTGACATTGTTGTTGTTGTTGTTGACGTTGTTGTTGTTTATTTGACATTATTGTTGTTGTTGACTTTGTTGTTGTTGTTGTTGTTTATTTGACTTTGTTGTTGTTGTTGTTTATTTGACGTTGTTGTTGTTGTTGTTGACTTAGTTGTTGTTGTTGTTGACTTTGTTGTTGTTGTTGTTTATTTGAAGTTGTTGTTTATTTGACGTTGTTGTTGTTGACGTTATTGTTGTTGTTGTTGTTTATTTGACGTTGACGTGTTGTTGTTGTTGACGTTGTTGTTTATTTGACGTTGTTGTTGTTGTTTATTTGACGTTGTTGTTGTTGTTGTTGTTGTTTATTTGACGTTGTTGTTGTTGTTCTTTATTTGACGTTGTTGTCGTTGTTGTTGTTTATTTGACGTTGATGTTGTTGTTGTTGTTGTTGTTTATTTGTCATTGTTGTTGTTGTTATTGTTTATTTGACGTTGTTGTTGTTTTTGTTTGGCGTTGTTGTTGTTGTATTTGACGTTGTTGTTGTTGTTTATTTGACGTTGTTGTTGTTGACATAGTTGTTGTTGTTTATTTGACGTTGTTGTTGTTGTTGACGTTGTTGTTGTTGTTGTTTATTTGACGTTGTTGTTGTTGTTGAAATAGTTGTTGTTGTTGTTGTTTATTTGACGTTGTTGTTGTTGACGTTGTTGTTGTTGTTGTTTATTTGACGTTGTTGTTGTTGTTGTTGTTTATTTGACATTGTTGTTGTTGTTGACGTTGTTGTTGTTGTTGTTTATTTGACTTTGTTGTTGTTGTTGTTGACGTTGTTGTTGTTGTTTATTTGACTTTGTTGTTGTGGTTGTTTATTTGACGTTGTTGTTGTTGTTGTTGTTGACTTAGTTGTTGTTGTTGTTTATTTGACGTTGTTGTTGTTGTTGTTGACGTTGTTGTTGTTGTTTATTTGACGTTGTTGTTGTTGTTGACGTTGTTGTTGTTGTTGTTTATTTGACGTTGTTGTTGTTGTTGTTATTGTTTATTTGACGTTGTTGTTGTTTATTTGACGTAGTTGTTGTTGTTAACGTTGTTGTTGTTGTTGTTGTTTATTTGACGTTTTTGTTGTTGTTGATGTTGTTGTTGTTGTATATTTGACGTTGTTGTTGTTTATTTGACATTGTTGTTGTTGTTGTTTATTTGACATTGTTGTTGTTGTTGTTATTTATTTGACGTTGTTGTTGTTGTTTATTTGACGTTGTTGTTTATTTGACGTTGTTGTTGACGGTGTTGTTGTTGTTGTTGTTTGTTTGACATTGTTGTCGTTGTTGTTGTTGTTGACGTTGTTGTTGTTTATTTGACATTGTTGTTGTTGTTGTTCTTTATTTGACGTTGTTATTGTTTATTTGACGTTGTTGTTGTTTATTTAATTTTGTTGTTGTAGTTGTTGTTTATTTGACATTGTTGTTGTTGACGGTGTTGTTGTTGTTATTTATTTGACGTTGTTGTTGTTGTTGTTTATTTGACGTTGTTGTTGTTGACATTGTTGTTGTTGTTGTTTATTTGACGTTGTTGTTGTTGTTGACATAGTTGTTGTTGTTGTTTATTTGACGTTGTTGTTGTTGTTGTTGACGTTGTTGTTTATTTGATGTTGTTGTTGTTTATTTGACGTTGTTGTTGTTGTTTATTTGACGTTGTTGTTATTTATTTGACATTGTTGTTGTTGTTGTTGACGTTGTTGTTGTTGTTGTTGTTTATTTGACATTGTTGTTGTTGTTGTTGACGTTGTTGTTGTTGTTGTTGTTTATTTGACGTTGTTTTAGTATTGTTGTTTATTTGACATTGTTGTTGTTATTTATTTGACGTTGTTGTGGGTGACATTGTTGTTGTTGTTTATTTGACGTTGTTGTTGTTGTTTATTTAACGTAGTTGTTGTTGTTGACATTGGTGTTGTTGTTTATTTGACGTTTTTGTTGTTGTTGATGTTGTTGTTGTTGTTGTTGTTTATTTGACGTTGTTGTTGTAGTTGTTGTTTATTTGACGTTGTTGTTGTTGACGGTGTAGTTGTTGTTATTTATTTGACGTTGTTGTTGTTGTTGTTGTTTATTTGACGTTGTTGTTGTTGACGTTATTGTTGTTGTTGTTTATTTGACGTTGTTGTTGTTGTTGTTGACATAGTTGTTATTGTTGTTGTTGTTTATTTGACGTTTTTGTTGTTGTTGTTGACATAGTTGTTGTTGTTGTTGTTGTTTATTTGACGTTGTTGTAATTGTTTAATTGACGTTGTTGTTGTTGTTGTTTATTTGACGTTGTTGTTGTTGTTGTTATTGTTGTTGTTGTTGTTTATTTAACGTTGTTGTTGTTGTTTATTTGACGCTGTTGTTATTGTTGTTGTTTATTTGACGTTGTTGTTGTTATTTATTTGACGTTATTGTGGGTGACATTGTTGTTGTTGTTGTTGTTTATTTGACGTTGTTGTTGTTGTTTATTTGAGGTAGTTGTTGTTGTTGACGTTGTTGTTGTTGTTGTTGTTTATTTGACGTTTTTGTTGTTGTTGATGTTGTTGTTGTTGTTGTTGTTTATTTGACGTTGTTGTTGTTGTTGATGTTGTTGTTGATGTTGTTGTTTTTGTTGTTGTTGACGTTGTTGTTGTTTATTTGACGTTGTTTTAGTATTGTTGTTTATTTGACATTGTTGTTGTTATTTATTTGACGTTATTGTGGGTGACATTATTGTTGTTGTTTATTGACGTTGTTGTTGTTGTTTATTTGACGTAGTTGTTGTTGTTGACGTTGTTGTTGTTGTTTATTTGACGTTTTTTTTGTTGTTGATGTTGTTGTTGTTGTTGTTGTTTATTTGACGTTGTTGTTGTTGTTTTTTATTTGACGTTGTTGTTGTTGACGGTGTTGTTGTTATTATTTATTCGACGTTGTTGTTGTTGTTGTTGTTTATTTGACGTTGTTGTTGTTGTTGTTTATTTGACGTTGTTGTTGTTGTTGACATAGTTGTTGTTGTTGTTGTTATTTATTTGATGTTTTTGTTGTTGTTGATGTTGTTGTTGTTTTCGTTGTTGTTTATTTGACGTTGTTGTAGTTGTTTAATTGACGTTGTTGTTGTTGTTTTTTATTTGACATTGTTGTTGTTGTTGTTGTTTATTTGACGTTGTTGTTGTTGTTTATTTGACGTTGTTGTTGTTGTTGTTTATTTGACGTAGTTGTTGTTATTTATTTGACGTTGTTGTGGGTGACATTGTTGTTGTTGTTTATTTGACGTCGTTGTTGTTGTTTATTTGACGTAGTTGTTGTTGTTGACGTTGTTGTTGTTGTTGTTGTTTATTTGACGTTTTTGTTGATGTTGATGTTGTTGTTGTTGTATATTTGACGTTGTTGTAGTTGTTATTGTTGTTGTTGTTTATTTGACATTGTTGTTGTTGTTGTTTATTTGACGTGGTTGTTGTTGTTTATTTGACGTTGTTGTTGTTGTTTATTTGACGTTGTTGTTGTTGTTGACGGTGTTGTTTTTGTTGTTGTTTATTTGATATTGTTGTTGTTGTTGACGTTGTTGTTGTTTATTTGACATTGTTGTTGTTGTTGTTGTTGACGTTGTTGTTGTTGTTGTTTATTTGACATTGTTGTTGTTGTTGTTGACGTTGTTGTTGTTGTTGTTGTTTATTTGACGTTGTTTTAGTATTGTTGTTTATTTGACATTGTTGTTGTTATTTATTTGACGTTGTTGTGGGTGACATTGTTGTTGTTGTTTATTTGACGTTGTTGTTGTTGTTTATTTAACGTAGTTGTTGTTGTTGACATTGGTGTTGTTGTTTATTTGACGTTTTTGTTGTTGTTGATGTTGTTGTTGTTGTTGTTGTTTATTTGACGTTGTTGTTGTAGTTGTTGTTTATTTGACGTTGTTGTTGTTGACGGTGTAGTTGTTGTTATTTATTTGACGTTGTTGTTGTTGTTGTTGTTTATTTGACGTTGTTGTTGTTGACGTTATTGTTGTTGTTGTTTATTTGACGTTGTTGTTGTTGTTGTTGACATAGTTGTTATTGTTGTTGTTGTTTATTTGACGTTTTTGTTGTTGTTGTTGACATAGTTGTTGTTGTTGTTGTTGTTTATTTGACGTTGTTGTAATTGTTTAATTGACGTTGTTGTTGTTGTTGTTTATTTGACGTTGTTGTTGTTGTTGTTATTGTTGTTGTTGTTGTTTATTTAACGTTGTTGTTGTTGTTTATTTGACGCTGTTGTTATTGTTGTTGTTTATTTGACGTTGTTGTTGTTATTTATTTGACGTTATTGTGGGTGACATTGTTGTTGTTGTTGTTGTTTATTTGACGTTGTTGTTGTTGTTTATTTGAGGTAGTTGTTGTTGTTGACGTTGTTGTTGTTGTTGTTGTTTATTTGACGTTTTTGTTGTTGTTGATGTTGTTGTTGTTGTTGTTGTTTATTTGACGTTGTTGTTGTTGTTGATGTTGTTGTTGATGTTGTTGTTTTTGTTGTTGTTGACGTTGTTGTTGTTTATTTGACGTTGTTTTAGTATTGTTGTTTATTTGACATTGTTGTTGTTATTTATTTGACGTTATTGTGGGTGACATTATTGTTGTTGTTTATTGACGTTGTTGTTGTTGTTTATTTGACGTAGTTGTTGTTGTTGACGTTGTTGTTGTTGTTTATTTGACGTTTTTTTTGTTGTTGATGTTGTTGTTGTTGTTGTTGTTTATTTGACGTTGTTGTTGTTGTTTTTTATTTGACGTTGTTGTTGTTGACGGTGTTGTTGTTATTATTTATTCGACGTTGTTGTTGTTGTTGTTGTTTATTTGACGTTGTTGTTGTTGTTGTTTATTTGACGTTGTTGTTGTTGTTGACATAGTTGTTGTTGTTGTTGTTATTTATTTGATGTTTTTGTTGTTGTTGATGTTGTTGTTGTTTTCGTTGTTGTTTATTTGACGTTGTTGTAGTTGTTTAATTGACGTTGTTGTTGTTGTTTTTTATTTGACATTGTTGTTGTTGTTGTTTATTTGACGTTGTTGTTGTTGTTTATTTGACGTTGTTGTTGTTGTTGTTTATTTGACGTAGTTGTTGTTATTTATTTGACGTTGTTGTGGGTGACATTGTTGTTGTTGTTTATTTGACGTCGTTGTTGTTGTTTATTTGACGTAGTTGTTGTTGTTGACGTTGTTGTTGTTGTTGTTGTTTATTTGACGTTTTTGTTGATGTTGATGTTGTTGTTGTTGTATATTTGACGTTGTTGTAGTTGTTATTGTTGTTGTTGTTTATTTGACATTGTTGTTGTTGTTGTTTATTTGACGTGGTTGTTGTTGTTTATTTGACGTTGTTGTTGTTGTTTATTTGACGTTGTTGTTGTTGTTGACGGTGTTGTTTTTGTTGTTGTTTATTTGATATTGTTGTTGTTGTTGACGTTGTTGTTGTTTATTTGACATTGTTGTTGTTGTTGTTGTTGACGTTGTTGTTGTTGTTGTTTATTTGACTTTGTTGTTGTTGTTGTTTATTTTACGTTGTTGTTGTTGTTATTGTTGACTTAGTTGTTGTTGTTGTTGACTTTGTTGTTGTTGTTGTTGTTTATTTGACGTTGTTGTTTATTTGACGTTGTTGTTGTTGACGTTGTTGTTGTTGTTGTTTATTTGACGTTGACGTTGTTGTTGTTGTTGTTGACGTTGTTGTTTATTTGACGTTGTTGTTGTTGTTTATTTGACATTGTTGTTGTTGTTGTTGACGTTGTTGTTGTTGTTTATTTGACGTTGTTGTTGTTATTTATTTGACATTGTTGTTGTTGTTGACGTTGTTGTTGTTGTTGTTGTTGTTGTTTATTTGACATTGTTGTTGTTGTTGTTGACGTTGTTGTTATTGTTGTTGTTTATTTGACGTTGTTTTAGTATTGTTGTTTATTTGACATTGTTGTTGTTATTTATTTGACGTTGTTGTGGGTGACATTGTTGTTGTTGTTTATTTGACGTTGTTGTTGTTGTTTATTTGACGTAGTTGTTGTTGTTGACGTTGTTGTAGTTGTTGTTGTTTATTTGACGTTTTTGTTGTTGTTGATGTTGTTGTTGTTGTATATTTGACGTTGTTGTAGTTGTTATTGTTGTTATTGTTTATTTGACATTGTTGTTGTTGTTGTTTATTTGACGTTGTTGTTGTTGTTTATTTGACGTTGTTGTTGTTTATTTGACGTTGTTGTTGTTGACGGTTGTGATCGGTGGATCTGGAACTGACTGTTTAATGCTGGTTCGCGAAATGTCGCGGAAGCAAGAGTCGCCACCGTCTTTTATTTTCTCCAAATGGAAAGGACAAAAGCACAGAAAAATTCCTTAAAGAGATTGCTCTCGGTTCGGGAGGTAGATTATAGAAAGGGAAGGTGTTAGCACCCTTTCTATCCATGGTTATCCATGGGCTCTTAGATACTTGCTCATTTGTGTTTTCAAAAGTGTTTGTTTGCTTTTCAAGTGTGGGTTTTAAAAAGTTTCTTTGAAAATTCCAGTTCGACTCGTACGTCAGAGTGTTTGAAAAGTTTGTTTTGAAAGCTTTTGAAAAGTGTTGGTGAAAAGATTTTTGTTTGTTCTTGAAGTTTAGAGTAAGTATCCTTGAGAACCTACCTACCCTAAGGAATTCGTCTGTGTAGATGTCCTTTAAAGTAGTGCCATCCCACCATTGAGAGGTAGGTAGCACCACCGTTGGAGGTGCTCGGGTCAATTCGAGTTTTAGGGACATGGTGATCACCAGAGCAATGGGAAGACACCTTAGAAGCTACCCTCATGCCAGGTTCCCGGATCATGAGGACTTACTAAGACATCCTCTACTCGACGATCACCTTTCGAGGCAAGGCAACAGTGAGGCGTACCCTAGGGGTGGTGTGTGCGATTCGTGTGTCGTTTTCAGATATTTGTCTTGTCATGTTTATTTGTGTTCTACGCTTGATTTTAGTTAAGACATTCATTCTTGCATGCTTTTTAACAGTTATAAAGTTTGCGGGAAAATAAATCTAAACTATTACAAATGGCGCGGGTCCACATCGCCAAAATTAAACCGGACCCGATTTAACGGAAAATAAATAAAGCAAAGGAAAAGTGCGAAAAGTATAAATTGTTACAACGCTTTGGGAGAGGTACATAATTATAATAAACGACATAAAATAAATGCGTGAAATTAAATAAATTACGAACATGGGCGTTGGACCCTTTTGCAAAATTAAAATTAATGAGGAATTAAAAATTAAAAGGAAAATGTTTTTTAGTATTTTTGTGTTTTTTAAGATTTAAAAGAAGAAGAATTTATTAGAATGAAATTGGAAATGTAAACCCTAATTCTAATGTTTTTTTTTTAGTTTATTATGAAAGTATTAAAATTTTAATCTAAATTAAATCTAAGTTAATTTACATGCAAAATGTAATTATAGAAAATAAATAAACTAAACATTATTATTGTAAAAATAGAAATTAAAAGGAATAAAATTAACAATTAAACCTAAATTCTATATTTTTGTATTTTTTTATTATTAAAAAGACTTAAAATTGTAACCTAATTAAAACTAATAATTACATATTAATTTATTTATGAGAATATTAAAATAAAATAATCTATTATATTTTTATCTTTTTCTGATTTTTTTGTATTTTTTATGATTTGTAAAAAATAATTAATTAAATTAAAGCAATAAAATAAATAAAATAATGATTAACAATAAAATAAAAATAAGTAAAAAATTGAAAGAAATTGCAAACCAGGGTGGGGGTGTAGTCCCAACATGGAGGTAAGGCCTTAGCAAACTGGCCCATTAAGCCTGGCTTTTATTGACTTTTCCAGGACACGTACATGCATGCTGACTCGTCCTCATGGTGTCCCTCAATGCACGACCCTTGATCTGGTTCCATTAAGCACGTGGCTGGCTTGATATGGTGAGTATATGGTAATCCACAAAGTCATGCCTACACCTGAACATACGTTGAAAAAGAATATTGAAGTAAAGTAGACCTGGGGTTCGAACCCAGGTCAAGTGTATTACTAGCGCGTGCTCCAACCAACTGTGCCAATTGACTTATTTGATATATAAATAAACAATGAATATAATAAGAACAAACAAAAGTTAATGCTTCAAAACGCGCGCAATTTCAAAATGGCCAACCATCGTGCGCCACGGAGTCGTCTTCCTCATGTGCCTGAAAGACAAAACCATTAGACAACGGTTTTCACGCGTGGGTTTAGAGATGTTTTAAGAAAATAACGATTAGCCCCTCGACGCTCATAAATTGAGCGCGAGGGTGCCATCCTCTTCGTCTTCAAGCGCTGAGTCCATTGGTGGTCATTTGGAGGATTAATTTTGCCTATTTTTAAAAACCCCAATTTTGAATCCTGCAAAACCCTAGAAATCAACTATGGTGAAATCACATACGATGCATAATAATCCAATTAAATACCATGGTTAGCTTTAGAACTTTACAAGGAACGTAAATCAAGCATTAAAAGTGATAATGGATGCATGAATCGTTGTATACGACTATGAGTTTTTCTTGATGCAGTTCGAGTTCAAACTACCAGTTCTTGAAGCTTTGGTTGTTGTTCTTGATTGGAACACGTTCAGGGATTGCCAAGGAAGCTTTTTGAATAGGTTTTGTGCCTTCAATCGCCCTCTAGCAAGGATTTCAGAATTGAGTTTGTTTAACAATTTTTCAAGTTTGTATCTTGGTCTTCTGCGCAGCTTAGCCTCCTTGCATTAGGTTTGTATTCCTGTATTTGTATGGAAGGCATTAGGTTAACAAAACTAGCACAAATCTCTTGCAATTATGGATTAAGGATTTGATTTGTTAAGGATCCTTTTCATATCTTTCCATGTGCATTTTGTATCAATTTGCATCCAATTAGTCCAAATCTTTCCCTATTAACCTATGCACGAAATATTGATGGCAAATTATGCATAAAAAGATTGGTTAAGGTAAGTTTTATATTTTCCACATATTTATATAATTTAAATGAATTAATATTAATAGAAATTCAAATAAATAAATAAAAAATGAGAAAATACTTCCCTTTGGGCCAAGTGGTCGTGCATAGGCTTGGAATGATGAATCATGGAAGAAAATATGGCCCATTAGCAATTTTAGGTCATTTGAAGTAAAGTTGACTTTTCCAAATTCCCAAATATTTCCCAACTTCCACAAGGCATAACTTGCTCAATGTTTAAGATTTTCACATGTTCTTGGACATTTTGGAAAGGTCTTTGAGTCCTCTAACCAATGCCTTTGGTCCCATGTCATTTCGATTTACCAATCTCAAGTTATGGCCTTTGACTTAAAGTCCCTTTTTGTTGACTTTTGAAAATGACCTATAATGTTGAAATTGATAACTTTTTGTGAGAGCATTTCTTGGACTTGAAGTATGAAGATGAGTTGTAGGAAATGTCTTTCTCTTCAAAATGAGCTTTGGATGGAATTTTTATGATAATCCATGTGAAAGTTATGCCCTGGTCAATTTCAGTTGACTTTTTCAGCTGTCCAAATATAGTAACTTTTGCATCTTGATGATTTTCTGAGCCAAATTTTGAGAATCATGATCAAGCATTGATCAAATGATGTTTGTGGCTTCAAAATGATATGTTGACCAAAAATTTGGACTTTTGACTGTCAAATGACCATTTTGCCCCTACAGTTGACTGTAGTGCAATCTAGGGTTTTGACTATGCAATTTTGAGCTGAATGCCTTGAAACTTGATGTGAGAATGCTTGACCACATTTGTAGGCATATGAGACTTGATTGGGCCTTTGAAAACTTCATTTTCTTGATCAGAACCCAAACCCTAGTTTTGACTGTATGGGAGACCTTTGCACTGTGCAACCCTTGGGGAGTTTTGTGACTTGGCTTGGCAATTTCTTGCAAAATATGGGAGGGCAAATTTTGGGGTACAACAACGGTGTTGTTGTTGTTATTTATTTGACATTGTTGTTGTTGTTGACGTTGTTGTTTATTTGACGTTGTTGTTGTTGTTGTTCTTTATTTGACGTTGTTATTGTTTATTTGACGTTGTTGTTGTTGTTTATTTAACGTTGTTGTTATTGACGTTGTTGTTGTTGTTATTGTTTATTTGACGTTGTTGTTGTTGTTTATTTGACGTAGTTGTTGTTGTTAACGTTGTTGTTGTTGTTTATTTGACGTTTTTGTTGTTGTTGATGTTGTTGTTGTTGTTGTTTATTTGACGTTGTTGTTCTTGTTTATTTGACGTTGTTGTTGTTGACGGTGTTGTTGTTGTTATTTATTTGACGTTGTTGTTGTTGTTTATTTGACGTTGTTGTTGACGTTGTTGTTGTTGTTGTTTATTTGACGTTGTTGTTGTTGTTGACATAGTTGTTGTTGTTGTTATTTATTTGACGTTTTTGTTGTTGTTGATGTTGTTGTTGTTTTCGTTGTTATTTATTTGACGTTGTTGTAGTTGTTTAATTGACGTTGTTGTTGTTGTTGTTGTTGTTTGTTTGACGTTGTTGTTGTTGTTGTTGTTGTTGTTGTTTATTTGACGTTGTTGTTGTTGTTGTTGTTTATTTGACGTTGTTGTCGTTGTTGTTGTTTATTTGACGTTGTTGTTGTTGTTGACGTTGTTGTTGTTGTTGTTTATTTGACATTGTTGTTGTTGTTATTGTTTATTTAACGTTGTTGTTGTTGTTGTTTGGCGTTGTTGTTGTTGTATTTGACGTTGTAGTTGTTGTTTATTTGACGTTGTTGTTGTTGTTGACGTTGTTTTTGTTGTTGTTTATTTGACGTGGTTGTTATTGTTGTTTATTTGACGTTGTTGTTGTTGACATTGTTGTTGTTGTTGTTTATTTGACGTTGTTGTTGTTGTTGACATAGTTGTTGTTGTTGTTTATTTGACGCTGTTGTTGTTGTTGACATAGTTGTTGTTGTTTATTTGACGTTGTTGTTGTTGTTGACGTTGTTGTTGTTGTTGTTTATTTGACGTTGTTGTTGTTGAAAGAGTTGTTGTTGTTGTTTATTTGACTTTGTTGTTGTTGACGTTGTTGTTGTTGTTGTTGTTTATTTGACGTTGTTGTTGTTGTTGTTGTTGTTTATTTGACATTGTTGTTGTTGTTGACGTTGTTGTTGTTGTTGTTGTTTATTTGACATTGTTGTTGTTGTTGTTGACGTTGTTGTTGTTGTTTATTTGACTTTGTTATTGTTGTTTTGTTTATTTGACATTGTTGTTGTTGTTGTTGACTTAGTTGTTGTTGTTGTTTATTTGACGTTGTTGTTGTTGTTGACGTTAATGTTGTTGTTGACGTTGTTGTTGTTGTTTATTTGACGTTGTTGTTGTTGTTGACGTTGTTGTTGTTGTTGTTTATTTGACGTTGTTGTTGTTGTTGTTATTGTTTATTTGACGTAGTTGTTGTTGTTAATGTTGTTGTTGTTGTTGTTGTTTATTTGACGTTTTTGTTGTTGTTGATGTTGTTGTTGTTGTATATTTGACGTTGTTGTTGTTTATTTGACATTGTTGTTGTTGTTGTTGTTTATTTGACATTGTTGTTGTTGTTGTTTATTTGACGTTGTTGTTGTTGTTTTTTTGACGTTGTTGTTTATTTGACGTTGTTGTTGACGGTGTTGTTGTTGTTGTTGTTGTTTGTTTGACATTGTTGTTGTTGTTGTTGTTGTTGTTGTTGTTGTTGTTGACGTTGTTGTTGTTTATTTGACGTTGTTGTTGTTGTTGTTGTTCTTTATTTGACGTTGTTATTGTTTATTTGACGTTGTTGTTGTTTATTTGACGTTGTTGTTGTAGTTGTTGTTTATTTGACGTTGTTGTTGTTGACGGTGTTGTTGTTGTTATTTATTTGACGTTGTTGATGTTTTTGTTGTTTATTTGACGTTGTTGTTGTTGACGTTGTTGTTGTTGTTGTTTATTTGACGTTGTTGTTGTTGTTGACATAGTTGTTGTTGTTGTTTATTTGACGTTTTTGTTGTTGTTGATGTTGTTGTTGTTTTCGTTGTTGTTTTGTTGACGTTGTTGTAGTTGTTTAAAAGACGTTGTTGTTGTTGTTGTTGTTTATTTGACGTTGTTGTTGTTGTTATTGTTGTTGTTGTTGTTGTTTATTTGACGCTGTTGTTATTGTTGTTGTTTATTTGATGTTGTTGTTGTTATTTATTTGACGTTGTTGATGGTGACATTGTTGTTGTTGTTGTTTATTTGACGTTGTTGTTGTTGTTTATTTAACGTAGTTGTTGTTGTTGACGTTGTTGTTGTTGTTGTTGTTTATTTGACGTTTTTGTTGTTGTTGATGTTGTTGTTGCTGTTGTTATTTATTTGACGTTGTTGTTGTTGTTGATGTTGTTGTTTTTGTTGTTGTTGACGTTGTTGTTGTTGTTGTTGTTTATTTGACGTTGTTTTAATATTGTTGTTTATTTGACATTGTTGTTGTTATTTATTTGACGTTATTGTGGGTGACATTGATGTTGTTGTTTATTTGACGTAGTTGTTGTTGACGGTGTTGTTGTTGTTGTTTATTTGACATTATTGTTGTTGTTGACATAGTTGTTGTTGTTGTTGTTGTTGTTTATTTGATGTTTTTGTTGTTGTTGATGTTGTTGTTGTTTTCGTTGTTGTTTATTTGACGTTGTTGTAGTTGTTTAATTGACGTTGTTGTTGTTGTTGTTGTTTATTTGACGTTGTTGTTGTTGTTTATTTGACGTTGACGTTGTTGTTTATTTGACGTTGTTGTTGTTGTTCTTGTTTATTTGACGTTGTTGTGGGTGACATTGTTGTTGTTTTTGTTATTTGACATCGTTGTTGTTGTTTATTTGACGTAGTTGTTGTTGTTGATGTTGTTGTTGTTGTTTATTTGACGTTTTTGTTGATGTTGATGTTGTTGTTGTTGTTGTATATTTGACGTTGTTGTAGTTGTTATTGTTGTTGTTGTTTATTTGACATTGTCGTTGTTGTTGTTTATTTGACGTTGTTGTTGTTGTTGTTTATTTGACGTTGTTGTTGTTGTTTATTTGACGTTGTTGTTGTTGACGGTGTTGTTGTTGTTGTTGTTTATTTGACATTGTTGTTGTTGTTGTTGACGTTGTTGTTGTTGTTTATTTGACGTTGTTTTAGTATTGTTGTTTATTTGACATTGTTGTTGTTATTTATTTGACGTTGTTGTGGGTGACATTGTTGTTGTTGTTTATTTGACGTTGTTGTTGTTGTTTAGATGACGTAGTTGTTGTTGTTGACGTTGTTGTAGTTGTTGTTGTTTATTTGACGTTTTTGTTGTTGTTGATGTTGTTGTTGTTGTTGTTGTATATTTGACGTTGTTGTAGTTGTTATTGTTGTTGTTGTTTATTTGACATTGTTGTTGTTGTTGTTGTTTATTTGACGTTGTTGTTGTTGTTGTTTATTTGACGTTGTTGTTGTTGTTTATTTGACATTATTGTTGTTGACGGTGTTGTTGTTGTTGTTTATTTGACATTGTTGTTGTTGTTGACGTTGTTGTTTATTTGACGTTGTTGTTGTTGTTGTTCTTTATTTAACGTTGTTATTATTTATTTGACGTTGTTGTTGTTGTTTATTTAACGTTGTAGTTGTTGACGTTGTTGTTGTTGTTATTGTTTATTTGACGTTGTTGTTGTTGTTTATTTAACGTAGTTGTTGTTGTTGACGTTGTTGTTGTTGTTGTTGTTTATTTGACGTTTTTGTTGTTGTTGTTGTTGTTGTTTATTTGACGTTGTTGTTGTTGTTGATGTTGTTGTTTTTGTTGTTGTTGACGTTGTTGTTGTTGTTATTTATTCGACGTTGTTTTAATATTGTTGTTTATTTGACATTGTTGTTGTTATTTATTTGACGTTATTGTGGGTGACATTGTTGTTGTTGTTTATTTGACGTTGTTGTTGTTGTTTATTTGACGTAGTTGTTGTTGTTGACGTTGTTGTTGTTGTTGTTTATTTGACGTTTTTGTTGTTGTTGATGTTGTTGTAGTTGTTGTTTATTTGACGTTGTTGTTGTTGTTGTTGTTGTTGTTGTTGTTGTTGTTGTTGTTTATTTGACGTTGTTGTTGTTGACGGTGTTGTTGTTGTTATTTATTCGACGTTGTTGTTGTTGTTGTTTATTTGACGTTGTTGTTGTTGACGTTGTTGTTGTTGTTGTTTATTTGACGTTATTGTTGTTGTTGACATAGTTGTTGTTGTTGTTGTTTATTTGATGTTTTTATTGTTGTTGATGTTGTTGTTGTTTTCGTTGTTGTTTATTTGACGTTGTTGTAGTTGTTTAATTGACGTTGTTGTTGTTGTTGTTGTTGTTTATTTGACGTTGTTGTTGTTGTTTATTTGACGTTGTTGTTGTTGTTTATTTGACGTTGTTGTTGTTGTTCTTGTTTATTTGACGTTGTTGTTGTTATTTATTTGACGTTGTTGTGGGTGACATTGTTGTTGTTTTTGTTATTTGACATCGTTGTTGTTGTTTATTTGACGTAGTTGTTGTTGTTGACGTTGTTGTTGTTGTTGTTTATTTGACGTTTTTGTTGATGTTGATGTTGTTGTTGTTGTTGTATATTTGACGTTGTTGTAGTTGTTATTGTTGTTGTTGTTTATTTGACATTGTTGTTGTTGTTGTTTATTTGACGTTGTTGTTGTTGTTTATTTGACGTTGTTGTTGTTGTTTATTTGACGTTGTTGTTGTTGACGGTGTTGTTGTTGTTGTTGTTGTTTATTTGACATTGTTGTTGTTGTTGTTGACGTTGTTGTTGTTGTTTATTTGACGTTGTTGTTGACGGTGTTGTTGTTGTTGTTGTTGTTTGTTTGACATTGTTGTTGTTGTTGTTGTTGTTGTTGTTGTTGACGTTGTTGTTGTTTATTTGACGTTGTTGTTGTTGTTGTTGTTCTTTATTTGACGTTGTTATTGTTTATTTGACGTTGTTGTTGTTTATTTGACGTTGTTGTTGTAGTTGTTGTTTATTTGACGTTGTTGTTGTTGACGGTGTTGTTGTTGTTATTTATTTGACGTTGTTGATGTTTTTGTTGTTTATTTGACGTTGTTGTAGTTGTTGACATAGTTGTTGTTGTTGTTTATTTGACGTTTTTGTTGTTGTTGATGTTGTTGTTGTTTTCGTTGTTGTTTTGTTGACGTTGTTGTAGTTGTTTAATTGACGTTGTTGTTGTTGTTGTTTATTTGACGTTGTTGTTGTTGTTATTGTTGTTGTTGTTGTTGTTTATTTGACGCTGTTGTTATTGTTGTTGTTTATTTGATGTTGTTGTTGTTATTTATTTGACGTTGTTGATGGTGACATTGTTGTTGTTGTTGTTTATTTGACGTTGTTGTTGTTGTTTATTTAACGTAGTTGTTGTTGTTGACGTTGTTGTTGTTGTTGTTGTTTATTTGACGTTTTTGTTGTTGTTGATGTTGTTGTTGTTGTTGTTATTTATTTGACGTTGTTGTTGTTGTTGATGTTGTTGTTTTTGTTGTTGTTGACGTTGTTGTTGTTGTTGTTGTTTATTTGACGTTGTTTTAATATTGTTGTTTATTTGACATTGTTGTTGTTATTTATTTGACGTTATTGTGGGTGACATTGATGTTGTTGTTTATTTGACGTAGTTGTTGTTGACGGTGTTGTTGTTGTTGTTTATTTGACATTATTGTTGTTGTTGACATAGTTGTTGTTGTTGTTGTTTATTTGATGTTTTTGTTGTTGTTGATGTTGTTGTTGTTTTCGTTGTTGTTTATTTGACGTTGTTGTAGTTGTTTAATTGACGTTGTTGTTGTTGTTGTTGTTTATTTGACGTTGTTGTTGTTGTTTATTTGACGTTGACGTTGTTGTTTATTTGACGTTGTTGTTGTTGTTCTTGTTTATTTGACGTTGTTGTTGTTATTTATTTGACGTTGTTGTGGGTGACATTGTTGTTGTTTTTGTTATTTGACATCGTTGTTGTTGTTTATTTGACGTAGTTGTTGTTGTTGACGTTGTTGTTGTTGTTGTTTATTTGACGTTTTTGTTGATGTTGATGTTGTTGTTGTTGTTGTATATTTGACGTTGTTGTAGTTGTTATTGTTGTTGTTGTTTATTTGACATTGTTGTTGTTGTTGTTTATTTGACGTTGTTGTTGTTGTTGTTTATTTGACGTTGTTGTTGTTGTTTATTTGACGTAGTTGTTGTTGACGGTGTTGTTGTTGTTGTTGTTTATTTGACATTGTTGTTGTTGTTGTTGACGTTAATGTTGTTGTTTATTTGACGTTGTTTTAGTATTGTTGTTTATTTGACATTGTTGTTGTTATTTATTTGACGTTGTTGTGGGTGACATTGTTGTTGTTGTTTATTTGACGTTGTTGTTGTTGTTTAGATGACGTAGTTGTTGTTGTTGACGTTGTTGTAGTTGTTGTTGTTTATTTGACGTTTTTGTTGTTGTTGATGTTGTTGTTGTTGTTGTTGTATATTTGACGTTGTTGTAGTTGTTATTGTTGTTGTTGTTTATTTGACATTGTTGTTGTTGTTGTTGTTTATTTGACGTTGTTGTTGTTGTTGTTTATTTGACGTTGTTGTTGTTGTTTATTTGACATTATTGTTGTTGACGGTGTTGTTGTTGTTGTTTATTTGACATTGTTGTTGTTGTTGACGTTGTTGTTTATTTGACGTTGTTGTTGTTGTTGTTCTTTATTTAACGTTGTTATTATTTATTTGACGTTGTTGTTGTTGTTTATTTAACGTTGTAGTTGTTGACGTTGTTGTTGTTGTTATTGTTTATTTGACGTTGTTGTTGTTGTTTATTTAACGTAGTTGTTGTTGTTGACGTTGTTGTTGTTGTTGTTGTTTATTTGACGTTTTTGTTGTTGTTGTTGTTGTTGTTTATTTGACGTTGTTGTTGTTGTTGATGTTGTTGTTTTTGTTGTTGTTGACGTTGTTGTTGTTGTTATTTATTCGACGTTGTTTTAATATTGTTGTTTATTTGACATTGTTGTTGTTATTTATTTGACGTTATTGTGGGTGACATTGTTGTTGTTGTTTATTTGACGTTGTTGTTGTTGTTTATTTGACGTAGTTGTTGTTGTTGACGTTGTTGTTGTTGTTGTTTATTTGACGTTTTTGTTGTTGTTGATGTTGTTGTAGTTGTTGTTTATTTGACGTTGTTGTTGTTGTTGTTGTTGTTGTTGTTGTTGTTGTTTATTTGACGTTGTTGTTGTTGACGGTGTTGTTGTTGTTATTTATTCGACGTTGTTGTTGTTGTTGTTTATTTGACGTTGTTGTTGTTGACGTTGTTGTTGTTGTTGTTTATTTGACGTTATTGTTGTTGTTGACATAGTTGTTGTTGTTGTTGTTTATTTGATGTTTTTATTGTTGTTGATGTTGTTGTTGTTTTCGTTGTTGTTTATTTGACGTTGTTGTAGTTGTTTAATTGACGTTGTTGTTGTTGTTGTTGTTGTTTATTTGACGTTGTTGTTGTTGTTTATTTGACGTTGTTGTTGTTGTTTATTTGACGTTGTTGTTGTTGTTCTTGTTTATTTGACGTTGTTGTTGTTATTTATTTGACGTTGTTGTGGGTGACATTGTTGTTGTTTTTGTTATTTGACATCGTTGTTGTTGTTTATTTGACGTAGTTGTTGTTGTTGACGTTGTTGTTGTTGTTGTTTATTTGACGTTTTTGTTGATGTTGATGTTGTTGTTGTTGTTGTTGTATATTTGACGTTGTTGTAGTTGTTATTGTTGTTGTTGTTTATTTGACATTGTTGTTGTTGTTGTTGTTTATTTGACGTTGTTGTTGTTGTTTATTTGACGTTGTTGTTGTTGACGGTGTTGTTGTTGTTGTTGTTTATTTGACATTGTTGTTGTTGTTGTTGACGTTGTTGTTGTTGTTTATTTGACGTTGTTTTAGTATTGTTGTTTATTTGACATTGTTGTTGTTATTTATTTGACGTTGTTGTGGGTGACATTGTTGTTGTTGTTGTTTATTTGACGTTGTTGTTGTTGTTTAGATGACGTAGTTGTTGTTGTTGACGTTGTTGTAGTTGTTGTTCTTTATTTGACGTTTTTGTTGTTGTTGATGTTGTTGTTGTTGTTGTATATTTGACGTTGTTGTAGTTGTTATTGTTGTTGTTGTTTATTTGACATTGTTGTTGTTGTTGTTTATTTGACGTTGTTGTTGTTGTTTATTTGACGTTGTTGTTGTTGTTTATTTGACATTATTGTTGTTGACGGTGTTGTTGTTGTTGTTTATTTGACATTGTTGTTGTTGTTGACGTTGTTGTTTATTTGACGTTGTTGTTGTTGTTGTTCTTTATTTAACGTTGTTATTATTTATTTGACGTTGTTGTTGTTGTTTATTTAACGTTGTTGTTGTTGACGTTGTTGTTGTTGTTATTGTTTATTTGACGTTGTTGTTGTTGTTTATTTGACGTAGTTGTTGTTGTTGACGTTGTTGTTGTTGTTGTTTATTTGACGTTTTTGTTGTTGTTGATGTTGTTGTTGTTGTTGTTGTTTATTTGACGTTGTTGTTGTTGTTGTTTATTTGACGTTGTTGTTGTTGACGGTGTTGTTGTTATTTATTTGACGTTGTTGTTGTTGTTTATTTGACGTTGTTGTTGTTGACGTTGTTGTTGTTGTTGTTTATTTGACGTTGTTGTTGTTGTTGACATAGTTGTTGTTGCTGTTGTTTATTTGACGTTTTTGTTGTTGTTGATGTTGTTGTTGTTTTCGTTGTTATTTATTTGACGTTGTTGTAGTTGTTTAATTGACGTTGTTGTTGTTGTTGTTGTTGTTGTTGTTTATTTGACGTTGTTGTTGTTGTTGTTGTTGTTGTTTATTTGACGTTGTTGTTGTTGTTCTTTATTTGACGTTGTTGTCGTTGTTGTTGTTTATTTGACCTTGTTGTTGTTGTTGACGTTGTTGTTGTTGTTGTTTATTTGACATTGTTGTTGTTGTTATTGTTTATTTGACGTTGTTGTTGTTGTTGTTTGGCATTGTTGTTGTTGTATTTGACGTTGTTGTTGTTGTTTAATTGACGTTGTTGTTGTTGTTGACGTTGTTTTTGTTGTTGTTTATTTGACGTTGTTGTTGTTGTTGTTGTTTATTTGACGTTGTTGTTGTTGACGTTGTTGTTGTTGTTGTTTATTTGACGTTGTTGTTGTTGTTGACATAGTTGTTGTTGTTTATTTGACGTTGTTGTTGTTGTTGACGTTGTTGTTGTTGTTGTTGTTTATTTGACGTTGTTGTTGTTGTTGAAATAGTTGTTGTTGTTGTTGTTGTTTATTTAACGTTGTTGTTGTTGACGTTGTTGTTGTTATTGTTTATTTGACGTTGTTGTTGTTGTTGTTTATTTAACGTAGTTGTTGTTGTTGACGTTGTTGTTGTTGTTGTTGTTTATTTGACGTTTTTGTTGTTGTTGATGATGTTGTTGTTGTTGTTGTTTATTTGACGTTGTTGTTGTTGTTGACGTTGTTGTTTTTGTTGTTGTTGACGTTGTTGTTGTTGTTGTTGTTTATTTGACGTTGTTTTAATATTGTTGTTTATTTGACATTGTTGTTGTTATTTATTTGACGTTATTGTGGGTGACATTGTTGTTGTTGTTTATTTGACGTTGTTGTTGTTGTTTATTTGACGTAGTTGTTGTTGTTGACGTTGTTGTTGTTGTTGTTTATTTGACGTTTTTGTTGTTGTTGATGTTGTTGTAGTTGTTGTTTATTTGACGTTGTTGTTGTTGTTGTTGTTGTTTATTTGACGTTGTTGTTGTTGACGGTGTTGTTGTTGTTATTTATTCGACGTTGTTGTTGTTGTTGTTTATTTGACGTTGTTGTTGTTGACGTTGCTGTTGTTGTTGTTTATTTGACGTTATTGTTGTTGTTGACATAGTTGTTGTTGTTGTTGTTTATTTGATGTTTTTGTTGTTGTTGATGTTGTTGTTGTTTTCGTTGTTGTTTATTTGACGTTGTTGTAGTTGTTTAATTGACGTTGTTGTTGTTGTTGTTGTTTATTTGACGTTGTTGTTGTTGTTTATTTGACGTTGTTGTTGTTGTTCTTAATTATTTGACATTGTTGTTGTTATTTATTTGACGTTGTTGTGGGTGACATTGTTGTTGTTTTTGTTATTTGACATCGTTGTTGTTGTTTATTTGACGTAGTTGTTGTTGTTGACGTTGTTGTTGTTGTTATTTATTTGACGTTTTTGTTGATGTTGATGTTGTTGTTGTTGTTGTATATTTGACGTTGTTGTAGTTGTTATTGTTGTTGTTGTTTATTTGACATTGTTGTTGTTGTTGTTTATTTGACGTTGTTGTTGTTGTTGTTGTTTATTTGACGTTGTTGTTGTTGTTTATTTGACGTTGTTGTTGTTGACGGTGTTGTTGTTGTTGTTTATTTGACATTGTTGTTGTTGTTGTTGACGTTGTTGTTGTTGTTTATTTGACGTTGTTTTAGTATTATTGTTTATTTGACATTGTTGTTGTTATTTATTTGACGTTGTTGTGGGTGACATTGTTGTTGTTGTTTATTTGACGTTGTTGTTGTTGTTTAGATGACGTAGTTGTTGTTGTTGACGTTGTTGTAGTTGTTGTTGTTTATTTGACGTTTTTGTTGTTGTTGATGTTGTTGTTGTTGTTGTTGTATATTTGACGTTGTTGTAGTTGTTATTGTTGTTGTTGTTGTATATTTGACGTTGTTGTAGTTGTTATTGTTGTTGTTGTTTATTTGACATTGTTGTTGTTGTTGTTGTTTATTTGACGTTGTTGTTGTTGTTGTTTATTTGACGTTGTTGTTGTTGTTTATTTGACATTATTGTTGTTGACGGTGTTGTTGTTGTTGTTTATTTGACATTGTTGTTGTTGTTGACGTTGTTGTTTATTTGACGTTGTTGTTGTTGTTGTTCTTTATTTAACGTTGTTATTATTTATTTGATGTTGTTGTTATTGTTTATTTAACGTTGTTGTTGTTGACGTTGTTGTTGTTGTTATTGTTTATTTGACGTTGTTGTTGTTGTTTATTTAACGTAGTTGTTGTTGTCGACGTTGTTGTTGTTGTTGTTGTTTATTTGACGTTTTTGTTGTTGTTGATGTTGTTGTTGTTGACGTTGTTGTTGTTGTTGTTTTTTATTCGACGTTGTTTTAATATTGTTGTTTATTTGACATTGTTGTTGTTATTTATTTGACGTTATTGTAGGTGACATTGTTGTTGTTGTTTATTTGACGTTGTTGTTGTTGTTTATTTGACGTAGTTGTTGTTGTTGACGTTGTTGTTGTTGTTGTTTATTTGACGTTTTTGTTGTTGTTGATGTTGTTGGAGTTGTTGTTTATTTGACGTTGTTGTTGTTGTTGTTGTTTATTTGACGTTGTTGTTGTTGACGGTGTTGTTGTTGTTATTTATTCGACGTTGTTGTTGTTGTTGTTTATTTGACGTTGTTGTTGTTGACGTTGTTGTTGTTGTTGTTGTTTATTTGACGTTATTGTTGTTGTTGACATAGTTGTTGTTGTTGTTGTTTATTTGATGTTTTTGTTGTTGTTGATGTTGTTGTTTTCGTTGTTGTTTATTTGACGTTGTTGTAGTTGTTTAATTGACGTTGTTGTTGTTGTTGTTGTTGTTTATTTGACGTTTTTGTTGTTGTTTATTTGACGTTGTTGTTGTTGTTTATTTGACGTTGTTGTTGTTGTTCTTGTTTATTTGACGTTGTTGTTGTTATTTATTTGACGTTGTTGTGGGTGACATTGTTGTTGTTTTTGTTATTTGACATCGTTGTTGTTGTTTATTTGACGTAGTTGTTGTTGTTGACGTTGTTGTTGTTGTTTATTTGACGTTTTTGTTGATGTTGATGTTGTTGTTGTTGTTGTATATTTGACGTTGTTGTAGTTGTTATTGTTGTTGTTGTTTATTTGACATTGTTGTTGTTGTTGTTTATTTGACGTTGTTGTTGTTGTTTATTTGACGTTGTTGTTGTTGTTTATTTGACGTTGTTGTTGTTGACGGTGTTGTTGTTGTTGTTGTTGTTTATTTGACATTGTTGTTGTTGTTGACGTTGTTGTTGTTGTTTATTTGACGTTGTTTTAGTATTGTTGTTTATTTGACATTGTTGTTGTTATTTATTTGACGTTGTTGTGGGTGACATTGTTGTTGTTGTTGTTTATTTGACGTTGTTGTTGTTGTTTAGATGACGTAGTTGTTGTTGTTGACGTTGTTGTAGTTGTTGTTGTTTATTTGACGTTTTTGTTGTTGTTGATGTTGTTGTTGTTGTTGTTGTATATTTGACGTTGTTGTAGTTGTTATTGTTGTTGTTGTTTATTTGACATTGTTGTTGTTGTTGTTGTTTATTTGACGTTGTTGTTGTTGTTTATTTGACGTTGTTGTTGTTGTTTATTTGACATTATTGTTGTTGACGGTGTTGTTGTTGTTGTTTATTTGACATTGTTGTTGTTGTTGACGTTGTTGTTTATTTGACGTTGTTGTTGTTGTTGTTCTTTATTTAACGTTGTTATTATTTATTTGACGTTGTTGTTGTTGTTTATTTAACGTTGTTGTTGTTGACGTTGTTGTTGTTGTTATTGTTTATTTGACGTTGTTGTTGTTGTTTATTTGACGTAGTTGTTGTTGTTGACGTTGTTGTTGTTGTTGTTTATTTGACGTTTTTGTTGTTGTTGATGTTGTTGTTGTTGTTGTTGTTGTCTATTTGACGTTGTTGTTGTTGTTGTTTATTTGACGTTGTTGTTGTTGACGGTGTTGTTGTTATTTATTTGACGTTGTTGTTGTTGTTTATTTGACGTTGTTGTTGTTGACGTTGTTGTTGTTGTTTATTTGACGTTGTTGTTGTTGTTGACATAGTTGTTGTTGCTGTTGTTTATTTGACGTTTTTGTTGTTCTTGATGTTGTTGTTGTTTTCCTTGTTATTTATTTGACGTTGTTGTAGTTGTTTAATTGACGTTGTTGTTGTTGTTGTTGTTTATTTGACGTTGTTGTTGTTGTTGTTGTTGTTGTTTATTTGACGTTGTTGTTGTTGTTCTTTATTTGACGTTGTTGTCGTTGTTGTTGTTTATTTGACCTTGTTGTTGTTGTTGACGTTGTTGTTGTTGTTGTTTATTTGACATTGTTGTTGTTGTTGTTGTTTATTTGACGTTGTTGTTGTTGACGTTGTTGTTGTTGTTTATTTGACGTTGTTGTTGTTGTTGACATAGTTGTTGTTGTTTATTTGACGTTGTTGTTGTTGTTGACGTTGTTGTTGTTGTTGTTGTTTATTTGACGTTGTTGTTGTTGTTGAAATAGTTGTTGTTGTTGTTGTTTATTTAACGTTGTTGTTGTTGACGTTGTTGTTGTTGTTATTGTTTATTTGACGTTGTTGTTGTTGTTTATTTAACGTAGTTGTTGTTGTTGACGTTGTTGTTGTTGTTGTTGTTTATTTGACGTTTTTGTTATTGTTGATGTTGTTGTTGTTGTTGTTTATTTGACGTTGTTGTTGTTGTTGACGTTGTTGTTTTTGTTGTTGTTGACGTTGTTGTTGTTGTTGTTGTTTATTTGACGTTGTTTTAATATTGTTGTTTATTTGACATTGTTGTTGTTATTTATTTGACGTTATTGTGGGTGACATTGTTGTTGTTGTTTATTTGACGTTGTTGTTGTTGTTTATTTGACGTAGTTGTTGTTGTTGACGTTGTTGTTGTTGTTGTTTATTTGACGTTGTTGTTGTTGTTGATGTTGTTGTAGTTGTTGTTTATTTGACGTTGTTGTTGTTGTTGTTGTTTATTTGACGTTGTTGTTGTTGACGGTGTTGTTGTTGTTATTTATTCGACGTTGTTGTTGTTGTTGTTTATTTGACGTTGTTGTTGTTGACGTTGTTGTTGTTGTTGTTTATTTGACGTTATTGTTGTTGTTGACATAGTTGTTGTTGTTGTTGTTTATTTGATGTTTTTTTTGTTGTTGATGTTGTTGTTGTTTTCGTTGTTGTTTATTTGACGTTGTTGTAGTTGTTTAATTGACGTTGTTGTTGTTGTTGTTGTTGTTTATTTGACGTTGTTGTTGTTGTTTATTTGACGTTGTTGTTGTTGTTTATTTGACGTTGTTGTTGTTGTTTATTTGACGTTGTTGTTGTTGTTCTTGTTTATTTGACGTTGTTGTTGTTATTTATTTGACGTTGTTGTGGGTGACATTGTTGTTGTTTTTGTTATTTGACATCGTTGTTGTTGTTTATTTGACGTAGTTGTTGTTGTTGACGTTGTTGTTGTTGTTGTTTATTTGACGTTTTTGTTGATGTTGATGTTGTTGTTGTTGTTGTATATTTGACGTTGTTGTAGTTGTTATTGTTGTTGTTGTTTATTTGACATTGTTGTTGTTGTTGTTTATTTGACGTTGTTGTTGTTGTTGTTTATTTGACGTTGTTGTTGTTGTTTATTTGACGTTGTTGTTGTTGACGGTGTTGTTGTTGTTTATTTGACATTGTTGTTGTTGTTGTTGACGTTGTTGTTGTTGTTTATTTGACGTTGTTTTAGTATTGTTGTTTATTTGACATTGTTGCTGTTATTTATTTGACGTTGTTGTGGGTGACATTGTTGTTGTTGTTGTTTATTTGACGTTGTTGTTGTTGTTTAGATGACGTAGTTGTTGTTGTTGACGTTGTTGTAGTTGTTGTTGTTTATTTGACGTTTTTGTTGTTGTTGATGTTGTTGTTGTTGTTGTTGTATATTTGACGTTGTTGTAGTTGTTATTGTTGTTGTTGTTTATTTGACATTGTTGTTGTTGTTGTTTTTTTGACGTTGTTGTTGTTGTTTATTTGACGTTGTTGTTGTTGTTTATTTGACATTATTGTTGTTGACGGTGTTGTTGTTGTTGTTTATTTGACATTGTTGTTGTTGTTGACATTGTTGTTTATTTGACGTTGTTGTTGTTGTTGTTCTTTATTTAACGTTGTTATTATTTATTTGACGTTGTTGTTGTTGTTTATTTAACGCTGTTGTTGTTGACTTTGTTGTTGTTGTTATTGTTTATTTGACGTTGTTGTTGTTGTTTATTTGACGTAGTTGTTGTTGTTGACGTTGTTGTTGTTGTTGTTTATTTGACGTTTTTGTTGTTGTTGATGTTGTTGTTGTTGTTGTTTATTTGACATTGTTGTTGTTGTTGTTTATTTGACGTTGTTGTTGTTGACGGTGTTGTTGTTATTTATTTGACGTTGTTGTTGTTGTTTATTTGACGTTGTTGTTGTTGACGTTGTTGTTGTTGTTGTTTATTTGACGTTGTTGTTGTTGTTGACATAGTTGTTGTTGTTGTTGTTTATTTGACGTTTTTGTTGTTGTTGATGTTGTTGTTGTTTTCGTTGTTATTTATTTGACGTTGTTGTATTTGTTTAATTGACGTTGTTGTTGTTGTTGTTGTTGTTGTTTATTTGACGTTGTTGTTGTTGTTGTTGTTGTTGTTGTTTATTTGACGTTGTTGTTGTTGTTCTTTATTTGACGTTGTTGTCGTTGTTGTTGTTTATTTGACCTTGTTGTTGTTGTTGACGTTGTTGTTGTTGTTGTTTATTTGACATTGTTGTTGTTGTTATTGTTTATTTGACGTTGTTGTTGTTGTTGTTTGGCGTTGTTGTTGTTGTATTTGACGTTGTTGTTGTTGTTTATTTGACGTTGTTGTTGTTGTTGACGTTGTTTTTGTTGTTGTTTATTTGACGTTATTGTTGTTGACGTTGTTGTTGTTGTTGTTTATTTGACGTTGTTGTTGTTGTTGACATAGTTGTTGTTGTTTATTTGACGTTGTTGTTGTTGTTGATGTTGTTGTTGTTGTTGTTTATTTGACGTTGTTGTTGTTGTTGAAATAGTTGTTGTTGTTGTTGTTTATTTGACGTTGTTGTTGTTGTTGTTTATTTGACGTTGTTGGTGTTGTTGTTTATTTGACATTGTTGTTGTTGTTGACGTTGTTGTTGTTGTTTATTTGACATTGTTGTTGTTGTTGTTAACGTTGTTGTTGTTGTTTATTTGACTTTGTTCTTGTTGTTGTTGTTTATTTGAAGTTGTTGTTGTTGACTTAGTTGTTGTTGTTGTTTATTTGACGTTGTTGTTGTTGTTGACATTGTTGTTGTTGTTGTTGTTGACGTTGTTGTTGTTGTTTATTTGACGTTGTTGTTGTTGTTATTATTGTTTATTTGACGTTGTTGTTGTTTATTTGACGTAGTTGTTGTTGTTAATGTTGTTGTTGTTGTTGTTGTTTATTTGACGTTTTTGTTGTTGTTGATGTTGTTGTTGTTGTTGTTGTATATTTGACGTTGTTGTTGTTTATTTGACATTGTTGTTGTTGTTGTTGTTTATTTGACATTGTTGTTGTTGTTTATTTGACGTTGTTGTTTATTTGACGTTGTTGTTGACGGTGTTGTTGTTGTTGTTGTTTGTTTGACATTGTTGTCGTTGTTGTTGTTGTTGACGTTGTTGTTGTTTATTTGACGTTGTTGTTGTTGTTGTTCTTTATTTGACGTTGTTATTGTTTATTTGACGTTGTTGTTATTTATTTAACGTTGTTGTTGTTGTTGTTATTGTTTTATTGACGTTGTTGTTTATTTGACGTTGTTGTTGTTGACGTTGTTGTTGTTGTTTATTTGACGTTTTTGTTGTTGTTGATGTTGTTGTTTATTTGACGTTGTTGTTGTTGTTGTTGTTTATTTGGCGTAGTTGTAGTTGACAGTGTTGTTGTTGTTGTTGTTTATTTGACGTTTTTGTTGTTGACGTTGTTGTTGTTGTTGTTGTTTATTTGACGTTGTTGTTGTTGTTGACATAGTTGTTGTTGTTGTTGTTGTTGTTTATTTGACGTTGTTGTGGTTGTGGACGTTGTTGTTGTTGTTGTTTATTTGACGTTGTTGTTATTGTTGTTTATTTGACATTGTTGTTGTTGTTGACGTTGTTGTTGTTGTTGTTTATTTGACATTGTTGTTGTTGTTGTTGACGTTGTTGTTGTTGTTGTTTATTTGACTTTGTTGTAATTGTTGTTGTTTATTTGACGTTGTTGTTGTTGTTGACTTAATTGTTGTTGTTTTTTATTTGACATTGTTGTTGTTGTTGACGTTGTTGTTTATTTGACATTGTTGTTGTTGTTTATTTGACGTTGTTGTTGTTGACGTTGTTGTTGTTGTTTATTTGACGTTGTTGTTGTTATGTATTTGACATTGTTGTTGTTGTTGACGTTGTTGTTGTTGTTGTTTATTTGACATTGTTGTTGTTGTTGTTGTTGTTGTTGACGTTGTTGTTGTTGTTTATTTGACGTTGTTTTAGTATTGTTGTTTATTTGACATTGTTGTTGTTGTTGTTGTTGATGATGTTGTTGTTGTTTTTTATTTGACATTGTTGTTGTTGTTGTTGTTGTTTATTTAACGTTGTTGTTGTTGTTTATTTGACGTTGTTGTTGTTGTTGTTTATTTGACATAGTTGTTGTTATTTATTTGACGTTGTTGTGGGTGACATTGTTGTTGTTGTTTATTTGACGTCGTTGTTGTTGTTTATTTGACGTAGTTGTTGTTGTTGACGTTGTTGTTGTTGTTGTTGTTTATTTGACGTTTTTGTTGATGTTGATGTTGTTGTTGTTGTATATTTGACGTTGTTGTAGTTGTTATTGTTGTTGTTGTTTATTTGACATTGTTGTTGTTGTTGTTTATTTGACGTTGTTGTTGTTGTTTATTTGACGTTGTTGTTGTTGTTTATTTGACGTTGTTGTTGTTGTTTATTTGACGTTGTTGTTGTTGACGGTGTTGTTGTTGTTGTTGTTTATTTGACATTGTTGTTGTTGTTGTTGACGTTGTTGTTGTTTATTTGACATTGTTGTTGTTGTTGTTGACGTTGTTGTTGTTGTTGTTTATTTGACTTTGTTGTTGTTGTTGTTTATTTGACGTTGTTGTTGTTGTTGTTGTTGACTTAGTTGTTGTTGGTGTTGAATTTGTTGTTGTTGTTGTTGTTTATTTGACGTTGTTGTTTATTTGACGTTGTTGTTGTTGACGTTGTTGTTGTTGTTGTTTATTTGACGTTGACGTTGTTGTTGTTGTTGACGTTGTTGTTTATTTGACGTTGTTGTTGTTGTTTATTTGACATTGTTGTTGTTGTTGTTGACGTTGTTGTTGTTGTTTATTTGACGTTGTTGTTGTTATTTATTTGACATTGTTGTTGTTGTTGACGTTGTTGTTGTTGTTGTTTATTTGACATTGTTGTTATTGTTGACGTTGTTGTTGTTGTTGTTTATTTGACGTTGTTTTAGTATTGTTGTTTATTTGACATTGTTGTTGTTATTTATTTGACGTTGTTGTGGGTGACATTGTTGTTGTTGTTTATTTGACGTTGTTGTTGTTGTTTATTTGACGTAGTTGTTGTTGTTGACGTTGTTGTAGTTGTTGTTGTTTATTTGACGTTTTTGTTGTTGTTGATGTTGTTGTTGTTGTATATTTGACGTTGTTGTAGTTGTTATTGTTGTTGTTGTTTATTTGACATTGTTGTTGTTGTTGTTTATTTGACGTTGTTGTTGTTGTTTATTTGACGTTGTTGTTGTTTATTTGACGTTGTTGTTGTTGACGGTGTTGTTGTTGTTGTTTATTTGACATTGTTGTTGTTGTTGACGTTGTTGTTTATTTGACGTTGTTGTTGTTGTTGTTCTTTATTTGACGTTGTTATTGTTTATTTGACGTTGTTGTTGTTGTTTATTTAACGTTGTTGTTGTTGACGTTGTTGTTGTTGTTATTGTTTATTTGACGTTGTTGTTGTTGTTGTTGTTGTTTATTTGACGTAGTTGTTGTTGTTGACGTTGTTGTTGTTGTTGTTGTTGTTGTTTATTTGACGTTTTTGTTGTTGTTGATGTTGTTGTTGTTGTTGTTTATTTGACGTTGTTGTTGTTGTTGTTTATTTGACGTTGTTGTTGTTGACGGTGTTGTTGTTGTTATTTATTTGACGTTGTTGTTGTTGTTTATTTGACGTTGTTGTTGTTGACGTTGCTGTTGTTGTTGTTTATTTGACGTTATTGTTGTTGTTGACATAGTTGTTGTTGTTGTTGTTTATTTGATGTTTTTGTTGTTGTTGATGTTGTTGTTGTTTTCGTTGTTGTTTATTTGACGTTGTTGTAGTTGTTTAATTGACGTTGTTGTTGTTGTTGTTGTTGTTGTTTATTTGACGTTGTTGTTGTTGTTTATTTGACGTTGTTGTTGTTGTTCTTAATTATTTGACGTTGTTGTTGTTATTTATTTGACGTTGTTGTGGGTGACATTGTTGTTGTTTTTGTTATTTGACATCGTTGTTGTTGTTTATTTGACGTAGTTGTTGTTGTTGACGTTGTTGTTGTTGTTATTTATTTGACGTTTTTGTTGATGTTGATGTTGTTGTTGTTGTTGTATATTTGACGTTGTTGTAGTTGTTATTGTTGTTGTTGTTTATTTGACATTGTTGTTGTTGTTGTTTATTTGACGTTGTTGTTGTTGTTGTTGTTTATTTGACGTTGTTGTTGTTGTTTATTTGACGTTGTTGTTGTTGACGGTGTTGTTGTTGTTGTTTATTTGACATTGTTGTTGTTGTTGTTGACGTTGTTGTTGTTGTTTATTTGACGTTGTTTTAGTATTATTGTTTATTTGACATTGTTGTTGTTATTTATTTGACGTTGTTGTGGGTGACATTGTTGTTGTTGTTTATTTGACGTTGTTGTTGTTGTTTAGATGACGTAGTTGTTGTTGTTGACGTTGTTGTAGTTGTTGTTGTTTATTTGACGTTTTTGTTGTTGTTGATGTTGTTGTTGTTGTTGTTGTATATTTGACGTTGTTGTAGTTGTTATTGTTGTTGTTGTTGTATATTTGACGTTGTTGTAGTTGTTATTGTTGTTGTTGTTTATTTGACATTGTTGTTGTTGTTGTTGTTTATTTGACGTTGTTGTTGTTGTTGTTGTTTATTTGACGTTGTTGTTGTTGTTTATTTGACATTATTGTTGTTGACGGTGTTGTTGTTGTTGTTTATTTGACATTGTTGTTGTTGTTGACGTTGTTGTTTATTTGACGTTGTTGTTGTTGTTGTTCTTTATTTAACGTTGTTATTATTTATTTGATGTTGTTGTTATTGTTTATTTAACGTTGTTGTTGTTGACGTTGTTGTTGTTGTTATTGTTTATTTGACGTTGTTGTTGTTGTTTATTTAACGTAGTTGTTGTTGTCGACGTTGTTGTTGTTGTTGTTGTTTATTTGACGTTTTTGTTGTTGTTGATGTTGTTGTTGTTGACGTTGTTGTTGTTGTTGTTTTTTATTCGACGTTGTTTTAATATTGTTGTTTATTTGACATTGTTGTTGTTATTTATTTGACGTTATTGTAGGTGACATTGTTGTTGTTGTTTATTTGACGTTGTTGTTGTTGTTTATTTGACGTAGTTGTTGTTGTTGACGTTGTTGTTGTTATTGTTTATTTGACGTTTTTGTTGTTGTTGATGTTGTTGTAGTTGTTGTTTATTTGACGTTGTTGTTGTTGTTGTTGTTTATTTGACGTTGTTGTTGTTGACGGTGTTGTTGTTGTTATTTATTCGACGTTGTTGTTGTTGTTGTTTATTTGACGTTGTTGTTGTTGACGTTGTTGTTGTTGTTGTTTATTTGACGTTATTGTTGTTGTTGACATAGTTGTTGTTGTTGTTGTTTATTTGATGTTTTTGTTGTTGTTGATGTTGTTGTTTTCGTTGTTGTTTATTTGACGTTGTTGTAGTTGTTTAATTGACGTTGTTGTTGTTGTTGTTGTTGTTTATTTGACGTTGTTGTTGTTGTTTATTTGACGTTGTTGTTGTTGTTTATTTGACGTTGTTGTTGTTGTTCTTGTTTATTTGACGTTGTTGTTGTTATTTATTTGACGTTGTTGTGGGTGACATTGTTGTTGTTTTTGTTATTTGACATCGTTGTTGTTGTTTATTTGACGTAGTTGTTGTTGTTGACGTTGTTGTTGTTGTTGTTTATTTGACGTTTTTGTTGATGTTGATGTTGTTGTTGTTGTTGTATATTTGACGTTGTTGTAGTTGTTATTGTTGTTGTTGTTTATTTGACATTGTTGTTGTTGTTGTTTATTTGACGTTGTTGTTGTTGTTTATTTGACGTTGTTGTTGTTGTTTATTTGACGTTGTTGTTGTTGACGGTGTTGTTGTTGTTGTTGTTGTTTATTTGACATTGTTGTTGTTGTTGACGTTGTTGTTGTTGTTTATTTGACGTTGTTTTAGTATTGTTGTTTATTTGACATTGTTGTTGTTATTTATTTGACGTTGTTGTGGGTGACATTGTTGTTGTTGTTGTTTATTTGACGTTGTTGTTGTTGTTTAGATGACGTAGTTGTTGTTGTTGACGTTGTTGTAGTTGTTGTTGTTTATTTGACGTTTTTGTTGTTGTTGATGTTGTTGTTGTTGTTGTTGTATATTTGACGTTGTTGTAGTTGTTATTGTTGTTGTTGTTTATTTGACATTGTTGTTGTTGTTGTTGTTTATTTGACGTTGTTGTTGTTGTTTATTTGACGTTGTTGTTGTTGTTTATTTGACATTATTGTTGTTGACGGTGTTGTTGTTGTTGTTTATTTGACATTGTTGTTGTTGTTGACGTTGTTGTTTATTTGACGTTGTTGTTGTTGTTGTTCTTTATTTAACGTTGTTATTATTTATTTGACGTTGTTGTTGTTGTTTATTTAACGTTGTTGTTGTTGACGTTGTTGTTGTTGTTATTGTTTATTTGACGTTGTTGTTGTTGTTTATTTGACGTAGTTGTTGTTGTTGACGTTGTTGTTGTTGTTGTTTATTTGACGTTTTTGTTGTTGTTGATGTTGTTGTTGTTGTTGTTGTCTATTTGACGTTGTTGTTGTTGTTGTTTATTTGACGTTGTTGTTGTTGACGGTGTTGTTGTTATTTATTTGACGTTGTTGTTGTTGTTTATTTGACGTTGTTGTTGTTGACGTTGTTGTTGTTGTTTATTTGACGTTGTTGTTGTTGTTGACATAGTTGTTGTTGCTGTTGTTTATTTGACGTTTTTGTTGTTCTTGATGTTGTTGTTGTTTTCGTTGTTATTTATTTGACGTTGTTGTAGTTGTTTAATTGACGTTGTTGTTGTTGTTGTTGTTTATTTGACGTTGTTGTTGTTGTTGTTGTTGTTGTTGTTTATTTGACGTTGTTGTTGTTGTTCTTTATTTGACGTTGTTGTCGTTGTTGTTGTTTATTTGACCTTGTTGTTGTTGTTGACGTTGTTGTTGTTGTTGTTTATTTGACATTGTTGTTGTTGTTGTTGTTTATTTGACGTTGTTGTTGTTGACGTTGTTGTTGTTGTTTATTTGACGTTGTTGTTGTTGTTGACATAGTTGTTGTTGTTTATTTGACGTTGTTGTTGTTGTTGACGTTGTTGTTGTTGTTGTTGTTTATTTGACGTTGTTGTTGTTGTTGAAATAGTTGTTGTTGTTGTTGTTTATTTAACGTTGTTGTTGTTGACGTTGTTGTTGTTGTTATTGTTTATTTGACGTTGTTGTTGTTGTTTATTTAACGTAGTTGTTGTTGTTGACGTTGTTGTTGTTGTTGTTGTTTATTTGACGTTTTTGTTATTGTTGATGTTGTTGTTGTTGTTGTTTATTTGACGTTGTTGTTGTTGTTGACGTTGTTGTTTTTGTTGTTGTTGACGTTGTTGTTGTTGTTGTTGTTTATTTGACGTTGTTTTAATATTGTTGTTTATTTGACATTGTTGTTGTTATTTATTTGACGTTATTGTGGGTGACATTGTTGTTGTTTATTTGACGTTGTTGTTGTTGTTTATTTGACGTAGTTGTTGTTGTTGACGTTGTTGTTGTTGTTGTTTATTTGACGTTGTTGTTGTTGTTGATGTTGTTGTAGTTGTTGTTTATTTGACGTTGTTGTTGTTGTTGTTGTTTATTTGACGTTGTTGTTGTTGACGGTGTTGTTGTTGTTATTTATTCGACGTTGTTGTTGTTGTTGTTTATTTGACGTTGTTGTTGTTGACGTTGTTGTTGTTGTTGTTTATTTGACGTTATTGTTGTTGTTGACATAGTTGTTGTTGTTGTTGTTTATTTGATGTTTTTTTTGTTGTTGATGTTGTTGTTGTTTTCGTTGTTGTTTATTTGACGTTGTTGTAGTTGTTTAATTGACGTTGTTGTTGTTGTTGTTGTTGTTTATTTGACGTTGTTGTTGTTGTTTATTTGACGTTGTTGTTGTTGTTTATTTGACGTTGTTGTTGTTGTTCTTGTTTATTTGACGTTGTTGTTGTTATTTATTTGACGTTGTTGTGGGTGACATTGTTGTTGTTTTTGTTATTTGACATCGTTGTTGTTGTTTATTTGACGTAGTTGTTGTTGTTGACGTTGTTGTTGTTGTTGTTTATTTGACGTTTTTGTTGATGTTGATGTTGTTGTTGTTGTTGTATATTTGACGTTGTTGTAGTTGTTATTGTTGTTGTTGTTTATTTGACATTGTTGTTGTTGTTGTTTATTTGACGTTGTTGTTGTTGTTGTTTATTTGACGTTGTTGTTGTTGTTTATTTGACGTTGTTGTTGTTGACGGTGTTGTTGTTGTTTATTTGACATTGTTGTTGTTGTTGTTGACGTTGTTGTTGTTGTTTATTTGACGTTGTTTTAGTATTGTTGTTTATTTGACATTGTTGCTGTTATTTATTTGACGTTGTTGTGGGTGACATTGTTGTTGTTGTTGTTTATTTGACGTTGTTGTTGTTGTTTAGATGACGTAGTTGTTGTTGTTGACGTTGTTGTAGTTGTTGTTGTTTATTTGACGTTTTTGTTGTTGTTGATGTTGTTGTTGTTGTTGTTGTATATTTGACGTTGTTGTAGTTGTTATTGTTGTTGTTGTTTATTTGACATTGTTGTTGTTGTTGTTTTTTTGACGTTGTTGTTGTTGTTTATTTGACGTTGTTGTTGTTGTTTATTTGACATTATTGTTGTTGACGGTGTTGTTGTTGTTGTTTATTTGACATTGTTGTTGTTGTTGACATTGTTGTTTATTTGACGTTGTTGTTGTTGTTGTTCTTTATTTAACGTTGTTATTATTTATTTGACGTTGTTGTTGTTGTTTATTTAACGTTGTTGTTGTTGACTTTGTTGTTGTTGTTATTGTTTATTTGACGTTGTTGTTGTTGTTTATTTGACGTAGTTGTTGTTGTTGACGTTGTTGTTGTTGTTGTTTATTTGACGTTTTTGTTGTTGTTGATGTTGTTGTTGTTGTTGTTTATTTGACATTGTTGTTGTTGTTGTTTATTTGACGTTGTTGTTGTTGACGGTGTTGTTGTTATTTATTTGACGTTGTTGTTGTTGTTTATTTGACGTTGTTGTTGTTGACGTTGTTGTTGTTGTTGTTTATTTGACGTTGTTGTTGTTGTTGACATAGTTGTTGTTGTTGTTGTTTATTTGACGTTTTTGTTGTTGTTGATGTTGTTGTTGTTTTCGTTGTTATTTATTTGACGTTGTTGTATTTGTTTAATTGACGTTGTTGTTGTTGTTGTTGTTGTTGTTTATTTGACGTTGTTGTTGTTGTTGTTGTTGTTGTTGTTGTTGTTTATTTGACGTTGTTGTTGTTGTTCTTTATTTGACGTTGTTGTCGTTGTTGTTGTTTATTTGACCTTGTTGTTGTTGTTGACGTTGTTGTTGTTGTTGTTTATTTGACATTGTTGTTGTTGTTATTGTTTATTTGACGTTGTTGTTGTTGTTGTTTGGCGTTGTTGTTGTTGTATTTGACGTTGTTGTTGTTGTTTATTTGACGTTGTTGTTGTTGTTGACGTTGTTTTTGTTGTTGTTTATTTGACGTTATTGTTGTTGACGTTGTTGTTGTTGTTGTTTATTTGACGTTGTTGTTGTTGTTGACATAGTTGTTGTTGTTTATTTGACGTTGTTGTTGTTGTTGATGTTGTTGTTGTTGTTGTTTATTTGACGTTGTTGTTGTTGTTGAAATAGTTGTTGTTGTTGTTGTTTATTTGACGTTGTTGTTGTTGTTGTTTATTTGACGTTGTTGTTGTTGTTGTTTATTTGACATTGTTGTTGTTGTTGACGTTGTTGTTGTTGTTTATTTGACATTGTTGTTGTTGTTGTTAACGTTGTTGTTGTTGTTTATTTGACTTTGTTGTTGTTGTTGTTGTTTATTTGAAGTTGTTGTTGTTGACTTAGTTGTTGTTGTTGTTTATTTGACGTTGTTGTTGTTGTTGACATTGTTGTTGTTGTTGTTGTTGACGTTGTTGTTGTTGTTTATTTGACGTTGTTGTTGTTGTTATTATTGTTTATTTGACGTTGTTGTTGTTTATTTGACGTAGTTGTTGTTGTTAATGTTGTTGTTGTTGTTGTTGTTTATTTGACGTTTTTGTTGTTGTTGATGTTGTTGTTGTTGTTGTTGTTGTATATTTGACGTTGTTGTTGTTTATTTGACATTGTTGTTGTTGTTGTTGTTTATTTGACATTGTTGTTGTTGTTTATTTGACGTTGTTGTTTATTTGACGTTGTTGTTGACGGTGTTGTTGTTGTTGTTGTTTGTTTGACATTGTTGTCGTTGTTGTTGTTGTTGACGTTGTTGTTGTTTATTTGACGTTGTTGTTGTTGTTGTTCTTTATTTGACGTTGTTATTGTTTATTTGACGTTGTTGTTATTTATTTAACGTTGTTGTTGTTGTTGTTATTGTTTTATTGACGTTGTTGTTTATTTGACGTTGTTGTTGTTGACGTTGTTGTTGTTGTTTATTTGACGTTTTTGTTGTTGTTGATGTTGTTGTTTATTTGACGTTGTTGTTGTTGTTGTTGTTTATTTGGCGTAGTTGTAGTTGACAGTGTTGTTGTTGTTGTTGTTTATTTGACGTTTTTGTTGTTGACGTTGTTGTTGTTGTTGTTGTTTATTTGACGTTGTTGTTGTTGTTGACATAGTTGTTGTTGTTGTTGTTGTTGTTTATTTGACGTTGTTGTGGTTGTGGACGTTGTTGTTGTTGTTGTTGTTTATTTGACGTTGTTGTTATTGTTGTTTATTTGACATTGTTGTTGTTGTTGACGTTGTTGTTGTTGTTGTTTATTTGACATTGTTGTTGTTGTTGTTGACGTTGTTGTTGTTGTTGTTTATTTGACTTTGTTGTAATTGTTGTTGTTTATTTGACGTTGTTGTTGTTGTTGACTTAATTGTTGTTGTTTTTTATTTGACATTGTTGTTGTTGTTGACGTTGTTGTTTATTTGACATTGTTGTTGTTGTTTATTTGACGTTGTTGTTGTTGACGTTGTTGTTGTTGTTTATTTGACGTTGTTGTTGTTATGTATTTGACATTGTTGTTGTTGTTGACGTTGTTGTTGTTGTTGTTTATTTGACATTGTTGTTGTTGTTGTTGTTGTTGTTGACGTTGTTGTTGTTGTTTATTTGACGTTGTTTTAGTATTGTTGTTTATTTGACATTGTTGTTGTTGTTGTTGTTGATGATGTTGTTGTTGTTTTTTATTTGACATTGTTGTTGTTGTTGTTGTTGTTTATTTAACGTTGTTGTTGTTGTTTATTTGACGTTGTTGTTGTTGTTGTTTATTTGACATAGTTGTTGTTATTTATTTGACGTTGTTGTGGGTGACATTGTTGTTGTTGTTTATTTGACGTCGTTGTTGTTGTTTATTTGACGTAGTTGTTGTTGTTGACGTTGTTGTTGTTGTTGTTGTTTATTTGACGTTTTTGTTGATGTTGATGTTGTTGTTGTTGTATATTTGACGTTGTTGTAGTTGTTATTGTTGTTGTTGTTTATTTGACATTGTTGTTGTTGTTGTTTATTTGACGTTGTTGTTGTTGTTTATTTGACGTTGTTGTTGTTGTTTATTTGACGTTGTTGTTGTTGTTTATTTGACGTTGTTGTTGTTGACGGTGTTGTTGTTTATTTGACATTGTTGTTGTTGTTGTTGACGTTGTTGTTGTTTATTTGACATTGTTGTTGTTGTTGTTGACGTTGTTGTTGTTGTTGTTTATTTGACTTTGTTGTTGTTGTTGTTTATTTGACGTTGTTGTTGTTGTTGTTGTTGACTTAGTTGTTGTTGGTGTTGAATTTGTTGTTGTTGTTGTTGTTTATTTGACGTTGTTGTTTATTTGACGTTGTTGTTGTTGACGTTGTTGTTGTTGTTGTTTATTTGACGTTGACGTTGTTGTTGTTGTTGACGTTGTTGTTTATTTGACGTTGTTGTTGTTGTTTATTTGACATTGTTGTTGTTGTTGTTGACGTTGTTGTTGTTGTTTATTTGACGTTGTTGTTGTTATTTATTTGACATTGTTGTTGTTGTTGACGTTGTTGTTGTTGTTGTTTATTTGACATTGTTGTTATTGTTGACGTTGTTGTTGTTGTTGTTTATTTGACGTTGTTTTAGTATTGTTGTTTATTTGACATTGTTGTTGTTATTTATTTGACGTTGTTGTGGGTGACATTGTTGTTGTTGTTTATTTGACGTTGTTGTTGTTGTTTATTTGACGTAGTTGTTGTTGTTGACGTTGTTGTAGTTGTTGTTGTTTATTTGACGTTTTTGTTGTTGTTGATGTTGTTGTTGTTGTATATTTGACGTTGTTGTAGTTGTTATTGTTGTTGTTGTTTATTTGACATTGTTGTTGTTGTTGTTTATTTGACGTTGTTGTTGTTGTTTATTTGACGTTGTTGTTGTTTATTTGACGTTGTTGTTGTTGACGGTGTTGTTGTTGTTGTTTATTTGACATTGTTGTTGTTGTTGACGTTGTTGTTTATTTGACGTTGTTGTTGTTGTTGTTCTTTATTTGACGTTGTTATTGTTTATTTGACGTTGTTGTTGTTGTTTATTTAACGTTGTTGTTGTTGACGTTGTTGTTGTTGTTATTGTTTATTTGACGTTGTTGTTGTTGTTGTTGTTTATTTGACGTAGTTGTTGTTGTTGACGTTGTTGTTGTTGTTGTTGTTGTTGTTTATTTGACGTTTTTGTTGTTGTTGATGTTGTTGTTGTTGTTGTTTATTTGACGTTGTTGTTGTTGTTGTTTATTTGACGTTGTTGTTGTTGACGGTGTTGTTGTTGTTATTTATTTGACGTTGTTGTTGTTGTTTATTTGACGTTGTTGTTGTTGACGTTGTTGTTGTTGTTGTTTATTTGACGTTGTTGTTGTTGTTGACATAGTTGTTGTTGTTGTTGTTTATTTGACGTTTTTGTTGTTGTTGATGTTGTTGTTGTTTTTGTTGTTATTTATTTGACGTTGTTGTAGTTGTTTAATTGACGTTGTTGTTGTTGTTGTTGTTGTTTATTTGACGTTGTTGTTGTTGTTGTTTATTTGACGTTGTTGTCGTTGTTGTTGTTTATTTGACGTTGTTGTTGTTGTTGACGTTGTTGTTGTTGTTGTTGTTTATTTGACATTGTTGTTGTTGTTATTGTTTATTTGACGTTGTTGTTGTTGTTGTTTGGCGTTGTTGTTGTTGTATTTGACGTTGTAGTTGTTGTTTATTTGACGTTGTTGTTGTCGTTGTTGACGTTGTTTTTGTTGTTGTTTATTTGACGTTGTTGTTATTGTTGTTTATTTGACGTTGTTGTTGTTGACATTGTTGTTGTTGTTGTTTATTTGACGTTGTTGTTGTTGTTGACATAGTTGTTGTTGTTTATTTGACGTTGTTGTTGTTGTTGACGTTGTTGTTGTTGTTGTTGTTTATTTGACGTTGTTGTTGTTGAAAGAGTTGTTGTTGTTGTTGTTTATTTGACGTTGTTGTTGTTGACGTTGTTGTTGTTGTTGTTTATTTGACGTTGTTGTTGTTGTTGTTGTTGTTTATTTGACATTGTTGTTGTTGTTGACGTTGTTGTTGTTGTTGTTGTTGTGGTTTATTTGACATTGTTGTTGTTGTTGACGTTGTTGTTGTTGTTGTTTATTTGACATTGTTGTTGTTGTTGTTGTTGACGTTGTTGTTGTTGTTGTTTATTTGACTTTGTTGTTGTTGTTTTGTTTATTTGACGTAGTTGTTGTTGTTGTTGTTGTTGTTGTTGTTGTTTATTTGACGTTGTTGTTGCTGTTCTTTATTTGACGTTGTTGTCGTTGTTGTTGTTTATTTGACGTTGTTGTTGTTGTTGACGTTGTTGTTGTTGTTGTTGTTGTTTATTTGACATTGTTGTTGTTGTTATTGTTTATTTGACGTTGTTGTTGTTGTTGTTTGGCGTTGTTGTTGTTGTATTTGACGTTGTTGTTGTTGTTTATTTGACGTTGTTGTTGTTGTTGACGTTGTTTTTGTTGTTGTTTATTTGACGTTGTTGTTGTTGTTGTTTATTTGACGTTGTTGTTGTTGACGTTGTTGTTGTTGTTGTTGTTTATTTGACGTTGTTGTTGTTGTTGACATAGTTGTTGTTTTTTATTTGACGTTGTTGTTGTTGTTGACGTTGTTGTTGTTGTTGTTGTTTATTTGACATTGTTGTTGTTGTTGAAATAGTTGTTGTTGTTGTTGATTTATTTGACGTTGTTGTTGTTGTTGTTTATTTGACGTTGTTGTTGTTGTTGTTTATTTGACATTGTTGTTGTTGTTGACATAGTTGTTGTTGTTTATTTGATGTTGTTGTTGTTGTTGACGTTGTTGTTGTTGTTTATTTGACGTTGTTGTTGTTGTTGAAAGAGTTGTTGTTGTTGTTGTTTATTTGACGTTGTTGTTGTTGACGTTGTTGTTGTTGTTGTTTATTTGACGTTGTTGTTGTTGTTGTTGTTGTTTATTTGACATTGTTGTTGTTGTTGACGTTGTTGTTGTTGTTGTTTATTTGACATTGTTGTTGTTGTTGACGTTGTTGTTGTTGTTTATTTGACTTTGTTGTTGTTGTTTTGTTTATTTGACGTTGTTGTTGTTGTTGTTGTTGACTTAGTTGTTGTTGTTGTTTATTTGACGTTGTTGTTGTTGTTGATGTTAATGTTGTTGTTGACGTTGTTGTTGTTGTTGTTTATTTGACGTTGTTGTTGTTGTTTATTTGACGTTGTTGTTGTTGTTGTTATTGTTTATTTGACGTAGTTGTTGTTGTTAATGTTGTTGTTGTTGTTGTTGTTGTTTATTTGACGTTTTTGTTGTTGTTGATGTTGTTGTTGTTGTTGTATATTTGACGTTGTTGTTGTTTATTTGACATTGTTGTTGTTGTTGTTGTTGTTTATTTGACATTGTTGTTGTTGTTGTTTATTTGACGTTGTTGTTGTTGTTTTTTTGACGTTGTTGTTTATTTGACGTTGTTGTTGACGGTGTTGTTGTTGTTGTTGTTGTTTGTTTGACATTGTTGTTGTTGTTATTGTTGTTGACGTTGTTGTTGTTTATTTGACGTTGTTGTTGTTGTTGTTCTTTATTTGACGTTGTTATTGTTTATTTGACGTTGTTGTTGTTTATTTGACGTTGTTTTGTAGTTGTTGTTTATTTGACGTTGTTGTTGTTGACGGTGTTGTTGTTGTTATTTATTTGACGTTGTTGATGTTGTTGTTGTTTATTTGACGTTGTTGTTGTTGACATTGTTGTTGTTGTTGTTGTTTATTTGACGTTGTTGTTGTTGACATAGTTGTTGTTGTTGTTTATTTGACGTTTTTGTTGTTGTTGATGTTGTTGTTGTTTTCGTTGTTGTTTTGTTGACGTTGTTGTAGTTGTTTAATTGACGTTGTTGTTGTTGTTGTTTATTTGACGTTGTTGTTGTTGTTATTGTTGTTGTTGTTGTTGTTTATTTGACGCTGTTGTTATTGTTGTTGTTTATTTGATGTTGTTGTTGTTATTTATTTGACGTTGTTGATGGTGACATTGTTGTTGTTGTTTATTTGACGTTGTTGTTGTTGTTTATTTAACGTAGTTGTTGTTCTTGACGTTGTTGTTGTTGTTGTTGTTGTTTATTTGACGTTTTTGTTGTTGTTGATGTTGTTGTTGTTGTTGTTGTTTATTTGACGTTGTTGTTGTTGTTGATGTTGTTGTTTTTGTTGTTGTTGACGTTGTTGTTGTTGTTGTTTATTTGACGTTGTTTTAATATTGTTGTTTATTTGACATTGTTGTTGTTATTTATTTGACGTTATTGTGGGTGACATTCTTGTTGTTGTTTATTTGACGTTGTTGTTGTTGTTTATTTGACGTAGTTGTTGTTGTTGACGTTGTTGTTGTTGTTTATTTGACGTTTTTGTTGTTGTTGATGTTGTTGTAGTTGTTGTTTATTTGACGTTGTTGTTGTTGTTGTTTATTTGACGTTGTTGTTGTTGACGGTGTTGTTGTTGTTATTTATTCGACGTTGTTGTTGTTGTTGTTTATTTGACGTTGTTGTTGTTGACGTTGTTGTTGTTGTTGTTGTTTATTTGACGTTATTGTTGTTGTTGACATAGTTGTTGTTGTTGTTGTTTATTTGATGTTGTTGTTGATGTTGTTGTTGTTTTCGTTGTTGTTTATTTGACGTTGTTGTAGTTGTTTAATTGACGTTGTTGTTGTTGTTGTTGTTTATTTGACGTTGTTGTTGTTGTTGTTATTGTTGTTGTTGTTGTTTATTTGACGTTGTTGTTGTTGTTTATTTGACGTTGTTGTTGTTGTTCTTGTTTATTTGACGTTGTTGTTGTTATTTATTTGACGTTGTTGTGGGTGACATTGTTGTTGTTTTTGTTATTTGACGTCGTTGTTGTTGTTTATTTGACGTAGTTGTTGTTGTTGTTTATTTGACGTTTTTGTTGATGTTGATGTTGTTGTTGTTGTTGTTGTATATTTGACGTTGTTGTAGTTGTTATTGTTGTTGTTGTTTATTTGACATTGTTGTTGTTGTTGTTTATTTGACGTTGTTGTTGTTGTTTATTTGACGTTGTTGTTGTTGTTGTTTATTTGACGTTGTTGTTGTTGACGGTGTTGTTGTTGTTGTTGTTTATTTGACATTGTTGTTGTTGTTGTTGACGTTGTTGTTGTTGTTGTTTATTTGACGTTGTTTTAGTATTGTTGTTTATTTGACATTGTTGTTGTTATTTATTTGACGTTGTTGTTGGTGACATTGTTGTTGTTGTTTATTTGACGTTGTTGTTGTTGTTTAGTTGACGTAGTTGTTGTTGTTGACGTTGTTGTAGTTGTTGTTGTTTATTTGACGTTTTTGTTGTTGTTGATGATGTTGTTGTTGTTGTATATTTGACGTTGTTGTAGTTGTTATTGTTGTTGTTGTTTATTTGACATTGTTGTTGTTGTTGTTGTTTATTTGACGTTGTTGTTGTTGTTTATTTGACGTCGTTGTTGTTGTTTATTTGACGTTATTGTTGTTGACGGTGTTGTTGTTGTTGTTTATTTGACATTGTTGTTGTTGTTGACGTTGTTGTTTATTTGACGTTGTTGTTGTTGTTGTTCTTTATTTGACGTTGTTATTGTTTATTTGACGTTGTTGTTGTTGTTGTTTATTTGACGTTGTTGTTGTTGTTTATTTGACTTTGTTGTTGTTGTTTTGTTTATTTGACGTTGTTGTTGTTGTTGTTGACTTAGTTGTTGTTGTTGTTTATTTGACGTTGTTGTTGTTGTTGATGTTAATGTTGTTGTTGACGTTGTTGTTGTTGTTTATTTGACGTTGTTGTTGTTGTTTATTTGACGTTGTTGTTGTTGTTATTGTTTATTTGACGTAGTTGTTGTTGTTAATGTTGTTGTTGTTGTTTATTTGACGTTTTTGTTGTTGTTGATGTTGTTGTTGTTGTATATTTGACGTTGTTGTTGTTTATTTGACATTGTTGTTGTTGTTGTTGTTGTTTATTTGACATTGTTGTTGTTGTTGTTTATTTGACGTTGTTGTTGTTGTTCTTTTGACGTTGTTGTTTATTTGACGTTGTTGTTGACGGTGTTGTTGTTGTTGTTGTTTGTTTGACATTGTTGTTGTTGTTGTTGTTGTTGACGTTGTTGTTGTTTATTTGACGTTGTTGTTGTTGTTGTTCTTTATTTGACGTTGTTATTATTTATTTGACGTTGTTGTTGTTTATTTGACGTTGTTGTTGTTGACGGTGTTGTTGTTGTTATTTATTTGACGTTGTTGATGTTGTTGTTGTTTATTTGATGTTGTTGTTGTTGACATTGTTGTTGTTGTTGTTGTTTATTTGACGTTGTTGTTGTTGTTGACATAGTTGTTGTTGTTGTTTATTTGACGTTTTTGTTGTTGTTGATGTTGTTGTTGTTTTCGTTGTTGTTTTGTTGACGTTGTTGTAGTTGTTTAATTGACGTTGTTGTTGTTGTTGTTTATTTGACGTTGTTGTTGTTGTTATTGTTGTTGTTGTTGTTGTTTATTTGACGCTGTTGTTATTGTTGTTGTTTATTTGATGTTGTTGTTGTTATTTATTTGACGTTGTTGATGGTGACATTGTTGTTGTTGTTTATTTGACGTTGTTGTTGTTGTTTATTTAACGTAGTTGTTGTTGTTGATGTTGTTGTTGTTGTTGTTGTTGTTGTTGTTTATTTGATGTTTTTGTTGTTGTTGATGTTGTTGTTGTTGTTGTTTATTTGACGTTGTTGTTGTTGTTGATGTTGTTGTTTTTGTTGTTGTTGACGTTGTTGTTGTTTATTTGACGTTGTTTTAATATTGTTGTTTATTTGACATTGTTGTTGTTATTTATTTGAAGTTATTGTGGGTGACATTCTTGTTGTTGTTTATTTGACGTTGTTGTTGTTGTTGTTTATTTGACGTAGTTGTTGTTGTTGACGTTGTTGTTGTTGTTTATTTGACGTTTTTGTTGTTGTTGATGTTGTTGTAGTTGTTGTTTATTTCACGTTGTTGTTGTTGTTGTTTATTTGACGTTGTTGTTGTTGACGGTGTTGTTGTTGTTGTTTATTTGACGTTGTTGTTGTTGTTGATGTTAATGTTGTTGTTGACGTTGTTGTTGTTGTTGTTTATTTGACGTTGTTGTTGTTGTTTATTTGACATTGTTGTTGTTTATTTGACGTTGTTGTTGTTGACGGTGTTGTTGTTGTTATTTATTTGACGTTGTTGATGTTGTTGTTGTTTATTTGACGTTGTTGTTGTTGACATTGTTGTTGTTGTTGTTTATTTGACGTTGTTGTTGTTGTTGACATAGTTGTTGTTGTTATTTATTTGACGTTTTTGTTGTTGTTGATGTTGTTATTGTTTTCGTTGTTGTTTTGTTGACGTTGTTGTAGTTGTTTAATTGACGTTGTTGTTGTTGTTGTTTATTTGACGTTGTTGTTGTTGTTATTGTTGTTGTTGTTGTTTATTTGACGCTGTTGTTATTGTTGTTGTTTATTTGATGTTGTTGTTGTTATTTATTTGACGTTGTTGATGGTGACATTGTTGTTGTTGTTTATTTGACGTTGTTGTTGTTGTTTATTTAACGTAGTTGTTGTTGTTGACGTTGTTGTTGTTGTTGTTGTTTATTTGACGTTTTTGTTGTTGTTGATGTTGTTGTTGTTGTTTATTTGACGTTGTTGTTGTTGTTGATGTTGTTGTTTTTGTTGTTGTTGACGTTGTTGTTGTTGTTGTTTATTTGACGTTGTTTTAATATTGTTGTTTATTTGACATTGTTGTTGTTATTTATTTGACGTTATTGTGGGTGACATTCTTGTTGTTGTTTATTTGACGTTGTTGTTGTTGTTTATTTGACGTAGTTGTTGTTGTTGACGTTGTTGTTGTTGTTTATTTGACGTTTTTGTTGTTGTTGATGTTGTTGTAGTTGTTGTTTATTTGACGTTGTTGTTGTTGTTGTTTATTTGACGTTGTTATTGTTGACGGTGTTGTTGTTGTTATTTATTCGACTTTGTTGTTGTTGTTGTTTATTTGACGTTGTTGTTGTTGACGATGTTGTTGTTGTTGTTGTTGTTTATTTGACGTTATTGTTGTTGTTGACATAGTTGTTGTTGTTGTTGTTTATTTGATGTTGTTGTTGATGTTGTTGTTGTTTTCGTTGTTGTTTATTTGACGTTGTTGTAGTTGTTTAATTGACGTTGTTGTTGTTGTTGTTGTTTATTTGACGTTGTTGTTGTTGTTGTTATTGTTGTTGTTGTTGTTTATTTGACGTTGTTGTTGTTGTTTATTTGACGTTGTTGTTGTTGTTCTTGTTTATTTGACGTTGTTGTTGTTATTTATTTGACGTTGTTGTGGGTGACATTGTTGTTGTTTTTGTTATTTGACGTCGTTGTTGTTGTTTATTTGACATAGTTGTTGTTGTTGTTTATTTGACGTTTTTGTTGATGTTGATGTTGTTGTTGTTGTTGTATATTTGACGTTGTTGTAGTTGTTATTGTTGTTGTTGTTTATTTGACATTGTTGTTGTTGTTGTTTATTTGACGTTGTTGTTGTTGTTATTTATTTGACGTTGTTGTTATTGACGGTGTTGTTGTTGTTGTTGTTTATTTGACATTGTTGTTGTTGTTGTTGACGTTGTTGTTGTTGTTGTTTATTTGACGTTGTTTTAGTATTGTTGTTTATTTGACATTGTTGTTGTTATTTATTTGACGTTGTTGTTGGTGACATTGTTGTTGTTGTTTATTTGACGTTGTTGTTGTTGTTTAGTTGACGTAGTTGTTGTTGTTGACGTTGTTGTAGTTGTTGTTGTTTATTTGACGTTTTTGTTGTTGTTGATGATGTTGTTGTTGTTGTTGTATATTTGACGTTGTTGTAGTTGTTATTGTTGTTGTTGTTTATTTGACATTGTTGTTGTTGTTGTTGTTTATTTGACGTTGTTGTTGTTGTTTATTTGACGTTGTTGTTGTTGTTTATTTGACGTTATTGTTGTTGACGGTGTTGTTGTTGTTGTTTATTTGACATTGTTGTTGTTGTTGACGTTGTTGTTTATTTGACGTTGTTGTTGTTGTTGTTCTTTATTTGACGTTGTTATTGTTTATTTGACGTTGTTGTTGTTGTTGTTGTTTATTTGACGTTGTTGTTGTTGTTTATTTGACTTTGTTGTTGTTGTTTTGTTTATTTGACGTTGTTGTTGTTGTTGTTGACTTAGTTGTTGTTGTTGTTTATTTGACGTTGTTGTTGTTGTTGATGTTAATGTTGTTGTTGACGTTGTTGTTGTTGTTTATTTGACGTTGTTGTTGTTGTTTATTTGACGTTGTTGTTGTTGTTATTGTTTATTTGACGTAGTTGTTGTTGTTAATGTTGTTGTTGTTGTTTATTTGACGTTTTTGTTGTTGTTGATGTTGTTGTTGTTGTATATTTGACGTTGTTATTGTTTATTTGACATTGTTGTTGTTGTTGTTGTTGTTTATTTGACATTGTTGTTGTTGTTGTTTATTTGACGTTGTTGTTGTTGTTCTTTTGACGTTGTTGTTTATTTGACGTTGTTGTTGACGGTGTTGTTGTTGTTGTTGTTTGTTTGACATTGTTGTTGTTGTTGTTGTTGTTGTTGACGTTGTTGTTGTTTATTTGACGTTGTTGTTGTTGTTGTTCTTTATTTGACGTTGTTATTATTTATTTGACGTTGTTGTTGTTTATTTGACGTTGTTGTTGTTGACGGTGTTGTTGTTGTTATTTATTTGACGTTGTTGATGTTGTTGTTGTTTATTTGATCTTGTTGTTGTTGACATTGTTGTTGTTGTTGTTGTTTATTTGACGTTGTTGTTGTTGACATAGTTGTTGTTGTTGTTTATTTGACGTTTTTGTTGTTGATGTTGTTGTTGTTTTCGTTGTTGTTTTGTTGACGTTGTTGTAGTTGTTTAATTGACGTTGTTGTTGTTGTTGTTTATTTGACGTTGTTGTTGTTGTTATTGTTGTTGTTGTTGTTGTTTATTTGACGCTGTTGTTATTGTTGTTGTTTATTTGATGTTGTTGTTGTTATTTATTTGACGTTGTTGATGGTGACATTGTTGTTGTTGTTTATTTGACGTTGTTGTTGTTGTTTATTTAACGTAGTTGTTGTTGTTGACGTTGTTGTTGTTGTTGTTGTTGTTGTTGTTTATTTGACGTTTTTGTTGTTGTTGATGTTGTTGTTGTTGTTGTTGTTTATTTGACGTTGTTGTTGTTGTTGATGTTGTTGTTTTTGTTGTTGTTGACGTTGTTGTTGTTGTTGTTGTTTATTTGACGTTGTTTTAATATTGTTGTTTATTTGACATTGTTGTTGTTATTTATTTGAAGTTATTGTGGGTGACATTCTTGTTGTTGTTTATTTGACGTTGTTGTTGTTGTTGTTTATTTGACGTAGTTGTTGTTGTTGACGTTGTTGTTGTTGTTTATTTGACGTTTTTGTTGTTGTTGATGTTGTTGTAGTTGTTGTTTATTTGACGTTGTTGTTGTTGTTGTTGTTTATTTGACGTTGTTGTTGTTGACGGTGTTGTTGTTGTTGTTTATTTGACGTTGTTGTTGTTGTTGATGTTAATGTTGTTGTTGACGTTGTTGTTGTTGTTGTTTATTTGACGTTGTTGTTGTTGTTTATTTGACGTTGTTGTTGTTGTTGTTATTGTTTATTTGACGTAGTTGTTGTTGTTAATGTTGTTGTTGTTGTTGTTGTTGTTTATTTGACGTTTTTGTTGTTGTTGATGTTGTTGTTGTTGTTGTATATTTGACGTTGTTGTTGTTTATTTGACATTGTTGTTGTTGTTGTTGTTGTTTATTTGACATTGTTGTTGTTGTTGTTTATTTGACGTTGTTGTTGTTGTTTTTTTGACGTTGTTGTTTATTTGACGTTGTTGTTGACGGTGTTGTTGTTGTTGTTGTTTGTTTGACATTGTTGTTGTTGTTATTGTTGTTGACGTTGTTGTTGTTTATTAGACGTTGTTGTTGTTGTTCTTTATTTGACGTTGTTATTGTTTATTTGACGTTGTTGTTGTTTATTTGACGTTGTTGTTGTAGTTGTTGTTTATTTGACGTTGTTGTTGTTGACGGTGTTGTTGTTGTTATTTATTTGACGTTGTTGATGTTGTTGTTGTTTATTTGACGTTGTTGTTGTTGACATTGTTGTTGTTGTTGTTTATTTGACGTTGTTGTTGTTGTTGACATAGTTGTTGTTGTTGTTTATTTGACGTTTTTGTTGTTGTTGATGTTGTTGTTGTTTTCGTTGTTGTTTTGTTGACGTTGTTGTAGTTGTTTAATTGACGTTGTTGTTGTTGTTGTTGTTTATTTGACGTTGTTGTTGTTGTTATTGTTGTTGTTGTTGTTTATTTGACGCTGTTGTTATTGTTGTTGTTTATTTGATGTTGTTGTTGTTATTTATTTGACGTTGTTGATGGTGACATTGTTGTTGTTGTTTATTTGACGTTGTTGTTGTTGTTTATTTAACGTAGTTGTTGTTGTTGACGTTGTTGTTGTTGTTGTTGTTTATTTGACGTTTTTGTTGTTGTTGATGTTGTTGTTGTTGTTGTTGTTTATTTGACGTTGTTGTTGTTGTTGATGTTGTTGTTTTTGTTGTTGTTGACGTTGTTGTTGTTGTTGTTTATTTGACGTTGTTTTAATATTGTTGTTTATTTGACATTGTTGTTGTTAATTATTTGACGTTATTGTGGGTGACATTCTTGTTATTGTTTATTTGACGTTGTTGTTGTTGTTTATTTGACGTAGTTGTTGTTGTTGACGTTGTTGTTGTTGTTTATTTGACGTTTTTGTTGTTGTTGATGTTGTTGTAGTTGTTGTTTATTTGACGTTGTTGTTGTTGTTGTTTATTTGACGTTGTTGTTGTTGACGGTGTTGTTGTTGTTATTTATTCGACTTTGTTGTAGTTGTTGTTTATTTGACGTTGTTGTTGTTGACGATGTTGTTGTTGTTGTTTATTTGACGTTATTGTTGTTGTTGACATAGTTGTTGTTGTTGTTGTTTATTTGATGTTGTTGTTGATGTTGTTGTTGTTTTCGTTGTTGTTTATTTGACGTTGTTGTAGTTGTTTAATTGACGTTGTTGTTGTTGTTGTTGTTGTTTATTTGACGTTGTTGTTGTTGTTGTTATTGTTGTTGTTGTTGTTGTTTATTTGACGTTGTTGTTGTTGTTTATTTGACGTTGTTGTTGTTGTTCTTGTTTATTTGACGTTGTTGTTGTTATTTATTTGACGTTGTTGTGGGTAACATTGTTGTTGTTTTTGTTATTTGACGTCGTTGTTGTTGTTTATTTGACATAGTTGTTGTTGTTGTTTATTTGACGTTTTTGTTGATGTTGATGTTGTTGTTGTTGTTGTATATTTGACGTTGTTGTAGTTGTTATTGTTGTTGTTGTTTATTTGACATTGTTGTTGTTGTTTATTTGACGTTGTTGTTGTTGTTGTTTATTTGACGTTGTTGTTGTTGTTGTTTATTTGACGTTGTTGTTGTTGACGGTGTTGTTGTTGTTGTTGTTTATTTGACATTGTTGTTGTTGTTGTTGACGTTGTTGTTGTTGTTGTTTATTTGACGTTGTTTTAGTATTGTTGTTTATTTGACATTGTTGTTGTTATTTATTTGACGTTGTTGTTGGTGACATTGTTGTTGTTGTTTATTTGACGTTGTTGTTGTTGTTTAGTTGACGTAGTTGTTGTTGTTGACGTTGTTGTAGTTGTTGTTGTTTATTTGACGTTTTTGTTGTTGTTGATGATGTTGTTGTTGTTGTATATTTGACGTTGTTGTAGTTGTTATTGTTGTTGTTGTTTATTTGACATTGTTGTTGTTATTGTTGTTTATTTGACGTTGTTGTTGTTGTTTATTTGACGTTGTTGTTGTTGTTTATTTGACGTTATTGTTGTTGACGGTGTTGTTGTTGTTGTTTATTTGACGTTGTTGTTGTTGTTGACGTTGTTGTTTATTTGACGTTGTTGTTGTTGTTGTTCTTTATTTGACGTTGTTATTGTTTATTTGACGTTGTTGTTGTTGTTGTTTATTTGACGTTGTTGTTGTTGTTTATTTGACTTTGTTGTTGTTGTTTTGTTTATTTGACGTTGTTGTTGTTGTTGTTGACTTAGTTGTTGTTGTTGTTTATTTGACGTTGTTGTTGTTGTTGATGTTAATGTTGTTGTTGACGTTGTTGTTGTTGTTTATTTGACGTTGTTGTTGTTGTTTATTTGACGTTGTTGTTGTTGTTATTGTTTATTTGACGTAGTTGTTGTTGTTAATGTTGTTGTTGTTGTTGTTGTTTATTTGACGTTTTTGTTGTTGTTGATGTTGTTGTTGTTGTATATTTGACGTTGTTGTTGTTTATTTGACATTGTTGTTGTTGTTGTTGTTGTTTATTTGACATTGTTGTTGTTGTTGTTTATTTGACGTTGTTGTTGTTGTTCTTTTGACGTTGTTGTTTATTTGACGTTGTTGTTGACGGTGTTGTTGTTGTTGTTGTTGTTTGTTTGACATTGTTGTTGTTGTTGTTGTTGTTGACGTTGTTGTTGTTTATTTGACGTTGTTGTTGTTGTTGTTCTTTATTTGACGTTGTTATTATTTATTTGACGTTGTTGTTGTTTATTTGACGTTGTTGTTGTAGTTGTTGTTTATTTGAGGTTGTTGTTGTTGACGGTGTTGTTGTTGTTATTTATTTGACGTTGTTGATGTTGTTGTTGTTTATTTGACGTTGTTGTTGTTGACATTGTTGTTGTTGTTGTTGTTTATTTGACGTTGTTGTTGTTGTTGACATAGTTGTTGTTGTTGTTTATTTGACGTTTTTGTTGTTGTTGATTTTGTTGTTGTTTTCGTTGTTGTTTTGTTGACGTTGTTGTAGTTGTTTAATTGACGTTGTTGTTGTTGTTTATTTGACGTTGTTGTTGTTGTTATTGTTGTTGTTGTTGTTGTTTATTTGACGCTGTTGTTATTGTTGTTGTTTATTTGATGTTGTTGTTGTTATTTATTTGACGTTGTTGATGGTGACATTGTTGTTGTTGTTTATTTGACGTTGTTGTTGTTGTTTATTTAACGTAGTTGTTGTTGTTGACGTTGTTGTTGTTGTTGTTGTTGTTGTTTATTTGACGTTTTTGTTGTTGTTGACGTTGTTGTTGTTGTTGTTTATTTGACGTTGTTTTAATATTGTTGTTTATTTGACATTGTTGTTGTTATTTATTTGACGTTATTGTGGGTGACCTTCTTGTTGTTGTTTATTTGACGTTGTTGTTGTTGTTGTTTATTTGACGTAGTTGTTGTTGTTGACGTTGTTGTTGTTGTTTATTTGACGTTTTTGTTGTTGTTGATGTTGTTGTAGTTGTTGTTTATTTGACGTTGTTGTTGTTGTTGTTTATTTGACGTTGTTGTTGTTGACGGTGTTGTTGTTGTTGTTTATTTGACGTTGTTGTTGTTGTTGCTGTTAATGTTGTTGTTGACGTTGTTGTTGTTGTTGTTTATTTGACGTTGTTGTTGTTGTTTATTTCACGTTGTTGTTGTTGTTGTTATTGTTTATTTGACGTAGTTGTTGTTGTTAATGTTGTTGTTGTTGTTGTTGTTTATTTGACGTTTTTGTTGTTGTTGATGTTGTTGTTGTTGTATATTTGACGTTGTTGTTGTTTATTTGACATTGTTGTTGTTGTTGTTGTTGTTTATTTGACATTGTTGTTGTTGTTGTTGTTTATTTGACGTTGTTGTTGTTGTTTTTTTGACGTTGTTGTTTATTTGACGTTGTTGTTGACGGTGTTGTTGTTGTTGTTGTTTGTTTGACATTGTTGTTGTTGTTATTGTTGTTGACGTTGTTGTTGTTGTTTATTTGACGTTGTTATTGTTTATTTGACGTTGTTGTTGTTTATTTGACGTTGTTGTTGTAGTTGTTGTTTATTTGACCTTGTTGTTGTTGACGGTGTTGTTGTTGTTATTTATTTGACGTTGTTGATGTTGTTGTTGTTTATTTAACGTTGTTGTTGTTGACATTGTTGTTGTTGTTGTTGTTTATTTGATGTTGTTGTTGTTGTTGACATAGTTGTTGTTGTTGTTTATTTGACTTTTTTGTTGTTGTTGATGTTGTTGTTGTTTTCGTTGTTGTTTTGTTGACGTTGTTGTAGTTGTTTAATTGTCGTTGTTGTTGTTGTTGTTTATTTGACGTTGTTGTTGTTGTTATTGTTGTTGTTGTTGTTGTTTATTTGACGCTGTTGTTATTGTTGTTGTTTATTTGATGTTGTTGTTGTTATTTATTTGACGTTGTTGATGGTGACATTGTTGTTGTTGTTTATTTGACGTTGTTGTTGTTGTTTATTTAACGTAGTTGTTGTTGTTGACGTTGTTGTTGTTGTTGTTGTTTATTTGACGTTTTTGTTGTTGTTGATGTTGTTGTTGTTGTTGTTTATTTGACGTTGTTGTTGTTGTTGATGTTGTTGTTTTTGTTGTTGTTGACGTTGTTGTTGTTGTTGTTTATTTGACGTTGTTTTAATATTGTTGTTTATTTGACATTGTTGTTGTTATTTATTTGACGTTATTGTGGGTGACATTCTTGTTGTTGTTTATTTGACGTTGTTGTTGTTGTTTATTTGACGTAGTTGTTGTTGTTGACGTTGTTGTTGTTGTTTATTTGACGTTTTTGTTGTTGTTGATGTTGTTGTAGTTGTTGTTTATTTGACGTTGTTGTTGTTGTTGTTTATTTGACGTTGTTGTTGTTGACGGTGTTGTTGTTGTTATTTATTCGACGTTGTTGTTGTTGTTGTTTATATGACGTTGTTGTTGTTGACGTTGTTGTTGTTGTTGTTGTTTATTTGACGTTATTGTTGTTGTTGACATAGTTGTTGTTGTTGTTGTTTATTTGATGTTGTTGTTGATGTTGTTGTTGTTTTCGTTGTTGTTTATTTGACGTTGTTGTAGTTGTTTAATTGACGTTGTTGTTGTTGTTGTTGTTGTTGTTTATTTGACGTTGTTGTTGTTATTGTTGTTGTTGTTGTTTATTTGACGTTGTTGTTGTTGTTTATTTGACGTTGTTGTTGTTGTTCTTGTTTATTTGACGTTGTTGTTGTTATTTATTTGACGTTGTTGTGGGTGACATTGTTGTTGTTTTTGTTATTTGACGTCGTTGTTGTTGTTTATTTGACGTAGTTGTTGTTGTTGTTTATTTGACGTTTTTGTTGATGTTGATGTTGTTGTTGTTGTTGTATATTTGACGTTGTTGTAGTTGTTATTGTTGTTGTTGTTTATTTGACATTGTTGTTGTTGTTGTTTATTTGACGTTGTTGTTGTTGTTGTTTATTTGACGTTGTTGTTGTTGTTGTTTATTTGACGTTGTTGTTGTTGACGGTGTTGTTGTTGTTGTTGTTTATTTGACATTGTTGTTGTTGTTGTTGACGTTGTTGTTGTTGTTGTTTATTTGACGTTGTTTTAGTATTGTTGTTTATTTGACATTGTTGTTGTTATTTATTTGACGTTGTTGTTGGTGACATTGTTGTTGTTGTTTATTTGACGTTGTTGTTGTTGTTTAGTTGACGTAGTTGTTGTTGTTGACGTTGTTGTAGTTGTTGTTGTTTATTTGACGTTTTTGTTGTTGTTGATGATGTTGTTGTTGTTGTATATTTGACGTTGTTGTAGTTGTTATTGTTGTTGTTGTTTATTTGACATTGTTGTTGTTGTTGTTGTTTATTTGACGTTGTTGTTGTTGTTTATTTGACGTTGTTGTTGTTGTTTATTTGACGTTATTGTTGTTGACGGTGTTGTTGTTGTTGTTTATTTGACATTGTTGTTGTTGTTGACGTTGTTGTTTATTTGACGTTGTTGTTGTTGTTGTTCTTTATTTGACGTTGTTATTGTTTATTTGACGTTGTTGTTGTTGTTGTTTATTTGACGTTGTTGTTGTTGTTTATTTGACTTTGTTGTTGTTGTTTTGTTTATTGGACGTTGTTGTTGTTGTTGTTGACTTAGTTGTTGTTGTTGTTTATTTGACGTTGTTGTTGTTGTTGATGTTAATGTTGTTGTTGACGTTGTTGTTGTTGTTTATTTGACGTTGTTGTTGTTGTTTATTTGATGTTGTTGTTGTTGTTGTTATTGTTTATTTGACGTAGTTGTTGTTGTTAATGTTGTTGTTGTTGTTGTTGTTTATTTGACGTTTTTGTTGTTGTTGATGTTGTTGTTGTTGTATATTTGACGTTGTTGTTGTTTATTTGACGTTGTTGTTGTTGTTGTTGTTTATTTGACATTGTTGTTGTTGTTGTTTATTTGACGTTGTTGTTGTTGTTCTTTTGACGTTGTTGTTTATTTGACGTTGTTGTTGACGGTGTTGTTGTTGTTGTTGTTTGTTTGACGTTGTTGTTGTTGTTGTTCTTTATTTGACGTTGTTATTATTTATTTGACGTTGTTGTTGTTTATTTGACGTTGTTGTTGTAGTTGTTGTTTATTTGACGTTGTTGTTGTTGACGGTGTTGTTGTTGTTATTTATTTGACGTTGTTGATGTTGTTGTTGTTTATTTGACGTTGTTGTTATTGACATTGTTGTTGTTGTTGTTGTTTATTTGACGTTGTTGTTGTTGTTGACATAGTTGTTGTTGTTGTTTATTTGACGTTTTTGTTGTTGTTGATGTTGTTGTTGTTTTCGTTGTTGTTTTGTTGACGTTGTTGTAGTTGTTTAATTGACGTTGTTGTTGTTGTTGTTTATTTGACGTTGTTGTTGTTGTTATTGTTGTTGTTGTTGTTGTTTATTTGACGCTGTTGTTATTGTTGTTGTTTATTTGATGTTGTTGTTGTTATTTATTTGACGTTGTTGATGGTGACATTGTTGTTGTTGTTTATTTGACGTTGTTGTTGTTGTTTATTTAACGTAGTTGTTGTTGTTGACGTTGTTGTTGTTGTTGTTGTTGTTTATTTGACGTTTTTGTTGTTGTTGATGTTGTTGTTGTTGTTGTTGTTTATTTGACGTTGTTGTTGTTGTTGATGTTGTTGTTTTTGTTGTTGTTGACGTTGTTGTTGTTGTTGTTGTTTATTTGACGTTGTTATAATATTGTTGTTTATTTGACATTGTTGTTGTTATTTATTTGACGTTATTGTGGGTGACATTCTTGTTGTTGTTTATTTGACGTTGTTGTTGTTGTTTATTTGACGTAGTTGTTGTTGTTGACGTTGTTGTTGTTGTTTATTTGACGTTTTTGTTGTTGTTGATGTTGTTGTAGATGTTGTTTATTTGACGTTGTTGTTGTTGTTGTTGTTTATTTGACGTTGTTGTTGTTGACGGTGTTGTTGTTGTTATTTATTCGACGTTGTTGTTGTTGTTGTTTATTTGACGTTGTTGTTGTTGACGTTGTTGTTGTTGTTGTTTATTTGACGTTATTGTTGTTGTTGACATAGTTGTTGTTGTTGTTGTTTATTTGATGTTGTTGTTGATGTTGTTGTTGTTTTCGTTGTTGTTTATTTGACGTTGTTGTAGTTGTTTAATTGACGTTGTTGTTGTTGTTGTTGTTTATTTGACGTTGTTGTTGTTGTTGTTATTGTTGTTGTTGTTGTTTATTTGACGTTGTTGTTGTTGTTTATTTGACGTTGTTGTTGTTGTTTATTTGACGTTGTTGTTGTTGTACTTGTTTATTTGACGTTGTTGTTGTTATTTATTTGACGTTGTTGTGGGTGACATTGTTGTTGTTTTTGTTATTTGACGTCGTTGTTGTTGTTTATTTGACGTAGTTGTTGTTGTTGTTTATTTGACGTTTTTGTTGATGTTGATGTTGTTGTTGTTGTTGTATATTTGACGTTGTTGTAGTTGTTATTGTTGTTGTTGTTT